>OY720329.1:39307528-40507528 GCA_963082935.1 Malus x robusta | reverse complement strand
CCTTCACGGTAGTCGATGGTCAAATCCTCAAGAGAGTTGAGATTGTGCATGTCTTCGGGCAACGCCTCTAATTTGTCGCAATCTCTGATACTGATCTCTCTCATGCTGGAGGGTCTTCTCCCCCCACTTAGTCTCGGCAAAGAAACAAGACTTCCACATTTGTAAATATCTAGCTCTTGAAGATTGCTGAGGTGGCATAAGCCATTCGGTAAGGATTTCAAATTTTGGCAATTCCAGATCTTAATATATTCAAGACAATAATTAGTGTTGTCGCTGAAGAACCCGTCCTCTGCGATTAGCTCCAGTCGGTGGCAATGATCTATGTGAAGGCGTTTAAGTGTCTTGAGAAGCTGGCCACTCAATGATAACGACGTCAGCGATTCACATCCTCCGATATTCAAGTACTCGACACAACTATGATAAGAACCAACAGCCTCCTCATCTACTAGTGATTTCAAACTTTTACAACTTCTTATCTCTATTCTTTTGAGATTTTGGGGAATCTGAAATTTTGCTAAATATACCAACGAATGGCACAATGTAATCTCGATGTCTTTAAGAGAAGGTGGCAGGCCAACATCTGGAAAAGAAACTAGACTTGAACATTCGTGTATGTGAAGCTCTTGAAGAGACGACAGCTGATTTAACCCTTTTGGTAACTTCAAAAGATTTTTGCACTTGTTTAACTCCAGAAATTCAAGCTTGCACTCCAATATTTGCAATTGCAGCAACTCCTCTGCTTCTTTTCCCAATTTTTCAACTAGAGGAGAGTTGTCTTCGATCTTCAAACGGCCAAGAGAAGTCAACTGCTGCAATAATCCAGCCCCATTCTTCAATGAAAACTTTAGCTCTTTACATCCATTAATCTTCAATTCTCTAACCTTGGTTAATCCCTTTCTGCACAATTCCCCTGTTTGCAGAGACATCAACTCCGAAATGTTTGAAAGACACAAGGACTCTAATAACTCAAACTCAACCTTAGCAGCTGTATGCACCAACGCTTTACAACCCTCAATGTTTATTTGACGAAGTTGTTTGTAGTTGGCAATTGAAACCACCAATTCCTCACATTCAAAAATTTCAAGCTCGGCTAACAGATCAAGGTTCTCTGGCAGCTTACCTTCCAACTTAGAACATTTTTTTATTGAAAGCCTTTTCAGGCAAGGGAAAACATCACTTTCGTGATCCAGTTGGACAGGAAACCATTCCTTCCAATGCTTCAAATCCACAAACTCAAGAGTCTCTAATAGCGGAAAAGGCAAGATACACTCTCCATAGAACTCAGCACCAACACTTTCCACTGCGTTCATTCCTCGAATATAAAGTTCTTTGAGATGAGGCAATTGTCCGAGGGGTGGCAATGATAAACAGTTGTGACATTTCTCTAAGCGCACGACCGCCATATTAGAGAACAAAGAACTTCCCACCCATGATGAAAATTCCTTTCCCGCATAACTCTTGATGGTGAGCTCCTTGAGCTTTATATGAGGCTGTAACATGTCAAGCAAATCAGATTCCATTTCTCTTGCATCGCTTGAATGAGACCATACTAGGACCAACGAATCAAGCCTCTCCTTGCATTTTAAGTTGGCCCTCCGAGCGTCCTCGACATCAGTCACATTCTCCAATCTTGAGAGGCACAATGTCCCTCGGAGATGCATCAAGAACTCTATCTCTCTTATCCCTGATTGATTACTACCACCACTCACCAAAAAATTAGGCAAATATTGGAGATTCACCAATTTACCTAGTTTTGGAGGCATTCCTTCCAACGAATATGCATATGAGTTGTTGAGATGACGCAAATTAATTAGATTACTCATGTCTGCAGGCAATGACTTCAACTGGTGACAGCCTTCCAATATCAATGTCTGCAGGTTGTAAAGAGTGCTTGTTGATTTAGGTAAACTGTTAATGAGGGCGTAAGAAAGGTCGAGATACCGTAGATACCTTAAATCACCGACTGAGTTTGGCAGCTCAATTATTTTATAGCCATTAAAAGAGAGCACCCGCAAGTGTTGCAATTTTGGCAATAAATCAAAAGGAACCTGACGACTTAAATAACTCGAACAATAACCCTTTCTTAGTGGCAGGAAGGTTCGCAAACATTTCACTTCAGAAAATGCCTCAAATCTTTTAACTCCATCATAATCACCTATGATGTAAGACGAGTGGCGTGCCTTCGGAAAACATCTAAGCTGTACACCATCGTCGTTTTGCTTATCCTCCAATCTAAAACAAATTTCTCTAGCTGCCCATCGTGCTAAATCACCAATGAGGTCATGCATCACATATTTTGAAATATTTTTGGTTGATTTTTGAAACAATGACCTAGATACGAGCTCCCGAAAATAATCAGCGCCTAAATCTTCAATTTGCTTATTATCTTCTGGTTGGGGAAGAATAAAGCCCTCGGCCATCCATAGAAGGATCATTTGCTTCTCTTCGAATTCATAGTCATTTGGAAGTATTGAGCAATAGGCAAAACATCTTTTCAAATGTGAAGGAAGATAAAAGTAGGTTAATCTCAATACTGGAAGTATGTCTTGCTCATTTGATAGACTCCACTGTTTGTTGTTCAATATTTCTTCCCATTCGTATGTTTCTTTACGAAGTAGAACACCACCGAGGGTCCTCGCGGCCAAAGGCAATCCCCTACACTTCGCAAGAATTTTCTCCTTAAGTAACTCGTAATTTGGGGGTTTGTCGTTGTTAGAATTTAAGAATGCATGCTGCTCAAATACTTGCAAACAAACATCATTTTCCATGGGCTCCAAATTGTGAACCAGCTTGGCAGCTCCCATCATTTTTGAAACATCCGTATCACGTGTTGTCACAATTATCTTGCTTCCTTGTGCTCCATCACGAAAAGGGGACTGCAGCTTCATCCATTCACCATAGCTACACGTTTTCCAAACATCGTCTAAAACAATTAAAAACTTCTTCCCCGCTAACTTCTTATGCAGATCATCTTGAACCTTATTGTAATCTTCCGTGGTACATTGCCGAGATGTGATTGATTCAAGAATTTGCTTTGTCACTCTTCCAAGATTGAAGTCGTCAGATACGCACACCCAAACGGCTAGTTGAAACGTTTGGGTTGCAACCATATCTTTGAGTACTTGTCCAGCAAGTGTTGTCTTTCCGACTCCAGCCATACCAACAATTGCAACTACATTGAACTTGACAGCACGAAGCTCTTGTTTCGACAGCAGCTCAACAATCTGCCTTTTGTCCTCGTCTCTTCCAATTACAGGTCCATCAGGTAGACTAGAACTAGGCGATATGTGTTGGTGTGCCCTTGTAGTCAACGTCCCAGTATCAATTTTCAAACTAAGCTGGTCTTTTCTTTCAGATATCTCTTGTAATCGCTCAGTAATCTTCTGTATTTCCGAGTTCATTTTGAAGTTGAAAACACGATTAGGAATTGATTTCCATGCTTTGCTTGTTGTGCTGGAATGAGCATGTTGTATCTGACGTTTCAACATTTTAGTATGATATTTATCCAACACGTCTTCCGCATCAAAAGCCAAGTCCCTGAGATCATCGAGCCAGAGCTTCAGTGCGTTGCTCTCAGCCGTCAGTTGCCTTTCCTCCGCGTCATTCAGAACCGCTCCAATTGCAGACAAGGTGGCACTCCATTTCTTCAGGTTTTGATCAACGCCCTTTACGAGTCCAAAGTACTTCAAGACCTCGCGTTGCGCCAACTTGTCAACCAGCATCTTGAGGAATGCCACAAGAAAGGCCTCTCCTGACATAGTTTTATGAATTGGAAGTCTGATCCGTGGAGCAATACCAATTAAGATTCACAAGTAGTCACAGCTGCACAATTAAAACAGATGAAACTAATTATTGGGTACACATGGGCTCAATCGGGTATGTGAGTTGCGTTACGTTTTACTATCAAATAGTTCAATTACATGATATGTTCAATTACGTTTTACTTAAAATTACTTAAAATTTCAGTCTAACAATTAAGTTGATTAGGGACCGGAATCAAAATGTCCCAAGAATTAAATAGAGAGAATTTTGAATGGGAGGTTTGATCCGCTGACCAATACCAATCAAGACTCACAAGTAGTCACAGCTGCACAATTTAAGCAGATGAAACTAATTATATGGGTACACCAGAGCTCAATCGGATATGTCAAAAACTATATATTGATTACATTTTAAAGTAACACTATTAATTTAGGACACGACAAGTTACACAACTCGAAACTTAGATGGATATAAGACCGGATGTGTAGCAAGAACTTACATGGAAGTCGTCGGATCACGAGGACACTTGCTTCCGAGGATCATTTGAAGACCTGAAGTGGAAAACTTTAGTGCAATTAAGATTTAAGTAGTTCCCTGGAAGCTTGAGCTCTCGAGCTTAAGACTGCACAAAGTGTTGAACATTAAACCATATATATATAGCTGCAATTAAGATGAAGAAAATGAAATAATTACTCAAAAATAATGGATTTCCCATATAGATATAGTTGGAAGAAGAACTTACTGCATTCATTGAAGTTTTCAGATGATCAAGAAGATGAAGGGACGCGTTTCCATCTATCTGATCGTTTATGAAAGTCAACAGATCCAGATTCCAGATGACAAAGACTTTAGAGCTCTTCAATAATTCAATTTGCCATGATAAGTCCTTTGTGACCAGAAAGAAAGTGTTACCTTCCCCTTTATTCTCTCTTTACTATAGTTGGGTCATAATGTTTTTGTTATAAAAAAAAAAAAAGTAATGAGGACTAAATTTGTAAACAAAATTTACAAATTAAATGATGTGTCACTAATAGGAATAAGTACTTTTATCAACGGTTAATTAATAGTCTAATCATCAATTTCTATGTCAGTTGCTGCAAGGAAGAGAAGAAAGAAGGGGATCATTTTTGTTTTTTTTTAATACTTTTCAAAATTAAAAAAAAAACGCGGGCCACGCATCTGGAAAGACAAGAAAGCTAAGTTGAAAATTTGGTAGACCAGGAAAACGCATGGCAATTGGCAAATTCCCCAGGGCTCTTTATCCTACCGACACCAGATATTACCAAAGTTACCACCATGTTGACTGCTTCAGCTTTACCATAGTTTAGTCACAAGGGCTGTAACTAATCTCCACACATTACTTCCCATATCCTGAATAGTTGTTTAAGAAATGAAAATTGAGCAAGATTTTCATGATGGAGTGAAGTTATTACAAGTGGTGGATTGCCACTGTGTTGTGGGTTCAAATCCTAGTTCTTTCCATAATTTAAATGAATTTAATGAAGATTATTTATCTTTTGTTATTTGTTTTGGTAGAATCTCGGTAGTACAAAGAAATTTTTTGATATAAAAACAAAATTATACCTAGTTAGAGAAGAACATAAACCTTACTCCTCGTTAAAAAGAAAATTAACAGAAAAAAAATATAAAACCAAACATCTCTAAAACAAAACCTCAAAGATAAGAAGCTACAAACCAAATAAATTTTAAGAAATTGGTTTGATTGTGTCAGTATTCCACCAACAGCACATGCTAGAAAAGGTGCAATTCCACTATCCCCATCACAATTCACAAACAAGAAAAGTTAAAAAAGTTGTGTTCTTTCGAGAATCACTTATCTAGCTTACTATTGAGTCAATATTTCAAATATAACACAATAACGTGTGATAGAAACTTAACATCAAAGAAAAAAAAAATTAGAAAAACTCTACGTTTTGAATGATTCATTCATGTGCCTAGTCTAAAGTGTAACAACATTAAAACGAGTATACTGTTTTCATAATATCACATTCCTCAAATAATATAAGTGAAATTAATCCAGACTTACAGAGGACAACTTTTGACGAATTGCGGCACTTTTAATTTCGTTTTTAAATCAATTTTATAATATATGTGAAGGTTCGTGGTGCCTTCCATTAATCAGAAAAAGGGGGCAAAAATGCAGCAACTACCTAACCAAACACAAAGGACAAGAAGACAAAGTTGATCATTTGGCAGACCAGGAAAACACATGGCAATTGTTTAGAATGGGACTCTTTGAATTAGGCACCTCGTTTTTAAATGTCATAGACTAAATATTTATTCTTTTTGCAAATTTGATTAAACATTTTCCCTACAATTTTGGTACTTTAATTTTATTTCATTAGAAGTCTACTCAAGTTAGCATGCCCTTTTTTCCTCCTATTTTTATGCATCTCTTATTATGATGATTTAAGATTTTTTTTATTTTTATTAAAATATTTATTTTAGTAAATTAAATAGAATGTAACAAAACTCGTTGTTAGGTACATTTGATTATAATGGTACATTTAGTTACTTGGTACATTTGAATTTTTGGTCCATTTGGCTTCTTGGTACATTTGAATTTTTAGTACATTTAGTTTTTGGTACATTTGAATTTTTGGTACATTTGTTTTCAAAACATAAGTTTTATTACTTTTTGTCCTAATTATGAGGATTTACTTTAATTAAGTTTTTTTATAGAAATAGTAGTTAACAATGTAAAAGTTTAAATTACTTTAATTAATTATTTTTTTCTAGAAAGAGTCATTAATCAACTGATAATAACTTTTTTGTTAATTCAAAATTATATGATTTATCTTTATTATTTAGCATTATCTACAATAATAAGGATTTATCTCTGATCAACTAAAAGTTGTTCCAGAGACTTATCTACCAAAAAACAAGACTATCTAGAGCATTGTGTAGGAATAAACATATTTTTAAACATTCCAAAAAAAATGAATATTCATTTTAAGATAGTTTATAATTGGGTACATTTTAATTCGGGGTTGGTACATTTTCATTTGACGTTGGCACATTTTCATATAATGTTGGTATGTTTTCGTTTGGCGTGGGTGTACATTTAGATTTGAAAAGTTTAAATTTTTAGACTTAAATATAGTTGAAAATATTTAAAATATATAGCAGATATTTAAATGTAAATTAATTTCACTTAATCTGAAGTAGTTCAAGTCTGAGGCCACATAGATGACAGACCAACATCTGGAAAAGAAACTAGACTTGAACATTCGTGTATGCGAAGCTCTTAAAGAGACGACAACTGATTTAACCCTTTTGGTAACTTCAAAAGATTTTTGCACTTGTTTAACTCCAGAAATTCAAGCTTGCACTCCAATATTTGCAATTGCAGCAACTCCTCTGCTTCTTTTCCCAATTCTTCAACTAGAGGAGAGTTGTCTTCGATCTTCAAACGGCCAAGAGAAGTCAACTGCTGCAATAATCCAGCCTCATTCTTCAATGAAGACTTCAGCTCCTTACATCCATTAATCTTCAATTCTCTAACCTTGGTTAATCCTTTTCTGCACAATTCCCCTGTTTTGCAGAGACATCAACTCCGAAATGTTTGAAAGACACAAGGACTCTAATAACTCAAACTCAACCTTAGCAGCTGTATGCACCAAAGCTTTACAACCGTCTATGTTTATTTGACGAAGTTGTTTGCAGTTGGCAATCGAAACCACCAATTCCTCACATTCAAAAATTTCAAGCTCGGCTAACAAATCAAGGTTCTCTGGCAGCTTACCTTCCAACTTAGAACATTTTTTTATTGAAAGCCTTTTCAGGCAAAGGAAAACATCACTTCCGTGATCCAGTTGGAAAGGAAGCCATACCTTCCAATGCTTCAAATCCACAAGCGGAAAAGGCAAGATACACTCTCCATAGAACTCAGCACCAACACTTTCCACTACTTTCATTCCTCGAATATAAAGTTCTTTGAGATGAGGCAATTGTCCGAGGGGTGGCAATGATAAACAGTTGTGACATTTCTCTAAGCGCACGACCGCCATATTAGAGAACAAAGAACTTCCCACCCATGATGAAAATTACTTTCCAGCATAACTCTTGATGGTGAGCTCCTTGAGCTTTGTATGAGGCTGTAACATGTCAAGCAAATCGGATTCCATTTCTCTTGCGTCGCTTGAATGAGACCATACTAGGACCAACGAATCAAGCCTCTCCTTGCATTTTAAGTTGGCCCTCCGAGCGTCCTCGACATCAGTCACATTCTCCAATCTTGAGATGTACAATGTCCCTCGGAGATGCATCAAGAACTCTATCTCTCTTATCCCTGATTGATTACTGCCACCACTCATCAAAAAATTAGGCAAAGATTGGAGATTCACCAATTTACCTAGTTTTGGAGGCATTCCTTCCAACGAAGATGCATTGGAGTTGTTGAGATGCCGCAAATTAATTAGATTACTCATGTCTGTAGGCAATGACTTCAACTGAGAACAACCTTCCAATATCAATGTCTGCAGGTTGTAAAGAGTGCTTGTTGACTTAGGCAAACTGGTAATGCGCGTGTGAGAAAGGTCGAGATACCGTAGATACCTTAAATCACCGACTGAGTTTGACAGCTCAGTTATTTGATAGCCATTAAAAGAGAGCACCCGCAAGTATTGCAATTTTGGCAATAAATCAAAAGGAACTTGACGACTTAAATAACTCCAAATATAACAACCCTTTCTTAGTGGCAGGAAGGTTCGCAAACATTTCACTTCAGAAAATGCCTCAAATCTTTTAACTCCATCATAATCACCTGCGATGTAAGACGAGTAGCGTGCCTTCGGAAAACATCTAAGTTGTACACCATCATCGTTTTGCTTATCCTCCAATCTAAAACAAATTTCTCCAGCTGCCCATCGTGCTAAATCACCAATGAGGTCATGCATCACATATTTTGAAATATTTTTAGTTGATTTTTGAAACAATGACCTAGATACGAGCTCTCGAAAGTAATCAGCACCTAAATCTTCAATTTGCTTATTATCTTCTGGTTGGGGAAGAATAAAGCCCTCGGCCATCCATAGAAGGATCATTTGCTTCTATTCAAATTCATAGTCATTTGGAAGTATTGAGCAATAGGCAAAGCATCTTTTCAAATGTGAAGGAAGATAAAAGTAGGTTAATCTCAATACTGGAAGTATGTCTTGCTCATTTGATAGACTCCATTGTTTGTTGTTCAATATTTCTTCCCATTCGTATGTTTCTTTACGAAGTAGAACACCACCGAGGGTCCTCGCGGCCAAAGGCAATCCCCTACACTTCGCAAGAATTTTCTCCTTAAGTAACTCGTAATTTGGTGGTTTGTCGTTGTTAGAATTTAAGAATGCATGATGCTCAAATACTTGCAAACAAACATCATTTTCCATGGGCTCCAAATTGTGAACCAGCTTGGCAGCTCCCATCATTTTTGAAACATCTGTATCACGTGTTGTCACAATTATCTTGCTTCCTTGTGCTCCATCACAAAAAGAGGACTGCAGCTTCATCCAATCACCGTAGCTACACGTTTTCCAAATGTCGTCTAAAACAATTAAAAACTTCTTCACCGCTAACTTCTTATGCAGATCATCTTGAATCTTATTGTAATCTTATGTGGTACATTATTATATCGGTACGTTTGATTATAATGGTACATTTAGTTACTTGGTACATTTGAATTTTTGGTCCATTTGGCTTCTTGGTACATTTGATTATAATGGTACATTTAGTTACTTGGTACATTTAATTTTTGGTACATTTGAATTTTTGGTACGTTTGTTTTCAAAACATAAGTTTTATTACTTTTTGTCCTAATAATGAGGATTTACTTTAATTAATTTTTTATTTATAGAAATAGTCGTTAACAATGTAAAAGTTTAAATTACTTTAATTAATTATTTTTTTTCTAGAAAGAGTCATTAATCAACTGATAATAACTTTTTTGTTAATTCAAAACTATATGATTTATCTTTATTATTTAGCATTATCTACAATAATAAGGATTTATCTCTGATCAACTAAAAGTTGTTCCAGAGACTTATCTACCAAAAAACAAGACTATCTAGAGTATTGTGTATGAATCAAACATATTTTTAAACATTCCAAAAAGATGAATATTCATTTTAAGATAGTTTATAATTGGGTACATTTTAATTCGGGGTTGGTACATTTTAATTCGGGGTTGGTACGTTTTCATTTGACGTTGGTATGTTTTCATTTGGCGTGGGTGTACATTTAGATTTGAAAAGTTTAAATTTTTAGACTTAAATATAGTTGAAATTATTTAAAATATATAGCAGATATTTAAATGTAAATTAATTTCACTTAATCTGAAGTAGTTCAAGTCTGAGTATCTTAATTAAATGTTTCAAAAGCTTAATCAAAAACTCAAAAAGCATAAATGTTTTGTCTACAAAAGTCTAAAATGAGGCATCTAATTCTAATTTTCTCTTGTTATTATATTTTGGATGACTCATTCATGTTATCGAGTTTTAATAAAATTCGATCTCTCTCTTTCTAATTCCATAGCTTGGGTTAATTACACAAAAATTCCTTGAAATTTATCGAGTTTTAATAAAAAAATTTCATATTTAAGACATTACACTAACATCCTTTCACGTTTTAAATTTTAATTCACTTTAATATAACTCCTTCAGTAAAAATTCTGCTAATAATAAAATATATTTAAAAAGAAAATATTTAAAATAAATAAATTAAACATTAAAAAATAAATTAAAAACTTAAAAATTCGAAAGGGAAAAACCCTATACCCTCCCAATTCCAAGCCGCACCGTTCTTCCTCCCCACCGTCTCACCATCGCCACGTTCATCCCTTTCCTCTCGCCCGCCCCACACTCTCGAAAAAAGGCTATTCTTTGTTCTCTGCATAAATGCTCCATACATATGGTCCAGAACATAATGTAGTATTTCCAGATTCATAGTCACCATTTTTTAGGGAAACCCAGAAATTCAAACAACAAAATTTTCACCAAAGTTGGGTTTTTTTATCATTGAACAAAACCCAGATGAGATTATATGCAAATTTTGAGAAACAAAGAAGAACCCAAAATCCAGAATGTCGGAAAAAATAAGATTTGGGAATTTTATCATCTTAAACCTCATCTCTCAACACTTCCTGTTTGGGTTAAAACTTGAACTTTGGGCTCAAAAGGGAGTTAGCCCAAAAGGAAGGAAGCTCGAAGCTCAGCCAAAGCCCAGAAGGCAGAAGAGGCTATTTTCTGACTAAGTGCAGATCATTTGAGCCACTTGCTCACTTACCTAGAGGTCAAGTAGTGTAGACCAGCCAGCTAATCAGCCCAAAAGTACTTTACAATGGCAGTACAAGTAAATAGCTGATGAGTCACTACCCTTCAGCTGCATTCAGGCAAGATTAATGCTACATGAGCCAAATTGTCTATAAAAGAGGAAAGAGAAATCAGAGATAAAGACATTCAATCAAACAAACAAATACACAAACTCTGCTCAAGCCAGATTTGCATACGAAGCTGTAGTCAGCATCAAGCCTTCATCATTTTTAGGATCAACCTTAACCAAAAGCTTTTGTAAAAGCTCTGCTACCTTGTCTAAATCTTGCTGTAGTATCGATTCCCTCCTGTAAACTCATCTCCCAATCTCCCTTTTTAGCTTTCAAACCCTTTGTAAATCACAAAGAGAGGAAGTTGCAAGACGATCAGCCTTGCCCGACAAGGTGAAACCTTGCCCGACCCTCTTTGTTTTGTCTTTTCATTCATAGATCTAGTAATATGTTGTATACTTCCATTTGTATCCAAGTTATTTCTAGCAAGTTTATCATTAAAAGACTTCTCTGTTCTTGAATTCGATCTGGTTAACAGTGCCCAACCATGCAAAAGATAAGTTGGAATCTGCACTCACAGCTTAATCAGATCTAAGTTCTAACCTCTTAGGCATACAAGATTGATCATTCAAAAGTCATTGGTCTCAAGGCATAAAAAAAGAACCTTATGTGGACTTAACCCATCCACGACAGTCTTTGATAACAAGAAGTCCGAAATTACTTGGGGCGCAAGTAATCAACCTATTTCTTAGTTTTATCTCTGTTATATCATGATTGTCATAGAACGTTTAAGTATTGAATTAATTCTGATGGGAAGCCTCAATGCCTATACCTAAGGCCCTACAAAGGCACCTATTTGGGTTCATTCTACTCGTCAGGCTCGGGTGATTAAAGTATAACAGTCATAATACTTCTGCAACAATGAAACAACCACTATATGTTCGAGTACTTGGTTAGTTTTGATTGCGAGCCTCAAGGCCTACACCTAAGGCCCCACAAAGGCACATTTCATAGTTAAACTTGGTTGCTCGAGCAAATACAATTAAACTAAGCATCTGTTTTACATCTGCCATGCTAAAGATGGCAGTGACACGCCTGAACACCTAAAAGTTAATTTTGATTGCGAGCCTCAAGGTTTACACCTAAGGCCCCACAAAGGCACATTTCATAGCTAAACTTGGTTGCTCGGGCAGATACAATTAAACTAAGCATCTGTTTTACATCTGCCATGCTAAAGATGGCAGTGGCACGCCTGAACACCTAAAAGTTAATTTTGATTGCGAGCCTCAAGGCCTACACCTAAGGCCCCACAAAGACACTTTTCAGAATTAACTTTGTCCTTCTCTTTCAGCCTTGCCCGACAAGCCCGCCAGTAAGCAGAAGCCCGACAGGAAGTATCAATCGGCGCCAACCTCTCGGGGAGCTGTGTGCTCGTCGGCCAGGAAACTTCCCCATTGGAAATTCCAGTGACGAACACTTCCCATTCCCTAGCGCATTCCCACCCAACCATCCCAACCCAATCTAGATTAGTCCCATTCCCTCCTGACCATACCCAATTGAAACCTTACACACCCATCTCGAATTGTGGTTCCAGATCGTACAAACCGTAGAATACATGGGTTGCTTTTCATGGCCATGGCAGAGCTGGAACTCTCCGGTGCCAAAGCAGTACAGAGTTTTCCATAGTGGAATGATCAATCGATGGCTTTTTCTTTCTTGATAAATATATGACTTATGCTTGGTGGAAGAGTTGAAGGATTTGGGCAGCGGGCAGGCATGGTGAGAATGGTGGTGGAGGTGTGAATAAGTCAAAGAAAGGAAGAGAGAAGGAGAAGTTTTTAATTTATTTTTTAATGTTTAATTTTTTAATTTTTTTTAATATTTAATTATTAAAAATACATTTAATTATTTTTTAATTCAGTTGAATTAGTGAGTGGGTCCCATCCCTAGCCACGTCAGCACTTAACCGATAAATTAACAGAAAAACTGAATGAGGTTTGACATTGGAACAAATTCGTAACATAAGGTACGACATTGTCATTTTAAAAAGATGAGATATGATAGTGTAGTTCAACCCATAATTGAGGTAGTTTCGTGTAATTTAACCTTATATATATGTTCAATACCTAATTTACTCTTTATTATTATAATTATTTGTTTACAACAATATATTAGAAGGAAAGAATAAATTGATTTCAAACTCATATTCGAACCTAAATCTCGAACCCGTTACCATTTTCATTCATCCGTGATTAGATAATACTTTATATCTCTGATATTCATTGGAGGCAGACAAATCTGCCTTACAATGATGCTGGTGAACAAGGAAGTCGTGAAGAAGCCTTGGACTTGTTTTGCTTTTAGAAATTAGGGTTTAACTTCTTCCCCATGTGATCAAATGCTCTACTGTTTAGAACTTTGTTTCTATGTTCTCATCATGCAATCAAATTGATTTTCTCTCCAACTTCCAACAAAGCAATATAAAGTCCAGAAAGATTGTTTCCAGAATTAATGTTTTAAAATGATTTTTTAAAACAATCTCGAAAAAAGGGGAGAGAAAAAATATTTTTAAAAAGAAAAATCGAAAGACATAAATTAAAAAATTATTTCCGTAAGCTTCTTTTAATTTTTTTAAGTATCTTTGAGGAATAAATAAAGAATTATCATACACTATACTATAATGAATAGACATGATAATCTTTTCTTCTAAGGATTTTTACAAGTAGTAACACGTGACGAGATGGACATCAAATTCAATAGTTTATCGTGCACAAACTTCATTTTCCTGCAAAATTTACACACAAATAATGTATGGATATTGATTTGTAGTTCAAGGTCGATAAATGGACCACTCTTTCTCTATAAATATTTAGGTCATGTGTGGATCAGAAACAGGCCAGGAAAGGGAAACCATGTAATCAGATCACACCAGCACATAGGTGTTAGTTATAAATCACACCCTCATACTTATGAGAACTCTAACGAAAAACTTCCGGTGTTGTTCATTTTAACGAAAAACCACATTTTAAAATCAATCATAGTACTATTCAATTGACCCTTTATTTTTGTTTTTGTCGTTAAAACTCAAAATTTTCAAATCATTTTCATTAGTTTTCTCCATATTTAAAACTTTTTTCCTACTTAAACCTGTTTTTTAAGATCGGTGCCTTCTAACAGCTTCACATCGATTGATCACATTACGATCACTAGTGTCCATCTTCATTAATAGGACGGTTATAACTTATAACCATTTATTTGGTTTCAATCTCGAGCTTTTGTTTTCATCTAATCTTCTTTATTTCTATCTCCTATCTTTCACAATCTTTCTCCGTCATTATTCACTTGTCATTTATGCGTGTAAATCTTCTGAACCGAAAATTTGCATGTACGTGATCTCTCAATGACTTTTCGTAGTTGGGTTCTATTATAAAACTAATTAGCAATATGAAGAGCAACTCAACATCTTATAAGCCTAACACGCCTCCTCCCGTGTGACGAATTTTCAAGCTTAACACGTGAACAACGCAGGTGATGTGGAGCATATGTGGCTGTTTGACTTCACTTGTGGGACAACTTACTCTGATACTATGAAGAAAGTTAAGGTTCCATCATAAAATCAATTGACAATATAAGAAGTAGCCAAACTTCTTTATGCAATGTTGCTATCATGTGACTCATTTCCAACGCTAAACACTTCTAAACCTTGAAAAAAAAAACAAACACAAAACGGCTAATCTTTCTTGTAAACACTGTTAAACACTTCATTTCTATGTGGCCTATCTTCCTCGGCAAATCCGAACGACCCGCCCAAGAAGACGACGCCGGCGACGGAAAAAAGGAAACCGATACGCAGAAGGTCGAGTTCTCAGGCAATCAGCTGGTATTGCGCCAATCCCCAATCACTTCATTTCTGATCAGATTTGCAATTTCAGGTCAGTTTTCTCATCTGGGTTTTTGTCAGAATTCAATTTTCTCATCTGGGTCGCATGCAATGCTTTTACTCAATTCGTTTTAGCTACATCTTTTGTATAAAATCTAAAAAATGCCTGCTTTTTGTAGAATCGTAAAAAAGTTATGTGCTTTCTGGTTATTTTGCAGGGATATTTGGGTCATTGGGAAATCCAGAGAAAGAGGATTCATACTTATTTGAATTCGATTTTTGAGGATAGAGAATTCATACTTGTTTAACACTACGAGGAGTTCTTGGTTCTTTATTTTGTTTTTCGTTTCCAAAGAGTTAACGCCGTTTATAATTTGAAGTTAGTGTGGACACGTGTCAAGAGCTGGTTATGTCACAGAGAGGCGAAAGGCAAATTTCGGCGCACAAGATTTGAACTCCTGAAACTCATCCTCCATCCATCCCGTTCCCATCGTTTCCGGTCTCTCGACCTCCAATCTCCTTCTCCAAAGTCTCGACCTCCACAACCTCTTCAACAAAACCCAAATGCCGCCGACCAATTCCTCACCGAGACTCCACCACGAAACCACAGTTATCAGATCAGCAATCCAGTCCAGACTCCTAGTCCTGACTCTAATCTTCCTATGGCGGACTCTCTTGTCTCCCTGCGACACTTCTGCCCCCATCAACCGCAATTGCCTATCCACCAACCCCTCACAACAAAACGTTCTCTTTCCTTCTCTGAGCTCCGCTATCGAGTCCAGCATTGTGTGGGACAGTGTCTACTTTGTTCGGATTGCAGAGTGTGGCTATGAGTACGAGCAGACCTACGCTTTCTTCCCGCTTCTTCCTCTTTGCATGTCGATATTATCCCGCACAGGTTAGGCTCGGATTAGCAGTTTTTAGTAGTACCCATTTGGTAATTTTTTTTAGTTTCTGGATTTTTCAGCAGTGGTACTGGCAATTTCTGACTTTGAGCTTACCCAATTGGCATTTTGTGAACTTTGAGGTTATCCAATTGGAGATTTGTGAACTTTGAGGTTACCTAATTGGGAACTTGTGAACTTCGAGGTTACCCAGTTGGAAACTTGGGAACTTTGAGCTTACCTAATTGGCAATTTCTGAACTTCGAGCTTACCCAAATTGCAATTTCTGAACTTTGAGCTTACCCAATTGGCAATTTCTGAACATTAAACATACCCAATTGGTATTTGCACCAGTTTGTTGAGTTTGAATAAGTGCTTTTTTTATAACTAGGCAGTGGTTCTTTGTGGTTTCAGTTTTGGCCCCATTGGTTCCGGTTATTGGGCAGAGAGCTGTGTTGGGATTATCTGGCTATGTGATTAATAACATTGGCTTCGTGTTTGCGGCTGTTTATCTATACAGGTGAGCTGGTTTGGTTAGGATTTTAGAAGCTCAGTTTGATTCGGCAAACTTTATCCAGAGTATAACTACTTGGTAGCTTCAAGTGTGTTTCTTTCCAACAATAGTTATAGCTTTACTTACACCATTATACAAATGAAAGTAAATGCCTTTCCTTAATGAGACCCTATTTCTCTGAAATTGTATTTTGTCGATATCAAAGGGATATAATGTGGATGTGTATCAGAATGAAGTTTCGAGAATGGGGAACTATAATATTTATGAACCTGGATTCAATTGGCTGCCCTTGATTATTTTGACCTTGACCTTTTGATTACTTATCTTCCCTTTGTCACTTGAACGGGCTTTCAGTTGTTATTTTGGACCATGAAGCAGCAGTGAGGGCTTCGATCTTGTTTTGCTTCAATCCAGCTTCCATATTCTATTCATCAATGTAGTTTTCCCGTTTTCATCTGCTTTATATTGTTGGTACCTATGATATTGCATCAGGCTGGGGTTTTCATCTGCTTTATACTGCAGATATTCAGAGACACTGTTCACCTTTTTTTCAGTTGGAGGATTGTATCATCTAATATCTGGAAAAGATGTTATTGCTGTTCTTTGGTTTGCCCTCTCTGGATTTTCAAGGTCCCATGGAGTGCTTAGTGCTGGTTATTTCTGTTTCAGACTATGCATCAGACCTATGATGCTGTTTTCTCGAGGAAGTGTCCTTTTGTAGGTTTCAATTTTTTATTTTATTTATGATTTTTAAATTTGTATATATGAAAGATTAAGGGTCAGTATCATGATTATCAATAATTTATTTTGCCTACCTAGTTCCATGAAAGTAGACTTTCATTCAGCACTACTATGGAGATGCAGTTAGAATATTCTTGTACCGTATCTAAGAAAAAAAGGGAACATGTCAATTATGTAGCAGAAAGCAATTGTTGATTTATACTTGTGAAGAAGATGATCACTTAGTAATTTTCATTTCTGTTGCAGTTGGCATTGCAGGCTGTTGTTGGTGGAGCTCTGCGTTGTATATGCATTTTTGTCCCTTTTGTTGCATTTCTAGCATATGGATACAACAATATTTGTCTTGGACATCTTCCATCCAATATGAGGCCCTGGTGCAAAACAAGAGTACCATTGCTGTACAATTATATTCAAAGTCATTTTTGGTATGCGATCTTTTACCACCAAGGCTTGTTCATCAGGCTACCACTTTCTCATTTCTTCTTTAGATAAAGGTTCACAATCATTACTGTCAATTGTTGCTGAAGAGCAATGTTAAAGAAACAGTCCTTGTTCGGCTGATTATTGGAAAATCATCAATAAATAGTAATAAAGGATGGTCTATCATGTATAATAGTATAAGATACAAATTAGTATTTGATTTTGCAAGGAATGGTAATTGGACTGGCTCCGTATATACCTGTATAGTTTCAGCTTTTTATACTTATACTGTGCAATTAATACTATTAAATATATAACAACAACAACAACAAAGCCTTTTCCCACTAAGTGGGGTCGGCTATATGAATCCTAGAACGCCATTGCGCTCAGTTTTGTGTCATATCCTCCGTTAGATCCAAGTACTCTAAGCCTTTTCTTAGAGTCTCTTCCAAAGTTTTCCTAGGTCTTCCTCTACCCCTTCGGCCCTGAACCTCTGTCCCGTAGTCACATCTTCGAACCGGAGCGTCAGTCGGCCTTCTTTGCACATGTCCAAATCACCAGGACCGATTTTTTCTCATCTTTCCTTCAATTTCGGCTACTCCTACTTTACCTCGGATATCCTCATTCTCAATCTTATCCTTTCTCGTGTGCCCACACATCCCACGAAGCATCCTCATCTCCGCTACACCCATTTTGTGTACGTGTTGATGTTTTACCGCCCAACATTCTGTGCCATACAACATCGCTGGCCTTATTGCCGTCCTATAAAATTTTCCCTTGAGCTTCAGTGGCCTACGACGGTCACACAACACGCCGGATGCACTCTTACACTTCATCCATCCAGCTCGTATTCTATGGTTGAGATCTCCATCTAATTCTCCGTTCTCTTGCAAGATAGATCCTAGGTAGCGAAAACGGTCGCTTTTTGTGATCTTCGCTAGATTGCTCCGGTCATTAGTGTGGATAAGTATATAAATGGATAGAGATAGGAAAGCAAACACAAGATGTACGTGGTTCACCCAGATTGGCTACGTCCACGGAATGGAAGAGTTCTCATTAATTGTGAAGGGTTTACACAAGTACATAGGTTCAAGCTCTCCTTTAGTGAGTACAAGTGAATGATTTAGTACAAATGACATTAGAGTACAAATGACATTAGGAAATATTGTGGGAGAATGATCTCGTAATCACGAAACTTCTAAGTATCGGAGTGTGGTATCATCTTGACTTGCCTTATCTGTCGCATAGGTAGATGTGGCAGCTTCTCTGGAAGTACTCTTCCTCCATCCAGGGGTGGTATCTTTAACTGGTGGAGATGCACAAGGTAATGTATCAATTTCACTTGAAGCTTACTTGTAGTTTCAGGCTTGGTCAAGCGCGATACAAACCATGTAGTAGGAGTCCCCCAAGTCGCCGAGCTAGGGGATCTGCTGAAAGAGGTGACAGACAAGGTAAGCAATCAGAGCTCCGGCTAATTGTTCACCTTCTCCCCATCTTGCAGCAACATGAAGGATAAAGAGAAGAAAAATGAGAAGAGATGATATGGGATACTTTTGCTTTGAAGAAGTAACTTTCCACAGGCTAATTCTTGAACTGAGCTGGAGGGTTTTCTGGTTTCCTCCAGAGTATAAGGCCGACTGAAGAATTTGAGGGTCAAAACAAGTCCATCAAATCTAGAGTACGTTCGACCCTGCTGATATGGGATACTTTTGCTTTTGACAGAGTAATGGATGTATCGGCATGTGTGCTGTTACGCTTGTCTCCACATGCTTCCTTGTATCCTTCGCACTTGCCCTATCTGTCCCTCAAGCAGATGCGGTATCTTCCCTGGACACTCTTATAAGATGTTGAAGATGAGTACTCGAGAGCAGTGCCAGGTAAGTAATCAGCTTTCTTCCCTGGACACATAAGATGTTCAAGTGCTGACTGATTGCTCTCTTTCTCCTTGTCTTGCAGGTAAAAACAAGGTCAAAGGAAAAGACAGGGAAAAAGCATGATATGGGATACTCTTGCTTTTAACCCTGATGATATGAGATATTCTTGCTCTAGTATAGCTTGTTTGCAGAGGTCTTATCGGGGGGAAAGAAAGCTGAATATTTCGAAAGGCTTCGTTGGGAATGCCCTCTCAGATATGAGGAAGGGTTGAGCATTTTTGCAGGTCTGCCTGTCCGTTGGGGATGGAGGTCGACATATATAGGAGTCTCCCTAACAAAAAGTAGTAATGCTATTCCTTTACCCTGCTTGGTCATAGCACGGTAGTGGGAGCTGCCAGCTTCACATGTTTTAACTCTGTCAGAGCACTTTGAAAAAGTGGTATGTGGTATCTGGCTCTCGAGATTCGGAGGACGATGCTTCTTCGATTTTTGAGAAAGCAATCATGCTGGGGGTCTGGCTCTCGAGATTCGGGGAGCAGTGTCTCTTCGATTTTTGAGAAAGTAATCATGTTGGGAGTTTGGCTCTCGAGATTCGGAGGGCGGTGCCTCTTCGATTTTGGAGTAAGCAATCTTGTTGGGAGTGTTGTCTCGGATGTGAGTAAAGGTTGGACATGTTTGCTAGTCTACCTTGCCACGAAGCACGGAGGTTGACACACAGGGACTGCAATTATCCAGCAGTGTTACTGTTCCTTTACCCTTGTGGGTAATAATATGTTAGCTAGACCTTCAAAATGTATGTGTCTAAACTTTGTTAGTGCTGTTTCTTTGCTATTCTTTTACCTTTCTTGGTCAGAGCGATGTAGTGGGAGCTGCAAGCTTCACGTGCTCAACTTTGGCAGAGACTTTGGCAAAGTTATCTGTGGTACCCATGAGCTATTGTTGCGTGTGGGAAGTGGGTGATTGAACAGTAAGATTCATATGCTTTCTACTTCACCAGAAGTCTTCGACAGAATGCCCATAATTTCCGCTAAGCTGAGTGTGCGTGTGACAGGTGCTGACAAGGCTAGAAAAGTAGGTGCCTCTTCGATTTCTGAGATCGGCCCTCGTGGTCTCTGAGCAGCCCAGCTTTTGAGAAAGCGAGCGCCTCTTCGATTGATTCGGAGAACGATGCCTCTTCGATTTTTGAGAAAGCAATCATGCTGGGGGTCTGGCTCTCGAGATTCGGGGAGCAGTGTCTCTTCGATTTTTGAGAAAGTAATCATGTTGGGAGGGCTCTCGAGATTCGGAGGGCGATGCCTCTTCGATTTTGAAGCAATCAGTCTTGTTGGGGGTGTTTTCTCGAATGTGAGTAAAGGTTGGGCATGTTTGCTAGTCTACCTTGCCACGAAGCACAGAGGTTGACACACAGGGACTTTCCAATTATCCAGCAATGGTACTGTTCCTTTACCCTCTCTTCGATTTTTGAGAAAGTAGTCATGTTGGGAGTCTGGCTCTCGAGATTCGGAGGACGGTGCCTCTTCGATTTTGGAGCAAGCAATTTTATTGGGAGTGTTTTCTCGAAAGTGAGTAAAGGTTAGGCATGTTTGCTAGTCTACCTTGCCACGAGGCACAGAGGTTGACACACAGGGACTTTCCAATTATCCAGCAGTGGTACTGTTCCTTTACCCTTGTGGGTAATAATATGGTAGCTAGACCTTCAAAATTTATGGGTCTAAACTTTGTTAGTGCTGTTTCTTTGCTATTCTTTTACCCTTCTTGGTCAGAGCGATGTAGTGGGAGCTGCAAGCTTCACGTGCTCAACTTTGGCAGAGAACTTTGGCAAAGTTATCTGTGGTACCCATGAGCTATTGTTGCGTGTGGGAAGTGGGTGATTGGACAGTAAGATTCATGTGTTTTCTACTTCCTCAGAAGTCTTCGACAGAATACCCATAATTTCCGCAAAGTTGAGTGTGCGTGTGACAGGTGCTGACAAGGCTGGAAAAGTAGGTGCCTCTTCGATTTCTGAGATCGGCCCTCGTGGTCTCTGAGGAGCCCAGCTTTTGAGAAAGCGAACGCCTCTTCGATTTCTGAGATCGGCTTTCGTGGTCTTTGAGCAGCCCAACTTTTGAGAAAGCAAACACCTCTTCGATTTATGAGATCAACCCTCGTGGTCTCTAAGCAGCCCAGCTTTTGAGAAAGCAAACGCCTCTTCGATTTCTGAGCAGGCGCCTCTTCGATGTCTGAAGCTCCGTCGAGTGCAGCTTTTTATAGGGGCTGGCATTAAGTTCCAAAGCACACTTGAATCTCCACCAGTAGAAGCTCCATTCTTGCACTTCTAAGATCTTGATTTGTCCGACCTCTTCTCTCTTCAACACCTTTGAAAATGTCTGGCCCCTCCGACCGTCGTTTTGACTTGAACCTTGTTGAAGAGGCAGCCCCGCCTTCTCCAGACAACATATGGCGCCCATCCTTCGTCTCCCCTACTGGTCCTCTTACCGTTGGGGATTCCGTGATGAAGAATGATATGACCGCTGCGGTGGTGGCCAGGAACCTTCTCACTCCCAAAGATAACAGACTACTTTCCAAACGGTCTGATGAGTTAGCTGTTAAGGATTCGCTGGCTCTCAGTGTTCAGTGTGCAGGTTCTGTGTCTAATATGGCCCAACGCCTATTTGCTCGAACCCGCCAAGTTGAATCATTGGCGGCCGAAGTGATGAGTCTCAAACAGGAGATTAGAGGGCTCAAGCATGAGAATAAACAGTTGCACCGTCTCGCACATGACTATGCTACAAACATGAAGAGGAAGCTGGACCAGATGAAGGAAACTGATGGTCAGGTTTTACTTGATCATCAGAGATTTGTGGGTTTGTTCCAAAGGCATTTATTGCCTTCGTCTTCTGGGGCTGTACCGCGTAATGAAGCTCCAAATGATCAACCTCTGATGCCTCCTCCTTCTAGGGTTCTGTCCAGTACTGAGGCTCCGAATGATCCCCCTCCGGTGCCTTCTCTTTCTGGGGCTCTACCGACTGCTGAGACTTCTCCTAAGCAACCTTTGTGAAGGCTCCCTCTTGTTTGTTTGTTTTGACTCATGTATATGTACATATTTGTAGCTTATCGGGGATATCAATAAATAAGCTTTCATTCAATTCAACGTATTGTGTTAAATACACCAAAGCCTTCTTCGCTAAGTTCTTTGAATTTTCTTTTGTTGGAGCTTTGTGAGTGGGGCATGTAGGTTGAGGTAGTGTTCCCTTAATTTCCTGAGTGAGGAAAACTTCTCGGTTGGAGACTTGGAAAATCCAAGTCACTGAGTGGGATCGGCTATATGAATCTTAGAACGCCATTGTGCTCGGTCCTGTGACTGTTAAATATATAAAATTAGAATAAAATAGAAATATATTTATAGTTGATGGTTTACCTTAATGCCAGGGGAGTAGGTTTCTTGAGATACTTCCAAGTTAAACAGTTGCCAAACTTTCTACTGGCATCCCCAATATTGTCTCTGGCACTTTGCTCAATCGTCCATTACTCGAAGTCAAAGTCCGAAACTTTCTTCTCTTTGGAATATTGTTTCCCTTCCATTTTTATGTTGCCTTTCAAGACCGTGTAATCAATTGTTTGCAAACGTGACAGAAAATCACAATCTCAAAGCAAGGAACCAAGTGAACAAAGATGGTGCTGCTCTTGTCTCAGAAGAACATAAATTATCAGCAAAGCGAGGATACTTGTCTGTTGCTGTGCTTCCATTTATTCTACATTTGGGATTTATGGCAGCCACGGCGTTTTTTGTCGACAGCGGGGTGGTAATGCAGGAAAGATGTGAAAGCAAGCGAATGATCTATACGAATGGGATTTGATTCCGTTGGTTGGAGTAATACAATTTAGGATTTAGCGAAACAAGTAACAAAAAGGGAGTTTGATTTTTGTGCTAGCTTCACAAGTCACGATCATTCCATCAAAGGGAGGAATTACAAAAATTAGGTCTAAGTGGGCTCGTTAAAATCATGCTCGGAGAAAGTCTGGTGGGAAAAACTCCAAACACGGGAGAAAGAGTAGCACACCTGTATTACAAATCAATGTTGCCCGGAGAGAACCGAGTGAGAAAAACTCAACTTGAGAGAAGAAAGCTTGGCCTAGAAATAGCCATTGTTGTCGTCAAAGAATCGCTCCCAAAGCAAGACAGAACCAGCACTACTGCGTCAGACACCGCAATCCCAAAACCATGAAGCATCCCATACTGAAACAGTGAAACCCCAAAATCTTGAGGACAAAAATAAAATACCAAAAAGATTTGGCTTCTCTATTTGCTGTTGGATATATTATTTGGACATGATATCGTGATCCCACGAAATATTATTGTGGACATGATGCCAAGATCCAACGAAAGATGCTTAACAATAATAATGAATATAATAATAGTAATAATAACAAAAAAACATTTCTTGATACCTGTCAAATTTAACTCTATGAAAGGGATGTGGGATATTTTGTGCCAGTAGCGTCCTTTTCCTGGTTGACATCTCTCTTTTAGCACTGGACACCCTGTGATGAGAAGTTGCTCCAGTGAAGGAGGTAGACCCTCAACTGGAATGGATGCTAGCTTTGGACAATTGTAGAGTTTCAGAGATTGAAGGGAGGTGAGGAATTGAAAGCCCTTGCTACTCAGTTTCTTCAGATTCGGGAAGCCTTCTATTGTGAGGTCAGTGAGAGATTTGGGAAGGAGCGTCTCCATCCGGACCATGTCGGGTGGAAACGACACCGTATCCGGGTCTTCACCACTGATCCACAAATTTCTAAGAGAGGGGAGCCTGGGCAACCCCCACTCTAACTCCCAAAATGATTTGCAGCTCTTGACCTTCTTAATTGAAAGAAACGTGAGGTTGGGAGGAAAAGTCAAACCTTCACGGTAGTCGATTTTCAATTTCTCAAGAGAGTTGAGATTGTGCATGTCTTCCGGCAACGCCTCCAATTTGTCACAATCTCTAATACTGATCTCTCTCAGATCGGAGGATCTTCTCCCCCCACTCAGTCTCAGGAAAGAACCAAGACTTCAGCTCATTCTTCAATGAAGACTTCAGCTCCTTACATCCATTAATCTTCAATTCTCTAACCTTGGTTAATCCCTTTCTGCACAATTCCCCTGTTTGCAGAGACATCAGCTCTGAAATGTTTGAAACACACAAGGACTCTAATAACTCAAATTCAACCTTAGCAGCTGTATGCACCAACGCTTTACAACCGTCTATGTTTATTTGACGAAGTTGTTTGTAGTTGGCAATCGAAACCACCAATTCCTTACATTTAACAATTTCAAGCTCGGCTAACAGATCAAGGTTCTTTGGCAGCTTACCTTCCAACTTAGAACATTCTCTGATTGAAAGCCTTTTCAGGCATGGGAAAACACCACTTTCGTCATCCAGTTGGACAGGAAGCCATTCCTTCCAATGCTTCAAATCCACAAACTGAAGAGTCTCTAATAGCGGAAAAGGCAAGATACACTCTCCATAAAACTCAGCACCAACACTTTCCACTGCATTCATTCCTCGAATATAAAGTTCTTTGAGATGAGGCAATTGTCCGAGAGGTGGCAATGATAAACAATTGTTACATTTCTCTAAGCGCACGACCGCCATATTAGAGAACAAAGAACTTCCCACCCATGATGAAAATTCCTTTCCGGCATAACTCTTGATGGTGAGCTCCTTGAGCTTTGTATGAGGCTGTAACATGTCAAGCACAACAAATTCCATTTCACTTGAATGAGACCATTCTAGGACCAACGAATCAAGCCTCTCCTTGCATTTTAATGTGGCCCTCCCAGCATCCACGACATCAGTCACATTCTCCAATCTTGAGATGCACAATGTCCCTCGGAGATGTATCAAGAACTTTATCTCCCTTATCCCTGATTGATTACTACCACCATTCACCACAAAATTAGGCAAAGATTGGAGATTCACCAATTTACCTAGTTTTGGAGGCATTCCTTCCAGCGAATATGCATATGAGTTGTTGAGATGACGCAAATTAATTAGATTACTCATGTCTGCAGGCAATGACTTCAACTCACGACAGCCTTCCAATATCAATGTCTGCAGGTTGTAAAGAGTGCTTGTTGATTTAGGTAAACTGGTAATCGACGTGTAAGAAAGGTCGAGATACCGTAGATACCTTAAATCACCGACTGAGTTTGGCAGCTCAGTTATATGATAGCTATTAAAAGAGAGCACCCGTAAGTATTGCAATTTTGGCAATAAATCAAAAGTAATCTGACGACTTAAATAACTCCAAATATAACCATTTCTTAGTGGCAGAAAGGTTCTCAAACATTTCACTTCAGAAAATGCCTCAAATCTTTTAACTCCATCATAATCACCTCTGATGTAAGACAAGTAGCGTGCTTTCGGAAAACGTCTAAGTTGTACACCATCATCATTTTGCTTATCCTCCAATCTAAAACAAATTTCTCCAGCTGCCCATCGTGCTAAATCAACAATGAGGTCATGCATCACATATTTTGAAATATTTTCGATTGATTTTTGAAACAATGACCTAGATACGAGCTCTCGAAAGTAATCAGCACCTAAATCTTGAATTTGCTTATTATCTTCTGGTAGGGGAAGAATAAAGCCCTCGGCCATCCATACAAGGATCATTTGCTTCTCTTCGAATTCGTAGTCATTTGGAAGTATTAAGCAATAGGCAAAGCATCTTTTCAAATGTGAAGGAAGATAAAAGTAGGTTAATCTCAATACTGGAAGTATGTCTTGCTCATTTGATAGACTCCAGAGTTTGTTGTTCAATATTTCTTCCCATTCGTATGTTTCTTTAAGAAGTAGAACACCACCGAGAGTCCTCGCGGCCAAAGGCAATCCCCTACACTTTGCAACAATTTTCTCCTTAAGTAACTCGTATTTTGGTGGTTTGTCGTTGTTAGAATTTAAGAATGCATGTTGCTCAAATACTTGCAAACAAACATCATTTTCCATGGGCTCCAAATTGTGAACCAGCTTGGCAGCTCCCATCATTTTTGAAACATCTGTATCACGTGTTGTCACAATTATCTTGCTTCCTTGTGCTCCATCACGAAAAGGGGACTGCAGCTTCATCCAATCACCGTAGCTACACGTTTTCCAAATGTCATCTAAAACAATTAAAAGCTTCTTCCCCGCTAACTCCTTCTGCAGATCATCTTGAACCTTACTGTAATCTTCTGTGGCACATTGCCGAGATGTGATTGATTCAAGAATTTGCTTTGTCACTCTTCCAAGGTTGAAGTCGTCAGATACGCACACCCAAACGGCTGGTTGAAACGTTTGGGTTACGACCATATCTTTGAGTACTTGTCCAACAAGTGTTGTCTTTCCGACTCCAGCCATACCAACAAGTGCAACTACATCGAAATTGACAGCATGATGCTCTTGTTTCGACAACAGCTCAACAATCTGCCTTTTGTCATCGTCCCTTCCAATCACAGGTCCATCTGGTTGACTAGAACTAGGGGATATGTTTTGGCGTGCCCTTATAGTCAACGTCCCAGTATTAATTCTCAAACTAAGCTGGTCTTTTCGTTCAGATATCTCTTGTAATCGGTTGGTAATCTTCTGTATTTCCAAGTTCATTTTGAAGTTGAAAACACCATTAGGAATTGAGTTCCATACTTTGCTTGTTGTACTGGAATGAGCATGTTGTATCTGACGTTCCAACATTTTAGTATGATATTTGTCCAACACGTCTTCGACATCAAAAGCCAAGTCCCTGAGATCATCGAGCCAAAGCTTCAGTGCGTTGCTCTCAGCCTTCAGTTGCCTTTCCTCGGCGTCATTCAGCACTGCTCCAATAGCAGACAAGGTGTCACTCCATTTCTTCAGATTTTGATTGACACCATTTACGAGTCCAAAGTACTTGAAGACGTTGCGGTGCGCCAACTTGTCAACCAGCACTTGGAGGAATGCCATAAGAAAAGCCTCTCCCCCCATAGTTTCTCGAATTGGAAGTTTGATCCGTTGAGCAATACCAATGAAGACTCATAAGTAGTCATAGCTGCACAGTTTAAGCAGATGAAACTAATTATTTTATACAAAATTTATTCAATACCATAACTGTCAAATCCCGGCCCCGACCCCACTGTATTGTCCGTTTTGGGCCCCAACCACGCTCTCACGGTTTTGTTTCTGAGAACTCACACGAGAACTTCCAGTGGGTCACGTATTTCCCTATGCAAAAGCCATGTCCAAAAATTACATATTTTATATTTTCACAAACATTGTGAATAATTCGTTATTTTTAAATGATTTTGAAAAGTTGTAATAACCGTCATAACCAAGACCCCTATCCTTTTTTATTTTCTAGTGAAAACAAATGTGTAGTGAATGCATATTTTGTGTTCCACATAAAACTATATGAGTTGTAACTCATTGTTTTCAATTGGTTTAGCAAAGTTCTAAAAAGTCTTCTTAGGACTACAAGCTTTTAAAAAAAAGGAAGTTTTAACGAAAAGTTTGCAGTACTGTTCATTTTAACGAAAAACCACATTTTTACACTAAAAAGTCAAACCTGGTACTATTCACTTTACCATTTATTGTCCATATCATTAAAACTCAAAGTTTTCAAACTCTTTTCATTAGTTTTCCTTTTTAAAATTTCACGTTAGACATTTGGAAGTGGTTTACCCCTCGAAAAACTGATATGGGTCTTGCTAATGTTATTTTATTTAACTGCTATTCTTTGTAGCTTACAAAACTAATACAAATACCCATTAATGATTTTGTGAAATTGCAAATTTCACAAAAATTATGAGTTGTAACTCACATTTTCACCACACCATAAACTATCTCGTGTCATTTTCACCACACCTCAAACTTTTAAAACTTCACACAAAACATTGAAATATGTTCCAAGACCCCAATAAATTCTAGGGAGGAGAAGTCTCTCCGCTCCTAATCTTTCTCCCATTTCCTCACCTCCTACTTGATACATTACGATTAAGCCACGTCAACATCTTATATTGATTTTTTTTTATAGAGACGGTAAGACAAAAAGCAAAATATGAGAGGAAGGAAGGAAAGAGAATGAAAATAGGAGGGGAGATAATCATACTCCGTATTCTTGACCCCTTAAGAATGTTCTGTTGGTGTCTAAGGGAGAGTATTGGGGAGTGCATGGGTATTGGAGAGGGGCAGTCGATGGGGACGGGGAGTAGGGAGGGTGTGGAGTGCTGGCAGAAATCGGGGTTTGGAGTGTTGAAATTAAATTGTGATGTGGCATGGAGGAAACACACGAATGAGGGAGGGGTTGGGTGGGTGCTTCGGGATTTTGCGGGTATTCCAAAGATTGCGGGAGGGGAAGGAGGGGGATGTTTTGGGATTGCAATTATGGCAGAGGCGGAGGCAGTACGCCAGGGATTAGAGGCGGTGATGGGTAGTGGTGTGGGGAGTAGCTCTAGGTTGGTGGTTGAATCGGATTCTAAGGGCTTGATTCAAATGATCAACAAGGAGGTTGCAGTGGTTGTGATTCTCGAGATTTATCTCCAAGATATTTGGAGAATGGCAAGTTTATTTCAGTCGGTAAGATTTTGCTTTACCCCTCGTCATTGTAATTGTGCAACCCACTCGATAGCGGCGTACGTAGTTAAGCATAGCGGGAGATTTGACTGGGATGAGTTAGGACCAGAGTTTCTTTTTAATATTCTTGCAGAAGATGCGCATGTAACGATTCGTATTTAAGTCTAATAAAATTTCTAACTTTCGGAAAAAGAAAAAAAAAAAGGAAATTTAAAGCTTTGGGTTTTCCACTTAATCCACATCTAAAATGACAAAAGCACCCCTGTTTTAATTTGTAAAAAAAACTGGTTTATTAGTCTCAACCTTTTTATGCTCTTTTAGCTTGTCAATAAGAGACGATCCACCTGATGAGGAAAAAAACAGTCAATGAAAAGAGTGCTCAGGTGAAAGAAGCCTGCGATGAAAGTCGTCTTTCATTCTCTCTTATAAAGTAGAACATAACTGTATATAATACATTATATCAAGGGCATTGTAGTCATTACAAGTGAGAGAGACATGTTATCTATGTTAATGTCCGTTTGGCACTTTGGCCAAAAGCGAAGGACAGATCATTGAGAACTTCCGTAGCATTTTGGGTTCACATGTTTTGGTCGTTTTCTTCTTCTTGCACGAACCTACGAAATTTCTTCGTGACCTATTGACTATTTTGGTATGTATATGTACATATATACTCTACAGCCTACAGAAAACTTGAGGTAGAGAAGGGGGGAAAACCCCCTAGCAGATTATCCACATACTTAAGCATTTTTTATTACAAGCGATATTTTATACTCATCGACACTAAAAGAACGAGAGAGGATTTAAACTTGAAACATAGTAAGTTAAAGAAGAAGAATACCGTAATTACAGACAATCCACACCTTGCATTAAGCAAAATTTAAGTCTAAATAAAAGTCATAAGAAAAATAAGTACGTACTTTATGTGCACAATAATCATAAAAACTGTCGTTCTTTGCTTCACGAAAAGAAAAGTTTAAGGGTAAACAGCTTTACGCATCATCCAGGAAGGAGCTCAAGCCTGGAAATAGCCATATATTGTCTTCTTGCATGATGTGCCTGTAATGAGAAACCAATTTCAGTACGTATAAATATATAAAACCGATTCTAGCATTCAAGTTGATTTGCGAAGGCTTAATTTCTTGTTGTAATATTTTGAGCTTTCCTTTTCCATATGGGAAAGGATAATGCTAGGAAGATTAAATTTGTAAACTAAATTTTATAAATCAAATGATATCGAAGTAGATGATTGAATTATTACTTAGGATAATGCTAGGGAGACTAAATTTGGAGACTAAATTTGCAAACTAAATGATGTGTTTCTAATGAGAATGAACACGTTTATCAATACTTAAGTAATAAACCAATCATTAACTTCAATGTCCTTTAATTTTTAAAATTTAGTCTATAAATTTAGTCTCCCTAGCATTACCATATTACTTAATAAGTAGTGCTAGGGAAACTAAATTTGTAGACAAAATTTTGTAAACTAAATGACATGGAAGTTGATAATTGAATTATTATTTAAGTGTTAATAAACGTGCTCATTCATATTGATGACACATCATTTAGTTTACAAATTTTATCTATAAATTTAATCTCCTAGCATTACTCTTATTTAATAATTAATTAACATACGTATTTCTGACCATTTTTGTTTGGAAGCCCAGTCCTTGTGATTCTGGAGGGGGCACCTCATTTCTTGTGTTAATGCTGATGAGGATTTTGTCCCTCCTATCCTTTTCTCCGTACCACCGAAGTTCTTAAAAAGAAAACCAAGATTCTTACCCTTTCTCTATTTCCCTGTGCAAAAGCAACGCAACAAGTACATATTTTATATTTTCACAATAATTGTGAGTAACTCGTGATTTTTAATGTTTGCAAAGTTGTAAATAACTGCCATAACCAAGATCCCAATCCTTTTTTATTTCCTAGTGAAAACAAATGTGCAATGTATATGTATTCTGTGTTTCACATAAAACTACATGAGTTGTAACTCATGGTTATCAATTGGTTTAGCAAAGTTCTAAAAAGTCTTCTTAAAAATGGTTTCTTGTCAGTTTTGTTGCACTGCAAGTTACTAAAATTCACGTTAGACATTTGGAAGATGTTTTAGCCCTAGAAAAGCTGATATGAGTCTTGCTAACGTTATTTATTGATTGTTATCCTTTCCAGCTTAAAAATAAAAACAAACACAAATGATGTGGTGAAAACTCAACGGTAAATTGACAAAATTTATGAGTTGTAACTGACATTTTCTCTACACCTAATACTATCTCGTGCCATTTTTGGCACACATTTTCTCGACCATCGCATTTTCACATAGACAATATCATATAACTCAGGGTTTATAAGCGATTAAATTTCAAGGAAGACATTTGAGAGATGTTCTAGCCGCCAAAAATCTACTTTGAGTCAGCTAGTAATTTGATTTTATTGATTTTTAAATGTTCTAGCTTAAAAAATAAAAAATGGTAATTTACTGTGTGTGTACGTACGTAAAAGATCATGCAAATTAAGCTCAACAATAGCAATTCTCACAAAAATTGTACAATTTTGTGAATTTCTACTAAAACTATCATAAAAAAAATATTTTCTTTTCATTTTGCACCATAACATTAGACAACTCCAAAGATCACCAGAAATTTTTAATTAGTTATGTTTGTTTGATTTTATTGGTAATTAGATTTAGATCCTACTAGTGTATTTTGTATGGGGGTCCACCACAACTCTTTAGACTTTCGGAACGAACTAATGATTGCGTCATGTATGAGCAGTGGCCAACAATGTCAAATGTATTTTATCGTCCTCCTTATGCGGTTGAGGAGCTTTGCACTTGCTTGTCAAACTCAAAACACAAAGTGTGGATAAAACTTATTGGTTTTAGGGTTTTCATAATTATTTTTATGATTATTGGTTATTTAAATTGAGTAAAAAATTATGATTAATTTAAATAATGTAGTTGTCCACATTAAATAATACCTACCTTGATAAGAATAACATTATATATTGAAAACCATAAATATTAGTTTCGCAACCCATCGTCTTATTATTTTTTTTTAACAAAATATATTATCTACACTAAAAGAATAGGGGTAGGCTAAGCCTCATAATGGGTCAGTTATAATAATGTAGTTCAAATTCGGTTTTGAATTTAACAGGCTTCTCACTTACATGTGAAGATGAATACCACCAGACCATAACTAAGTGGCTTGTCTTGTCATTTATTTATTCATTACAACTATTTAGTATTACACTAATTTTCTCATTTATTAACTTATTATATCAGCGCAGACGTTGTTTAGATAAATAACATATTTGAGTCTAAGGCAATGAACCTGTCACATCTTGGCCCGGGGCGGACCACATCCCGAGCCCTGTTCCACCACCGTAACACGATATTGTCCGCTTTGGGCTTACCATTCCCTCATGGTTTTGTTTTTGGGAACTCATGAGCAACTTCCCAGTTGGTCACCCATCCTATGAGTGCTCTGGCCTCCTTCTTGCTTAACTTCAAAGTTCATACGAAACCCGAAGCCAGTAAGCTCTCAAAAGGCCTCGTGCTAGGTAGGAATGAGAATATACATTTAAGGATCACTCCCCTAGACGATGTGGGATGTTACAATCCACCCCCCTTAGGGGCCCGACGTCCTCATCGGCACACTTTCGGCCAGGGATTGGCTCTGATACCATTTGTCACATCCGGGCCCGGGGCGGACCACATCTCGGGCCCTGTTCCACCACTGTAGCACGATATTGTCCACTTTGGGCTTACCATTCCCTCACGGTTTTGTTTTTGGGAACTCTTGAGCAACTTCCCAGTGGGTCACCCATCTTGAAAATGCTCTGGCCTCCTTCTCGCTTAACTTCAGAGTTCCTACGGAACCCAAAGCCAGTGAAGTCCCAAAAAACCTCGTACTAGGTAGGGATGAGAATATATATTTAAGGATCATTCCCCTGGACAATGTTGGATGTTACAGAACCATGGATGGTAATGATGATTTAGTGACAAGTCTTTAAGCCTAAACTGACCTTTATGAACTTAAACAATGTCTTCCTGTGAATATTTTAAAGTTTTTTGTTTAGCGATGCTTAAGTTTAAAATAATGAGATCCTTAAACGGTGTCTTTAATCTACTATACAAGATAAAGAATTCATTAAAACAAGGTACAAGAAAAACTCTTAAATTTTTATCTTCATATCAAATGAGTTGAAAAATATCAAATGATAAAATTAAAAAGAGGCACGTGAGAAGTAAATATGCTTTGACATTCCACAAATCCCTCTTTTAATAAATTAAGCCAACATTATGGTTGGTTTAATCAAATATAAAACGGCATATATCCCACAACTTAATTAATTTGTACACACATACCAAATTCCATATCTCCATTATAGCTTGCACTTTTTCCTACTACCTTTCAATGTCTATGGACGCAAAAGCTGTTTTTCCCATATGATTAACAAAACTCTTCGAGTCTTCAAGCTTACTTTTCTTTTGATATTCAACATCATGATCCGGATCCTCTTCATCTTCTTCGTGTAGTCTGGTCAACGAAAAATACTCAACCTTTTCGTCATAAACCTTAACCAAAACCAAATAGAAGGACACCCCAAAAATGGCAACTCCCAACAAGAACCAACTAAATTGAAGGTTCACTAAGGACTTGGCTCTGTGAAGTGCCTCATCTCCATGGCACCTAACCACTTTGTGACCCTCCTCTAAGTTCATGGAACAACCTTTTGGCATCAAATCAGGTGTCCAAAGCATGAACCCCATGACCATAAGCCAAACACCTTGGAAAAATATGCTTAGTGACCTCACAAAGCTGACCAAAAAACTCTCAGGCAAACCAATTCCCATAAGGGTTGTGGTCAAAGAAACAAGAACCACAAGCTGTAGAAGCATGTGGTATTGACCTTCAGGTCCCATGTGATCAGCAGAGTGAAGGTGAAAGAGAAGAAGCTGCTGCCCAAACGCTATGGCTCCAAGGAGTTGGGTCAAACCATGTTGTGCTTTTGGGGAAATTTTGTCAAGAACGATGGCAAAAGCTGCATAGACCAAGAAAGTCATGGAGATTGAAGAGTGCTCGAAGTTGTGGAGATGGTTGGAGGGGATCGTTCCATCGTCATCGAGCGGTTGGTGTTTCTGTGGACCTATGAAGAGTTCCATGGCAATGGATGCAGATGAGCCTCCCATGATTAAGAAGAGCTCCAAATACTTGAATTTGGAGGTGGGAAACCAGGATGGAGCTGTGTAGGTGTTTGGTTGGTTAAGATGGAGTTTGATGTGATTAAAGAGGTGCCATAATCCAATGAGAAGAAACCCAAAGCCCGGTGCTACATGCCCAACTAAAGTGCCCATTTCCAACTGCTTGGTTTGTGTTGAGAGAGAGAGAGAGAGAGAGATGTTGTTTATGTTGTTGGTGGTGTTGTTTAATCCTAAAGGAAGAAGGGGAAGGAGTGATGGATAAGGGTGGCAAATGAAAGGGATTTTAAAGTTTTGGGGGAGGGGAACGGGTTTGAAATTCTAAGGAGTCCAGAGGCTTCCAAGCCAAGGAGGTTATGAATTTTTATTTGAAATGTTTGTTTGATGGCTTGAAGTGCAAGGTTTTCTAGAATGATATGAGCACAACTTTGAGTTGACAACCACATTAGTTGACAATTGACCATAATCAAGCTTTTCTAGGATGATAGGAGCACACCATTGAGTTGCCTTACTAGAATGATAGGGGCACAATTTTCACTTAATCCACATTTGAAATGACAAATTCACCCCATTTTTATTTTGTAAAAAACTGTTCTATTAGTCACTAATTTTTTATGCTCGTTTAGCTTGTTAATGATTAGGGATCCATCTGATAAGGGAAAAAAACTAGTCAATGAAAAGACTGATCAGGTGAAAGAAGCCTGCGATGAAAGTCTTCTTTAACATATGGATTCATTTTCTACAACATAAATGTATATATAATAAATTACATCACGGGCATTTTAGTCATTACAAGTGAGAGTGACAAAATCAAAGAATAGATCATTCTGGTTTATGTTTCTTAGCATTTTGGATTCCCATGTTTTGCTCATTTTCTTCTTCTTGCACGAAACTAAGAAATTTCTGCATGATCTATTGACTATTTTGGTATGTATATGTGTGCATATAGAAGGGGAAAAAAACTAGCGAACTTTTTATTTTGCTTTTTTATTATAAGCGTTATTTTATACTTATTTACTTGAAAAAGATGAAGAAGAGTTTAAACTCGAAGTACAATAAGTTGAAAAAGAATATCATAACCACTAGACAGTTCACCACTTACATTAAGCAAAGTTTAAGTCTCAATCTCGATTAGTAAACCAACTATTAAAAATAAAAACAATGAGTGTGTCATTGACAAATTAATATATGTATATGTCACTTAATCTTCCAATATATTTTACTGCGAAGAAGAATTAAAAAGATGTGTCATCGCATGTGTCATTTCTCAACATATATAAATAGGGGATCTCTCCATTTGCCCTTACTAAAATTTTATCCACCTTGCGTGCGCCGTGCCACTACCGTAGAATTAATTATGACAATTGTTCATGTCCTTCTATTTTGTCCCGAATAAACATATTTTCTCTTTCTCATCCTTATATGAAGTTGGTAGATGAGGATGTTGGACTTATTGTGTCTCGTCAAAGATAATCCCCAACGCCTCTAAACCATTTTTTCCAAGAAGATGTTTTATGGGGTCGTTGATTTTGATTGTGAAAAAGGTCAATTTTCGTGTGTATCATGAAACACTTTATGTAAAAAATACATACGTTATAATTCAAGTGATTTAGTAACTAAATGTCCGTATTTTAGATATACCAGGGAAGGAGGAAAGTTCCTTTTTTGTGAAGAATAAGGAAAGTTCCTAATTATTGTTTTATTTTATCTAACGAGGAATGCTAAGGGGAATCTTTATAGACTTTATCTCACCTTACAGTTTAACGTCAATTCATATTATAAAATATTGTGATAAAAATAAGAGATTACAGAGAGTTATAAATGGTCCAATTTTGAGGCAGTGGCATTTCTCTTAATCTAAAATGAATGATAGATATAAAGATTGTAGCTGTACGGTCCAAACCTGATATAAGTTTCAATGGTGGCTATATTGAGATTCTTGGGAGTCATGTTTTCTGATGACACACGTAGCTGACCATTTTAATTAATTTTTTTAGGAAAGACAATATTATATTATTAGATAAAATAAATTTTTTAATACTAATAAAAAATTATTAAAACTTAACATATTCAAGATACCGTGCAGCATTAGGCGAAATAAATTACTAAGACTTTACCATGACCTTGTTTATATTGGATGATGAAACACATGATAGCCGGCTCATTCGCTATCTGCTGTTTGAGTCATGTGATCAGCAGCAACTGCTTCTCTAACAAAATTGATGGCAAATGGCTAATGAAAAAGACATATATACAATTAAGGGTGTAGCTTAGGACATCTAATTTATATCTATTTATATAAATTCCTTACGTATGTAACTTCTAGTAAGAAGCTAATTACACACTTGGGCTTTCTAAAAGTGTAGGATTGAAAGGGACAAACATGAGAACCATGTTAAATAAACAAATATAAAAAGAGAATTGGAGTCGTTTGTGTGAGGTGGGCCAACGGGATGAGTTAATGAGAATCGGTCGGATTCAATTTGTGTGGTCTAAATTTTTTTATCTCTAGGTTCTGGACACTAAGGTCCGGGAGTGGATCCAGTTCTTATAAAAAGAACAATCCTTCAAATATGCTTTTCTTTTTTCCTTTCTTCAGATCATCATTTAAAATTCTCAACTTATTTCTTGCGTAGCATGCTTGAAAAAGAAAAGGTTCAACCATTTAAAGTATTAGGTTGTGTTCCCAGATATTGAAAAATTTCTCGTGTACCCTAGCTACAATAATTACAAAGTTTGTAACAACCCACATGAGACAAAACAAAGTTTGTAACAACCCACTGAAAAATTTCCCGCATGCGGATGTCTTCTTCGTTATTTTTATGCGTGTGAATCTCACAAAGAGTTAAAACGATAATATTATGTCCATATTGTTCGTGCATAAGGATTTGTTGGTGTAGGGAAATCCCCATATGTATCTATGTACGCCATGGTGACTTGGATTCGAAGGGGTTTTGCCTAAGCTAACCTGGTAGGGCCGTTACTACATGCATTTACATCACCAATGACGTTGGGCCAACCTCAAAGATCACATGCATGCATTTTATAATTAAATGAAAATCACGTTTTCAATAATTCATCGAACTTCGCCATCCAATATGAATTCACATATGCTTTGATTTGATTTGTCGCCATTACTAATATATTAAAAAAAATCTCATTATGTCTTATAAAATCAAACTATATATTCCACTATTAAATTATTTGATAACAGAAAAATGACAACAAAATCGAAATAATTATAAAATGATCCCTAAAATTTAACACGGTCTTAAAATTATTTATCAAAATGGGTGCTTTAATAATTATAATTCGAAGGGATTGAAGTGGGCTTTGGCTGCCTCATATGGATCAGCTTACACAACATGGTTGTATCTTTGAGCAGGGTTTAGCTCCCAGAACCGAAGACTGCAAGTGGGCTGATGAGAAACTGCTAATTTTTGCACTGACGGGTAGCAGAGGCCAGAGGGCTACAATTAAAGGGAAAAATGGAATTACTTGACACACGTTTTGAAGGTATAATTATTAGTATGGTATTTGTGATTCGAATTGTGCAAGATATCAGTACAAAACGTGCCATTTTAGTAGTTTTTTCCTCTCATATTTACCACAAAAGCTTGCAATTGGTTCACTCATTTTGATTCTGCGGTTTTGCAGCTTTAAGGGGGAAAGTCACAAAAGGTCGTATGTGATTATAATCTCCATAGGTGAGTTTCGAAGTGTACACCCGTATGAGTTTAGTCAAATGTTTAACACCAATAGATACATATTAGGGCTCATTTGATTTCTAGGATTAGATTAGAATAAATAACCCTCTGAATTGAAAGTAAATTAGAAATAAAAGAGAATTACTTTTCTCAAGACTTTCGCGATCAATGTTTAGTTGAAATCCCACTTTAAAAAAAAAAATAATTCCCCATAATTTTTTTTTTCTTTTCACAACAAAAACAGTTAAATTAAAAGGCCATCCCTGTATAGGGTTCTTTTTCTTAAAGAAACTCTTCTGTTTAGTCCTGATGTGTTAGCCAAAACGATGATGAAATCCCAATTTTGGTCAATTATCATGTCAAGCTCTGAATCACGATAAATACATATGGACACAACCTACTGCAATATTTTCTGAACAAAGTAGTGATAAGTTTGTGACCAAAGTGGGGCGACCATGATCAAATTACCTCAGCTCTTGGCTAGCCAAGTCATAGTTCTGTCGCCTTTTTTCATCATTTTTCATCGTGTTGGTCCAAGGAAAAAACCCAGGTGTTGTGAAAAGGTTTTTTATTTTATTTTATTTTTTTGTTTTGGGAACATCGACAATATGAGAGAAATTTTATTGATAACGAAAAAAAAAGTTACACCTAGTGACAAAAACATTACCCTACATAGAACAGAGATAATAAAAGCAATACACCAAAAAGAAGGGGATATAAACTGTACCCTTCTAGAAATGAGAACAAGAAAGAAAAGCTTTTGGGGCTGAAAAAAAGAAGAAAAACTTAGCCACTTTTGGTTGTATTGGCACGACATTGTTGGCGGTACAAGTCCCAGTTCAGTTTCAGTGGTGCAACAGTCTCCAATACATCAACAGGGTTTGGGTTTATTAGCATGATTGATGATCCACTCACTGAAGGGCCTGAGCTCAAAATTGCTAGGAAGGGCTCAAGGGTTTTATTGATCTGCCTCACAAAAAGATGCTGGCCTATTGATGGCCATGAATTTTCTTTCTTACAACCGTGCTAGGAAGATAGTTTCAACAAGGTGAGGGAGATGCCTGTAATCGGAGGCATTTCCGGATTGTGAGGGGTTATGTTGAAGCAAAATACACATTATTCCAATCTTACTACTGGGGATGCTATAGTTGTGTATAATGTCTATTCGATGCATTACTGATCATGCTTTTTTTCTTGGCACATTTACTTTTTCCCTTTACTTGTCTAGCTTGCTTTGTTCTTGTAATATCTATACGCTGATTTTTCATCATGTTGTTCCTTCTAATGATGAACTTTTTGTAGTACAAAACCATACAACTTAAATTGCTAATTAACCAAGTTATTATGTCTGTGAAATCCCTTTCCTAGATTTCACTGTTATAATCTACATATTTGTATTATTGAGATTTTATATTATTTCTCAAGAATTTATTTTAAATTGTTTGAATTTAGATTTTAATTAAACCAGTTACAAAGTTTGAAGTTTGGAAATTAATTATTTAAAATCCGTAAACCTTTCGAGGTCACAATTTATATTTTTGAATAGATATTGAAACCACGAACGTATAGGCTAAAGCTGTTTGCGAGTCCGGATTATAACGGTATAGTTACGGACATTTGAAGTTGTTTTACCAAATTATAGATTTTAAATCAATTAAACTTTCACAAAGAAGAAGCCTAATCAAATTTAAGCAAAAATAAGGGGACCAATCAACTAGAAAGAGAAGAACCAATCAAATTAAAAGGGGGAAGGTTTCAAAAAAAAAAGAAGAAGAAAGAGATGGGGGAGGGGTCTGATTCTAACCCGTTTTTTTTTTGGGGGGGGGGGGGAGATTGGACTCGTTAATCCACCAACTTGACCCGCTTGTATCTCCTTCATCCGAGCTCTGTTTTAGGTGATCTTGGTGTCCATGGAAAGCTCTTGACGAACCCTACATCTCTGTAGTGTTAGATTTCCCATTTTCTTTTCCATCTTTGCAGTTCGCAGCCACAAAGCCACGACTTTTCCAGCAGTTTTATCATTTTTTCGATGATTTCGGCAACCATTTCCTTCGAGTGAGGAATGAAACTTCATCTACTCTTCATAATCTTCAAGCTGGTATGCTTAGTTCATACTTTCGTATTCATTTTAGAGTTTGGTGTTTAGAACCCTAGAAATATGGGTTTCTTCAATGAATTTGGATGGTTTCCGGTTGGAATTTCTCATCGGCCTAGTTGTGAAAAGTGTTTCCCTTGTTGAGCTCTAGCTACCCCATAAATTTCAGCTCATTTAGTTAATGTTGAAAATTTAGGTTTTCTAAACTATCCACCTTGGCTACCACCACGTGTGGCGGTGCGTGGGACCGTCCACGAGTATTGTTTAAGTACCAAATACCTTCTAGTGACCCTATGAACCTATGTCTAGCTCGGTTTCCCGAAATTTAATTGTTTGGTGTGGTGATCAAATTGGACCACCACTTGTTTGTGTAATTGACGATAATCCGATCGTTGGATCGTCGTACAATTTTGTAAGCACCCTAGTTATCAGTTGTTGGACCTTTGAGAACTTACAGATCGAAAATCTGATATGCGGATCTTCTGAATTGAATAACCTTAGATTATTGACCTTAATGGACCTACCCTATCAACGATTGACGTCCTAGTCAACGTGCTCTACTCAAGAGTGTCGTTTATCTCTAGTTTGTTGATGAGGCTTGATGGAGCTTAGTTGGCTCATCATGATGATGTGTCGTTCCCAGTTGACGTGTCTCGATATATGTATTAGTGGCACCATATTGAGTTATACTTGTTTATTAAATGTGTTTTCTATTGAATTGTTATTTTTATTTTTAGCATTGATCAATGTTTATTAATTGTAATTCGACTGTAACTTGGAAACATTTATGAAATGTGGTTAGATATGTATGATTAGTATGATTGTTTTTTATGACGATGTGAACCCAAAATCTTATGAGAAGTATTATATTTAGGGGTGATCATGCTTGTTTTTTATGACGATGTGAACCCAGAATCTTATGTGAACCCAAAATCTTATGTTTGTATAATAAGATAGTTAGTTGTCATGAGAAGTTGATAGTGCAAGTGATTACGATGTAAATCATAGCGGATGAGATAAGGGTAAGTGATTTGTGTGTTGATCTAACTGCACCATGTAGTAGTGGTACATGAATGGTCCTGCTTGGTTAATTCGCGTTGGGGGACCATACAATTTTTGGATCGTATTTGATTAATTCGTGTTGGGGGATCCTTATGGCCATTTATATTTAGGGGTGATCATGCTTGGTTAATCCACATTGGGTGATCACTGCCTAATAGTTCTATGAGTGTGACCTTGCTTGGTTAAACGGCATTGAGGGGGTCACTACCTACTTGGTTATCTTGACCCTGCTTGGTTAATCCGCGTTTGGGGACCATACTATATGTGGATCGCGCTTGGTTAATCCACGTTGGGCGATCCTTATGGCCATGTATGCTTAGGAGTGATCATGCTTGGTTAATCCGTGTTGGGTGATCACTTCCTAACAGTTGTAGGAGTGACTCTGCTTGGTTAATCCGTGTTGGGGGGTCATTGCCTACTTGGTTACTTTCTCAAGGGTGGCTCTGCTTGGTTAATCCGCTTTGGGGGCCACTTCGTGTTTGGTTACTTATGTAGGCTTCAGCTGAATTGCGTCACTCTAGCCTTAATTTTTAATGTATATATGAACGATGGTTTTTTAGAATCTTTGTGATTTGAATGGGAAAACATGTTGGATGTCTGTGTGACTCATTCGGAGTTGTTAGAGAGTTGACTATGTTTTCATATTTACGAACTTATATTTGAGGTTTATAAACTGTGATTGATGGTCTTTCTTTTTATTAATTATCACATACTTGTATTATTGTCACTTACCCGAGCTCTGCGGTTTATCTGAGTTCCGTTTGGCCGGTGCACCATTTCCATGATGTAGGCACTGATTTTGCATATGACAGGTCTGGATAGATTATGAAAAACCGCTTGATATTTTGGTTCCATTTAGTGGTCCGAAACCCGGTGTCGTTAGATTCCGTTGAGTGCTTCGGAATCCTTGCTCTCGCTCATTCCCATAAGGTTAGTCTAGAACCCTAGATTCAAGTGAATGAGAATTACCCACAATAGACCTTGTGAATATGAAATAGATTCACCATGTTATTGCTCATAATCTAAGTAGGAAATTATAAAGAGTTCATTGGTTAAATTCGTGAAATGATATGTTATTGCATTCATTGATTAACATAATTAAATGCTAAGATCATGTATCTTTGATTCATGAATTGATTGATTGACGGAATTGTGGAATGACCTTGGTTATGGTTGTTATTATTCTGATTATTTTAGTTGATCAATGTGGCTTGAAAATAATATGTGCTTCATTGGTTATTTGATATGTTACATGTTGTGGATGGAAGTATCGTGCTGAAAACACGGAATTTATATGATGGATGGAATGAGAATCTTGAACGGCATGTTGGTTTGTTTTGTAGCCCTGAACTTGTAAATGTCATGCATGTCAAGTTCTAATAATTGATTACATAATGCTATGTATTCCTATTAGAACGCATTGGAATAAATGTCTAAATTAGTGAACGACGAACTACGAATAGTTTGATTCCTATTGAGGGTACGTAGGCAGTCTAATAAGGAAGTAGATGCAGCCGTAAGATATACGAAAAAACACTACGAAATTTGATTATGAAGTTGTAATTTACCATATTCTGGAGGCTGATTAAGTTTGAGATACAAGTTTTGATAATGTCACGTATCGATTGTGAACGAATTGGGATCGGGACGTGACAATGTCCATGTGTGCCAGAAATCATCTAGACAAGTACCATTTTGCTTGTGATTTCGGGATGTCCCTGACTCTGCAATAATTACTAGTTTTTCCCACTCAAATTTTACCACAAAAAAGATGTTCAGTGGTTCGCTCGTTTGATATATAGTTGCAGCTTTTGGGGAAAAATAAGTCACAATTAAATTAAAAGACCATCCCTGTGCTAATTGCCACCGCTTTCCAATATATAATTATGTGGCTATGATTGAAATTTGAATGTGATGGAGCTTGCATCAAGTTATTGAGAATCTATTATGGGATCTGGATTGTCTGCATTCCCCCATCCCATACCTTTCTCATCCCCTCCTATTTATGTGGTCATGATTAAGTCACGTCAACATTTTATATTTTCATTACTTTTTGTCTTATTATTTATATAAAAAATCAATATAAAATGTTGACGTGGCTTAACCGTGACCACAAAAATAGGAGAGGATGGGAAGGGTATGAGATGGGGAAGACAGACAATCCAGGTCCTATATTATGTCGGGTAATCGAGATATATCTTTTTGTATACACACGCGATGAGAGATGTGTATACAATAAGTTATATGCGGTGTTGTATGAATGATTCTCTAAGCCATGGATGGCTTCCTTCACTTTCACTCAAAGTTAGGTTTGAATATGATGACTGAAATTTTTCCTATAGAACTTTGACTATAGTGAAAAGAAAACATCACTTTTCACGTAGACAAACAGATGAAGTAAGGCTTGGGTTAGAGGAGCATGTATATATGATGTTGTCTTTTGTAGAGGAGCATATGTTGTCAGCATGCTCACAGATGATGATGTATATGCTAAGAAGAAGAGGTGGCTGGGTGAGTGGGTGCGGGGCTTCCAACATGGCTCATGGCGTTAGTCGTGGAGGAGTTGTGTTTGGGATAAAATCTGAACTTTGGGCCAGAGAGAAAGCCGGCCCAAACCCAAGGCCCAGAGGAAAACTTAGGAGGCAGGAAAGGGGCTTTCGGCTGGGCACAAGTTACAAAGGCCACCTGCTAACCTGCTCAAAGACCACAGGAGGTAGGCTGATCAGATACTGCACAGCCCAATAAAGTACTTTATTGGTGGCATTCATGTAAAAAAGCAAGTGAGTCATCACCAAACCGCATTTGGGCACAGCTGTTGCTACAGGAACCCAAGCTGAAGTTGTCTATAAAAGGAGGAAGAAAAGACAGAATTAAGGACACTCAAACAAACAAACAAAAGCCAAAACTCTGCTCAAGCTAGATTTGCCTTCAACGAAGCTGTAGTAAGCACAAGCCTTCATCCCATTCGGGATAAACCTTCCCAAACCCCTGTAATAGCTCTGCTACCTTGTTCGCACTCATGGTGGTATCGATTCATTTTGTATCCTTTTTTCCCCTCTCAACCCTTCTAATAGCTTTCAGACCTCGGACAGAGCCACAAAGATAGATTTTGTAAGAAGTTCAGCCTTAGCCGATAAGGTTCAAATTTGCCCGACTGTCTTTGCTCTGTCTTTGTCTTTTCTTTCTTTTAAAAGCACAATAACATGTTATATATTCCCAGTTATATACAAGTTATTTCTAGCAAAGTCATAATGAAAATGGGTCTTCAGCACTTGAATCCGATTTGAATATCGCGTCAGAGTTCAAATCAGATCTAAGTCTTAAGCCCGCGGGCATGTAATTTAAAGATCAGGTTAAAAGTCCTTGGCCTCAAGGCATAAAAAAGAACTCTATGTGGACTTAACCCATCCACGACAATCCTTGATAAGTGAGAAGTCCGAAGTTACTTGGGGCGCAAGTAATCAATCTATTTCTCCGTTTTGTTGCTATTATATCCTGATTCGTAGAAAAGGCCTAAGCATGGAGTGAATTCTGATAGAAAGTCTCAAGGCCTATACCTAAGGCCCCACGAAGGCATCTATTTGGATTCATTCCATGTTGCGGTCTAGTTGGTCTGAGTATAAGGATTAACTCTGATGGGAAGCCTCAAGGCCTACACCTAAGACCCCACAAAGGCACTCATTTGGGTTCGTCCTACCTCTTGGATTCAGATAGTCAAAGGTATAATAGTGATAAGACTCTGGCAACCATAAAGACCAAATATGATACATCCAAGCGCTGGTTTAGTTTGACAGGAAACCTCAAGGCCTACACCTAAGGCCCCACAAAGGCACCTGTTATATCTAACTTAGTTTCTCGGGTGTATACATATTCAATCAAAGCTTAACATCCATTCAACATCTGCCATATTGAAGATGGCAGTGGCACGCTTGAGCACGACAAAGTTAATCTTGATTGTGAGCCTTAAGGCCTACACCTAAGGCCCCACAAAGGCACCCTTTCAAATTAACTCTGTCCTTCTCTTTCAGAACTGCCCGACGAGCCTTGCCCGAAGTACGTCTTGCCCGACCAAGATCTGCCCGACAAAGGCTTGCCCGATCGAGCCCGAGAAGAAAGCAGAAGTACGACAGATACCCTCAACCGACGTCATTCTCCCAGGGGAGCTGTGTGCTCGTCCCTCAGGAATCTCCTGCGACGAACAAGTTGATGTACCCAATTTCTAAGATTTGTTTGATAAATAAAATGCATCTTTTGTACGAAAAGACAAAAGGACTTAGGTCCACCAAAAACAAGAGATCAAAAGTAAAGGTCGAGTCGTCTCTAGTCGGGGCTATGATTGCACCCCAAAGATTATTTTTCTAAAGAGTAGTACTTGGTTATATCTTTAGCCTACGGCTGAAGATGTAGAAATTTAGGTCATCTCTAACCGAAGGGTCCAGAGGGCCGAAAATAGTCTTAAAACCGTCTCTAACCGAGGGCTAGGCCAGATGGCTCGAGAATCTGGGAGGGTCCCACGGAATTTCAAAGGGCCAAAGGGCCAAAGGTCTGGCTGCTTCCGGCCAGCCAGCCAGCCTTGGGCTGGCTATTTTTTTTATTTTTTATAATTTTGTTATTCCTGTCGGTTATGCTATTATTTAATATACTAAATAATTGTGTATTCCTGTCGGTTATAACCGACAGGATTGTTTTAAAAAAAATTCAAATGAAACGGCTACTAGCCGTTGCATTTGATTTGATTTGATTTTTTTACATTATTATTTTTTTTATTTACAAAATTTTTCATATAACTTCTATTTTTTCCTATAACTTCTATTTCACAAAATTTGGTTCATATTTTTTTTTAAATTCCATTTTTTTCCTATAACTTCTATTTCACAAATTTTGTTTCATATTTTTTGTAAATTCCATTTTTTCCCTATAACTTCTATTTCACAAAATTTGTTTCATATTTTTTTTCCTATAACTTCTATTTCACAAAATTTATTTCATATTTTTTTATAAATTCCATTTTTTTCCTATAACTTCTATTTCACAAAATTTGTTTCATATTTTTTTTTAAATTCCATTTTTTTTCCTATAACTTCTATTTGACAAAATTTGTTTCATATTTTTTTTAAATTCTATTTTTTTCCTATAACTTCCTAAGCCATTATACAACATTAAATTAAATTAAGTAACATGAAACAACATTAAATAACATTAACCAACATAAAAATTATACAACATGAAACTTAAACAACATTTTAGTTGTAGTTTTTAAATAATAAATTATGTTTTGCCCTATGGCCCTTTGGCCCTCGGTTGTAGACGGAGACAAATATGGCCATGTACTGTTTATTAAAATATTAATATCTTGGAGAATCTTGGAGGGCCAGAGGGCTAAAACGAGCCATCTGGCCAGCCCTCGGTTAGAGATGGCCTTAGTATGCAAGTATGTGAGTGTGGTGTTAAATACACGTATTATAATTTGATTAAAAGAGATAATTAATTTTTTATGCATGGATTTAAAGTTTATAATTATTAAAAACTATGCACTATGATCACTAACATCCAGTCATCTCATCATAGTGTTACATGGTCGTCATGAAAAACTATGCACTATTAATAAAAACCTATGCACTGTGATTCCAGAAGCCTGGAATTATTTCAACCCCTTCAATACTTTACCTAAAAGGTCATTCTTTCCTTTTCTTTAACAACTTTACCAAACCCTTCTCATAATAACCTCAACACAATTTCCTGCAGATACAGCACGCCACATACCAATTAGTTGTTTAGTCGTTCTAGAAAATTAATTAAGACCAAATTGGATTAACTTGTGAACAGTTAAGTTAATTATGCAATGCGACAACCTGGCCCAAAAGAAACGGAACAAAAAAATCGTTGGCAGCCTGTGGTTGGTGGTCACCATGATGAAAAAAACCCCAACTTGGTCAAGCTCTGTGACTCATTCCACGCTATATATATGGACACAAAGCTACTCCAATTGCCAAACCAAAGTAGTCACTTTAAGTTATAGAGCTTCAACCATGGCTACAACACCTCAAATCTTGGCTACTCAGTTCATAATTCTCTCACTTCTATCTTCATTTGCCCTAATTCTTGTCCACGGAGAAGATCAAGATTTTGTTAGAGCCTTGGACCGCAAGCTTCTGGGTCTCAAGAAAGAGAAGTTCAGCCACTTTAAGATGTACTGGCATGATATTTACAGCGGTAAAAATCCAAGTGCAGTAGGAGTGGTGAATCCACCCATCAATTCATCAACCCTATTTGGTTCTGTTAGCATGATTGATGATCCTCTTACTGAAGGCCCTGAGTCGAGCTCAAAATTGCTGGGAAAGGCTCAAGGGTTCTATGCATCTGCCTCACAGAAAGAAGTTGGCCTGCTGATGGCCATGAATTTTCACTTTAACCAAGGGAAGTACAATGGCAGCACCATAACGATTCTAGGAAGGAACCAGGTGTTCGACAAGGTGAGGGAGATGCCTGTCATTGGAGGCAGTGGGCTTTTCAGGTTTGCAAGAGGTTATGTTCAAGCAAGTACTCATACATTCAATCCAACCACAGGAGATGCCGTTGTTGAGTATAATATCTATGTGCTGCATTATTGATGAAGGTCTTTTTTTTTCTTGTTTTTTCTTGCTGGCTTTTGCTTTGTTCCTTTTTTTCTTTGGAGGTTGTAGATTCTAATTATGTTGGCCACCCACCATGTCATTTCTTTTCATTTTAGTGGGCGTGGTTGAGTTTACTTTATCAAGTATTGGCCGGCTATATGCATTTGGTTGGTGTCAATAACTCCACAGAGGACGGATAAATGAAAATAAAATAAATTATGGTTCATTGGAAGGGAATTGGAACAACTACATAAAGAAGTTGGCTTATTTTTTGCTATGCCTTATGGAATTCTATTTTGATCTCATTTTGTTCTCATTTTGTTCTCTGTAACACTAAAGTCATCATTTTACTCATTGAAACTCAAACTTTATTTCATTTGACTTATGAATTCTCTCTTCTCTCTGAAACTTATGCCTCCTAAACTATATGTGGGACCAACACTTAATAAGATTATGTCACATGTACAACTTTGATTATAAATTTCTATTACACGTTAACATTCAACAATCAGAGAATATTAAGTTTCAAAGAAATTGATTAGCCTGGAGCACCCTAATCAAACTCCCATAAGAAATTAACAGATCTAAGGTAATGTAGAGAGAATTTTGAGTTTTATAGAGACGATTTTTATGTTTCAGAGAGCAAAATGAGATTGAAATCGAGTTTAATGGACAAAGTGAAGCAAACTTTGAGTTTCAGGTAGTAAAGTGATGACTTTTGAGTTACAGAGAGCAAAGGGAGATTAAAACCGAGTTTCAATGGGCGTAGCCAAAACTAAGCTTAAGAAGTTGACGTTCCACCATAACATTAATATTAATTGACAATATGGAAAGTAAATGAAATTACTTACAAGCCCAAATAAGGTCCCTCCTCTCAATGAATGTGGCATACTTACTAGGGCTGGGTTCGGTTCAAAACGGTTCGGTTTTTTGCCAAAATCGAAACCGAACCGAAATTTCGGTTCGGTTCGGTTCGGTTCAATTTTTTTTCGGTTTTTTTCGGTTTGGTTTCGGCCTGGTTTGGTTTTTTTTATTTTTTATTCAATAGAAAAAAAAATCCATGAGATTTCAGAGCTCCATGATGAAATAGAAAGTGCTCAGGACTGGATAGGCGACCCATCTGTCTAAAAGAGGTGTTCTACCAATGATTCACACTGCTAAGATTTCAGAGTCAACACAAGCAATCAAGCACTCATACACACCGAGTCGCATGTTTTCCATGCTTGAGTCGGATTTCTTACTCAAATAATTCCCAGAGCTTCAAGCTAGTACAGTACCATTCCTAATTCCTAAAGCTCAGTTATTCAATACAAACTACAACAATTCTATTTTGAATCCGAATGCATTACTATCCAAAACGAAATTTAAACCGATGTAATCCAGTACCCCTAACCAAACAAACCCTAAATTCTCCCAATAAAAGAAAAAAAAAGCTCACCTTAAACGAAGCCTTAAGCCTCCTAAACGAATCATCCCGTTTCTTATTCTCCACCACCACCATCCTTTCATACTCCTCCTCCTCGACCGTACGGCTCTGCTTCTTCTTCACCTCATCCGAATTCTTCTCCAACGCCGCCTGCTCCTCCTTTTCGAGATCCTTCTCCTCCATATCCGCCAATCGGCGGGCCTCGGACTTCCGCGTGGCAGCCTCCGCCAGCTTCTCGGCTTCTTCCTCGCGTTTCTTGGCCGCGGGGGATTTGCTGATGAAGCATTCTCGTTGCAGCCATCCCAGGGAGTCGGTGACCACACGACAACTACCCTGAATCCCACGCCTTTGTCGATCTCGCCATTGCTGTGCAAATTTCTTTTAGAAATTGTGTGTGAAAATGCATCAGAGAATAAATGCTCAGTGATGTTAGAGGGGAGAGATTGGCGGGACCCCCAAATCCTTCAAAGCCCAATCCCCGAGAACCCCTAAATCTACGACACCTCCAACTTCCTCCCCCACCGCCGCCTTTCCTCCTTCTCCTCCTCTTGGCGGTGCTCCCTTCGCTCCAAGGACGTCGTCATCTTCCTCACGCTTCTTGGCCGCGGGGGATTTGCTGCCCTTCACCTCGCACCAGTACTACTCGTCCTTCTCGCGAGCCTCGCGTTCCTTGCGCTTGGCTTCGATGGAGCTCTTCATAGAGAGACAGAGAGAGTGAGAGAGATGAGGCTCGGATGCGCGAGAGAGTTACTAGGCTAGGGTTACACTGGAGGCAGGGAATGAGAGAGAGAAGAGAGGAATGAAAAAAATAAAAGGTGCGGCTAGGGTTAAAAGGTTTGTTGATTGCTCAAAAAAACTAAAAAACTTTTCTGAAACCCTGGAGGCATGAGGATTCGAACCCATGCACAGGGGCTTGAAAAGTTTCAAGCAAACCAACTTGGTAACAGGTTATGTCTTGTTATGATTGTATCACTAAATTATTTATAATATTGAAAAAAAATTAAATATATATCTGTTCGGTTTGGTTCGATTTGGTTCGGTTTCCGAACCTTAAAAATCGAAACCGAACCAGCCAGATTCGGTTCGGTTCGGTTTGGCAGTTTCAATTCGGTTTTTTTTCGGTTCAGTTTTTTTCGGCCTCGGTTCGGTTTGGTTTTCGGTTTTTTTCGGTTTTCGGTTATTTGAACCCACCCTTAATACTTACTCACGTGCGGAGAATAGGGGTGACGTGAAGCACGTGTGGCTGTTGGTCTTTACATATTGGACAAGCTGCTCTGATACCATGAAGAAGTTGAGGTTCCACCATAAAATCAATTGACAATATGGAGAATAAACTAAATGGCAATATGGAGAGTATATCAACTTACTTGTAAGCCCATGCAAAATCACTCATCTCATTAATAGTAAGATTCAGGTAATGCTAGGGATATCAAAATTTTTAAACCAAATGATATAGTTGTAGATGATTAAATTATTAATTAAGTATCGATTAACGTGCTTATTTATTATCGGTGACACATCATTTGATTTAAAAAAAATTGATCTTCCTAACATTATTCATCCTCAACAATATCTGGTAGGGGTGTGATATCCACACACCCCGTTTTACTTCTCTCACACCTTTTTGATTTTCGGCCGTCGGATTGGATGAATTGAAGAAGATCAACGGACATAAATTAACAAAGGGTGTGTGAGAAGTAAAAATGGGTGTGTGGATAGCACACCCCTATCTGGTATTCTTTCACAAGCTCTCTCTCATTGGATGGTTAAAAATGTGAAGAGAGAGAAATTAATAAAGAGGGGCATACAACATATTGTATGGTGAAAATGCCACGAGAGATAAATTAACACAAAAATAACCAAATTGTCAACTTTTCCACAAAATTTTATTTAATTCGTAAGATTCCTCTCACATCAGAATAAAAAGAAATGGGTTAGGTGAGATCAACCCACCAACCCCAAATAGTATCTCCACTCGTACACCGACCTCCTCCTAGAATATTAATCCCAACATTACAGATGCAGGTGGCGGTACATCCATATTATGGGGTGACTTAACCCACGACATGCCAACTTGTTGAGCTATACAATGAAATTATATTATAGCCTTGCAACAAAACTTGGTTAATTGTTAATTGGATCTGGGAAATATTTCTTGTTCTGTATAAGATCATATTGTAATTAAACTACTTTAATTTATTGAACAGAAATTAAATTTGTGTGCAAAAAGTAGATACATTGCTATTTTAACTAGCTTAAGGTCATCTCCAACCGAAGGATCTAGAGGTCTAGAGGGCCAGAGGACCGAAAATAGCCTGAAAACCGTCTCTAACCGAGGGCTAGGCCAGAGGGCTCTAGAATCTGAGAGGGCCCCACAGAATCGGAAAGGGCTGGAGGGCTGGCCACTTCCAGCCAGCCAACCAGCCCCGGGCTGGCCATTTTTTTTAAATTGTCGGATTTCCTGTCTGTTATAACCGATAGGAATAATGTATATTATGTTAATAGTGTCGATTATAACCGACACCAATAGCAATGTGAATATAATAGCAATAGCAATTTGAATAGTATCGGTTATAACCGACACTAATTGTATGAAAATTTTGAATCCAACGGCTAGCCAGTCACTAGCCGTTGTATTCAAATTTTTTTTTTTTATGAATTTAAACCTTTCTTTTTTTCTTTTTTTTTCTATAACTTCTATTTTACAAAATTTGTTTCAAATTTTTTTAATTTCTATTTTTTTTCCTATAACTTATATTTTACAAAATTTGGTTCATATTTTTTTCATATAACTTCTATTTTACAAATTTTGTTTCATATTTTTTTTTAAATTCCATTTTTTTCCTATAACTTCTATTTCACAAAATTTGTTTCATATAATTTTTTATTCTATTTTTTTCCTATAATTTCCTAAGCCATTATACAACATTAAATTAAATTAAGTAACATGAAACAACTTAAACAATATGAACAACATTAGATAACATTAACCAACATAAAAATTATACAACAAAAAAAAAACATTTAACAACATGAAACTTAAACAACATTTAAGTTGTAGTTTTCAAATAATAAATTATGTTTGGCCCTCTGACCCTCGGTTGGAGATGGAGGCAAATATGACATTGTACTGTTCATTAAAATATTAATATCTTGGAGGATCTTGAAGAGCCAGAGAGCTAAAACGAGTCATCTGATCAGCCATCGGTTGGAGATGGCCTAACACACCGGAGTATTATTATTCTTTTGTCAAGTGTTCATTGCTAAATACTAATTACACTAAATATTGATTATGAACCAAATTAGCAAATGACTCCACGATTTATATCACAACTAATTCCTTTTTATGATTCCATTCCAGTCAATAAAGGCAAGTCGTATCATTTGAAAAAGACTTTTGCCGAACGCGGTATCATTGTCCTTCACTGTATATAAACCCTACAAAACAATCTAAAGCCTTGAAGACATACCACCGAAACCATGGCTAGGCTGTCAGCTTTCCAATTCACAATTTTCTCCCTCCTCTCTTCTTTTGCCTTGATCTTAGTTTCTGGAGAAAATTTAGGGTTTCACAGCACCGTGGACCGTAAGCTTCTCGGGCTGCAGAAAGAAAAGCTCACCCACGTTCGCTTATACTGGCATGACATTGTTGGTGGGTCCCATATCCCTCTGCCTTAGAGGTTGTCCCAGCACCCTCCAATAAGTCCCAGACGAATTTTGGGTTAGTGAGAATGTTTGATAATGCACTAACTGAAGGTCCTGAGTTGAGCTCAAAATTGGTGGCTAGGGCTCAAGGGTTTTACGGATTTGCAGGGCAGGTGGAGCTCAGCCTGCTGATGGCACAGAACTTTGCTTTTGTTGCAGGTGAGTTTAATGGAAGCACCATAACTTTGCTAGGAAGAAATTCAATTTTAAACAAGGTGAGGGAGCTGCCTGTGATTGGTGGAAGTGGGGCTTTCAGGTTTGCTAGGGGTTATGCTGAATTGAGAACTCACACTTTTAATCTCACCTCAAGTGATGCTATTGTGGAGTATAATATTTACGTGTTGCATTATTGATCATGGGTTTTGGAATTTGATTTGGCCATTGCTTGGTTGTAATTGAATTGTGACAAGTTTATATTAGTATTTCAATAAAATAATTAAATTTTCTTTGACCAACCTAAACATTGTTTCCATGTTCTAATGGAATGCTTTTCGATCATGACTGACTTGGATATCTCTTATTGATATGTTAGTTTCATAGACGGCAGTATTGAATAAAAAGAATTTATTTTGTATGTGGTGGAAGAAGGCACTTGAACAAAGCGTTTTCCTTTTGAGAAGAGCCACTATGTCCCCTTTGTATATAGCATATGCCATTTTCTCTCTGGCAGACACCAAAGTTTTGACGGAAAACCTGACCTATAGCGAATAACAAATAATTTCAAACTCACTTTAAATATATATACACACAAACTCACTTTAAATATATATATATATATATATAGACTCACATGTCACATACAATTTCGGCCAATATTATGGAGTGAACTTGTTGAACGCACACATGCCAATTAACTAATGAGTTAACTACATCCTTCGGTGAGTGTGAGTATGCCAAACTTGAAGTAGTGTTGTTAATCCAAACTGAAGAACTTCTCGATCGCCTAATTCTACGGCTCCAGTGTTGTTGGTTTTGAACACAATGATGTTACTCCAAACTGAAGATGTGGTGACGGAGTTAGGGCAATTAGTAATTTCTCAAAGTGAGAAGAATTCGCATAGAGTGAGGTCTTGCGCAGAGGGTTTGTGTGTTGAGTTGAAAGTCATCTCTACGTTGCAAATACCTTATATTCATAGAGACAAATTCCTTGATGCCGAAGTCTACTGAATGGTACAATCCTAATTATATTCTGATTCTTAGGCATATTCTTTGAATAAACTTGGAATTATTCTCGACCAAAAATCTATCACCGCCTCGCCTTCTCCAGCTCAAACTAGGATTTTGGACCTAATCTTATTATTCAATTAATTCAAACTCCATCCAAAAGCCAATCATGACCCTCAAGCACTTTCAATATAATTGTCAATTACCCATCAGATAATACTATGATTATCAAAAGCATAACAACATCTAATAAGTTACCTAAAATCATCTTGACCTTTTAATTTGACGGCTCCAAACTTATAGGCCAAGTACAAAATCACGTACAAACAGAACTTCTACGAAAACCATCATAAAGCTTATTTCCATTCACGTTCCGCCACACCATAATTTTCTTAACAAACATGCAGGGAATCTTGAAGAATTTTAGTTTGTAGTATTTCTCTTTCATTTATTCTAATTTATAGATTAAAAAAATTTTGAAAACAATATTTCGGAAACTTAATAAATGCTGAGAACACTTCTAAAAGGCTTGCAACATTTTCCATAAAGCTCCTGAAAAAGTCTCTTGATAAAACTCAATGATGATACTTTTCACGAAAAATGTGAGCAAACGGTCACCAATATTTTAGGACATATTTGGTACTCTACTTAATCTAATTTTTTTTAATTTAAAAACAATTTTCAAGTTGTAGGCCTTAAAAACTTGTTTAGTATGAGTATTTTCAAAAACTGAACTTAAGACTAAATAAAAAATATAATCTATTTTCTAAAACATAAAACAGAGTTTTTTTAGTTTTTAAACTTAAACTCACTCATTTATTTTCTCTCTCTCCTCCCCTCTCACTTCAAATCTATCTTTCTCTCTTTTCTTCTTTCTCTTTCCTCTTTTTTTTTTTTTTTATACCTTTTTCGTCTCTTATTCAATCTGTTTTCTTCATTCTCTTTGTTTTTTCTCACTCCTCTTCCTCTTTATCTCGTCTGATCATCTCCCTTCTTTCTTTTTCCTTCAATCATCTCTTACTTTCTTTCATCCTCTCTCCTGCAACTCCATCTGTTTAGATCTCTTTGTCTAGTTTAAGTCGCAAACCAATCAAGTTTTTGAGTTTTAAAGAAAATTGTTTTCAATAAATATTCTTAAGAAATGTTTTGAGAAATGATAAAAAATTTCAAATAAGATATCAACAAGACTCTTAACGTTTTTGCGAATTTTTACAAAAACATCATGAAATATATTTTCACCAACTTCTACTACGCAAATTATTTTATAAATGGTATTATATTTCAAGATAATTATGTAATTGCCACTTTATCCTACCAATTTTGCCCGCCACTTTTCCGATTGCCAATCAACTTTTATGAAAACCGGTCATCTTTTCGAGGACCTTTTTCATCAGTTAGGCGAATGGCCGGAGAACTTTTTCGGCGACATAAAAAAATGATTTCAAAATGTTTTCAATGGGATCACGGTCCCACAGTGACTTTTAAATCATGTAAAATGTCAAAAAAAATTCTCTAATTTTTTTTACATATATATACATGTGAAAAAACAACTACTTGTACCACTACCTTAACGTTAAGCCACCACTTGTGATATGTATCACTTTCATTAATATGTATACCACCTAAACACATGACGTAATTTATTTGTTGAATATGGTCTTACTCTCAGGTCAATATTCAACAGTAACTTTCAAAAAATCATGTGTACTAAAAAAATCTCTTTTTAATTGTATATAATGTGAACAATAGTAATGTTGAAACCAATTTTTCCCATAAATACCCATAATGGGTGAACTTAAAATCATGTAGGACATTTTGATGATTTTTAGGTGCTTCAAAGTGTGTCTAAATTCTACTAGTGTTTTCAGAAATGAGTATGAAGAGTGGACCAACATAAAATGGAAATTTGGTGTAAAGATCATTGGATGGGTCCATCACATATGTGCTGACGCTTAATAGGACACCACATACTTTGAGTTTTTTAACCAGAAAACCTTGATTTTAGTCATCATGATCCTGCCAAGTGCCAAGTGATTTCAAATGAAAAATGATCTTCTCCAGATTTTTTTTTCTAATCCATCAAATTCGAAGATTCGAACCGTTGAAATTTAATTCAAATGTTAAAGTTATTATAACTTTTAAAATGGGTTCCTGTTTGTAACTATTGGATTAAATTTTAACGGTTCAGATCTCCAAACTTAATAGATTAAGAGGAAGAAACCATAGATGATCCGTTTCCATTTCAAATTGCTTGATAGTAGTAGGCCCCCTTCCAAATTTTTAACCACAAACCAGATTGAGTATATATTTAGATAAACCCAGTTAGTTATGAACGGGACTCCGAACGATTTTCAGCGGCTTGTGCATGTGTGGTTTCTAAGCCTTCGAGAAGTCTTGACCATTTTCAACCGCCACACAACAGTTCATGCATGTGAGGCATATTTTCCTACAGCTTAAGGTTTTAAAAAATTGTGATTACTCACCGTTCAATTTTAATTTAACAAATTGAAAATCAGAAAAGAAAAAAAAAGTATGTCAAAATGTTTGTAAATATTAATAAATTTGATTGTTATATGTATAAATGAGATTATATTTTGTACGACGTAAATAACCATTTAACTAATAATACATAACTGGTCGATCGCGTGCTAAAGGTTACCTTGCTTCTAAAGTTTCTGTATACATATTCATATACATGTGTTGATGATTTTATATATGTTCCGATTCAAATTGAAGAAAGCATTCAGTTGCACATAAAGAAGAGTGATGTACAAAAACCAAGAACATACATCTTCTCCCTTTCATTAGTTTCCTTTAATTAGCAGCTTAAAATATACATAAAGCATGCAAAGGTGACTTGGACCACCATTCTGGCACCACTTTCGTTCCCCTTCCAACTTTGCAGTCACTGAAACAAAACCCCCCATTTTTTTTTTCAAATATTGTTCTTCTCATCTTCCCACGTTGCTGTCCATCGTCGGTCGTACGTGGTATTTTCTCATTGGCTGGCACCACAATTAACGAATCTCAACCGTGGATTGCTCCCACCGTCACTTGGAATTATCCCGATGGATCTTGCAAGAAAAAGAAGAATCCCGATAATACAAGTAAAGAAAGCTACATAAACCCAAAAAAGATAAAGTTACTCGAACCACTTAGAAAAAAGAAAAATAAAGGACAGAACACAGTTTGTTTACACGAGTAAGTAATAAAATTGCAAATAAGAAATATGAGAATAATATATACATATATATAATATATAATTTCATAATTCCCTATATAAACCATGTTCGTTCTACACAGAAAGCAGTCGCACAAAAAACCTTCACTGAAACCCCATATTTTCAAAACCCTAACATGGCTAGGGACTACAACTATTATTCTTACTGGGACTACTTCTCCATCCCCCTCCACCTTTGTTTCTTCATTTCCATCCTCGTCTTCATCTTGGGGTTCACATGGTACATAAACTACGAGTCCATGTTTGAGGACTTGATGACACAAGTCAAACTCTTCCTCATGATTGTTCCAATCATTCTGCTACTCGTCGTCCACTGCTTATCGGGTGGGTTGTCGTTCTTCTTGCCGCTGCCGGAGCAGGATTCACTTCATAGAGCCGGAGGGTCTCCATGGGGCGTTGGACTCGTGCTTGTGTTCCTTTTGATCATGATCTCTTACCAGTCTTCTTTCCAGGAACGTTGGTTTCCCTTACTGAGTAGATGATGATGTGGTTTTGTTAGGTATATATATACAAATGGATGTTCATGTAATATGAATTTGTAATAGTACTAAAGCTTTGGCTTTGGTTTGTTGATCGTTTTGGCATACACCAAACTGCCTATACCTAAATAGTACCTACTGGTTTGATATCTGTATGCAACTTGGTGTTGTGATATTCCTTTATCTTTTTGTCAGGCCCGTTATCACGACTTCATTATTTATATATGAATTCTGACCATTAATCATTGAGTACGCATCACATAAAAATTGTTTGTTATCCTATAAATACAATTTTATCAAGTATTATATTGTTTAATTCTCCTATTTAGTTTGGCCATAATTTTTCTTTTGATGATGGCATTATATATCATCTCAATGGTTTCTTTAATGTGGTGGTGCTAGTGGGATGCAAAAATGCGATTTTATAACATTTTGTACATCATATATGTATCATATCTCTAATAGATGCAACTTAATTATATTAACAGGGGTTATGTCTCTATTAGAGAAATAGTACAAATATATATTATACAAAATGTGAAATGTAACATCACTCTGACGGGATGTAATTGGCCCGTTGATCTTGCAACTACCTCACAAGATATATCCCACATTGTTGAATTCTTTTTTATTATAGCTCATGTACTTTGCTAGGAAAATTGGATCAACTCTTCACAAATTAAGTCCCTCAAAACTAACCATGTCATATTTAAAAACAACGGACGTTAGTAATTGTACTATAAGTTAGATTTTGTATTTCACTGTGTTGTTTCTGTAAGTATTTCTTATTAACATTATATAGTGACGCGACTATTACGTAAGTTGAGTGGGAGAAATATTAAATACATATAATATATGGTGCATAAATAACCTGCTCTTCCTCAATCATGGCTGTAGTTGATCATGATATTATACTTAGTTGCCTGTGGTTAGTAAAGTGTACGTGCCTATGCAAGCAATAAAGGGTGTGTTGACCCTGGGAAGCTAATGATGTTAATTGCAAACGAAATGAGGGTGCCATTTGGCGTTTTGGCTCCAATTTTTTGGAAATTGATCGTATGCGGATTCTTTTTTCATAATTCATCAAATCAAGAGATTTCGACCATTAAAATTTGATTCAACGATTATAAACAATTATCCATTTTCAAATTAAAATAATCTTAACTATTAGATCAAATTAATGATCCAGATATCCTGATTTAATGAATTAGAATGAAAGGATCCAAAAAAATCTATTTCTCATTTTTTGTAATGTATAGCTGGAATTGGCATTGATGTCATTTTGGTGCTGTCAATGTCGAACATCACATCACCAAATAGAATCAGTTGGACTAAATTGCTAAACAGCTAGACTGCTGAATTGGTTTAGGAATATTTTTTACGGGTCTAAAACTTTAACTAGCTAGTTCGAGTACTTTTAATTATTTTGTATTAGTTTTTAGATTTTATTTTTATGATAATTAAAGAAAGAAGATAGTGAAAAATACATGAGAGAAATAAATTGTATAAAAGCGTGAAGGAATTGGGAGAGACGTATATGCAAGGTAAAAGGTGTCCAAAATGAAGGGTAATAATAAAGTTATTTTTCTTTTATAAAATGATCAACTAGTGATTTTACTAGGACAATTCCTCTTTTCAGGTATCGAAAGGATTCAAGAGGTATTTCGGCCTCTTTGGACCATCATGAGTGATGCCTCTCCTAGCCACCATTGTTGTGATTCATCAGCGGAATAAATTGAACGCAGGACGTCCCGTGTGAATATGAACTTAAAATTCGTCTGCAATAAGTAATCACGCCTAACTCTAAAAATAATTATAATTATATTGAGGGAATTTTAACGAAAAACTTCTGGTACGGTTCAATTTAACCAAAAACCACATTTTTAAACTAAAAAGTCAATCCTGGTACTATTTATTTTACCCTTTATTTTGTTCTTATCGTTAAAACTCAAATTTTCAAATCATTTTCATTAGTTTTTCATAAATAGTCCATTCAAAGTTCAAATGGGACTCATGTGGAAAACAGTACCATACTTTTACCAGCAATAACTCACTCTGGAATCCATACTTCAGAGGCAAGAGGATTTGAAAAAATTGTCGGAAAAATAAAAAAAAAGGTTTTATCTCTTTTCTTGAATGAAACACTGAATAAGAAATTTAATTTATGAGCTACTAAGCACTTCCCAATATAAATGAGAGAATATAACACAGTCAGCCCTAGATCACGTGTCAGAGGCGTCGGTATCACGTGACTCTTGACACGAAGCAGTGGAGCCCTACCGCCCACGGGGTCCGTACGGACGGCCAGGTCCGACTCACAAAACGTCAACAATGATTGTAACCAAACTTCACACAAAACTACAGCAGGCGGAGCACACCAGAGCATATATATGCTCTCTAACCCAATATTCGAAATGTCAAATATATATGGCCATATGATTTACCTTTTCCCAACAGTGACTTAAATAATATGAGAAGGATAGCAATTAACCAAAACATACTTGAGTTTTAGGAGGAGCTCGAACCTTCAACCGCAGGTTCCACCGTTGCTTGAGGGGTCTCTAGAGGGCTCGAAGTCGAACAATGCTCAAGGGGCTCGAGTGAGACAAACCTACCTATAATTTCAATTCTATGGTTACTGTATCTCAATCCAATCACTTCCGCATGACAACGTGTGATTAGTCACTGATATTACCCTCACATACCAAGTGTATTGAAGTTCTTCTCATCAGATCCGGAGTAGCTATATTTTAAAACTGACTCAAGTCTATATTGTTTTAAAGAATAAGATGTTCAAATCTTTGATTACATATGCAGAGGATCACTTAGAACCATAAAGGGTTGGTCCATATCCTTTGTATAAAGCCTCTATTTCTTTTTTTTTTTGAAAGAGAAGGGGGGGGGGGGGGATCAGGTCTAAATTTGGCTTACTGAAACTAATTGGTCGATAATTAACGGTTTAGATTTCTAATTAGAAAGTGGTCCATTCCCAAGTTGCACCAGCTCTCCCATTGGAATGCTCATAGTACACTCAAGTAAACAATAACACTTTTTCAGATTGGCTTCTGCAAAATTTCATATCCCCATTTATCAAACCAGAATAAAGTTAGCAATATGTCAATTGTTTTCCGACTGCTCCTTTCTTGGGCAGAAGATATCAATAAAGAAACAATGTGGCAGAAGGAACCAAAAATGGCAGATAATTAATGATATTGCTTGGGAGACTATTTATTTAATATATTTTATAAATTATACGACGTAATTGTTGATGATTGAATTATTATTTGTGTTGATTAACATACTTAATTAACACATCTCATGATTTACAAATATAGTATAAAAAATTTGACATTCCTACGTAGCATTACTCGATAATTAAACATAAATTAGCAGTAAGGCATATGGAACTGGATTAGTCTGAATTTTTTCATGATAACGGGTTCTAAGATCTAACAGCTACCACACAGAAATATTGTGATACAGAATTTTGAAACATTAGAGAAAGTATCAAATTCGAAGTTGGAACTAAGAAAGAAGAATTCATCTCCCATGAGAGTATCAAAATTTGTTTTAAGTTTGTTACTTTTAGTACTTTTTTTTCTTCCGAATTTAAAATATTTTAACCACTCAAGAGAGTTCAAGCACGCTCGAGTGGTCTTGACTCTTGAGGAATCTTGAGAAAGTACCAAAGTTGAGAAGTAGCAGCAAATACTTAATTAGAATTAAATACAAATTACTTCTATTATCTCTCCACACAATAATTTTCCATAGAGAAAGGACAGTCACAAAAGATACTCAAATCATACAAAGGAGAAGCGGACATTACATATTCATACTTACCCTTTGAAAAGAGAGGCATAAATTAAACTAGAAAAGAAGGCCATGCAAGGAAGGCTGGTAAGATATGAGAAAGAAGAGCAGAAATAGTAGAAAGGCCACGCCCCAAGGCGATCCTCCGGCTCTGTGGATGGCTTCGGGCTCCGACCCCGGAATGCTGATGCTAACTTGGCTGCCTGTGGAGAGCCAATGAACTACAATGACTATAAGCAAAGGGGAAATTACCAGCAAACGTTGCAGCAGCTCGGACACTGTGGCCATCACAGCGTCGTAAACAGCGTAACCAACAAACCCGCAAACGAGTATTATAGTAGCCATCGGGAGCCAATTCTCCGAGAGACTGGAAAACCAAGAGCTTGATCTGGGAGCAGAAGCCATGAGCAAATAGTGAAGTGTGTAGAGAGCGAAAGCCTTCTTGTAGTTACTCTGGTGGAGTGAAGTGCGTACAATGTACTGCTTGGCAGGAAAATTAATTGAGACTTGCAATGCGGTAACTTTTGTACCATTTTGTATTTTATATCACAGGGTAATTTGTAAAATAAAATTTACCGAGTCTAAATTGGAATTTTAACCTCAAAGTGAAGAGAATTTTCAGTGAATTTGAAACACAGACACATATATCATAAATTATTATATAAATAGAATAATATTTAAAGTAAATTTGTTTTCCTTTTATATAATAAAATATGGCATATCATTATGTTGTACTGCTCAAATTAGAAGTGGTAAATAAGAATGTCACTGTCAAGGGTCTTTCGGTTCCCACCATAAGTCTCCCACAATAATAGCAGGTGGTGCGATGCTACATTTGTTTGAATTACCCCAAGGAGTAATATTAGTAGCTTGAGCAATTAAAGTGCTGACAATGTACAGTCATATCCAACTCAAGTGATTCATCATAATGGAGTAGGATTCTTTTCTTTCTCTTTTTCCCTTCTCTTCTTTTTTCTCCTATTTAAAAGATCACGATTAAATTATATTAACATCTTATATTAATTTTTTTATAGAAAAAAAAAACAAAATAAAGAATATAAGAGAAAAAGATGAAAGAGAATGGAAAAAGTAGGAAAGAGAATCTTAGTCCCACCAGAATTACCACTGCTTTGGATGCACCTCAACATCTATGCATAAAGGGGACACATTAGGCAACTTGACAGTAGAATTTATTTGGATGGGAAAGAGATTCTCTCCGGATCTCTCCTTTCAAAGCATAAGGATAAAGTGATTCGGACCTTTAAAATTTGATTCAAAAACTAAAAATAGAAAAGTTGGTAAAAAATTTTAAAAGCTATAATAATTTTTAGCCATTGAATCAAAGTTTAAAAGTCTGGATCACTTGATCGTTGAGTCCTGGAAGAAGAGATCCGGAGAAGATCTCTTTCCATTTGGAATCACTCATGGAATGAAATAAAAGAAATTGTTTATAAGTGCTTTTATAATAAAATAAAATATAAAAAAAAACTTTTAGTACGCATATGGCTACGTCTGATAGAATAGATTAAAAATAGGGCTACTTTTTCAAGTAATACTTGCATTTTATTGAAAATTTCAACGCACTCCTGCTAAAAGTGCTTCCAATAAAAAAGTTTATGCACTTTACTGTTAGTGTATGAACTTTCGCAATTGATCACATGAAGCATTCTTCTTTGTTTTACAGTCCGAAGGTTGATTGGTATCACTTGCAGATCAGCAAGCAAATTCCGAGATTTTCAAATACTGGTTCTTGCGCATGCACTTTGGAGGCCTTGGATCGTATTTGCTCCTTAACCGATCAAAAAACTTCTAAAAGTGCACTCCTAAACTGAAATTTACAGCAGCATCTGGGTAAAAAATTAGATTGTGGTAATGGTTCAAGCTCCAATTCAGTTGACGATTGCGTTTAGAATTGTGTCACCGGAAACACACGATGAGCTGAGAGCAAGCCTTCTATTGTATTCATGAAACTACCTTCTAGTGTTTGGCTCTAGTAATTAAGTTGGCTTTACGTCAGTCTCGTTTGTACATGTTTGATTATAGAGGATCGTCACTAACTGGCACCTATATTCTGCAGAGACCAGTTTAAGAGTTCCAACCTTCGTTCAAAGCCAAATTATTATTGTTTGCTCATGTAGATAATATTGTATGTATACAAAAAAAAATGATGAATTGTTCTAGTGATTAGGGTCTTTTTATTCAACATATTATGTTCTAGGTTTAAACATTCCTCATTTTCAACTTTTTAATACTCACTTGTTCATATGCTTTTTAAATACTACATCACTAGCTGGCTAGTACGACCAACCAATAACAATAAGGGGTATTTGTCATTTTCCCTCCCTGAACTTGTAAGCAGCTGTCAATTTTCCCCTTAAACTTTAATTTTAGCCAATTACCCTCCATGAACTTTTATAATTGGCCAATTTACCCCCTAATGTTAGATTTGAGATTTTTCCTTCCAATTTTCCATCCAACTCGGTCACATGCACAGCACATGCCAATTTATTTAGGGTAAAAAAGTAATTTTATCCGTAATGTGGACATTTTATTTTTTTTCTTCTTCTCTTCCGCTATTTCACTCCGTACAATTTTATCTAAATTACTCATAGAAGTCTAATTAGCAACTACAAAATATTGGCTCTACGCCCAGTTTACCAAAATGAAATTAACGATTCTTACTACAATTAGTTTTGCACTTCGAGTGCTTTAATAAATAAAGTTAATAGCATCCACAAAAAATATGCAACAAACTTGCACCTAGTGCCAAAATCAATAAAACCTATAAATTTTATAGTTATGCAGCATAATCCCATTAAAAGAACAACTTAACCTGAACACCAAAGGTTTTCATTAACAGTACGAAAGGTCCTCCAACACATCAAAGTTACACTCTCCATGGTCTTGCTTTTTCGGCAACATGTTGGGGTTGTGATTCCATTTTATTAGCCTTCCTTGTGATTTGATTCACACGACTGCCTCGATTCATCTATTTCAATTCAACACGAAAGCAACAAAAATGTTAGCAAACCCAAAACAACAAAAATTAATCTATAATAAATATTTTTTTAATTAAAAAAGACAGATTCTTGTTATTACACGTAGTTTAAAAGTTCCTTGTGGCCTAGTTTGGGATGGAGCAGCCCCCGAGTGGTGATGTGCACCAGTTTCATACATCAAAACCATTTATACCCAATTATTAATTTCATACAACTGCATACATAGTAGAGTCAAACACAATATAAGTATTTGATACAAGTCCAATTTACAGTTACATTTGCAATTGTGCTCAATCCTTTTGCTTTTGAATTAAGACCTCTTATTGTGTGTTATTTCCTTTTGTTGCTTTAGGTTCTTTTGCATTTAAGCTAGACCCTTTAGATATGCTTATACTGACTGTTCACCCATGACTCTGCATTATTTATGTTCACTTAGCGACTAGATAAGTGATATAACAAGACTCAAAATAAATACAATCCTTGTTGATCAAATTACCTCTTTTGTGAGCCAAAACCTTGTTGTGATTGTAGTAGCCTTTGTGGACAACTTGTTTTGTTGTGTCCTTCCTCTCCACAGGTTTGGCAATGCATTACAACATCATATTTCCTTAGCTTTGTTGCCCCCTTCTTTATCTCATATGGTGCTTTTGTTCTTTTGCCTTTAGGTCTTCCAAGTTGCTTATGGTAAAAAGGGGGTTTAATAGGCATAAGGCAAGTTCTCTTCCACTGTTCTTTTACAGGCATATGAGCAATTTACCTTTCATAACAACTATCATAAGCTAGCCTTTTGTAAAGTAAGTGAACAAACACTTGTGGACTAGCCTCCTTTCTAGCAATTGCGGATATAGCATGGGGACAAGGAATGCCACATGGCTGCCACTTCCTACAAGAGCAAGTGTGCCTTTCCAAATCTATTGCAAACATACTACCAACCAAAATATGCGCTTGATAATGACCATTCCCTGAATAATTGGCAAAACAATTGAAACCATTCATTTGATTTTTTTCAACAATCTTTAAAATTCTAGGTCTAACTTGTTGGGCCCACTTAGCTTCTCTTAGCCTAGCCATTCTCAACATCAAATATTTTTTAATCCTTTGTAACATCGTAATAATTGATTTATCTCTTGCATCTAAAATTGCAGAATTAAATGACTCACACATATTATTCAATAATAAATCACACTTCACAGATGTTCTGAAATAAGATCTGCTTCAATGGCAAGGTAGCTTATCAGCTAGCCATCCCACTGCCTTATTGGATTGATTATTCATCACCTCAATTTAAGCTTCATAAGCAGGTACAGTAGTTGCCCTTGCTGCTGCCCACAATCTCTGTTTTAAGGCAAGTCTGGTGTGACCTGCACTTCTAAAATTATTATGCAAATGGCTAACACAATGTATGTGTTCTGCAGTTGGCATCAGACTCAGTATAGCATCGCCTAGTCCCTTTTGTTTGTCAGTGATGAATGTCCAAGCATTTCCATTCTCAATTCCCACATCCTTGAAAAAGATCTCCAAAAACAAAGTCCAAGTCTTCCTATTTCCACCTCCACAAAAGCAAATCTATTGGAAACATGCTGTTATTGGCATCAACACCAACATCACTTAGAATTTGACCAGGATGGGGTCCCTTAATATGACACCCATCAAAACCCACTATAGACCTATACTCTTGTTGAAAGCCTTTCTTCAATGCAAATGCATCAAAGCATATGTACAACATTTTAAAAACAGGGTTTTCACCTTGGAAATCTGTTTTTACTTTGATAGTACTCCCACTATTTCTCACTTTCAACTCTTCCAGGTAATTTCAAAACTTGGCATATTGCTCATGTTTACTACCTTCTGTCACTTTTTTTGTAATTCTCTTTGCTTTGTAAACTTGATTTTTTGTTATGTCAATACCGTAATACTTTCTCACAAGTTCCATGAAACCAGTCACACTCATATCAGGTTTCGATCTAAGCTTCTCATCAAACTGATCAGCTAACCATGAGGAGATTAAGCAAAGACCTGCAACGCTGCTTGTTTGTTAGCTCCCTTCTCTCTGAAGCTTGAAGCAAGAGAGAATAATTTGCTTGGTCTGTTATCCAAACAAGCAGCAAACAACTTGCTAAATATTTTGGGCCACAATCTAGGGAAGCTTCCAGCAAAAGAAAATAATTTACTAATTATTGGCTTTGCCTGTTATACAAACAAGCCTATTTATTTCGGGCACAATCTATGGAAGCATGAATCAAAAGAGAATAATTCATAAAAAAATTATTTAAAAAAATGCCAATCAAGGGACCTCATATACACACACGACTGGAAAAATAACACACAAAGCAACCCTTTCACATATTAAACAAACTAAAAAGGAAAAAGTGAAGAGTTACTATATCTTGGAGGATGCCCACCATCTTTGACCACGATACTCATCGTTTTGAGCTTCAAAGCTCAAAATACCTTCGATATTTTGTAGCAATTTGTTGATTTCATTGTCTATTCTCCATTTCTCAGATTGTAACCCTAGGATGCCCAATTCTTTGTGGCTCGCCTTCCCCTGCTTCCCCATATACCCAACAACGATTAGGTTTGGTTGTGGTGTATGATTACCTTTTTGTCCTCACACCATTAGCATGTGACCAAATTGGATGGAAAATTCAAATATATAATGGTAGGGGTTAAATTGGTGAATTACACAAGTTTAGGGGAGTAATTGGCTAAAATTAAAGTTCATGGAGGAAATTGACAATTTCTTACAAGTTCAAGGGGTAAATCGACGAATACCTCTAACAATAAATACATCAATCCGTTACAGATTATCAACATGTGGTCATATTATTGACATTATTGATACTCTAACTACATAGTTAACGCGATATGATTGTCAGTGAAGTCCACTTTACAAATAACTAATCATGTTGAGTCATTTATTGATTGGTCGGACTAGCTAAGTGATCAAACAAACGTATAAGTGTCATTCTGTAAAAAAAAAAAAAAAGGAAAAGAAAATTTTATTGATATTGGACCACTTGGTATCCAAATTCATATGTCTTGCCGTTTGGGTAAAATATATGGGCTCTAAAAGGCCCATACTTTTGCTCACAACTCCACCATTCGACGAGGAAAAAAGCGCCGCAATCGTGTTCAAGGGAGAAGCAAAATTCCAGAGAGAGAAAAGAAACAATGAAACGCTCAGACGACAGCAGCAGCAGCAACCACAAGTCTACAAAGCCTCCTTTCAAATCCTCATCCCAAGATGTGTTGAACTCTTTGTTATCTCAGTTGAGGCAATATTCTAAACTACTCTTCCAAGTTACGGAATATGAGATTCGAACTCAAACGTGACGTTGATGGATGTTTTTATTTTTTGTGAATGAGAATGATGATTGTACGATGAACATTAGTTGGTTCAACATTTCACCTTTTGCCACATCTCAATTTCTTGTATGCAAGTGTTTCTGGAAAAGCAATACTTTCAGTAATCTAAAAGCACAAGTTAGTCGTAAAAGCACTTCCAGACAAGCCCAAAGTAAAATGAGAACAAAATTCATACTAACTAGATGTTACTCAAAACCAAAATCTAGAAGGATTTAAAATCTCAAAATGAACAGAAAGGTTCAAATTATCATTTCGGGGTAATCAAAGAACATTGTTCATCCGAGCAATAGCTCTATAAGATCAAGAACTAATACATTTCTGAATTAACATGTTCTCACAATGTCAGTACTAAAACAATAGAGTTACAACAGCAATGAATAAATCATATTGTAACGGCAATAGTGAATCAATCCGCTTCTTCAGATGACGCCGAATGAACCTGATCCTGAATGTTTGGGAAACTTTCAGGCAGTATGAACACGGGATCAGCACCAGCAGAACGTCTAAGAGCAAGACCTAATGCATAGCCCAGTGCACGCGCAACCGGAACAGCAACAGCATTTCCAACTTGCATGTACCTGAAATGGTTCCAAAAATAATTACTTGGCGGTTAATCGAGTGATGTCTCAGATTCCAACTCCTTTAGCCTGATTGACAAAAGAATACAGAGAACAAATGTTTTAAAAAATACAATACCTTTCTTTTACAGGCCCGCTGAGCCTGTAAAAATCTGGAAAGCCCTGGAGCCTGGCATTCTCACGAATTGTCAGCACCCTATCTTGCTCAGGATGCATAATTGCCTGAAAAGAAAGACAGGAAATTGTGTGAGCAGATGATCATCTTTCTACATCTGAAAATAATTGAATTACATTGGAGTATACCTGGTTATGTGGTTCAGCTCTTGTCACAACTGTTGGAACAGTTTCGTCCCACCACAAGCGGGCAAAAGGTCTGCATAATTTCATTCAAAAATCATATTAAGCAACTGAACCACACCATAAGTTTCAAATTTTGAATAAAACAGCACTAACTCTTGTTTCAAATTTGAATAGAACAACACCAACTCTTACTTTGATGAAGACCCCTTCACGAAACTCATAGCATAATCTGGAACCTACCATTACAATGTAATTAGAATTACACAAAGTTGCAGGAAAACTAAATCAGTAGAAAACAGATAGATTTTTACCAATGGTTTCCCAGAAGCCAAATACACCCTGGGTACTTCCGGATCCCACTCAACCTTGTTATCACCACGCACACGAACACCTGGAAAATCTCTGAAGCATGCACCCTAGTTCCCAAGAAACAAAAGTACACAAATTGTTATCAAGAGCATAGGATTCTGTCAAGGAACTGTTTAAATGATAAAGCCATGTGACCATGCATTCAATGATTAAGAATGAACCTTTCTCTTCGGAACTTCACAGACACGTGCATAATCATCGGGATTCAACTGCAGAGGGCGATGATCATAAAGAACCTTTTGTAAAGAGCTGTCCTTTGAAGTCCCCATTAGGTCTGCATCAAACAAAATGTTAATCGACTTCTGTAAAATATGACAGTTATAAGACACATAAGCTTTTACAAAGCAGCATGAAAATCAATATATTCAACCATACTTGCAATTCCGAAGAATCAAATGTCACGAATTTCAAAAGCAATAGAGCATCTTACATTCTTTGCTTAGTCGTATAAGCCTCTGAAACTCTGTCTTGGGTGGCCCCCCATATTGCATCTCATTTCTTTCTTCATTATTTTCAACCTATATCAGAAGATAGATAGAAATAAGAATGAAGGATTATTAAAGGGAAAAAATAACATAATACTCAAAAGGAAAAATTTTAGAAGACATTACAGCGGGCAGATCAGAAATCGCATCCTCCAGAAAAAGACTTTTTGCTAGTTGAGTCTTCTGACCTTCATCATAAGCAACAGCATTACCCTGCATTTTTCATGCACTGTTTTAGTACAAAATCTTTATAAAATAAATAAATAAAAAATCAACACTAGCACTTGAACTCGTACCTCAAATTGTGTAGGGATAACACCCCTTGAAATAACATCATGCGTAGGAAGAGGGTACTGGGGCAAGATCTGCAAAAGTCATAACAATTACCCTATGAGATTAAACCTGCACCATAGTAAAACTTGATAATTTATTCATCATACCTCAGTAGGACGGGCCCCCCACAAAAAAACTCGCATACGGAACTGTGGAAGCCCATAGGCACCAGCTGCCATCATTCCCATCCTCGCTTGATAGTTCATATCTACAAGGCGTCCCAAGGCATATCGTCCAAGGAATCCATCGGCAAATTTTAAAATATCGACAACATTTTCCATCAAAACAAACTTTGGCTTAAGGTACCGAACTATGTCCATGTACACCTCTAACTGTTGGTTTTTCTCATCGGCTAATGGACTTTCTGTGTTCCTAAACCTGTTGAAACCACTGACTCCTTGGCAAGGGGGCCCCCCACACACCACATCAACATCACCCTACAGCAAGATGCCAGAAAATGTCCAAAACAATATTAAATGACAATAGTCTATACTCAAGCATCGACGAATTCCAATTCAAGGTTACAGTGAAAATTTCATTTACTTACCGGTAAAGGCAATTTTTTCAATCTGTAACTTTCAGTAATAAAGCCTTTGATAGCCTTCTTACAATGCCTGTTTGACAAAAAAAACATGAGCTTCAGTTTACAACATCACAGTACATAAATGATTTAAAACATGCAACTGATAATACTGCAAGCATAAATAAGAATAGTTGCATACTCCAATTCATTCATTGGCTCCCAGGTGTCTTCCTCAGGCCCGTAGCCCTTCCAATGAATCTACAGACATCAAAAGGCAATCGAATTTTGCATGAGGAACTAATGAATTTAGATTTGCATTAACCATTCACTCACATACTATATCGTTATAAATATTTAAAGAACGTGCATTTTTAAATTTCGAAGTTGATACCTTAAAGTATATTCCCTTCTTTTCATTTTTTTTGGGGTCACCAAAACATACTCCTACTACGCAATCAACTTCAAAAACTTCAGAATCATCATTCTCATTTCCACGAACATCTTCTTCCTCTTCTTCTTCCTCATCTTCCTCTTCATCATCTTCCTTTCTAAAGAATTCAAGCATACTCTTCTCTACATCCTCCTCTAAATTGTCAGTCTCAACCAACTTTAAGCACATGCACAATTTTCTCCATTCCTTGAGCATTGTGAGGAAATCTTCAGCAGCTTCATTTCGGACCTGATGTGTGAATTAGACACTAAATTATGCAAATAAAAAAAAAAAACTAAAGCATCACATCAAAGGTGAGGAAAACAGTAGGATACAAACACAAACCTCTGTCTCTGGATGGTTTTGTTCTAGACTCTTACAAGCGAATTCATTGTAGTCAACAGCCCATCTCTAAAAGACATAAACAGGAAAACAATATCAAGCTCTCCCTTCACGTCTATTCAATTGATGTCAAAAGATTAAAAAAAATAAATTAAGAAATAAGAACTTACTGTAACAAGATTGACATTGGCCAAATGTGCACCAAGGCACAGGCCAGTAGACATCGCTCCACAACCAGAATATAGGTCCAGGAGCCTTACTTCTGATTTGGCACACACTCCATTTGACAGCTTTGAATCAACCTCACTATCCAAACAAACATCATCCTCAACAGAGATAGTTGAGTCATCACTTCCAGACTGCATATTTTCTGAAATTTCAAAACCAGAAATAACATGTTAACACAATGGAGCCTTCCAAATGAAAGAAAGAAAAAACCAGCATCATGATGGTAAGTAGAAAGAGAACAATAACCTGTTGGCAGATTGACAAAAGTAGAATATGGTAGCAAATACTTGGTGTCGCAATAGTAATTGCACACTGGAATTGATTTACTCTTCACATCTTCATCAACCTGAGAGAAAAAGGATAACTCATTCATGTTGAACTTCATGAACAACCAAAAAAGCATGAATATGGAAAGTTCAAGCATACATTTAGTGTCAGCCTAACAATATGAAGTTTTTCAACAAGACAATCCAGAGGGTTGTCATCTCGGACATCTGAAAAGAACACACGCCCACAAGCAACAGTAGCACAGTGCTTTATGACCTGCAAGAAAGCAAAAAGTTAATAATTCAGCACCCAATAGCAGGATTCTTACTTTTTAACGTAACAAAACCATGAAACAAAGTATTTGGAAAGAAAATCATAAAAAGGGTTCTTTTGAAATATCTTACAGTGTCTCGTGATCTATAGTACCATTGTGCAGTAAAATATAATAGCCCACCAATTGCCTCAAACATTTCCACAATCTTACAAATGTAGGGTTCTTCTTTCGTCTCTCCCTAAACATAAAAATGAATGGGAAACATTGTCAAAACTTAAATCACATAATAGGCAAATAAAAACAAAAGTACATAAAAACATTATGTGCACATGAATCACTCACTAGAACCAAAATTTCAGTTGAGTATGTTTCTACTTTGAAATATAGCACATCAAATTTTATTAATTAACCCTTATGTTGTGAAAAGAACCATTTATGTGAAATTTGCAATGAATTGGCATGTCAGGAATCATATAATTTGGGGATTCCAACAATCATGGAGATTACCAGATGGATTGATAAGCAGAATATTGGTCAAAAAGTTATTTTGATATTAGCAATCAACACTTAAGTAATAATCCAATCATTAACAACAACATAATATGGTTTACAGAATAAGGTTTAAATAGATAGCCTCCCTAACATCACCCTTTATTTCAATTTAGTCTTCTGTCAAAGTTAAGAAGTCAAAGCACTCAAAACAAAGAGGTTATAAAAAATGTACATCACTTTTGTATTCCATCCATCCGGCTAAATGGTAAAGTTAGTTTTCTAAGAAGGGAAAAAACAGTCAACTTGTGATACAAATCCAATAAAACATTACCGTGATCAAAACTAAATCTTCAAAATATCTATTTTGCTAATTTTTGTAATGTTGCAAAAGGGAAACAATTATGATTATACAATCAAATAATGGAGTAGACCAATTATCTAGTCTTACTTTTCACTTGTGCGTGTTTCTATATTTATTACTGCTAAACAACTAATCATGAAAACTCACTTGCACGTGGGCATCATCATAGAGATCATAACTGATTCCATCCACCAACGCCTTTGTGTAGTGACAACGAGCTTGAATGATATCTTCATCACTGTTTTCAATTATTTTGATCATTAAAATCCATTCAGAAAACAAACAAACAGTAACCAACCTGTTGAAACACAGGACTACTTGGAGTAAGCTGACGAAAAAATATACAGATAAAGTAGAACTAAAACTTACTCGTTGGAGTTGTTTTGCCCATTCCTCTGTGGCTTCTGCACCAATGCAAGGATCAAGGTCAAAACAAAACAAGGGCAAAAATCGTAGAGCATTCCACAAACACATATCAAGCTAATACCATTGGTTGACACTCAAGTTCAATATCTTCAGCATGTATTTCATGAAGCAAATACAGTGGCAGATGAATCACCTTCACTTCTTTTGGTCATAATAACTAACCTAATGTATCAGTTTGCTTCTCAAGTTTTCCTATAACCAAATGGGGATACTCTTTGTAATTGTCCTTTCATAACATTTCTTCCTTTCTTTTCATGACCCAATGAATAACATAGAACACTCACAATTGATTACTAGCAATGCATAATTGTACATGACAGTATTACAACGGAAAGAATTTATCCCGCTTCATACACATTTTATTGGGACAGGAGGGAGGGAGGGTTTCACACCCCACCCTGCCACCACAACAAGATTCATGTTAGACAAAGAACTGTAAAATCAAGGTTGAAAGCCTAAAACCCAAAAATTCTTGAAACCAAATCTTTGATACCATGTTAGACAACACCGAGAGGTAAAAACCATACGAATTTAGGAAATGGGTAAAGAATTAATCCTACCACAAATGCTACAGCTACATTAACGCTTGGACACACAGATTCTAAAACCCATTATTTGTCTTATCATATACCACTTATCCATGAAGTTCACAGAGATCATCTATAACCCCTAAATCTCCAACATTTTCACAAAATACAAATTAAATTCTTAATAAAAAAAAATCAATCACCTCTCCCGCATATCGCTTGGGGTATTGCTTACGAGCCTCCTCATCTTCCATCGGTTTGCCAATAAACCTCGATTCCTCTCCGTCTTCATCAGCCGCAGCTACCTCCTGAGTCACTGGCTTCCTCAGCGGAGAAGCAGCTTTTTCCACACTCGTTGCTACCTCCTCTTCAACTGTCGCCTTATTGGTTTGCCTCGGATTCTTCAATTTCGTCGGAGAAGCAGCTTTTTCCACACTCGTCACTACCTCCTCTTCAACTCTAGCATTTTTTGTTTGCCTCGGCTTCTTCGATTTTGGAGAACAAGCAGATTTTTCCACACTCGCCGCTACCTCCTCTTCAACTCCTCCCTCCTTGGTTTGCCTCGTCTTCTTCGATTTCAGCGGAGAAGCAGCGTTTTCAACACTCGTAGCTACCTCCTCTTCAACTCTCGCCTTCCTGGTTTGCCTCGTGTTCTTCGATTTCGTTGGAGAAGCTGCTTTTTCCACACTCGTTGCTACCTCCTCTTCAACTCTCGCACTCCTGGTTAGCCTCGGGCTGTTCAATTTCAGCGGAGAAGTACATTTTTCCACACTCGTTGCTACCTCCTCTTCAACTCTCTCCTTCTTGGTTTGCCTAGTCTTCTTCGATTTCGGCGGAGAAGTAGCTTTTTCCACTATCGTGGCTACCTCCTCCTCAACTCTGGCCTTCTTGGTTTGCCTTGGGTTCTTCGATTTCTGCGGAGAACCTGAAGAAGTTCCGGCCTTCGACTTCCGCTTGCACGCCATTCTGCTTACGGCGGAGAGAGGCTGAATAGCCGGAGAAGACGGTGGATCTTAGAGAGAAAAAGAGAGGGGGGAAGAGAGAGAGAGAGAGAAATGGGCGATAGGGTTTTTTTAGGGCGTGAGTGATTGGATTGGGGTTATGTTTTATAGTGGGCCGTGAAATTATGGAGTGGGAAGTGCGCGGCGTATGGGCGGGAAAACGCTGAAATTTGGAAAGTGGGGTTTGAATTTTGAGGTGACGTTTGGTTTTGGAGCGTAAGGACTTTGCGGGGTGTTTGGTTGCGGGGGTTAACTTTTCCGTGTGTTTGGCTCTATTTTTGTTTACATTTTTTACTTTTTCCGATTTGTATAATATTAATTACCAAATTTACCATAAATGTGTGTTATAGTTGTGTAAACGTAAACAAATGATGAATGCATGACGAGAGTTAATAGAAAGTTGTAATAAGAGAGAGACAACGTATTAATTTCGTAAATATTATACGGTGTAATGTTAAGTACTATTGATCGTTGATGAGAGCTCACATGTATAATGATCGACATTTTTATTATATTTTCATACATTATCTCATTGTGTATAACAGAGATAAAAAAGAATTGAGAAAGTTCAATAACTCAAAAAGAGAAATCAATTTCGTGTAAGTGTACTAATTGTCGTTGCCTACTACTTAGACGTATGTGGGTTCTTTAATGTTTTGGTTCCAGGTTTTACTTGTAGAAAATAATGATTTCTATGTTATTTTTGCTCTATTTTTGTGTTATTTTTTGCTTTTTAATTTTTGTTTCTATACCTATTTTATTTGGAATTGCAAAATTTATGTTTTTATAGAATATACAGATATATAAAGTCACTTATATCATATTCAATTACACAAAAACCAAACTGCCAAAGAAACTCCCACCTCACCCAAGTTCGATTCCCCCCACCCCCAAGCTTAACTAATGACAAAAAAAAAATAAAAAATAAATATGTATAAATAACCCAATGCCTAAGTTGGGCTTCACGCTCAAGTCTCAACCCACACAACACAAGAACCGGCCCAAATTCACAACTTTCCATAACTTTTTGTTCTAATGTATTTTATTAAATATTAAAAAAATTAAGGTTTGGAAATATTTTTAAAAAGACTAAAAGTATTTTTGGTGAAACTAATTTTGGATTCCAAAAGCACTTAAGTGCTTTTTAGAAGAAGCACGGAATATATCCTTCTTGTAAGCAACAGCACGCGACGCATGGATCGGACGTTGTACTTGGAACGGAGGTCGGAGGAAAGAAGCCCGCTCATCAGCACGCGACGCATGCTGGACGGCGCGGTGAAGTGACCCTTGCGGGTCTTTGCGCACCGGCATGGATCGGACGTTGTACTTGGAACGGAGGTCGGAGGAAAGAAGCCCGCTCATCAGCACGCGACGCATGCTGGACGGCGCGGTGAAGTGACCCTTGCGGGTCTTCTGCCGGGAGCTGGTGACCCGGGGATTCTACTTCAGCTTCGCTCTCACTCTCCTAGGGTTTCGGTTCGGCCGTAACACGGATCTTACCTTTTCAAAGGATTACCAAAAGCGGCATAGGGTTTTTTATGCTCACTCCAAGATTGCTGTAGTGATTGTTAATGCAGCAGGTTTGGTTCTGTTTTTGTTTTTGTTTTTTTTTTTTTATTTTGCTTATGCATTCACTTTTACTTTAATTGTTCTAATGTGTTTTAAAGTAACTTATCATGGCATATGATCATAGGAAGATTAATATTAGTTCATTTCATAATTTTGTATCCGAATAAACCAACGAGTCCCAATTGTTTATTTTCGAGGTTTAATTGATGAATTTATTTGTTGACTATGCGTTGTGAATTTTTGAAGGAAAAATTGGCTGATGTTGTTCTTGGATTTGTCTTTGTGGAGCCCTATGCGGTAAAGATCTTTGGTTTTTGGATCTTTACTCTTTATTAAACCCTTGGTTCTCGTCTGTTTGGCTGTGTTCGGACAGGTGCTCGTGGTTGGATGTTGCAATCGGCGGCACGTCGTCGGTTGGTTGCTGGCGAGGGCTTGTGCTAGGAGGATGCTCGGCGGACAGTGCTTCAAAAAAAAAAAAGAAAAAAAAAAGTTCATGGAAAAAACCGATTCGTACTGAAATCGAACCCAAAAAAATCGAAGAAAAACTGAACCAAACAGTAACTTCAATTTGATTTCCGATTTCGGTCAAGAACCAAACCGAACCCACCCCTAGTTAAAATGCATCAAGATGTTATAGACAATAAATGGTAAGACACATGTACTTTCACTAAAGGGAATATATATAAGTAACAAATTAATTAACTAGATTCATAGCATTAGTAAGAGGCTACAGATAAGTCAACTCCAAACAGAATAAGTAACAGTTGAGATTTGAAAAATCTATGACAAATATGAGGAAGTGTCAAGTACTGCAGTGCACTAATCAGGATAATCAGGAGATATATATGTGTGTGTGTGTGTGTGTGTGTGTGTGTACATCCTCGTTACATAAGAGCTTTTCACGTTACTTAATACTATTGGTGCATTCTTGATCATCAATGGTGCTAGTACTGCGTCGGCATGATTCTACCGCAACATCAATGCCGGTTTTCGAAATTGAATTGTTTGGGGTAGGATACTTAAAACCATGAGGCTTGCAATATTTATTGAAGTGAAAATTGCAGAGAAGTACAAAGAGGAAGACGGCGCCGTAGATAGAATAGGCAGCAAATTTGAACCACGAATCAAATGGGATGGTGATGGATATGAAAAAGGCTGTGACTCCAAAGAAGAGGCCAAGATGATGAAAAATCGGGGCGATTGTTATTCCGGCGAGACAGTAGCTAAAATGAATACATCTGCTTACTAAGATACAAGTGAAGGCAAGTACGACTGATAGTCCAAGAAAGTCGAATATTACAGGGAGAGGGAGCTGGCCAGAGGGAATTTGGAAGGGAAGAAGCGCTAGTCCGATAGCCGCTGTTGAGCAAAACACGAGGATTACACTTGCCCAATCTAAGTTGTTGTTGTGGTGGTGGGACTTATAGTTAGTCCTCCCATTTGGAACTTGCTGTATTGCGGCTTCTAGGTCTGGTTCGTGATCACGATCGACTGGACTAATTGTGACAAGTTTGAGTAGTTGGATTGTCTTTGCAATAACTGCAAGGAGAAAAGGCTTTAAGTTCCGATCACAAGTAGTATTAACAACACAATTCATTTTATTGTGCTCGAAGGTTGGTTAGAGATAGTTGATAATAGTTAATGGTTAGAGATGTTGATTTGTTTATATACAACCTGATGTCGTGTGATGGTAACTTCCTGGTGATTTCGTTCAGTTGCTGCCCTTTTTGGGTCAACTAGCGCCCAATTCGGTCTTCAAAGAGTTTTTTTTTTTTTTTTTTTTTGGTAAAAACGGTGTTCAAAGAGTTAAATATAATATATTTTTGTGCAATGTACTATTGATAGCTAACAAGCTTGGGCACTTTTTTGAGCCAACCGGATCCTCTTCGGATTTTTTTGGTGAAAATAATGATTTTTTATGTTATTTTTACTCTATTTTTGCCTTTTAATTTTTGTTTATATACCTAATTTATTTGGACTTGCAAAATTATGGTTATATAAGGTCACTTATTATATCATATAGTTACACAAAAACCAAAATGCAAATAAATATGTATAAATAACCCAATACTTCCTGGTGATTTCGTTCAGTTACGGACCTTTTTGGGTCAACTAGCGCCCAAGTCGGTCTTCAAAAAGTTTTTTTTTTTTTTTTTTTTTTGTTGGGAAAAGCGGTGTTCAAAGAGTTAAATATAATATATTTTTGTGCAATATACTATTGATGGCTAACAAGCTTGGGCACTTTTTTGAGCCAACCGGATTCTCTTCGGATTTTTTTGTGAAAATAATGATTTTTTATGTTATTTTTGCGCTATTTTTGCCTTTTAATTTTTGTTTATATACCTAATTTATTTGGACTTGCAAAATTATGGTTTTATGGAATATACAGATATATAAGGTCACTTATTATATCATATAGTTACACAAAAAACCAAAATGCAAATAAATATGTATAAATAACCCAATACCTAAGTTGGGCTTCACTCTCAAGTCTCAACCCACACAACAGAAGAACCGGCCAAAATTTACAATTATGGACTTCCCTTAACTTTTTGTTCTAATGTATTTTATTAAGGGATGTGCTATCCACACATCCCAAATTACTTCTCACACACCCTTATTAATTTCTATCTGTTGATCTTCTTCAATTCATCCGATCCGACGGCTGAAAATTAGAAGGGTGTATGAGAAGTAAAATGGAGTGTGTGGATATCACACCCCTTTATTAAATATTGAAAAAATTAAGGCTGGTTTGGAAATATTTTTAAAAAGATTAAAAGTATTTTTGGTGAAACTAATTTTGGGTTCCAAAAGCACTTAAAGTGTGTTTTGGAAGAAGAATCTGATATGTGCTTCTTGTAGCAAGCAGCATATATATGCTTTTTGTATGAAGCAATTAAAGTGTTTTTTCTAAATCCACTTAAATTTTTACTAAGAAATGGTTTCAAGAATATTTTCATAAAAAACGTTTACAGTTAATTTAAAAGTACTCCCCAACGAACCCTTAACCGTTTCAGTTTTGATAATTTAAATGGTTAAAATGCATCACGATGTTATAGACAATGAATGGTGGACACAAGTACTTTCACTAAAAGGAATAAATAAAAGTAACAAATTAATTAACTAGATTTGATGAAACATAGCATTAGTAAGAGGCAGCAGATAAGTAAACTCCAAACAGAATAAACAACAGTTTGCATCTTTCCAAAAAATAAAAATAAATAACAGTTGACCTTTGAAAAACCAACGACAAATATGAGGGAATCACCAATACTGCAGTGCACTAATCAGGATATATATATTGAAGTGAACATTGCAGAGGAGTACAAGGAGGAACGTGGCGTCGTAAATAGAATAGGCAACGCATTTGAACCACGAAGGAAATTGGATGGTGATGGCTATGAAAAATGCTGTGACTCCAAATAAGAGGCCAAAATGATGGAAAATTGGGGCGATTGTTATTCCGACAGGATAGTAGCTGAAATGAATATATCTGCTTACCAAGATACAAGTGAAATAAGACTGATAGTCCAAGAAAGTCGAAGATTACAGGGAGAGGAAGCTGGCAAGAGGGAATTTGGAAGGAGAGAAGCGCTAGTCCGATAGCCGTTGTCGAGCAAAACACGAGGATTATACTTGCCCAATCTAAGTTGTTGTGGTGGGACTTATAGTTAGTCCTCCCATCTGGAACTTGCTGCATTGCGACTTCTAGGTCTGGTTCGCGATCACGATCGACTGGACTAATTATGACAAGTTTGAGTAGTTGGATTGTCCTTGCAATAACTGCAAGGAGAAAAGGGTTTAAGTTCCGATCCCAAGCAGTATTAACAACACAATTCATTTTATTCTGCACAAAGTTGGTTAGAGTCTTTAGAGATAGTTGATAACAAGATTGGTTAATGGTTAGAGGTGTTGGTTTGTTTATATACAACCTGAGGTTTAACTTCCGGCTGATTTCATTAATGAGAGCGCAAAGTCGGTTCTCAAAAGAGTTTTTTTTTTTGGAACTTTAACGAAAAGCACCCGGTACTGTTCACTTTAACGAAAAACCATATTTTTACACTAAAAAGTCAATCCTGATACTATTCACTTTACCCTTTATTTTTTCCTTATCATTAAAACTCAAAGTTTTCAAGTCCTTTTCATTAGTTTTCCTTTTTTTTTAGAAAGTACGATAATCATTGAAAAGAGAAATATGTACATAAAGAGTTAAATTTAACAAGAATATAAATTTAACAAAAAAAAAGAGTTAAATATATTATAATATGTGTAAAAGAAACTTTATTTAAACCTATATGGTCTCTCTCTCCATCCATCTGAAACATTATATGTGAATTGTCCTTTTTAACCTATGACATAATTAACAAACAATAAAATTAAAATTTATTAATAAATTCACTCAAGAATCAAACTCTGTCATCACATCAAATCATGTCATCACACAATTTTTATCTTACGTTCATTCTAGCTAAAACCGCATGTGTTCAATTATAATATTGTACATAAGACTGAAAGTTGAGAGTTTGGTTAAGCCACACAATGGGCAACCTAATTTGGTATCGAATTTTACATCCACGAGATTCGAACCTAAGGCCTCTCACTAATAAGTGAAGATGAATATCACCAAACCGTATTACTAAGTGACCAAAAGACTTCAAGTTAATATCATTGATTTAGCAAACTTAGGTTTCCATAAGGTCTCTTGTACAATATTAGAAGGCAAAAATTCTTGAAACCAAAGCTTCGATACCATATTAGACTACACCAAGAGGTAAAAATCATACGAATTTAGGAAATGGGTAAAGTATTAATCCTACCACAAATGTTACAGCTACATTAACGCTTGGACACACAAATATTCTAAAGCCCATTTATTTGTCTTATCATGTACCACTTTTTTTTTATATAAGGGAAGTACGATATTTATCAATATAAGATAAAAACGTACAAAGCGGAGGATAGTGTGTTTAAATGGACATTGATAAAAATCTTGTCGGAGCTTTCAACCTAATCGAAGGAAAAAAAAAGTGTTATGCACGAACAACTAACTTTACCTATCCTCAAAACAAGCAAAATTATAAAGAGTTGTCTTCCATAAGAATATCCAGCAATAACTCAGAAGCAGTCCCCCTCCATTGAAATTCATCAATCCTGCCAATCCCAGATCGAGCAAGTCGATGGGCAACGGAATTGGCCTTCTTTCGAACATGATTAAGCTTAACATGGGCAAGTTCCAGCAAAAACAAGCGGATGTCATTGATGATAGGGCCCAATCTCAAAGTGTCATCCCCAGTATTCCTCATAGCAGCCAACGTGATTAATGAGTCTCCTTCAAACACCACTCGAACATTGCGGGAGCAAACTTGAATTACAAAACAAATAGCCCTACGAGCTACAAGCCTACAATCATTTCAGCATGCAGGGGTTGAAGTCACTGATTCGAAACTCCCTGAACATACTCCAATAAAACCACCATTGCAGTTACTTAAGACTACCCCAACACCTCCAATTCGCGTTCTTTCGTTCCATGCTCCATCGAAGTTGCACTTGATCCATCCCCCCTAAGGTTTGTGCCATCGTTACTTCTGCACAGTTTTTGAAATCTTGGGAGGTAGATGCCATTTCTGAAAATCTTCCAGCCATTCCACAGCTCGCAAAGAGACCACTTGGCGACGTTTGATTTCCATTCCATAGCAGGTCATTTCTAGCACGCCAAATACTCCACAGCAACATCAAACTTAACTCAAATCTCATTGTGTATAACAGAGATAAAAAAGAATTAAGAAAGTTCAATAACTCAAAAAAGAGAAATCAATTTTGTGTAAGTGTACTAATTGTCGTTGCCTATTACTTAGACGTATGTGGGTTCTTTAATGTTTTGGTTCATGAAAGTGGGTTTTACTTCGAGAAAATAATGATTTCTATGTTATTTTTGCTCTATTTTTGTGTTATTTTTTGCTTTTTAATTTTTATTTCTATACCTGTTTTATCTGGACTTGCAAAATTTATGTTTTATAGAATATACAGATATATAAAGTCACTTATATCATATTCAGTTACACAAAAACCAAAATGTAAATAAATATGTATAAAAAACCCAATGCCTAAGTTGGGATTCACTCTCATGTCTCAACCCACACAACACAAAGAACTGGCCCAAATTTACAATTATGGACTTCCCTTAATTTTTTTAATACATCGATGTTTTTACATTAAAGGAAGGGGAAGTTCAACTAAGCCATATAATAGGCAACCTAATTTGGTATCGAATTCGCCTAATTTGAACTTCCTTAACTTTTTGTATTAATGTATTTTATTAATTATTAAAAAAAATTAAGGCTCGTTTGAAAATATTTGGGTAAATTACATAAAACTATCTCAACTATTGGGTTATTAACAGTTTTATACATCGTCTTTAAAAAGTTTTAATGTCATACCTCATCTACGAATTTTTTACAATTTCATACCTTCAGTTAGTTTTCTGTCAATTATTCCATTAAAATATTAAAAAAGTAATTAAATATTAAAAACTAAAAAATAAAATTATTTAATAATTTTTTTAATGGGGACACACCCCTCACCTTCCCGTCACGTCTCTCTCTCCCTTTCTCTCTTCCTGTCCCCCCCCCCCCCCCCCAAAGCTTCCTTCACCATCCCGCCGCCGCGCTTTCTTCCTCCATCTCCACGCCTACAACCCACCCAAACAGTCCCTTAACTCCATCACTGTCGCCCTCTTTTCCTCATCCTTCAAATTCAACCCCACCATCACCTCCCCCAACCCCCAGCTCACCTACCCCAGCATATTCGGGTTCCGATAGGGCGGAGGAGAGCGACTGGGACAAGTTTCCGGAGCGGAATCGGCGGGGAGGGGAGGGCAGAGGAGCCAGGAATCGGACGCCACTAAGGAAGACGAAGGTAGGGATGGGGGAGGAGGGGGAGAATCGAAGCCGACGAGGGGTTGATGCAGGAAAATCGGAGAGGGGAGGCGGAACCAGAGGTTGGAAATGGGGTCGAAGGCGAATGACTGGTTGAAGTTGGAGGAGGTATTGTGGGATCTGGGTTTGGGGAAGACGGGACGGGGAGGAGCGGATGAGGGTGGGATCTGGGTTTGGGGAACATGGGAGGGAAAAGAAAGGGTGAGGGGATAAGGGGTGGGTCCCCAATTTAAAAAAAAATTAAATAATTTTATTTTTTAGAGTTTAATATTTAATTAATTTTTAATATTTTAACGGAATAGTTGACAGAAAACTGACGGAATGTATGAAATTGTAAAAAATTTGTAGATGAGGTATGAATTTGTTAATGACCCAATAGTTAAGGTAATTTTATGTAATTTACCTAAAATATTTTTTAAAAAGGCTAAAAAGTATTTTTGGTATAACAAATTTTGGGTTTCAAAAAGTGTAAGTGTTGTTTGGAAGAAGCATTGAATATGTGCTTCTTGCTGGAAACAGCAAATATGTGTTTCTTGTACGAAGCAATTAAAATGTTTTTCCTGAATCCATACGTTGGATAACACATCGGATATGACTAATAATACGGAGTACGGTGTTTGGCGTCTGTTTGTATTAAATAACCACCGGATTAAATAATCCGGGCCCACCTCCTTTATACGGTAAACACCCGTTTCCTTATCCCTTCTAAAAAGCACGGGACAATTTAGTCGGAACGCACTCTCGCTCTCTCCTTCTCCTGAGAACGCACTCTCGCTCTCTCCTTCCTCTCCAGACGGTACAAGAAAATCTCTCGGTCTCTCCTTCCTCTCCAGACGCACCGCTCCCAGGTTTGTATTCTCATTCTTCTTCTTCTTCCCAGGTTCCGCCCCTCCCTCTGTTCTTCCCCCTCCTTCTCTTTTTCTTGCAATTTTCTTTCAATTGTTTGAATCTAGTTATTGTTTTCTCTGTAATTATGCAATTGATTATGTAATTTTGTGTTTTAATTAGAATTTTCGAATTTTAGGGTTTGTTGATGGGGTCGAATTAGGGTTTGTTGGGGTTGAATTTTGGCACGAGAATTGTGCTAAAAAATGAGCTGCTTCCATATCATTGTTCTGCAAATTCTTATGTGGGTTTTCTTTGATTTGAGATTTGGTTAGTGGGATTTCGTTGAATTTTCAAGATTTTGTCTTTCAATTTTTTGTTGAGTGACTGATGCATGGTGAAAGTTTGCTTTGATTTAGCTGTTATGTGTTTATTGTTGATATGATCATGTTAAAATAATTGAGTAATTAAATGAGTGGTCAAACGTTAATGGTAAAAAAATTGCTCAGATGAACAAGATTAGTAATGGGCAAATGGGATATTATATAAAATTTGTGCAAATGATTAACTCTAAAGGTTACTCTGTACTTGATGGGCAATAACTGAAGGTTACTCTGTACTTGATGGGCAAGCTACAAGATTGTCAAGGGCGGTTAAATAGAAGAAGAGATAATGTGGGCCGAAAGGAAGTGATTAAAGTGTGTTATATGGTATCTGTTTACATGTTAGAGTCGTTAGACTACATATGTTGGGGACTTCGTATGTTATATGGCATATCGTGTATTTGATGCTTGTACAAAATTGTTGTGTTTTGTGTGGTAGTATTTTCTCATAAGTTTTATATGTTAACTGAGAATAACATACTGTCTTGGTTCATTTTTCTGTTTGTAACTGAAGCTTTAAGTGGTGGGACTAAGTAAATGAAACTCTGGCTAGTTTCACTTCAGTGGTGTGTTGATCCTTCCATGGCACTTACTTCAGTGGTTTGTAACAGAAGCTTTGTCTTCGTTTTGTTGTTTGTCTGGTTAGGCTTTCAAATTTTGTTCCTTTTAAGCTTTTTTAGTTATTTTATTCATTGCATTTATCAGATTTTAAGTGGGGTTGTCTAGGTTTTGTTTGTTAAATTTCTCTTATTGGTTGTTTGGACTTATGTTTGCGACATTAATGCATCTGGCCTTTATGATTGCAGGAAATATTTGTTTTGTTGATGCTCCCTGTGTTTGTTGGTGTTTAAGGAGAAAGCAAAGTAGAGGGAAGAGTTTGCAAAGCAGCAGCATGCATATATTTTGGCTATCTGGATAAACTGTTTCTTAGTGAAACCAACTTGCATTTGTATATTTTATGAACTTGGATATGTGGTTGGATTAATCTATATAACGTAATGACTTGTAGTTGTTTTTTTGTGAACCTTCTTTTATGTTATTGGAAAATATTTTGAATTTGATGTATGGAATTTACTATTTATCATTGTTATTTGAAAATTTGTGTGGTTTTCAATACGTATAAATATGAGAAAAGTTCATTAAACAAACAAAGATTTGTCATTTTTTTTCCTTGTCTTATCCGGCTCAGTACCAAACACAGTATAAATAATGCGGTCATTAGTCCGATACTGCACCAAACGCCCGACTAATTTAGTCAGTATTATCCAATGGCTATTTATCCTATCCGACAGAAATAGTCAGTACAGTCCGAACTGCCAAACGAGACCTTAGATTTTTACTAAGAAGAGGTTTCAAAAACATTTTCATAAAAAACGCTTCCAGTTAATTTAAAAATATTCCCCAACGAGCCCTTAACCGTTTTAGTTTTGACAATTGATGCATTTTTTATCATCAATGGTGCTAGTATTGCGTCGACATGATTCACCGCAGCATCAATAGCGGTTTTCGAAATTGAATTATTTGGGGTAGGATACTTAAAATCATGAGGCTTGCAATATTTATTGAAGTGAAGATTGCAAAGAAGTACAAGGAGGAAGGCGGCGCCGTAGATAGAATAGACAGCACATTTGAACCACGAATGAAATGGAATGGTGATGGATATGAAAAAGGCTGTAACTCCAAAGAAGAGGCCAAAATGATGGAAAATTGGGGCAATTGTTATTCTAGCGAGACAGTAGTTGAAATGAATACATCTGCTTACCAAGATACAAATGAAGGCAAGTAAGACTGATGGTCCAAGGAAGTCAAAGATTACAGGGAGAGGGGACTGGCCATAGGGAATTTGGAAAGGGAGAAGCGCTAGTCCGATAGCTGCTGTCAAGCAAAACATGAGGATTATACTTGCCCAATCTAAGTTGTTGTTGTGGAACCTATAGTTAGTCCTCCCATTTGGAACTTGCTGCATTCCGGCTTCTAGGTCTGGTTCTCAATCACGATCGACTGGACTAATTATGAGAAGTCTGAGTAGTTGGATTGTCTTTGCAATAACTGCAAGGAGAAAAGGCTTTAAGTTTTGATCCCAAGCAGTATTAACAACACAATTCATTCTGCACAAAGATTGGTTAGAGTCTTAGAGACAGTTGATAACAAGATTAGTTAACGGTTAATGTGGTTTGTTTATATACAACCTGAGGTATAACTTCCGGGTGATTTCATTAATGAGAGCGCAAAGTCGGTTCTCAAAATAGTTAAATATATTAGAATTTGTGTAACAGAAATTTTATTTAAACCTATGTAATCTCTCTTTCCACCCATCTTAAACTTTATATGTAATTGTCTTTTATAACCTATGACATAATTAACAAACAATAAAATTAAAATTTATTAATAACTCACTCAAGAATCAAACTCTGTCATCACATCAAATCATATCATCACACAATTTTTATCCCACATTAATTCTAGCTAAAACCATATGTGTTCAATTATAATATTGTACAGAAAACTTCAAGTTGGGAGTTCGGTTAAGTCACACAATGGACAATTTAATTTGATATCGAATTTCCCATTCACGAGATTCGAACCTAAAACTTCTCACTTACAAATGAAGATGAATACTATCAAACCGTAATACTAAGTGGCCAAAAGACTTCAAGTTAATATCATTGACTTAGCCAACTTAGGTTTCCGTAAGGTCTCCTGTACAATATTATAAGGCAAAAATTCTTGAAACCAAAGCTTCGATACCATAGTAGACAACACCGAGAGGTAAAAATCATATGAAATTAGAAAATGGGTAAAGTATTAATCCTACCACAAATGTTACAGCCACATTAACGCTTGGACACACAAATATTCTAAAGCCCATTTATTTGTCTTATCATGTACCACTTTTTTTTTGTTTTAGAGAAGTACGATATTTATTAATATAAGATAAAAACATACAAGGCGGATGATAGTGTACTTAAATGGGTCTTGATAAAAACCTTGCTGAGGCTTTTAACTCGGTTGAAAAGAAAAAAAGTGTCTGGCACCAACAACTAACTTTATCTATCCTCACACCAAGAGAGAAAACAAGCAAAATTATAAAGATTTGTCTTCATAAGAGTATCCAGCAATAGCTCAGAAGCAGTCCCCCCTCCATTGAAATTCATCAATCCAGCCAATCCCAGATCGAACAAGTCGATGGGCAGCGGAATTGGCCTCCTTTCGAACATGATTAAGCTTAACATGGGCAAGTTCCAGCAAAAACAGGCAGATGTCATTGATAATAGGGCCAAATATCAAAGTGTCATCCCCTGTTTTCCTCATAGCAGCCAACGTGATTAATGAGTCTCCTTCAAACACCACTTGAACATCGCGGGAGCAAACTTGAATTACAAAACAAATAGCCCTACGAGCTGCAATCATTTCAGCATGCAGGGGTTGAAGTCACTGATTCAAACCTCACTGAACATGCTCCAATAAAACCACCATTGCAGTTACGTAAGACTACCCCAACACCTCCAATTCGTGTCCTTTCGTTCCACGCCCCATCGAAGTTGCACTAGACCCATTCCCCCCTCAGGTTTGTGCCATCGTTACTTCTGCACAGTTTTTGATATCTTGGGAGGTAGATGCCATTTCTGAAAAGCTTCCAGCCATTCCACAGCTCGCAAAGAGACCACTGGGGGACGTTTGATTTCCAATCCATAGCAGGTCATTTCTAGCACGCCAAATACTCCACAGCAGCATCGAAAGTAACTCAAAGGTAGCCTTCGTAGCAGTATGAGCTAACCCAGCCAACCAATCAAGCAAACTTACATTACTACCATCCTTGAAGTTCACAGTACTTGATCATCTATAACCCCTAAATATCTTCCAACATTTTCACAAAATACAAACTAAATTATAAAAAAAAAAAAAAAAATCTTGAAACAAAATCTCTCACCTCTCCCACATATCTCTTGGGGTATTGCTTACAAGCCTCCTCATCTTCCATCGGTTTGCCAATAAACCTCGATTCCTCTCCGTCTTCATTAGCCGCAGCCACCACCTGAGTCACTGGCTTCCTCGGCAGAGAAGCAGCTTTTTCCACACTCGTTGCTACCTCCTCTTCATCTCTCACCTTATTGGTTTGCCTCAGATTCTTTGATTTAGGTGGAGAAGCAGATTTTTCCACACTCGTTGCTACCTCCTCCTCAACTCTTGCATTTTTGGTTTGCCTCAACTTCTTCGATGTGGGCGAATAAGCAATTTTTTCCACACTCGTTGCTTACCTCCTCAGCAACTCTCGCCTTCCTGGTTTGCCTCGCGTTCTTCAATTTCGGTGGAGAGGCAACTTCTTCCACACTCGTTGCTACCTCCTCTTCATCTCTCGCAAGGGAAGCCAGCAAAAGACCAAGAATAAGAAGTAAGAGGGGTCATGTAAGTAAGTAGTCTTTGCAATGAGTGTGAGTGTTATAGAGTTTGTATCTAAAAAATGTGACAGTGTCATAACTTTTAAAATTTTCTTTGAAAGATTGTGTTTTGTAATATTTATGAGTGTAATACAAGTAATTTATATTCTTCCCAAAAAAATTCTGAAAATCGTTGTGAGATTTGTACTTGCATATTAAATTTGATGTTGAGTAGGGGCTTAACTGGTCTTAGGTTTGGTTTCCTAGGGTATTTGCTTGTTCGGCCTCATCTTTGTGATACTAACTTTGTTGGGCTCTGTTTTTTATTTCGTTTACTTTGTTGTGCGAGCCCATTTTGAGCTCGCAGTGGTATTCTTCTTCTTGCAAATATACAAATTTACAAATATCTTTGAGGAAAAAAATTCAAATTTCAACAAGTGGAGAAATATCACTTACTCTAGTTTGATTTTTTTTGGAATTTGGACTATTTGAGGAGGTTCAAGGATGCACTCACTACCTTCGTGTTCACAAGGAGAAATTTCGTGGTCCAGAAGTTGAATCACGTGTTTTTTTAGACTCAAGTCATAAAAGAGCAGAAAACGACATTCTCCATATACACGAAAGATGAACTAATGGATTCCCGCGCATTCAACTTTCACAATACACAAAAATTACGAATTAATCAAAACCGAAAGGAACACTGATGTTGGTTGACTATGGACAACGGAACAGGGCGAATTAAGTGCCGAAGATAGTAATTTTTGCCTTGTCCAGTTTGATTCAGTTTATATCATGACATTGTTTACTGTTTTGAAGAGTTTGTCGCGTTTTGGTGTTCAATGCAATGCACAAAGTAGCAAATTAAGCTAAAAATGTGTTTCATTTATATAAATAGACCCGGAATGTTTTAAGTTTTGAATCTCTCTATGTTTCATAATAGGGTGAATGATAATTGACTCAGAGGTTGGCTCTATGTTAAGAATTCAGGCTTGTTTTGAAGCCTATACTTCTTGGTGACAAGCCTTTGACTTGTACATGCCCGTAACTGTGAGCTCTAATACCATGTTGAATTCTTTCAAGGTGTTCGACAGATTGTTGCCTTTTCTGTGAGGTAGTATATACTATAGAAAACTTCCTTTCTTTATATAACTTTTGAGTGCCTATAGAACTCGTTGCGCCAATGCATCACAAAGTAGCATGATGCCGAAAAGTATAGCAATCAATTGAAGCAAAATTATATGTATTGAATCATTTGGGCTTAAAAAAAACTGCATAGAAATTCGGAAGAAGATGAACAAATTGAAACAAAATTTTATGTACTGGGCAATTAAGACTTACCTAAAACTGTTATTGAGCTATCTTGCATGGAATAGTGGACTATGTCAAAATCAAATGCAAGCCCAAATTTTAAATAAATTATACGACGATAAAGATTTAGCGGAAGAGAGAGAGAGAAAGAAAGAATCGAAAATTAAATCCTACAAAGATATCCGAAATAAGCTATGAAACATTGCCTTGATTGTTAAACATATTTGCCTTTATAATAGAAATGATGATGATAGGAATGTTTTTAAGCATATATAGCCTTACAGGATGAACACATATGGACCTAAAATGTTGAGTACATATGAAATTTAAGGATCGAGTTTTCTCAATGTCTACGTTTTGAACCCTCCCCCACCCTCTTCCGTTAATAATAATAAATTAAAAAAAAAATAGCTTTACAAATGGAAGAGCATACAAATCCATTCATTTTGACTACATAAGCTCTACAAATGTGTCCCATTTTAATGCACGACATTTTCATCACCAAAGAAGGTTAGGCATTTGCCTTTTCATTTCCTTTAATTGGAGAGAGGTGGAAAAGACAAGGAAGAGAGGTAGGCCCAATTGGCTTACAGTTGTGACACCCATAAATACGTTAACTTTTTTACTACCAAGAAAAGCAAATTAAAGTTGAGAAATAATACTTATTTATATGAAATTTAAACTTAAGAATTGGAGGTTCCAAATTTCAAGTTTTTTTTCCACGCATAAATTATAAATTTCTATGTTTTTGAATCCAAACAAGGGAATTGGTACATGTCAATTTATAAATTCTGACTTTATCCGAATTCTAATTTTATTTCCTTCATCCAAACATAGTGTAGAAAATCCTCACCGTGATCGTTGAGTTAAAAAAAAAAAAAAGTTGGAAACTACCTGGTTATCAAGGTAAATATAAACCAAATAATTATGAATTTACCTAATTTTTTATATTAAAATTTTGTTAAAAGAAGATGAAAAATGGAAAAGTCCACATATATACAACAATGCTATTATAATAATGCCACTCTAGAAAATTATTGGCGTATAATGACCTTTTTTAGGTGAAATGATGACGATTTATTTGATACTGATTGAAAATATTGATACAAACATAAAAAATAAAAAAAATAAAAAAAAAACATTCGAACTAAAATTTAAGAGTTCCTGAATTCAAAGAGGTTGCAATAAAATTTAAGAGTTCCTGAAAATAACTCTTAAGATGGCACATTTTTTTGAACTACTAACCATGGTACATTCAAATATAAACCACAGACATTTTGGGAACCATGTACATTCTAATTGCCGGAAGATATTGTATTAAAAGCCAATATGAGAAATGCTAATGTGACTCTCTTAGACTCAAGTTTAACGTTATTTTATGTGCCAATTTATAAAAACTGTACAAAAAATATGAAATGACAGAGAGTTCATAAAATATCTTATTTTTAAGAGAATCCCCTTAGTATTTCTCAAGCAAATATTGAGCAACTAAGATTGCAGCCATGCGAGTTGGTTTGCTGTATGCCATCGAGTGCAGGCTTCAAAACTGAATTCTCTCACATGCTTTTGTATGGTAGGAATGCGAGTTGGTTTGCTGTATTCCACGTTTTCTCTCTGTTTGGACGACTTTTTATTTTTATTTATTTTTATTTTTTATTTTATAAGAAATATATAGAAGTTCGATAAGTCTAAACACTAACGAATGGTGGACACAAATACTTTCACTAAAAGAAATATATAGAAGTAGCAAATTAATTAACTAGATTTGTTGAAACATAGCATCAGTGGTTTACCAAAAAAAACAAAAAAAAAACATAGCATCAGTGAGAGGCTTGAGAAACTAAACCCCAAACAGAATAAACAACTGTTGACATTGGAAAAACCTACGACAAATATGAGGAAGCCACTAGTACTGCAGTGCACTAATCAGTATATGTGTGTGTACACACACACACACACATGCTCGTTACATGACAGTTTTTTCACGTCACTCAATACTACTGGTGCATGCTTGATCATCAATGGTGCTAGCACTGCCTCGTCATGATTCTGCCGCAGGATCAATGGCGGGGGTAGAGTACTTAAAACCATGAGTTTTGTAATATTTATTGAAGTGAAGATTGCAGAGAACTACAAGGAGGAAGGTGACAATGTAGATAGACAAGGCAGCACATTTGAACCACAAAGGAAATGGTATGGAGATGGATATGAAGAAGGCTGTGACCCCAAAGAAGAGGCCAAATTGATGGAAAATTAGGGCGATTGTTATTCCGCCGGGACAGTAGCTGAAGTGAATAAACTTGCTTACCAAAATACAAGTGAAGGCAAGTAAGACTGAGAGTCCAAGAAAGTAAAAGATTACAGGGAGATGGAGCTGGCCGGAGGGACCTTGGAAGGGGAGAAGTGCTATTCCAATCGCCGCTGTTAAGCAAAACACTACGATTATCATTGCCCAGTCTAAGTTGTTGTTGTCGTACTTACTGTTAGTCCTCCTGTCTGCAACTTGCCTTGCGGCTTCTAGGTCACGATGGGAATCGCGATCTCGATTGATGGGACCAATTATCAGAAGTTTGAGCCGTTGGGTTGGCGTTACTGTAACTGCAAGGAGAAAAGGCTTCAAGTACTGATCCCAAGCAGTATTAACAACAGAACTCATTTTATTCTGCATAAAGGTTGGTAGAGATGGAGATATATCTGGAGACTGGAGGCAGAGGTACTTGATGATGATATGGTTTGTGAGATTTGATGGTTTGAATGGAAGAGGTATTGGATGCTCAGGAAATGTTTGCATGCAGATATATAAACGGGCAAGAGAGAAATGGCAGATGTCTTGGCAGATGTCTGGGAACTTAACCTCCTCGTAATTTAAAAAAGCAAAATTTATAATTAATTAAAGAGAACCTAGGTTCCTATCCTTCTTTTTTCAACATTGAAACCTTTTTTTTTTTTAATTTTTAATCAGAGTTCCTTAGTTTCAATAAAGAAAAAATTACAAATAGAGTATACTTTTAATACTCAATTTTATATTAAGATATCGTTTTTTAAATATTTCAAGAAAGGACAAAAATTAACACATATAAAAGCTGACACTATTAGTCTTTTTTCTCTAAAATTTAAGTTGCAAAAATACGTAGTGGTGCGGTCGAACTTTAGGAATGATCCTCCCACTACTTTTACTGCATGTCCTTTTCACGACAGACAATTAAATCCCTGATTATATCCTACTACCTATTGTAGTGGTGCGGTCGGACTTTAGGAATGATCCTCCTACTACCTGTCCTTTTCACGGTATGAGGCAATTAAAAGAAATTGTAAGCAAAAGGTCCCAAGGAATCTCTCTGGTCTCCTCCAACAGGTGCAAGCATTGACCAATGGGTTTTATCTCTTTGGGTTTTAGGAGATAAGACATTCTAAAATAGTCTCTGAGATTTACATAACTCATTATTTTGGTCCTTAACATTTCAAATCAATAAAAGAGATTCCTGAGATTGTCCACTATCCATCATTTTGGTCATTCCGTTAAAAACTCCGTTAAGTGTCCCGAAGCTCTTGGCCGGAAGTTTGGGCAATTTTCAAAGCTTCGTAACTCAATCGTTTCTTAACCAAATTCGACCTATAATATATCAAAACGAAGATAGGAAACTGTAGAATTAGATTATACTTATTTGGAAGCCCAATGGCTGCCGGAGATGGCCAGAAAATAGCCTCAAAGTTGACTGGTCCGAGGGAAAATTGGAAAACTCGTCGGAAACTGGGTAAACTTTAAATGTTCATAACTTCTTCAATACTCAACGAAATGAAGTGATTCAAAAACAAAAATCATACTTCTCAACGAGATGAAGGAATTGTACCTTTTTAGATGGCTAAATCTCCGTGGTTTGGCCGGAAAACGTCTCTAAATTGGCTAACTCAAGATCAAGACAACCAATTTCGAGCGGTTTTCCAGCCAAACCACATTGAGTTAGCCATTGAAAAAGGTACCATTCTCTTCGTCTCATTGTATGATTTTCATTTTCGAACCACTTGATTTCGTTGAGTATTGAAGAAGTTATGAACGTTTAAAATAGGTACCATCTCCGGCAACCATTGGGCTTCCAAATAGATATAATCTTATTCTACACTTTCCTATCTTCATTTTGATATATTATGGGTCGAATTTGGTTAAGAAACGATTGAGTTACGAAGCTTTGAAAATTGCCCGAACTTCCTACCAAGAGCTCTTGGATATTTAACGGAATGACCAAAATGATAGATGGTGGACAATTTCAGGGACCACTTTTATTGATTTGAAATGTTAGGGACCAAAATGATGAGTTATGCAAATCTCAATGACCATTTTGGCTATTTAGCCAAGAGATAATATGTAGGATCCCTCAAAATTGAAATATTTTCAAAGACAATCCCAAATTGAACGGGAGAGGGAATTAGTTCAATTACAATAATATGATGGTGGAAGAAATATTAGATTGGCGTCCGAAGAACCGGAGGTTAATGAAATATTATAACATCTTCCCCAGAAAGCTTTCAAAGTAACGATGCTTAAAAAGCTTTCAAAGTAACGATGCTTAAAAAGTAGGATGACGTTCCTCAGAAAGCTTTCAAAGTAACGATGCTTAAAAAGTAGGATGACGTATGAAATATTGGCAAAATGGATGATGCAAAACATGCACAAACCAATTGGAAACCAATTGGAAACCATTGAAAACCAGATGGAATTTGGAAGGAACGTAGCTCAACGTGTGTTAAAAAAGAGTCCAGTTTCAAAAAATCAAACTGAGGTTCCCTGGGTCAAATATTATAAGAATTGAACGGGACAAAGTTGAATTGTGAATGGGGAGAATATTTCCATCTGGGGTATTTTTTTCTTTTGGTTTGATCACTTCCACCTGGTTTAGGAGGACAAGAGCAATGACATTTAAATTGACCTTATTATTCACTTTAAATAGTATTTGTTTTTGTGCAACTTCACCTGTTAGGTGAGGCAATTCCTATTCACATTTTTTTTTTCATTTTTTCATGTTCGGTTCTGGATGTGCCTTGGATCTACTCGATGAATTGTACATGAATCTCTTCCACAGTTGGAGCACCATCATCTCATTTTTCTTGACTAAGTCATGAGTAACACGCACCCAACACTCAAGCAAAATAACTTCTCCAATCGACCAATTTGTCTTCTTGCTCATTTTTTCTAGTAAAAAAAAAAAGATTTGAAAAGTTGAAAATTAATATAGTGTTGCAAGACATTTATATCCGTCCACCAATTTGATGTAACTGTTGGAACCGTTAAGCTATGGATTCTTCAAATGAATGTGTCATTTTCCTTATTAGATCATGCAATTGATTCTTCCTATTGAATTAAGAGAATTTGTGTAATTTGCCAAGATAGTTGCCTCACTGCATTAAAAGTAATTATGCCTCACAGTATAACACACTAAGAAACTCTCAAATAAAATTCACTCATTCTCTCAAATTGTTTTCATCGTAACATGTTATTAGTACTTTCGCTCTAACCGAATCAAAACATGCAGTTTGATTTTTCTCACCATTTTAGGAACAAAATTTCAATTTCTCTGAATATTGAAAGTAGGATCATTTTTGCGTTTTGAAGCAAATATTTCATTTTATGATTTCAACTTTATGTCAAACCCGTAATTATACGTTCAATAATACCAGGAAGCATAAAACTTTCACCATACGAAAAATAACGATGGTGCATGATAAACATGTGTATATCATCTGTAACCTTCAGTAATTAAGTCTTCGACAGCCTGCTTACATAAAACAAAACATGCAACAGATAATACTGCAAGCATAAATAAGAATAGTTGCAGAGTCCAGTTCATTCATTGGCTCCCAGGTGTCTTCCTCAGGCCTGTAGCCCTTCCAATAAATCTACATACATCACAAGGCAAGCAAATTTTGCATGAGGAACTAATGAATTTAGATTTGCATTAACCATTTACTCGCATATTATGTCGTTATAAATATTTAACGAACATGCATTTATAAATTTCGAAGTTCATACCTTTAAGTATATTCCCTTCTCATTTTTTTTGGAGTCACCAAAACATACTCCTACGTAGTCAACTTCAAACATTTCAGAATCATCCTTAACATTTCCTTTAACATCTTCTTCCTCTTCATCATCTTCCTTCCTAAAGAATTCAAGCATACACTTCTCGACATCCGCGTCTAAATTGTCAGTCTCAACCAACTTTAAGCAGAAGCAGTATTTTCTCCATTCCTTGAGCATTTTGAGGAAATCTTCAGCAGCTTCATTTTGGACCTGATGTGTGAATTGGGCAATAAATTATACAAAAAGAAAAATTACTTCTGTTCTAGACTCTTACAAGCGTATCCATTGTAGTCAACAGCCCATATCTAAAAGACATAAACAAGAAAACAATATCAAGCTTTGCCTTCACGTCTATTCAATTGATGTCAAAACATTAACATAAAATAAATTAAGAAATAGGAACGTACTGTTACAAGATTGACGCTGCCCAAATGTGCACCAAGGCACAAGCCAGTGGACATCGCTTCACAACCCAAATATAGGTCCAGGAGGCTTACTTCTGATTTCGCACACTCCATTTGACATCTTTGAATCAACCTCACTATCCAAACAAAACATCATCTGAAACAGAGATAGTTGAGTCATCACTTCCAGACTGCAATTTTCTGAAATTTCAAAACCAGAAATAACATGTGAACACATAGGAACCTTGCAAACGAAAGAAAGAAAAAACCAGCATCATGACAGTAAGTAGAAAGAGAACAGTATCCTGTTCGCAGATTGACAAAAGTAAAATACGGTAGCAAATACTTGGTGTCGCAAAAGTAATTGCACTCTGGAATTGATTTACTCTTCACATCTTGATCAACATGAGAGAAAAAGGATACCTCATTCATGTTCGACTTCATGAACAACAAAAAAAAGCATGAATATGGAAACTTCAAGCATACATTTAGTATCAGCCTAACAATATGAAGTTTTTCAACAAGACAATCTAGAGGGTTGTCGTCTTGGACAACAACAACAACAACAACAACAAAGCCTTTTCCCACTAAATGGGGTCGGCTATATGAATCCTAGAACGTCATTGCGCTCGGTTTTGTGTCATGTCATCCGTTAGATCCAAGTACTCTAAGTCTTTTCTTAGGGTCTCTTCCAAAGTTTTCCTAGGTCTTCCTCTACCCATTCGGCCCTGAACCTCTATCCTGTAGTCACATCTTCGAACATGAGCGTCAGTAGGCATTCTTTGCACATGTCCAACCCCATTTTGTGTACGTGTTGATGCTTCACCGCCCAACATTTTGTGCCATACAGTATCACTAGCCTTATTGCCGTCCTATAAAATTTTCCCTTGAGCTTCTGTGGCCTACGACGGTCACACAACACGCCGGATGCACTCTTCCACTTCATCTATCCAGCTTGTATTCTATGGTTGAGATCTCTATCTAATTCTCCGTTCTTTTGCAAGATAGATTCTAGGTAGCGAAAACGGTCGGTCTTTGGTATTTCCTAATCTCCGATTCTCACCCCTAACTCATTTTGGCCTCCATTTGCACTGAACTTGCACTTCATATATTCTGTCTTTGATCGGCTTAGGCGAAGACCTTTAGATTCCAACACTTCTCTCCAAAGGTTAAGCTTCGCATTTACCCCTCCTGAGTTTCATCTATCAACACTATATCGTTTGCGAAAAGCATACACCAAGGAATATCATCTTGAATATGTCATGTTAACTCATCAATTACCAACGCAAAAAGGTAAGGACTAAAGGATTGTTGATGCACAAAATCAGTAAGGACTTTGGTACAACAGAAAGTATTAAGTTTGTGATCTTCGCTAGATTGCTCTGGTCATTAGTGTGGATAAGTATGTAAATGGATAGAGACAGGAAAGCAAACACAAGATGTACGTGGTTCACCCAGATTGACTACGTCCACGGAATAGAGGAGTTCTCATTAATTGTGAAGGGTTTACATAAGTACATAGGTTCAAACTCTCCTTTAGTGAGTACAAGTGAATGATTTAGTATAAATGACTGGTTGTGGTCTTGGACATCTGAAAAAAAATACACGTCCACAAGTAACAGTAGCACAATGCTTTATAACCTACAAGAAAGCAAAAAACTAATAATTCAGCGCCCAATAGCAGGATTCTTACTTTTTAAAGTAACAAAACCATGAAACAAAGTATTTGGAAAAAGAATCGTGAAGGGGATTCTTTCGAAATATCTTACAGTGTCTCGTGACCTATAGTATCATTCTGCAGTAAAATATAATAGCCCACCAATTGCCTCAAACATTTCCACAATCTTACAAATGTAGGGTTCTGCACCAATCCAAGGATCAAAGTCAAAACTAGATAAGGGCAAAAAGTCGAAGAGCATTCCACAAACGTATATCAAGCTAACACCATTGGTTGACACTCAAGTTCAATATCTTCAGCATATATTTCATGAAGCAAATACTGTAGCAGATGAATCACTTTCACTTCTTTTGGTCATAATAACTAACCCAATGTATCAGTTTGCTTCTCAAGTTTTCCTATAACCAGAGGGGGATACTCTTTGTAATTGCCCTTTCATAACATTTCTTCCTTTTTTTTCATGACCCAATGAATAACTTAGAACATTCACAATTGATTACTAGCAATGCATAATTGTACGTGACAATATTACAACAGAAAGAATTTATCCTGCTTCATACACATTTTATTGGGACTGGGCGGACAGGAGGGAGGGAGGGAGGGTTTACACCCCACCTTGTCACCACCACAAGATTCATCCCTAATGTTCCCATCACAACCACAAAACACTTTGCAAATTCAACAACTTTAACATTATGCAAATCCAACAAAGAACTGTAAAATCAAGGTTGAAAGCCTGAACCCCAAAATTCTTGAAACCAAACCCTTGATACCATGTTAGACAACACCGAGAGGTAAAAATCATACGAATTTAGGAAATGGGTAAAGAATTAATCCTACCACAAATGCTACACTTACATTAACGTTTGGACACACAAATATTCCAAAACCCATTATTTGTCTTATCATATACCACTTATCCATGAAGTTCACAGTGATCATCTATAGCCCCTAAATCTCCAACATTTTCACAAAATACAAATTAAATTCTTTAAAAAAAAAACAAAATCTTGAAACAAAATCTATCACCTCCCCTGCATATCGCTTGGGGTATTGCTTACGAGCCTCCTCATCTTCCATCGGTTTGCCAATAAACCTCGATTCCTCTCTGTCTTCATCAGCCGCAGCTACCTCCTGAGTCACTGGCTTCCTTGGCGGAGAAGCAGCTTTTTCCACACTCGTTGCTACCTCCTCTTCAACTGTCCCCTTATTGGTTTGCCTCAGATTCTTCAATTTCGTTGGAGAAGCAGCTTTGTCCACACTCATCGCTACCTCCTCTTCAACTCTCGCATTTTTTGTTTGCCTCGGCTTCTTCGATTTTGGAGAACAAGCAGATTTTTCCACACTCGCCACTACCTCCTCTTCAACTCCTCCCTCCTTGGTTTGCCTCGTCTTCTTCAATTTCAGCGGATAAGCAGCTTTTTTAACACTCTTAGCTACCTCCTCTTCAACTCTCGCCTTCTTGGTTTGCCTCGTGTACTTCGATTTCGGCGGAGAAGCATCGTTTTCCACACTCGTTGCTACCTCCTCTTCAACTCTCGCACTCCTGGTTAGCCTCGGGCTTAGGGATGGGAAATACCCATCGGTGGTCATGGGTAATCACGGTTACCCGCCATTTAAATTAAACGGTTACGGTTATGGGTAACCGTTTAGATAAATAAACAGTTATGATATAACTGTTTACCCATGAAATTTAAATGGGCGGTTATGATATAACCGTTTAAATTCCTTGTAGATAATCGTGAAATTGATATAAATACTTTAACAGAAATGTCTTCTAAACAATTTTTGTAACTCAATAATACTTAACAAATATTATATTTACCTTTATTGGTAACAATTAAAAATATCATCTGTAAACTATTATTTCAATTATTGAAATGATATAAGGACTTAAAAAATTAAAATACGAAAATGTATGATGAATGTACTTATAACGGTGTTTAATTGTCAAAAAAAAAGAAAAGAAAATTATGACAATTTTTTTTTAAATTTTCAAGTTGTTAAAAAACATATAGAAGGGTGAAAAAAAGGTAATGGTAAAAAAATAAAATAAATAAACGGATTAAAAAGGGTAAATAGATAAATGGATATTAAACGGTTACGGTTAAATGAGTATGCAATTATGCGTATGGTTAACTATTTATAAACGGGTTATGGATATGGTTATAACCATTCAAGCAATTACTCAACGGGTAAACGATTCTGCAGGTATGAGCATAAACGGTTATGGGTAAATAACTACGGTTACCCGCCTGCCATAACCGTTGCCCATCGAATGCCCATCCCTACTCGGGCTCTTAGATTTCAGCGGAGAAGTAATTTTTTCCACACTCGTTGCTACCTCCTCTTCAACTCTCTCCTTCTTGGTTTGCCTAGTCTTCTTAGATTTCGGCGGAGAAGTAGCTTTTTCCACTATTGTGGCTACCTCCTCCCCAACTCTTGCCTTTTTGGTTTGCCTTGGGCTCTTCAATTTCGGCGGAGAACCTGAAGAGGTTCCGGCCTTCGGCTTCAGCTTGCACGCCATTCTGCCTACGGCGTAGAGAGGGTGAATAGCCGGAGAAGACAGTGGATCTTAGAGAGAAAGAGAGGGGAGGAAAGAGAGAGAGCAATGGGCGATAGTGTTTTTTTTAGGGCGTGAGTGATTGGAATGGGGTTATGTTTTATAGTGGGCCATGAAATTATGGAGTGGGAAGTGCGCGGCTTGTGGGCGGGAAATTTGGAAAGTGGGGTTTGAATTTTGAGGTGACGTTTGGTTTTGGAGCGTAAGGACTTTGGGGGGTGTTTGGTTGCGGGGGTTAACTTTTCCGTGTGTTTGGCTCTATTTTTGGTTCCATTTTTGACTTTTTTCCGATTTGTATAATATTAATTACCAAATTTACCATAAATGTGTGTTATAGTTGTGTAAACGTAAACAAACGATGAACGCATGATGAAAGTTAATAGAAAGTTGTAATAAGAGATAGACAACGTATTGATTTCATAAATATTATACGGTGTAATGTTAAGTACTATTAATCGTTGACGAAAGCTCACATGCATGATGATCGATATTTTTATTATTTTTTCATAAATTATAGCTCCTTGTGTATAATAGAGATAAAAAAGAATAAAGAAAGTTCAATAACTCAAACAGAGAAATAAATTTCATGCAAGTGTACTTATTGTCGTTGCCTACTGCTTAGACGGTTGTGGGTTCTTTAATCTTTTGGTTCATGAAAGTGGTTTTACTTCGAAAAAATAATGATTTCTATGTTATTTTTTGCTCTATTTTTGTGTCATTTTTGCTTTTTAATTTTTGTTTCTATACCTATTTTATTTGGACTTTCAAAATTATGTTTTTATAGGATATACAGATATATAAAGTCACTTATATCATATTCAAGTTACACAAAACCAAAATGTAAATAAATATGTATAAATAACCCATGGCCTAAGTTGGGCTTCACTCTCAAGTCTCAACCCACACAACACAAGAATCGGCCCAAATTTACAATTATGGACTTCCCTTAACTTATTAAATATTACAAAAATTAAGGCTCGTTTGTAAATATTTTTAAAATGATTAAAAGTGTTTTTTGGAAGAAGTATCGGATATGTACTTCTTGCAGGAAGCAGCAGATATATGTTTCTTGCAAGAAACAATTAAAGTGTTTTTTTTCTGAATCCACTTAGATTTTTACTAAGAAATGGTTTCAAAAACATTTTCACAAAAACGCTTCCAGTTAATTTAAAAATACTCCCAAACGAGCTCTTAACCGTTTTAGTTTTGACAATTTGGATGGTTAAAATGCATCACGATGTTGTAGACAATGAATGGTGGACACAAGTACTTTCACTAAAAGGAATATATAGAAGTAACAAATGAATTAACTAGATTTGATGAAACATAGCATTAGTAAGAGGCTGCAGATAAGTAAACTCCAAACAAAATAAACAATAGTTGACATTTGAAAAACCTACGACAAATATGAGGGAGTCACCAGTATATATATATATATATATACATCCTCGTTACATAAGAGCTTTTCACGTCACTCAATACTTGGTGCATTCTTGATCATCAATGGTGCTAGTACTGCGTCGGCACGATCCTACCGCAGCATCAATGGCGGTTTTCGAAATTGAATTGTTTGGGGTAGGATATTTAAAACCATGAGGCTTGCAATATTTATTGAAGTGAAGATTGTGGAGAAGTACAAGGAGGAAGGCGGCGTCGTAGATATAATAGGCAGCACATTTGAACCACGAAGGAAATTGGATGGTGATGGATATAAAAAAGGTTGTGACTCCAAAGAAAATGCCAAAATGATGGAAAATCGGGACGATTGTTATTCCGGCAGGACAGTAGCTGAAATGAATACATCTGCTTACCAAGATGCAAGTGAAGGCAAGTAAAACTAATAATCCAAGAAAGTCAAATATTACAGGGAGAGGGAGCTGGTCGGAGGGAATTTGAAAGGGAAGAAGCGTTAGTTCGATAGCCGATGTCGAGCAAAACACAAGGATTATACTTGCCCAATCTTAAATTGTTGCTATTGTTGTTGTGGGACTTGTAGTTAGGTATGGTTTGGGGTTGAGGTGATTTAAAAAAAAAAAAAGTTGGGGTTTATTTTTGTGTTTGCTAAACTTCTTGCTTCAAATTTTTTTTCACAGTTTTGGGTGAAAAAAAGCCAAAAAAACAGAAGTAGCTTTGAAAAGCTGGCTTTTCAGCTTTTGTGCAAACCTCTAAAACATAGGTGAACAGTGACCTTTTAATGAAAGTTTTTGGCAATCCTACCCTGAGCTTTATCTTTCGCCTCCACACTCCTCCGTCAAACCCACCACTCTCCCACACCTCTTCGCCTATCCTGCTCCTTCAAACCCACAAAACCCCCCCAAACCCGCCTCAACACCGCCGCCTGCCAGAGACAGAGTCATCGACTTCGGAAAATACAAGGGTAAGATGCTGGGCACCCTTCCTTCAGTGTACCTCAAGTAGGTCTCCAAAAATCTCCACGCTCGCGACTTCGAGGACTGGGCAAAGCTCGCCGACCAAGTCCTTGACGACGCCGTTTACTGGGACCAGATCGAGTGGGAGCTGGTGGAGAATGTCCTGAACGAAAATCGGAGGAAAACAAACCAAGCCTCTGACGTCGTTTCGTCCATCGAGTTATGGCGGCTCCAAACCCATCAAGAACCCTAATTTTCCAAAACCCATTTCTCCATTTCACTGATACATTCACTCAGCTCAAGCTCAGGCGGTTGATTCCAAGGATTCTGAGTAGGATGAATAGATAGTGCAGAGAGAGTGCAGAGAAAGAGAGCTAAGGTGAGATGGTATGAGATCAAAGGTTTGTGTGTGGGGTTGTCTCGATGGAGGAGAGAGTGCATAGAGAGAGACAGTTGAGAGTTTTCGAGAGAGTTCGAGAGTGTAGAGGGAAAAGAAGACGTAGGGATAATGGAAATAGGGTGTGGGCCCCACGGCCACACAAAATCCTCACATAAAAATAATAATATTAAATAAAATATCATAATAATAATATAGTATTATACCATTTTTGGTCATTTCACACAATCACAACTGTTTTACATAAAAGTTTACCAAACACTATCATATTGCTTTTTTTTTTTCCAAAAACGCTTTAACAAAAAATTTTACCAAACACTTAGCTACTTTATTTCATATCTACTTATTCTCACAGCACAACAGAAGCATCTTTTTTTTCTTCAAAGCACAGCAATACCAAACTAGCCCTCTCATCTGGAACTTGCTGCATTGCGGCTTCTAGGTCTGGTTCTCGTTCACGATTGACTGGACTAATTATGTGAAGTCTGAGTAGTTGGATTGTCTTTGCAATAACTGCAAGGAGAAAAGGCTTTAAGTTCCGATCCCAAGCAGTATTAACAACACAATTCATTTTATTCTGCACAAAGATTGGTTAGAGATAGTTGATAACAAGAATAGTTAATGGTTAGAGATGTTGATTTGTTTACTTACACCTTGAGTAATAAAGTCAACATGAGCTTCAGTTTACAACATCACAGTACATAAATGACATAAACATGGAACAGATAATACTGCAAGCATAAATAAGAATAGTTGCATACCCCAATTCATTCATTGGTTTCCTCAAGCCTGTAGCCCTTCCAATGAATCTACATACATCACAAGCCAGGCAAGCAAATTTTGCACTAGGAACTAATGAATTTAGATTTACATTAACCATTTACTCGCATACTATATCATTATAAATATTTAAAGAACATGCATTTATAAATTTCGAAGTTCATACCTTAAAAGTATATTCCCTTCTTCTCAATTTTTTTTTGGGGTCACAAAAACATACTCCTCCTAAGCAATCAACTTCAAAAACTTCAGATCATCGTTAACATTTCCACTAACATCTTCTTCCTCTTCATCATCTTCCTTCCGAAAGAATTCAAGCATAATCTTCTCGACATCCGCCTCTAAATTGTCAGTCTCAACCAACTTTAAGCACATGCACAGTTTTCTCCATTCCGTGAGCATTTTGAGGAAATCTTCAGCAGCTTCATTTCGGACCTGATGTGTGAATTGGACAAATAAATTATACAAAACGAAAATTTAAACGTCTATCTCTGGATGGTTATGTTCTAGACTCTTACAAGCGTATCCATTGTAGTCAACAGCCCATATCTAAAATATTGAGACTTACAGAGGAAGCTTAGAGAGGAATAAAAAATTTAACTGTAATACTTGTATTTCTCATTAAAACAATAATTAGTTGTACACTTGGTATTTATATCGTTAACAGAACTATCACTTTACATATTTACCCTCTGTAATACTAACAGTTATATATTCAAGTATAATAGCTATACAGAAAAGAAACGAACATTACACCTATATTTGATTATTCTTTGCACACCCTCAAGCTTAACTTGGTGCTATAAAGAACCAAGAGGAAATTTGAACTGCTAATACCGAAACCTGTGTTTTGTCAAAGCTTTAGTATGAATGTCTGCAAGTTGATCTGATAGCAAGCATATTGAACTTTGATCAAATGTGCAAGAACAAGTTCTCTGATGTAATGGTAGTCAATTTCAACGTGCTTAGTACAAGCATGAAACACTGGATTTTATGCCAATGAAATGGCAGAGATGTTATCACACCATAAATCAAGAACTTTAAGAAGCGGCATACCAATATCATTAAGAACTTTGCAAATCCAGATGATTTGTGTAACAGTATGAGCTAATGACCTATATTCAACTTTTGTTGAACTGCGAGCAACAGTGGATTGCTTCTTGGCACTCCAACTAATCAAATTGGATCCCAAAAAAATGCAATAACCATTTGTAGATCCTCTGTCAAATGGACAGCCTGCCCGTCAGCATCTGAGAAGGCAAAGAGATGAATTGAACCCTTTTTGAACCATAAACCTTGTGTGAGAGAACCTTTGAGAAATCCTAAAATTCTTTTGGCTGGCTGCAAGTGAGATTCCCTTGGAACATGCATAAACTGACAAACTTGATTAACTGCAAAGGATAAACCAGGTCGAGTCCATGTCAAATATTGTAAGGCACCAACTATAGACATGTACTTTGTGGGATCTTAGAGAAGTGGTCCAGTATGATCAAGTTTAATGCTGCTCAGAGGGGTTGTATAAGGTTCAGCACCTTCTATTTTTGTTTTCTAAAGCAATTTAAGTAAATATTTACTCTGATGAAGAAATAAACCTTTAGAAGTCATTTGAATTTCAAGACCAAGGAAATAATGCGAAGAACCAAGGTCCTTGATTGGAAAAACTGAACTAAGCTTCTGAATGAAGAGTTTGCAAACATCTGAATTTGGTCCAGTCACTAGAATATCGTCGACATATACCAAAACAATGACCAACATTGAAGCTTTAAGCACAAGGAAAGAAGCATCTACAGTTGAGTGTTGAAAACCAAAAGACTGCAAAGCGTTGAACAACTTGTCAAACCAAGCTCTAGGAGCTTGTTTGAGACCATAAAGAGACTTGTTGAGTTTGCACACATGGTTGGGAAAATTTGGGTCACAGAAGCTAGGAGGTTGAGTCATAAAGACATCATTTTTAAGATCACCATGTAGGAAGGCATTACTAATGTCAAGTTGATTAAAAAACCAGTCATATTGAACAACAAGAGACAAAAGAATCCTACTTATGACAAGTTTAGCCATTGGGCTAAAAATCTCTTTGTAATCCAGTCCTTGTTGCTGATGAAAGCCCTTGGCTACAAGCCGAGTTTTATATCGATCAATGCTACCATCTGGATGTGTCTTGACCCTGAAGACCCACTTACAACCAACAACATTTTAAGTAGAAGTAGAAGGCACTAATGACCACGTACTTGTGGACTGCAATGCATTAAATTCCTCTTGCATAACATTTCTTCAGTGTGCAAACTTGGATGCTTGAAGATATGTAGTTGGAACATGATCAATTGAAGATGGAAATAGATACTTAGTTGTTGAGTAGGCCTTAGGTTTAAAAACTCCTGCTTTAGAGCGAGTGACAATTGGATGTATGTTGGTAACAACCTGAGGAACTGTAGCAATTGAAAAATATGCACTTGATGATGATGTAGGATCTTCATGTATTGAAGATTCAGCATTAAGATGATTATTTGGAGGAAGAGTAGACACTTGAGGAACTGGTGCTATAGATGGAGCACAATGAGGACTGGTAAACTCAAGACTAATATGTGAAAACATAGAAGTTGATGAAGTAGTAGATGCAACAGTTATAATCTTGTGCTATGGAAATTCTGATTAATTGAAAATGACATGCCTAGAAATATAAATGGACTAAATGAGTGGATCGAAGCACCGGTACCCTTTATGTTGAACATTGTACCCCAAGGAAACACAATGTTTACTTTTACTACCAATTTGGAAGAGATGTAAGGCTTAAGCCATGGAAAGCAGTTACATCCAAATATTTTCAACTGTGAATAATCTAGAGAAATATGAAACAAAAGTTCCCAACGAAACTAGGGAATACTACATATAAGGAGTCTGTTAATCAAATAGGCAGTAATTGAGAATGCTTCAACCTAAAATCGATGAGCTACATGAGATTGAACTAACAAAGCCCTTACAGTTTCAACTAAATGTCTGTGTTTACGCTCAACACAGCCATTTTGTTCAGGGGTATGGGAACAACTGAATTGTTGTAAAATACCATGTGACTTAAGATAAGATTGAAACTGATGACCAGTGAATTCACCCCTTAAGTCAGATCTGACAAGTTTGATTGTATTTCCAAGAACATTTTCTACATAACATTGAAAGTTTACCAAAGTGGAGTACATATTTGCCTTAGATTTCAAGGGGAAAACCCAACAGTACCTACTTAAATCATCAACAATGAGCATATAGTATTTATAACCACTCACATACAATACAGGTGAGGGTCCCTACAAGTCACAATGCAACAAATCCAAACATTTGGATGAAAATGAACTAGTACTACTAAAAGGAAGTTTATGATTCTTGGCTAAAGCACAATCCTTGCAAAAGAAATCCAATGTAGATTTTCCTTGAAGTGCAAGTTGAGTAGTAGAGAGTACCCTTCTAAAAATGGAAGAAGAAGGGTGGCCAAGTCTGCTATGCCAAACTTTTGCAGAGGCTTCATTACTGATTAATGCAGTTGGGGAAGACACTGAAGAATGACATGGTGTAAAGGAGCTTTGAAGAATGAAGAAACCATTCTTAATTAGTCCCTACAAAAACATCATTCCCGTAGTACGATCCTCGACATAAGATCCATCAATATCAAAAGTCAATGAATATTCGTTATCTTTAATAAATTGATAAGAAGAAAGAAGATTGTGTTGTATTTGAGGCACATGTAAGACATTGTGCAATTGAAATGTAAAGTATGAAGTATGCAACAAAGAATAACCAATATGATCAATAGACAGACCTTTACCATCACCAATGTATATTTTGTCTTCTCCATGATAAAGGCTGGGAGATTGAAGGTATGAGATATCATTTGTAATGTGAGAAGTAGCGCCATAATCAATTAACCAGGATGAAGTATTAGGCTTCATTGAATGATGAGCATACATTACAACCAACTTTGCAGAAGGTACTTTACCAACAATCTCAAGATTCATACGATCATAACAGTCGATAGCCTCATGACTAGTGGAACCACATATTTGACATTGCATACGATAACCAGATGTATTAAAATTGCGAGAGCCATGATAATTGCCATGGTGATTGGAATTATTACCTCTGGAATTATAATTGGAGCCACGATTGCCACGATTATTGTAGTAATGGCCTCGATTGTTGTAGTTATTAACTTGATTACCACGATTGTGCTTCACAAATTTCTGTGATTGAGGATACTGAGCAACAAAGACTTATGGTGTAAGAAGAATAGGAGCTTGAGAAGCCTGAGTGTGAACTGAAAAAGCTTGAAATTGTTCTGTGGCATTGGAGGAAACAAGTTTCTTTCTTCGAGACATGGATAATTCCTTGGTGAGAAGTAAACCGTGCAATTCATCAAGTGTTGTGGAAGAAAGACGAAGCATGATATAGTCAATAAACGACTCAAATTCATCAGGCAATCCAACAAGTGTAGCAACGATCAAGTCACGAATAGTAATCGGAGCTCCAACAACAGTCAATGAATCAAAGACCTCTTTGATTTGCTGCAGATATTCAGAGATGGACAAAGATCCTTTATGAAGAGATTGAAGTCGAGATCGCAATTGATGAATGTGTGCATCAGAAACACCCCCAAATCGTTGCTCCAATTTGATCCACATATCCAGAGATGATGAAACCCCAATAGTAAACGGAATAACTTTCTTAGAAAGCATAGGGAGATTTTGATCTTTTTCATACCAAAGCTCAAAGGCTGGATTGATTGAACGATCTGGAAGCAGAGAAGAGGGACATGGTTATGTGCCATCAATAACACCAATGAGTTTGTAGCGGAAAAGAATCGAAGCAAACAACGCATGTCATGGAAGATAATTGGAGCATTTCAGCTTGATCGGAACCATGCTTCCAATATTTTGAATCGTAAGAGAAGTATACAAATTGGAGAAGTTAGGGTTTGAGGAAGATGAAATTAGGGATGGATTTTGCATTGACTCATGAGAGGATTCCGACGGAAAAGCCATTGATACATACAATTAGGGGTGGGTTCAAAAAATCGAAAACCGAAAAAAACCGAGAACCAAACTGAACCGAGACCGAAAAAAACCAAACCGAAAAAAAACCGAACCGAACCGAACCGAATATATATTTAATTAAATTTTTTATAATATTTTAATTATAAAAATTTAAAAAATCTCTAAAGTTCTGGAGGCATGTGGGTTTGAACCCGTGCACTCCAGCTGAAAGGTTTCAACGAAACCAACATGGCAATTGGTCTTGTTTTGTTATAGTTGTATAACTAAACTATTTATAAAGATATAAATCTATAGCCTTTTGTGCAATTAGAAATCAACAAAACCCTAGCCACTAGTAGTAGCAGCCAACCTTTTCTTTTTTCATTCCCCTCTTCTCTCTCTCTCGTCCCTGCGCCTCCAGACTCCCTCCTTGTCCATGCCTCCAATTTCTCCATTCTTCTCCATTCTTCTCTCTCCGTTTCTCGATCTTCTCACTCCAGGTAAGATCTCCAATCTCTCTTATTTATTTTGTCGATTTATGGGTTTTTTTAGAGTAAATTCCATGGAGGGAATTTGAAATTTTGGTGTAAATTTATGGGTTGTTGTTTTGTTTTGTATTGTAGATTTGTTTGATTTTTGTGTTGTGAGAGTCTCACCCATTTCTTTCCCTTTCTTTTTTTCTACCTTGATATCATTATTTGCTTATCCCCTTTTTTTCGCAATTCTTTTCTTCATTTTTGTATACTCCTTTCTCAATTGACCTTTTTTGTTTGTTTTTTATTATTTTTTTATATCTATGTTGATTTTTAAATTCCATTTGAAGTTCAATTTTTTTTTCTGGGTAATGTTTCCAATTATTTTTGTAATCTTTATATTTTTCGGTGGATTTTTTGTGAGTAAAGTTTTAATCTTTTCGTTTTGCAGTGGGCACTGAAGTTGGGTGGATGAAATCCTTTTCCTCCTCAGATCACAGGAATAAGAAACAGTTGTTGCATGCCTCAAATCGTTACTGTTTCGACGAGGGTTAATGGAGAGAAAGGGTAAATTTGCAGCCAAATGCCGAAAAAAAATGTGCTTCAAGCTCCAGATATTAAAAAAAAATCATGAAAAAACCAAAACCGAACCGAAAAAAATCAAAACCGAAAAAAAACTGAAAAAAAATCGGACCGAACCGAAATTTCGGTTTGGTTTCGGTTTTAGCAAAAAACCGAACCGTTTCAAACCGAACCCAGCCCTACATACAATACAGCTTTGCATGATCACAAATCAAAGAAATAGAGAGGAATTTTTGACAAGAATCAAAGAGAGCTAGCGGAAATTGGACAGCTTGAAATCGCCAAAAGGCAAATGGCGAGTGATACCATATTGAGACTTACAGAGGAAGCTTAGAGAGGAAGAAAACTTTAAACTGCAATACTTGTCTTTCTCATTAAAACAATAATTAGTTATACACTTGGTATTTATAGTGTTAACAGATCTAACACTTTACATATTTACCCTCAGTAATACCAACAATTACATATTCAAGTATAACAGCTATACAGAAAAGAAAATAACCTATATTTAATTACTTGTTATAAAAGACATAAACAAGAAAAAGGATAACTCATTCATGTCAGACTTCATGAATAGTAATTGCACACTTGGTGTCGCAATAGTAATTGCACACTGGAATTGGTTTACTCTTCACATCTTGATCAACCTGAGAGAAAAAGGATAACTCATTCATGTCACACTTCATGAACAACAAAAAAAGCATGAATATGGAAAGTTCAAGCATACATTTAGTGTCAGCCTAACAATATGAAGTTTTTTTAACAAGACAATCCAGAGGGTTGTCATCTCGGACATCTGTAAAGAATACAGGCCCACAAGCAATAGTAGCAGAGCGTTTTATGACCTGCAAGAAAGCGCAAAGCTAATAATTCAGCGCCCATTAGCAGGATTGTTACTTTTTAACGTAACAAAACCATGAAACAAAGTATTTGGAAAGGGAATCAAGAAAAGTTTTCTTTCGAAATATTTTAGTGTCTTGTGATCTATAGTACCATTGTGCTGTAAAATATAATAGCCCACCAATTGTCTCAAACATTTCCACAATCTTACAAATGTAGGGTTCTTCTTTAGTCTCTCCCTAAACATAAAAATGAATGGGAAACATTGTCAAATCACATAATAGCAAATAAAAACAAAAGTACATAGAAACATTCTGTGCACATGAATCACTCACTACAACAAAAAATTTCAGTTATCTTTACTTTGAAATATAGCACATCAAAAAAAAATTATATAAGAGCACTTCCAGTGTTAGAAGTGCCCCCAGAGCAACTGCCTATTGAATTCCCTCCAGTAAATAGTAATTACCTTTAACGAACAGTAATTGTCTTTTACATCTCCACCCCTACACTGAATAGCCATGGTAATATGCAAAAATATATTAGTATTTTTTTATTTTAGGCTTATTATACGAAATGGTCCATGAGATTTGCATGATCAATAAAAATGGTCCCTGAGATTTAAAATCAATAGAAATGGTCCCTAAGATTGTCCACCATCCATGATTTTGGTCATTCCGTTAAAACTCTTTGGGCAATTTTCAAAACTTTGTAACTTAATCGTTTCTTAACCAAATTCAACCCATAATATATCAAAATGAAGATAAGAAAGTGTAGAATAAGATTATACCTATTTGGAAGCCCAATGGTTGCCGGAGATGGTAGGAAAATAGCCTAAAAGGTGATTGGTCCATGGGAAAACTGGAAAACTCGCCGGAAACTGGGTAAACTTTAAACGTTCATAACTTCTTCAATACTCAACGAAATCGAGTGATTCAAAAACAAAAATCATACTTCTCGATGAGACGAAGAGAATGATATCTTTCCTGACTACTAATTCACCATAGTTTGGCTGGAAAACTGCTCAAAAATGGTTAGCCACTTTCGAGCCGTTGTCCGACCAAACCACCGATAGTTAGCCTTCGAAAAAGATATCATTCTCTTTGTCTTGTCAAGATGTATGATTTTCGTTTTTGAATCACTTGATTTCGTTGAGTATTAAAGAAGTTATGAACGTTTAAAATTTACCCAGTTTATGGCGAGTTTTCCAGTTTTGCTGCAGACCAGTTACATTTCAGGCTATTTTTCGGCCATCTTTGGCAACCATTGGGCTTTCAAATAGGTATAATCTTATTCTACACTTTCCTATCTTCATTCTTATATATTATAGGTCGAATTTGGTTAAATAAACGATTGAGTTATAAAGCTTTGAAAATTGCCCAAAGAGTTTTTAATGGAAGGACCAAAATCATGGATGGTAGACAATCTCAGGGACCATTTCTATTGATTTTAAATCTCAGGGACCATTTCTATTGATTTTAAATCTCAGAGACCATTTCTATTGATTATGCAAATCTCAGGGACCATTTTGTATAATAAAAAATAATTTTATTTGTAATTTCGGATAAAATTTTTAATCAGTCCCGTTGTAACACGTGCCATTAAATAAGAAATTACAACCCAAAGGATTCGAGAAAATATAAGATTGTGGTGTAAGTTGGAAGATAATGATAAGATATTTATAGAAAAATTAAATCAAAATTTTCTAATTTTTAAAATTTTTATTAATTTTTATTAATTTTTATTAATTTTTACATTTTTAATTAATTTATAACTAACATCATCATGACGTCAACCTTGCATAAGCGCGCCTCAGGCGCTTAGGCCGTGAATTCCTGCCTCCCCTCTCCCACGAGCCTGCCCCTAGCCCAATTGCCCACATGGGCTGGAGCAAGGAAGGTTGGCGATTTGGGTTTTTGAGCAGCCGGTCCCCATGGCAATGCACAATGCTGGACTTGCTCTAAATATAACCCTTATGTTGTGGAAAAGAACCATTTATGTGAAATTTGCAATGAATTGGCATGTCAAGAATCATATAATTTGGGGATTCCAACAATCATGGAGATAAGCAGAAAATTGGTCAAAAAGTTATTTTGATATTAGCAATCAACACTTAAGTAATAATCTAATCATTAACAATCATATAATATGGTTTACAAAATAAGATTTGAATAGATAGTCTCCCTAACATCACTCTTTATTTCAACTTAGTTTTCTGTCAAAGTTAAGAAGTCAATACACTCAAAACAAAGAGGTTATAAAAAATGTACATCACTTTTGTATTCCATCCATACGGCTAAATGGTAAAGTCAGTTTTCTAAGAAGGGAAAAATCAGTCGGTTTGTGACATAAATCCAACAAAACATTACTGTGATCAAAACTATATCTTCAAATTATCGATTTTGCTATTTTTTTAACTGTTGCAAAATGGAAACAATTATGATTATACAATCACATAATGGAGTAGACCAATTATCTAGTCTTACTTTTCACTTGTGAGTGTTTCTATATTCATTGCTGCTAAACAACTAATCATGAAAACTCACTTGCCCACGAGCTTGAATTATATCTTCATCACTGATTTCAATTATATTGAACATAAAAATCCAATCAGAAAACAAACAAACAAACAAACAAACGGTAACCAGCCTGTTAAAACACAAAAGGACTACTTGGGAGTAAGCCGACAAAACATAATACGGATGAAGTAAAAACTAAAACCTACTCGTTGGAGTTGTTTTGCCCATTCCTCTTTGCCTTCTGCACCAATGCAAGGATCAAAGTCAAAACTAGAAAAGGGCAAAAAGTAGTAAAGCATTCCACAAACATATATCAAGCTAATGCCATTGATGTCCCCCCACCACCTCGCTCCACGTCGTACCAGATCCTAGCCTAGGTACTGGTGTATCTGTTCCACAAACATATATCAAGCTAATGCCATTGATGCCCCCCCCCACCAACTCGTGCCCCCACCAACTCGCTCCACGTCGTACCAGATCCTAGCCTAGGTACTGGTGTATCTGTGTCCATGCTGCATCGGATCCCAGCCTATGCGCTGGTGCATCCAGGTCCACGAAACACCATAACAGAGCCCATTTAGGTCTCTGTCCTTGGGCTTGCACCTGCAGCCCATTTTTCTGTGATGTTGGGCCCGCCTACATGATCGGCCCGTAACCAACCCAGCCCAATTTCTTTGGGCCTGGACCTCACGGTTTTATTTTTCCAGCCCACCTCGCTCCACGTCGTACCAGATCCTAGCCTAGGTACTGGTGTATCTGTTCCACAAACATATATCAAGCTAATGCCATTGATGTCCCCCCCCACCAACTCGCTCCACGTCGTACCAGATCCTAGCCTAGGTACTGGTGTATCTGTGTCCATGCTGCATCGGATCCCAGCCTATGCGCTGGTGCATCCAGGTCCACGAAGCACCATATCAGAGCCCATTTAGGTCTCTATCCTTGGGCTTGCACCAGCCCATTTTTCCGTGATGTTGGGCCCGCCTGCATGATCGGCCCGTAACCAACCCAGCCCAATTTCTTTGGGCCTGAACCTCACGGTTTTATTTTTCTAGCCCACCCATGGGCTTTGGCCCATTATTTTGGGCCCTAAATTTAATTGCCTAATTATTTTAGCCCCATGGGTTTCATAATTTTTCACCTACATTTTAAACTTGGCCCGAAGTCCAAATAAATAATTAATTCAATTATAGACTTGAAGTCCTATTTGCATATTTTATTGTTGCATATTTCTGTATATATATTTGTGTTTGTCTGCAGGAACATATGAAATTGAAGTTCATAATTATTTCGAAAAATGAAGTTCATACAAACACTTATTTGAAAACCCGAAGCTTTTTCATGTGAATTTAAACCAATACATGCCTATTAAAACCTGAATGCTCTACTCCTATGTGAATGGATTGATTTTTTTTCTCCATTACACTAACCACATGTCACATCCCGGCCCGGGCCCCCACCACATCCCTGGCTCGATTCACCGTAGCACGATATTGTCCGCTTTGGGCCCCTACCACGCCCTCATGGTTTTGTTTCTGGGAACTCACACGATAACTTTCCAGTGGGTCATCCATCCTGAGATTGCTCTCGCACGAACTAGCGTAACTTCGGAGTTCCTACGGAACCCGAAGCCAGTGAGCTTCCAAAAGACCTCAAGCTAGGTAGAGATGGAAATATACATATAAGGCTTACATGATCCACTCCCCTGGGCGATGTGGGATGTAACACCACATCTTGTCCATCTATTTTGTGATAAGAAGAAGTGGAATTTGAACAGACTTGACTGCACCGCTTTGGAGGTCTTTGGAAGAAACTACCTCAAGTGGGTCCAAGATGTGAAGGTCCACCTCACTGCAAAGAACTTACGTCTCGCTATTGAAGATGAGACAAATAACTTGGTTGGCGAAACTGAGAAAGCTATTGCCATGATCTTCATCTAAAGACACATTCATGATGCACTGCAAACAGAGTACCTTGCTGAGGAGGATCCACAAGCACTCTGGGTTGCTTTGGCTGATCGCTTTGATCACCAAAATGACATCTTCTTGCCTGAAGCAAGACATGACTGGCAGCATTTACGCTTCCAAGACTTTAAGTATGTGAATGAATATAATTCTGAAGTTGTCGAATTCGATCACTTCTCAAGTTTTCGTATTTGATCTCTGTTTTACTTCTTGCTGAAAAGTAGAATCAGCTGTCAATAAAAAATCATCAAGCTTGACTTACTGGGGCGACTGTTGTGCCTGAAGCATATTATAGCACAAACAAACGCCCAAAATGCCACAATAGACGTGGTAGGGGTGGTCAGAAGCCACCCTATTAAGGTCAACAGAGCCAAGACCCATCGAAGAGAGGAAACCGAGCCCATAAGTGCCCTAACCTCGCTCATAAGGCCCTAAACTTTAAGAATAAAGGCAAAACACATGAAACCATAGATGCGGATATGTGATATCATTGTGGTTCAAATGATCATTTGTCCCGTGTTTGCCAAGCATCCGAGAAGGTTGTAGCTGAATATCATTCTCGTCGTAAGAAGTTTGAATCAAATTTTGTACAAATGGATGAACCGGAAAGTACCCAAATGGAGGTTTTTGACTTTCAAGAGGATACCACATCTGTGGAAGATTAGAATCTTAGACATGAACTATTTTTCTAGTTGAAATTTAGACAATGGAGCTGAATTCCACCTAGTGGCCGAACCCCTCTTGAACAATTTTCCTATATGTTTGGATTTTTTGTTGGTGATTTGTTTTTGGATATTAAGTTTTTAATTAATTATCATCCTTGAATACTTAAATTATTTTGAATGGATATTTGTTTTTAGAACTTTTATGCATGTGACCAATTCAAATTAATTTTTTATTCTAGGTATGATTAGTGGGAAAATTAGTTGTCTGGCAGATAGTGCAACCACATACACCGTTTTGTGTGAACGCATCTATTTCACTAACTTCATACGTAAGAATACACATCTAACAATCCTCTTAGGCCCATCCAACCTAATCGAAGGATACGGTGAGGCATGTATAATGTTGTCCAATGGAACAATTTTGACCATTGATAAGGCACTTTATTCTTCGCATTTCGGAAGAACGTTGTTGAGTTTCAAGGATATAAAAGGTAATAATTACCACACTAAAACCTATGTAGAAAATGGAGTTGAATTTTTGTGCATAACTTCCTAATATTATGGCCAGAAGCGTATTTTAGAGAAAATTGAGCATATCCCGAATAGTCTGTATACTACGACCATACGCCTTATAGAAACTCACTATGTGGCCGACCCTATCTCTGGGACTGCGCATGAAATTACAGTTTGACATGATCGTTTGGGACACCCTGGACGAATAGTGATGTGTTGTATCCTCAAATCATCACATGGGCATCCATTAACCCGAAGTTTAGGTTCGATTCAAGGAATCACATGTCAAACATGCTCTATGGGAAAACTTATTATTAGGCATTCTTATGACAAGATTTGTTCGAATCCTCATATTTTTCTACAAAGGATTCGGGGGGGGGGGGACATTTGTGGACCGATTCACCCTATATGCAAGACCATTTACATATTTTACGGTTTTGGTTGATGTTTCCACACACTGGTCACACGTGTTCTTGTTGTCCACAAGGAACGTTGCATTATCCAAACTATTGGATTAGGTTATCAAGCTTAGGGCTCACCACCCTGATTATCTGATCAAATATATTCGATTGGATAATGCTGGAGAACTCTCATCTAAAACTTTTGATGACTATTGAGGTTGAAGTTGAACATCCAGTACCCCATGTTCACACCCATAACGGCTTGGCAGAGGCATTCATTAAGCGTTTATAAATGATTGCTCGATCGTTGGTCATACATACCAATCTCCTAATTGCTGCTTGGGGGGCCATGCAATATTGCACGCAGTCATGTTGGTCTGTTTGAGGCCTGTTGCGACCCAACCATATAGCGCCCTTCAGTTGGTTACCAGATACGAACCTCACATATCGCATCTGCACTTTTTTCAACGATCTAGCGCGAGTGACATGATCACATATTCCAGCTGCAAATATACCAAGCAGGACCACATTCTAACTTAGGTAATGATCACCAATCGTGGATATACCAAGCATGATCACTCCTAGAATGCATACGGTCCTCTATGGCGAATAAACTAAACAGAACCATAGGCATAGTCTAATAACGTAGGCAGTGATCAGTCATCGCAGATATACCAAGCATGATCACCCATAACAGTCCCCCATCGCGGATATACCAAACATGATAACTCCTAGAATGTGTATGGTATCATATTGTGGATATACCAAGCAGAACCATAAGCATAGTCTAATCATGCAGGTGGTGATCACCCATCGCGGATATACCAAGCATGATCACCTTGTAATATGTATGGTCCCCTATCGCAGATATACCAAGTAGGACCATCCATGTACCACTTTTACATGGTGCAGTAAGTTCAACACATAACCTACCCCTATGAGTTACAATGTAGGCACCTACACTATGAACTTCTCACGGCCCATAACTAACATGTCACACAAGCATAAAAGTTAAATTTATCGTCATCGTCCAGGTTTGACTAGTTCATCCCCTTTTCTCATTTCCCTCATTTCATCTTCCTGATTCCTCCCTTATTTCTCTCATTTTCTCTGTCTCTCCCATTGCCATCTGGCAACTTCCTTTTTTTTTTTTTTAAACAACTAAAATGCCTCTAATTTCTTCTTTTCAACTCCAATTTACGAACAGTTTTCCCCTACGTGCTTGTAGGATCGAGCTTAATTCGAAAACATTAAGAGTGACCCCCCACGAAGGTTTACGGATTTTAAATAATTATTTCCGAAAAATTAAACTTTGTAACCAAGTAATTAAAATCTAAAATTAATTTAAATTCGTGAAATTACTATAAAATCTCGCGAATTCAAAATACGTAAATTATAGTAGTGAAATCCAGAAACGAGACTTCACAATCAGCATGGTTGTCACCACCATTGCCACCGACAATGTCATCACCACCGACGATGTCATCACCACCACCATAGTCATCATTGTTATTGCCACCACTGCTACCTTTTCACCTCAAACACCACGCCCTATTATTGACTCCACCACCTTATCCCCACCATTGCCACTACCATCACCACCACTATCCTCATTACCGTTGCCGTCACCACCACCCTTACTATCATGTCCACTTTTTTATTGTATACAATTATATCATTTTGACATTAAATTTTATCAAATACATTTATACTGACTTTCATACTTTGGAGAAATTTTTCATTATGACCGGAACACGGATGGTACACGTGTGTTTATATAAGTGGTGGAAAATTTTAATTTTTAAGTTATTAACTTTTCAACACACATATCCCACTATTTGTATAGTGACACGTATTGTACCACCCCGTATTCTAGTCACATTGAAAAATCTTTCCATACTCTGATCACTTTCAGAAATACAAGTCATCAAACGTCGAACCGCTTAACCACGAGCTGGTGGCTCAGTGGTAAATGGTGGATTGCGAGGCTTCCTTCAAATTAAAAACTGGAGATCCCGGGTTTGAAACCCGCTGCTGGTGTGGAAGCCATACTTGTGGCTAGGGGGAGGCTGAAATGCCTCTGCGAGTCTTTCCGGCCCCCGAAAGAGGTAGATAACCGTGGCTTGCCACCAATTATCCCCCTTTCAAGAAGGAAAAAAAATCTAATTGGTTTCTTTGGTTGGCCTGGCTAAACAATCCTTTTCTTTTTCCCAAAACAATACTCTAATTCTTTTAAATTATAAAACTTCGAACATTATTACAAATGGAGGAGCATACAAATCTATCCATTTTGATTACCTAAGCTATACAAATGTGCCCCATTTTAATGCATGACATTTTCATCACGAAAGAAGGTTAGGCATTTGCTTTCTCATTTCCATTAATTGAAGAGAGGTGGAAAAGACAAGGAAGAGAGGCTCGGTCCAATTGGCTTTAAAGTTGTGACACCCATAGATGCATAATGGTTAACTTTTTCACTTTTTTTCTTGGCCAGAAATGCTATACTTTTTGACTACAAAGAAAGGCAAATTAAGTTCTCCAAAAAAAAAAAGAAAAAAAAAAGAAAGGCAAATTAAAGATATAGTTTGAAGAGCTGTACATGATATATTTGACGATCTGTTATTAGAGATTAGTGGAATTTGTTTCAAAATTCACAGTATGATCTACTCTAATATTATGTTTGGATGAAAAAATTTAATATTACTAAGGATTTTAAAATGACGAAAATTGAAATGATAAGATTTTATTTTCTAGAATTTGTGAATTTTTTTGTTTGGTTAACTTAAAAGAACAATATAATTAAATATGAAATTTGTTAGTTTTAAACTCTCAATCATAGAAATTGGGAAATGACACTTATTTACATGCAATTTAAACTTGAGAATTGGAGGTCCCAAATTCCAAGTTTTTTTTCCACGCGGAAACTCTAAATTTCTATGTTTATGAATCTAAACAAGGGAATTGGTTCATGTCAATTTATAAATTCTGACTTTATCCAAATTCTAATTTTATTTCTCTCATTTAAACATAGTGTAAAAAATCCTCACCATGATCGTTGAGTTAAAAAAAATAAAAATTAACTTGGAAACTATCTGGTTATCAAGTAAATATAAACCAAATAATTATGAATTTACCTAATTTTGTTTTATGAAAATTTTGTTAAAAGAAGATGAAAAATGGAAAAGTCCACATATACACAACAATTCTACTATAATAATGCCACTCTAGAAAATTATTGGCGTATAATGACCTTTTTAGGTGAAATGATGACGATTTATTTGATACTAATTGAAAATATTGATACAAACATAAAAAGAAACATTCGAACTAAAATTTAAGAGTTCCTGAATTCAAAGAGGTTGCAATAAAATTTAAGAGTTCCTGAAAATAACTCTTAAGATGGTACATTTTTTTTTAACAACTAACGATGGTACATTCAAATATAAACCACAGACATTTTGGGAACCATGTACATTCTAATTGCTGGAAGATATTGTATTAAAAGCCAATATGAGAAATGCTAATGGGATTTTCTTAGGCTCAAGTTTAACATTACTTTCTGTGCAAAAAATATGACGTGACATGGAGTCCATAGAGTGTCTCATTTTTAAGAGAATCCCTTAGTATTTCTCAAGCAAATATTGAGCAACTAAGATTGCAGCCATGCGAGTTGGTTTGCTGTATGCCATGGAGTGCAGGCTTCAAAACTAAATTCTCTCACGTGTTTTTGTATGGTAGGGATGCGAGTTCGTTTGCTGTATTCCACGTTTTCTCTCTGTTTGGATAACTTTTTTTTTTATTTTTTTTATTTTTTAAGAAATATATAGAAGTTCGATAACTCTAAACACTTACGAATGGTGGACACAAATACTTTCACTAAAAGAAATATATAGAAGTAGCAAATTAATTAACTAGATTTGTTGAAACATAGCATCAGTGAGAGGCTTGAGACAACTAAACCCCAAACAGAATAAACAACGGTTGACATTTGAAAAACCTACGACAAATATGAGGAAGCCACTAGTACTGCAGTTCAGTGCACTAATCAGTATATGCGTGTCTGTGTGTGTATATATATTCAAACACACACACACATCCTCGTTACATGACAGTTTTTTTCACGTCACTCAATACTACTGGTGCATGCTTGATCATCAATGGTGCTAGCACTACCTCCGCATGATTCTGCCGCAGGATCAATGGCGGGGATAGGGTACTTAAAACCATGAGTTTTGTAATATTTATTGAGGTGAAGATTGCAGAGAACTACAAGGAGGAAGGTGACGACGTAGATAGACAAGGCAGCACATTTGAACCACAAAGGAAATGGTATGGAGATGGATATGAAGAAGGCTGTGACCCCAAAGAAGAGGCCAAATTGATGGAAAATCAGGGCGATTGTTATTCCACCGGGATAGTAGTTGAAGTGAATAAACTTGCTTACCAAGATACAAGTGAAGGCAAGTAAGACTGAGAGTCCCAGAAAGTAAAAGATTACAGGGAGATGGAGCTGGCTGGAGGGACCTTGGAAGGGGAGAAGTGCTATTCCAATCGCCGCTGTCAAGCAAAACACTACAATTATCGTTGCCCAGTCTAAGTTGTTGTTGTCGTACTTACTGTTAGTCCTCCCGTCTGCAACTTGCCTTGCGGCTTCTAGGTCACGATGGGAATCGCGATCTCGATCGATGGGACCAATTATCAGAAGTTTGAGCCGTTGGGTTGGCGTTACTATAACTGCAAGGAGAAAAGGCTTCAAGTACTGATCCCAAGCAGTATTAACAACAGAGCTCATTTTATTCTGCACAAAGGTTGGTAGAGATGGAGATATATATATGTGGAGGCAGAGGTCCTTGATGAGGATATGGTTTGTGAGATTTGATGGTTTGAATGGAAGAGGTATTTGATGCTCAGGAAATGTTTGCATGCAGATATATAAACTGGCAAAGAGAGAGAAATGGCAGATGTCTTGGCAGATGTCGAGGGAGAGATTTTTCCTACACTGGTGGTACACCACGTGTCACCATACAAATGGTGAGATATGTGTGCTAAAAAGTTAATAACTTAAAAAATAAAATTTACCACCACTCCTATTAAAACACGTGGTGTACCACTTGTGTTCCCGTCACAACTAAAAATTTCTTATGTTTGGGAACTTAACCTTCTAGTAATTTAAAAATGCAAATTTTATAATTAATTAAGGAGAAACTAGGTTCCCATCTCTCTTTTTCAACGTTGAAACATTTTTTTTTCAATTTTTAATCAAAGTTTCTTGATTTTAATAAAGAAAAAAACTACAAATAAAGTATACTTTTAATACTTAATTTTCTATTGAAACAACACTTTTTAAATATTTGAAGGAAAAACAAAAATTAACACGTATAGAAGATGACATCATTAGTCTTTTTTCTCTAGAATTTAAGTTACAAAAATACCATTTTATTGTAGCACATGTGGTGCGGTCGAACTTTAGGGATGATTATACCCTACTACCTTTCCAGTTGAGACAATTAAATCCCTGATTATATCACACTACCTTTCCTAGGCAATTCAAGGAAATTGTAAGCAAAAGCAAAATTGTCCCAAGGAACACAAGTGAGTGGTGGGGAATCTCTCGTCTCCTCCAAAAGGTGGAAGCATCGACCCATGGGTTTTGTCTCTTTGGGTTTTAAGAGATATTATGTAGATCCCTCAAAATTGAAATATTTTCAAAGACAACCCAGAATTGAACGAAAGAGGGAATTAGTTCAATTACAATAATATAATGGTGGATAAAATATTATACTTGCGACCAAAGAACCGGAGTTGAATGAAATATTATAACATTTTCTTCAAAAAGTTTTCAAGGTAACAATGCTTAAAAAGTAGGATGACGGATGAAATATTGGCACAGTGGATGATGCGAAACATGCACAAATCAATTGGAAACCACTGAAAAGCGTATGGAATTTGGAAGGAACGTAGCTCAACGTGTGTTAAAAAGGGTCCAGTTTCGAAAAATCAAACTGAGGTTCTCTGGGTCAAATATTATAAAAATTGAACGGGACAAAGTTGAATTGTGATTGGGGAGAAATATTTCCAGCGGGGGTATTATTTCTTTTGGTTTGATCACTTCCACCTGGTTTAGGAGGACAAGAGCAATGACATTTAAATTGACCTTATTATTCACTTTAAATAATACTTGTTTTTGTGCAACTTCACCTGTTAGGTGAGGCAATTCCTATTCACATATTTTTTCTTTTCATTTTTTCATGTTTGGTCCGGGATGTGCCTTGGATCTACTCGATAAATTGTACATGAATCTCTTCCACATTTGGAGCACCATCATCTCATTTTTCTTGACCAAGCCATGAGTAACACGCACCCAACACTCGAGCAAAATAACTTCTCCAATTGACCTATTTGTCTTCTTACTCATTTTTTCTAGTAAAAAAAAAAAGGTTTGAAAAGTCGAAAATTAATAGTGTTGCAAGACATTTATGTCCGTTCACTAATTTAGTGTAACTGTTGGAACCGTTTAAGCTATGGATTCTTCAAATGAATTGTCTTTTTCCTTACTGGATCATGCAATTAATTCTCCCTATTGAATTAAGAGAATTTGTGTAATTTGCCAAGATAATTGCCTTACTACAATATAAAAGTAATTATGCCTCACACTATAACACACTAAGAAACTCTCAAATAAAATTCACTCATTCTCTCAAATTGTTTTCATTGCAACACGTTATTAGTACTTTCGCTCTAACCGAATCAAAACATGCAGTTTGATTTTTCTCACCATTTTAGGAACAAAATTTCAATCTCTCTTAATATTGAAAGTAGGATCATTTTTGCGTTTTGAAGCAAATATTTCATTTTATGATTTCAAATTTATGTCAAACCCGCAATTATACGTTCAATAATACCAGGAAGCATAAAACTTTCACGATACGAAAAATAACCATGGTGCATGACAAACATGTGTATATCATCTGTAACCTTCAGTAATTAAGTCTTCGACAGCCTGCTTACATAAATGATACAAAACATGCAACAGATAATACTGCAAGCATAAATAAGAATAGTTGCAGAGTCCAGTTCATTCATTGGCTCCCAGGTGTCTTCCTCAGGCCTGTAGCCCTTCCAATAAATCTACATACATCACAAGGCAAGCAAATTTTGCATGAGGAACTAATGAATTTAGATTTGCATTAACCATTTACTCGCATACTATGTCGTTATAAATATTTAAAGAACATGCATTTATAAATTTCGAAGTTCATACCTTTAAGTATATTCCCTTCTTCTCATTTTTTTTTGGGGGTCACCAAAACGTACTCCTACGCAATCAACTTCAAAAATTTCAGAATCATCCTTAACATTTCCTCTTATCATCTTCTTCCTCTTCATCATCTTCCTTCCGAAAGAATTCAAGCATACTCTTCTCGACATCCGCCTCTAAATTGTCAGTCTCAACCAACTTTAAGCAGAAGCAATATTTTCTCCATTCCTTGAGCATTTTGAGGAAATCTTCAGCAGCTTCATTTCGGACCTGATGTGTGAATTGGACAATGAATTATACAAAAAAAAAAAATTAAAGCACCAAATCAAAGGTGAGAAAACGGTAGGATACAAACACAAACATCTGTCTCTGGATAGTTCTGTACTTCTGTTCTAGACTCTTGCAAGCGTATCCATTGCAGTCAACAGCCCATATCTAAACGACATAAACAAGAAAACAATATCAGGCTTTGCCTTCATGTCTATTCAATATATGTCAAAAGATTAACATAAAATAAATTAAGAAAGAGGAACTTACTGTTACAAGATTGACACTGCCCAAATGTGCACCAAGGCACAAGCCAGTGGACATCCCTTCACAACCCAAATCTAGGTCCAGGAGCCTTACTTCTGATTTCGCACACACCATTTGACAGCTTTGAATCAACCTCACTATCCAAACAACACATCATCCTCAACAGAGATAACATGTGAATTCATATGAACCTTGCAAATGAAAGAAAGAAAAACCCAGCATCATGACAGTAAGTAGAAAGAGAACAATATCCTATTCGCAGATTGACAAAAGTAGAATACGGTAGCAAAATACTTGGTGTCGCAATAGTAATTGCACACTGGAATTGATTTACTCTTCACATCTTGATCAACCTGAGAGAAAAAGGACAACTCATTCATGTTGGACTTCATGAACAACCAAAAAAGCATGAATATGGAAACTTCAAGCATACATTTAGTGTCAGCCTAACAATATGAAGTTTTTCAACAAGACAATCCAGATGGTTGTCGTCTCGGACATCTGAAAAAAATACACGCTCACAAGCAACACTAGCACAGTGCTTTATGACCTACAAGAAAGCGAAAAACTAATAATTCAGCGCCCAATAGCAGGATTCTTACTTTTTAATGTAACAAAACCATGAAACAAAGAATTTGGAAAGAGAATCATGAAAAGGTTTCTTTTGAAATATCTTACAGTGTCTCGTGATCTATAGTATCATTGTGCAGTAAAATATAATATCCCACCAATTGCCTCAAACATTTCCACAATCTTACAAATGTAGGGTTCTTCTTTCGTCTCTCCCTAAACATAAAAATGAATGGGAAACATTGTCAAATCACATAATAGCAAATAAAAACAAAGTACATAAAAACATTCTGTGCACATGAATCACTCACTACAACCAAAATTTCAGTTATCTTTACCTTGAAATATGGCACGTCAAATTATATAAATATAAACCTTATGTTGTGGAAAAGAGCCATTTATGTGAAATTTGCAATGAATTGGCATGTCATGAATCATATAATTTGGGGATTCCAACAATCATGGAGATGAGCAGATAGATTGATAAGCAGAAAATTAGTCAAAAAGTTATTTTGATATTAGCAATGATCACTTAGGTAATAATCCAATCATTAACAACCACGTAATATGGTTTACAAAATAAGGTTTGAATAGATAGTCTCCCTAACATCACCCTTTATTTCAATTTAGTTTTCTGTCAAAGTTAAGAAGTCAAAGCGCTCAAAACAAAGAACTTGTAAAAAATCTACATCACTTTTGTATTCCATCCATACGGCTAAATGGTAAAGTTAGTTTTCTAAGAAGGGAAAAATCAGTCGACTTGTGACATAAATCCAACAAAACATTACTGTGATCAAAACTAAATCGTCAAATTATCGATTTTGCTAATTTTTGTACTGTTGCAAAAAGGAAACAATTATGATTATACGATCACATAATGGAGTAGACCAATTAGCCAGTCTTACTTTTCACTTGTGAGTGTTTCTATATTTTTTGCTGCTAAACAACTAATCATGAAAACTCACTTGCACATGGGCATCATCATAGAGATCATAAGTGATTCCATCCACCAACGCCTTTGTGTAGTGATGACGAGCTTGAATTATATCTTCATCACTGATTTCAATTATATTGAACATAAAAATCCAATCAGAAAACAAACAAACAAACAAACAAACAGTAACCATCCTGTTAAAACACAAAAGGACTACTTGGCAGTAAGCCGACAAAAAAATATACAGATGAAGTAGAAACTAAAACTTACTCGTTGGAGTTGTTTTGCCCATTCCTGTTTGCCTTCTGCACCAATGCAAGGATCAAAGTCAAAACTAGATAAGGGCAAAAAGTCGTAGAGCATTCCACAAACATATATCAAGCTAATGTCATTGGTTGACACTCAAGTTCAATATCTTCAGCATGTATTTCCTGAATCAAATACAGTGGCAGATGAAATATCTTCACTTCTTTTGGTCATAACTAACCTAACGTATCAGTTTGCTTCTCAAATTTTCCTATTACCAAAGGGCAATACTCTTTGTAATTGTCCTTTCATAACATTTCTTCCTTTCTTTTCGTGACCCAGTGATTCTGAATAACATAGAACGCTCACAACTGATTACTAGCAATGCATAATTCTACATGACAAATTTACAACAGAAGAATTTATCCCACTTCATATTATTGGGACAGGAGGCGAGGGGAGAGAGGGTTTCGCACCCCATCCTGCCAACACCACAAGATTCATCCCTCATGTTCCCATCACAAACACAAAACACTTTAGCAAAATTCGACAACTTTAACATTACGCAAGTCCAACAAAGAACTGTAAAATCAAGGTTGAAAGCTTAAAGCCCAAAAATTCTTGAAACCAAAGCTTCGATACCATATTAGACAACACCGAGAGGTAAAAATCATAGGAATTTAGGAAATGGGTAAAGTATTAATCCTACCACAAATGTTACAGCTACATTAACGCTTGGACACACAAATATTCTAAAACCCATTTATTTGTCTTATCATATACCACTTATCCTTTAAGTTCAGTACTTGATCATCTATAACCCCTAAATCTCCAACATTTTCACAACATACAAACTAAATTCTTTAAAAAAAAAACAAAATCTCTAACCTCTCCCACATATCGCTTGGGGTATTGCTTACGAGCCTCCTCATCTTCCATCGGTTTGCCAATAAACCTCAATTCCTCTCCGTCTTCATCAGCCGCAGATACCTCCTGAGTCACTGGCTTCCTCGGCATAGAATCAGCTTTTTCCACACTCGTTGCTACCTCCTCTTCAACTCTCGCCTTATTGGTTTGCCTCGGATTCTTCAATTTCGGCAAAGAAGCAGCTTTTTCAACACTCGTAGCTACCTCCTCTTCAACTCTCGCCTCCCTGGTTTGCCTCGGGTTCTTCGATTTCGGCGGAGAAGCAGCTTTTTCCACACTCGTTGCTACCTCCTCTTCAACTCTCTCCTTGGTTTGCCTAGTCTTCTTCGATTTCGGCGGAGAATTAGCTTTTTCCACGCTCGTTGCTACCTCCTCCTCAACATATTAATTTCGTAAATATTATACGATGTAATACTTATTACTAGTAATACCAGAGCTCACATGCACGATTATCGATATTTTTATTATTTTATTTGTTCATAAATTATAGAGTAAATTATACAAATAGTCTCTCAACTTTAATCAAATTGAAGCAATGATCTCTAAACTAAAAATTCATTACCATTGGTCCATCAACTTATCAAAATGTGTAGCTATAGTCATTTTCATCAATTTTGTCAAAATTTTGTCAAAATAAGTTATGTTGGAATGACCATTTATATAATTAGGGTCCCTCAACTCATCAAAGTGTATAATTATGGTTCTTTTCGTCAACTATGTCAAAAAATTTGTCAAAACGAGTTATATTGGAAGGACCATTACTACAATTGGGTTAAAGTTAAAGGACCATTTCTCCACTTGAATTAAAGTTCAGGGACCAATGGTAATAGATTTTTACTTGAGGGACCATAGCTGCACGTTTTGATAAGTTGAAGGACCAAAGGTAATGAATTTTTAGTTGAGGGACCATTGCTCCAATTAAGTTAAAGTGAAAGAACCATAGCTACAATTTCCTCTAAATTATAACTCATTGTTTATAAGAGAGACAAAATAAAATTAAAAAAGTTCAATAACTCAAAAGAGAAATTAATTTTTTGTAAGTGTACTAATTGTCATTGTCTACTAACTATTTAGACGTATGTTGGTTCTTTAATCTTTGTGTGTTAAAATAATTTTTACTTTTATTTTTAAATGAGAAGGAGAAAGGGAGAAAAAAGGAATGTGATAAATGGGAGGAAGTTTCCTTTTTATATTTTATTTTTCAAAATTAGAAAATGTTAGGGTCGCACTTGGATGAGGTTAAAAAAAAAAAGGGTGTGCTATTCACACACCCTTTAATAATTTTTATCCGTTGATCTTCTTCAGTTCATCCGATCTGACAGCCGAAAATTAAAAAGTTGTGTGAGAAGAAGTAAAATAGGGTGTGTAGATATCACACCCCTAAAAAAATTGAAAATTTTTGTTTGTGTGAATTTACTTTATTGTCCATGACTTTGTTTTATGGTAGAGGATAAAATTATCTTTTTACTTGATTGACAAAAAAGATTTTATTAATGTAGCTTTAGATAATGATTTCTATGTTATTTTTGTGTTAATTTTGCTTTTGACTTTCTGTCTCTATACTTTTTTTATATGGAAATTTTTTATTTGGGCTTGCAAAATTAAGTTTTTGTAGAATATACAGATATATAAAGCTACTTATATCATATTCAATTGCAAAAAAATCAAAATGTAAATAAATATGTATAAATAACCCAATGCCTAATTTGGGCTTCACTCTCAAGTCTCAACCCACACAACACAATAAACGGCCCAAATTCACAATTATGGACTTCCCTTAACTTTTTGTTCTAATGGGTTTTATTAAATATTAAAAAGAAAAATTTTGTATGAAAGTGTTCTTAGTATGACTAAAAGCACTTTTGGTGAACCTAATTTTGTATTTTAAAAGAATTTAAAGTGCTTTTTTAAAGAAGCATCGGATATGTGCTTTTTAAAAGAAGCACCTTCTTGCAGGAAGTATTAGATATGTGCTTTTTATAAGAAACACTTAAATTGTTTTTTTTTAATCCATTTAAATTTTTACTAAGTAATGATTTCAAAAATATTTTCATCAGTTATTTTAAAAGTGTTTTTTTATCCATTTAAAATTTTACTAAGTAATGATTTCAAAAATATTTTCATCAATTATTTTAAAATGCTCCCAAGTCCTTACCGTTTCAGTTTTGACAATTTGAAAGGTTAAAATACATCACGATGTTATAGACAATGAATTGGTGGACACAAGTACTTTCACTAAAAGAAATATATAGAAGTAACACTTTAATTAACTAGATTTGATGAAACATAGCATTAGTAAGAGGCTACAGACAAGTAAACTCCAAACAGAATAAACAACAGTTGACATTTGAAAAACCTACGACAAATATGAGGGAGTCACCAATACTGCAGTGCGCGCGTGAGCGCACACACACACATACACACACACACACACACACACACATATATATATATATATATATATATATCATTACATGAGAGTTTCTTCACATCACTCGATACTATTGGTGCATGCTTGATCATCAATGGTGCTAGTACTGTCTCGGCATGATTCTACCATAGGATTAATGGCGGTTTCCGAAATTGAATTGTTTGGGGTTTTAGGGTACTTAAAATCATGAGGTTTGTAATATTTATTGAAGTGAAGATTGCAGAGAACTACAAGGAGGAAGGCGACAACATAGATAGAATAGGCCACACCTTTAAACCACAAAGGAAATGGGACAGTGATGGATATAAAGAAGGCTGTGACTCCAAAGAAGACGCCAAAATGATGGAAAATCTGGGCGATTGATATTCCGGCAAGACAATAGCTGAAGTGAATAAACTTGCTTACCAAGATACAAGTGAAAGCAAGTAAGATTGATAGTCCAAGAAAGTAAAAGATTACAGGGAGCGGAAGCTTGCCGGAGGGAAATTGGAAGGGGAGGAGCGCTAGTCCAAACGCCGATGTCAAGCAAAACACGACGATGATCTGTGGCCAATCAAAGTTGTTGGTGGGGTACTTATAGTTAGTCCTCCCATCTGGAACTTGTTGCATTGCGGCTTCTAGGTCTTGTTCGCGATCGTAAGCAGTATTAACAAAACAAATCATTTTATTCTGCACCAAGGTAGATAGAGATGGAGATATATAGGGAGGGAGAGCGAGTTGATAAGGAGAATGGTTTGAGATATGTTGATTTATATATAAGGAGGGAAGAATGAAAGACATGGAAAAATACGTGCTCGGTGGCAATTAGACCACAAGGGAACTTCCTGGTAATTTAATATGAAAGTTAGACCAGAAGGAAACCTAGAATTAATCCCATTAATCTATTACAACTAGCAACATTAGCTTACAAATGTGATTGCGAGTTATTGATATTGGAGAATGATTTATGCACACCATTTTTCACTTCATACATACTTTTCCTTCTATTTATCCATTGGATTGTATAAATAAAAGATGATCAAACGAAGCATAAAGAGATAAAGTAAAAAAGATAAAAAAAGGGTGTGCATAAATAGTCCTTGTTAGTATGTCGTGTGAAGGCTCACAACTGTGATGAGTGACGACCTCATGTTGTTATTCAGGGATTTGGATCCTCTCCTGAGCCCAAGGAGATGATATTCCTGGAATGAAAATCCAACAACTATAATTATTATAACTTTAAAGGAATCATCTGTTTGTAACCGTTGAATTTTCATTCAACGGTCCACACTCTTTAGTTAGGAGGATCCCCTCCTTGGGCTCAAGAGATGATCCAAATCCGTTATTCAGAGGGCAATCTTGTTTTTATTCAGGGACAGTTTTATAAGAATTGAAAAATACCCAAATTAAATTGCGAGTTCTTTACTGTCTCTTTCTTTTTACTCATTATTAATAAGAAAACATTTTTTTTTTCTTGGTGTTGTGGCCCGTTGAACTTTACGAATATGTTTACTTAATTACACAATCAAATGATCAGTGACTCGCGGTCGTATATTCATATAGGGTTTAGCGTCTAAAGGCAGTCTTTGGTGACAATTTTTGTTGACGACCTCATGTAATGTTGCCGTTCAAAGGACCGTTATCTTAGGTGTCGTAATAGAATATATAGAGATAAAATATTCCAGAGATAGTTGATGATGGTTATATTTATACCGTTATACGTAATAGGAAGGAAGAATTAAAGAGAAACAGCTGGACTCTGCTATCCGACTAAGTGCGGCGAGGTCCGTACATTTTTCCACGGGAGGAACTTCCTGGTAATTTAATATGGAGGGGAAGGAAACCAAATGGAAACCATTGAAAACCGGCGGAAGGTAGCTCAACTTACCTTAAACAAAATGAGGTTTCCTGGGACAATATTATAAGAATTGAACGGGACAAAGTTGAATTGTGAATGGGGAGAATATTTCCACCTGTTTTTATTTTGTTTTTTATTTTTTGGGTTTAAGAACTTCCATCTATAGTTTAGGAGGACAAGAGCAATGACGTTTAAATTGGCTTTATTATTCACTCTAAATAGTATTTGTTTTCCTACAACTTCACCCGTTGGGTAAGCGCAATTCCTATTCACGTATTTTTTTATACTCGTTTCGGGATGTGCCTTGAATCTGCTCAATAAATTGGGCATGAAACTTCTTCCACGTTTGGAGCACCGCCATCTCATTTTTTGTGACCGAGTCATGAGTAACACGCACCCAACACTCAAGCAAAGCAATATTTTCCAATTTGGCTTCTCACTCATTTTTTGTTGGTAAAAAAAAAAATTGAAAACTGGAAAGTAAATATAGTGTTGCACGACATTTATGTTCGTCCACTAATTTAGTGTAACTATTGAAACCATTAAGCCATCGATTCTTCAAATGAATAGGTCATTCATTCCTCAATTGATTATACAGTTGATTCTCCGTATTAAATTAGGAGTAGTTGTGTAATTTGTCAGGATAGCTACCTCACCACTATATAAAGGTGGTTTCGACGCCCAAAACCGCTCTCGGAACATCTGGCTAAGAAAAATCTAAGCGAATACTGCTTTGTCCACAAAAGCATTGGCCACGCCACCAGAGGTTGTTGAGTTCTAAAGGATCACATCAAAGAACTACTGGACCCATGGCACTTCTGGGAATTTGTCAAGGATAAGGCAAAGAAGGAAAGTTCAGCCAAACCCAAAGAGAAAGATCGATCGAACAAGCATACTGGTAACGAAGATCGACGACTAGCAAAAAACCAACATTTAACTTTGCACAAATGCAAGTCTACAAAAGTTCAAAATTACACTGTCATAGGAGCATCCTTTAGCCCAATCCGTCTAGAACGGTTAGCAGCTTAGGAGATTTGAACTGTAATAAGCGCGGTAACAATTGGCAGGCTACGGGCATGGGCACATGGCGCCTTGACTCAAAAGTCTAATGCATCATTTAGCCTCCAGAAAGTTTATACAACCAACAAGGTTGTGGGTTTGACATTCAAACCTGGGCTCTACGCTATTCAAAGGAATAGTCGAAAGGGCGATTCGAAACTCATATGAGGGTGGCTCTAAACTCTGACCCTTAGTACGACTACTTATATCCCAAACAAACTTACTAAGTCAAGTAAGTTTTGCAACACCAAGTGTTAGCAAGTGCGAATGGGGCATCCATACTAGGTAATCCTTAAGAGGAATTTTATTACAACGGAGCTCCGATACGTGGAAATGCTTCGGTTAAGCCAACCAAGGTAGTCCAATAGGAAATACTTAAGTCCAACGCATAGGGTCTGATAAAAGGATTCAAAAAATGTTTCCAACCCATAGGCAAACGACTACGTCTTCAAAGAACTTTCATTTAAGATTCGCTAGAGATAGACACGCAACATGAGTTGAAGAACATACGCTCCTCAAACATCATGTTGCAAAAGATTTGAAGAACCCCTATAAAGGGAATGAGATGGACAAATAAATGGGATGGCATTCCCAATAAACAAAATACCGTCATCTCTGATCTAGCGAAAAATGCAGGGGCAAGGGAATGGGTTCTCCATGGATTCTCTATGGGTTCAATACCTGGTATTAGAGTAAGGTGGTACTTCGGATATCACGATGGGTACCCTAGAAACACCGAGTTTGGGAGATAATCTTTTTTCGAATGAACATCATCATGAGGGATGTTGTGCTATATCCCGAGCCCATAAACTCATCCATGTTCCACCTTGTTTCTTATCATTCCAAAGTTAGCTCACTCTGGAAAATTAGTTTAATCAGAGACACGTATATCAGGCGAAACCTGAAATGGTAGAAACAACAATAGAGACATACGCTAAACAGGGGAAAAGACTCTCAAATAAAGTTAAAGGAATTCAAAACCCAGACATAGGCAAGATGTTCGATAATTGGCCCCCATTGTGGCCTAGCAAAACATGAAGAAAACAACTCTCCGCACCATCGGAATTCGCTACATTCTCAGGATTGACTGGAGGGAATTGACGGTAGGAATGTCAATGGTAGTAGTACCGTTATCTTTCATCAACCCTTCAAACTTGGAAAAAAACTCACTTTGCTCCATTAGGCAAGCATCGACGCATCAACCACAAGCGAAGAAGGCACCGGTAAACCAGCATCCCGTATCTCTTTCAAAAAGCGAGCAATGCCTTACTGGTCATGGTGATCCTGACCCGTGTAGCTATCAAGGTAACTTTAGTTGTATTCTTGCGTGATGTCCTCTTGATTTGTCGTTGAAACTCCGTGACATTTTCCTTATTCTACTGAGAAGACTCTGCTTAGATTTTTTCAGCCTAACATAATTCATCTCAGGCTGCGTCTAAGTTCAATTGGAGAATAGACCTGTCAGAATCCCATGAACTTCGCTCCAAAGCCAACAACCTTTTTGCCTTTTCCAAACACATTTTCAAGGCTTCCTCCTCAGCATTTTAAGTCCACTCCATGTCCAGTAGCGCCTTATGCCTAACATTCATCTCCTACAGATCCCACTCAACTTTGATCCTGCCACTCAATTCACTCTTATAAGCAACCTCAAGTTTGGAATTCTCGTCTGCTTGGGCCCAAATCAAAACATCAGTCCAGATGTTTACCTGAAGAAAGGTACGCAAGGGTAATGATAAGAAAAAGAAATACAAAAACAACTAGCAATAAGGAAAATTGAGAATGCTAACCGCATATCTATTTTGGTAGCACTTCTTCCTACGGTCATATGCAATCATAATTCCCCTGGAATCAGCATAAGCAATAGCCGAACAAATCAAAGCTTGAGCATGTCTTGCGTTACGGATACCACTTGCATCTAGGGGAGCGGTTCTAACCCAACAACAAGCCGAATCACTAAACAGGGCACCAAGATAGATACTATTTCACTAATACCAAGAAGAATATGTAACTCTCATTAGGCGCCTGGTTGTTTGGATCCTCAACTCGAACTTGACTACCAGAAGGGGCAGCCGTAAAACTAGAAGACGAAAGTGCAGATGGTTGCGATTGCTTCCTTAATAACCCTTGCTCCAACGCCGGCACCTTCACAATGATAGACTTGCTTTTTTCTCCGCTAGTGTCTGGCGAGGGCTTGCTGTAAATTTTCTTCGGCCGAACAAACAAGGTCAACAATCTCCAGAGCTTTATCTAGATAGGCTCCGGAAGCGCTAGCCAACCTGGTCTTCTTCTTAGATGCTTTGGCTAGAATCGATATCGTAGCCACCTCCTCAGTTTCTCATTTCCTTTTTTTCTTCTCCACCCCAGGGTACCCTTATAATGTTTTGGATGCTTCAATGCATCTTAGGTTGCAACCCACAAGGGGTTAGGGATATGATGATTAGAGCAAAGGTCAATGATATCGTCTCTCCTATGTGTTCTCTCTCTCTCTCTCTTTCTCTCTAGTGCACTGAGCCATTTCCAGCTCCAAGGTTCTGTAAGAATGATCTTGAAGGCCCTATAAATGAGTTTAGGGCGACTCTGACTGAGATTTTGATCATCTATTATGAAATTGATGTTCTTTCCAGACTTACAGAGAACTGTCGGTTCAGATATATCACCCTCATAGTTTTCCTCTACTAGGAGAATGTTCTAGATCTTTGTCCTAACCAGGTGATTAATGATATAAGCGGGCCACCGGAGTGTAAAGCGAGATTGAAAGAAGTAGCGAGTTTTAGCGTTTCTCCAGAATGAGTAGTGAACACAAAATTCAGATAAACCCAGTCCAGCGTGATACCACTCGTTCAGACGTTCGAAGCATGAGATAATATGGATGGAAGAAGGAATAAGATTGCATAGACCAATTTGGAAATATGTGAGAATCTCCTTCCATAACGGCAACAAGGGGAATCTCAACCCCATATCGAGGGGAAGTTTTTAGTCACATCATTGGTATCTTTCCACCATACATGACACCCGTTGAGAAATGGTTATGGCACGCAAGAAAAGCTTCTTCCTTACCTTTGTTGCGAACCCTGACCATAGGGGGTTCGGGGTTATCTAAAATGGCGGGTTGAGCAGGTTAGGCAAATGAACTGGCTGCCGTGATTTCGTTTAAATACAAAAGGGCTAACAACGAAGAATGTGAGTTGAAGAGCTATTTGAATGTGATTTGGGAATTTAGAAAGAAAGTGAAGGTAGTGGTACAACAAATATTTAAAGATGATATTTCAAATCATCCTACCATTGAATATAGAACGGTTCATATTGAGATTAGCATACCCGACCATCATGTTTTTAAGGGTACAATATAGAAGAAGATTTCTCGTTTTTTCATGCGCTTACAACAAACGCAATGTATCATCATAATGGAGTCTGAAGCACATAGTTCAAGGCGACCCATTTAGGATTGAAAACGTCACCGCTTCATAGATAGAAGTCACATCGTTTACAATAACTTGAAAACCGTTCGTATTCCGTCTTACTCTGAAAGACATGATCTAAATACAGTTACCTCTGAAGTCTGGACATAGACTCACTAGCTCTGAGTGGAGCTATATCAGACAGGGACATAATTAGGTTCTATAAGTCTTCGAGTCCCTACAATCTAGGGATAAGCGTGTGCCGTAAATAATAACAACTCCTAAAAAGATGCAATATCTACTTACTAGATATCCTCTAGGAATCTTCTGGCTTAGAACGATGATTCTATCTTAAAAAGGTCTTTCTTCCACGGTATAAGTACACCAACCTAGGGTTCATCTACAGTAACGCAATCTATACGCTTCAATTCTTCTGCCCACTGCTTGAGTCTAAAATCATTTACTAACTTGACCATCGGAGAGCCTTTCACCAATATAACCCTTAGTCCTGGGCTTGCTTATGGTTGTTTATTATTATATTGGTTCTTAAATTTGTTCTCAACCACCGCTCACGGTGGTGCGCGAATTTGGTTTTAACATTCGAGATACTCTGTAAAGAAGCAGGAGTGGGTTGGTGCTTGTAGTGACCATAGGAAGGTTTGTTCCTTCAAATCAGCAGCAACTATGTCGTCTATTCCAAAAAAGTGGACGCACCTTGATAGTTCTTCTTCTCATTCATTAGTTGTGACCCTTCAATCTCAATTATTGATTAGGGACACCCAATCTAAGAGTCTCGGAGAAGAAGAAGAAGAAACCCTTCTTCGAAGAAAAATGAGTGTTGCTGCTCTAGCGCCATCAACTTTTAACGTATCCGCCCCTATATCCACAACAAATAAGCCGCCCATTTGTCTTATCTACCTTTACCTATTATGTTACCCCAGTCATCGGAAGTGGAACCTCACTTTCCTTCCTTGGTCCATTTATAAAGTTTTCCACCCGTACTGAGCGAAGTTATTGCGTCTTCCATTGCCTCAATGTTAACTTCCGCTCATCTATTGCAAGTGCCTATAGATGGTTCATCCTATCATGATAGTCTTCCATTGATTACCCTAACAAGGTTCAAGGGAACAACTCATTCTCCTCTTATGATCTAGTCTTCAGTTGATCAAATTGTATTTCCTTTTGATTATGATCGGGCGCTGCTTGGAACTGCAATTGCTCCTGCCAATTTCAAGAGAGCTTGCACTACTCTTGAAAATACCATAATGCGGTGCTACATGAGTCGTTACGAGGTACTTGAATTTCTTTCCTCCATTTATTTTTGTTAATGTTTGTCAATTTCCCTTAATAGTCTTTGTATATTAGGTTAATATTTAGAGGGAGATTGCCTTGTTCCGGCAAGTAAGATGGATTCATGAGCTTAAACGGACTGCGGGCCAAGAAAATATGGTGAGGATAGAGGCGAAACGCCGATTTCAATCCCAATTGGAAGAACTTAAAAAGGTGTATGCCAAGTAACAAGCTTCGACTGCCGCTCGTGAGGCAAAAATAACTCGATACATTGACTTGGCTATGGTTGAAGAGGTAAAGGCCAATGACTACCAGGAAGGTTTTGAGAAGGTTAAAGACGACCTAAGGCTAGACAGGCAGGCCAAAGTAGAGGCAAACTCGGCTCTCGTGCTTTGAAATGAGAGTTTGAGCGTGTGTTAGCTTCGGAGCGGAGTACTTGGGCTAGGGACCGGGAAACTCTTCGAAATGAGATCGGGCATCTTCACCATGAGGTTGATCAGAGAGATAACAAACGCATCACGGACCTTCAGCAACTTACTAACAGACATACCTATGAGATGTCTACGCTATGGGAAAATCATGAGAGGTTACTTGAAATGGAGTTCGACGTCGGATTCCTCACTGGTTAATCCCAGCAAGACCATTTTAGGGGTTAAAGTGTCTTTAGAATTTATGAAGAGATGAAGCATATAGAGTTCCTCCTTCCGCATCATTTGTTAGATGAGTTTTGGATTTGGAGGCGGAGCAAGAGAAACATGATCTTAAAGGTAATCTGGCATCTGATGCCTCTGGTAAATCATCTGCTATATTCAAGGGAAAAGATGACCCAAAAGAGAATCAATTTTCACTTACTTCTAGCTAGGAATGAAGCATGTAAGCATGTCCCTTTCACAAACTTTTGTCGTTATACTAAGCTTTTTCTTTCATTATTTCTTTGCTCGGGGGGGGGGGGGGGGGGGAGGAGGGGGAATCTTAATTTGATAAATTTCTCTAAAATAAGTGGTGGAGTGGAATACGAGTAAGTTTGTGGATCAGGACAAAACTCATCAACCCCTATTGGCAACGTTGGTTTGGGAAACGTTGCCTCCTAAACTTAGTATTCATAAAGTATTCTAATCGCGATACCCAGAATACCATCTTACTCCGGTACCATGAAGTAGACATTAAACTCATGAGAAAACTTTTGCTCCTGCACTTATTGAACCACATTCATTGGATATAAGATTTCTAATCGTACTTGATAACATCGTACATGCGAAAGTTGATTTTTTAGCGCCTTGCCCTGGTTCTTAGGGCAATGACTTCAATACTTGCAATATGGTGCCAGAATGAGTTTCCCTAGGTCTGGATTGCGTTTTCATTTCAAGTGAATCTTAAACAAAAGTTCTTTGAAAACATGGTCGTCATCATGTGAGTCAGAAACACTTTTTGAATCTTTTTGTTAGACCCTATGCGTCGGACCTAAGCATTTCCATTCCGACTACTCTGTTGGCTTGGCCAAGGCACTTCTACGTATCAGAGCTCTGTTGGAATAAAATTTCTCTTAGAGTTTACCTAGTTTGGATACCCCATTTCGAACCTGCTAACATAAGATGTCGCATAACATACTTAACTTAGCATGCTGGTTCGGGATAGAAGTAGTCGTACTCGGGGCTGGAGTTTAGAGCCACCCTCAGATGAGTTCCGAATCGCCTTTTCGACCATTCCCTTGAATGGTGTAGAGCCCGGGTTTGAATGTCATAACCCACAACCTTGTTAGTTGTATAAACTTTCTGAATGCGGGATGGTGCATTGGACTTCCAGGTCAAGGCACCATGTGCATGTGCTTGTAGCACACCAATCATTACAGTGTTTGTTAAGGTTTAAGTCTCCTAAGCTGGTAACCATTCCAGACTTATTAGGCTAAAGGAAGCTCCTCTAACAGTGTAAGTTTGAACTTTTTTATACTTCCATTTGAGCAAAGTTTTCAAATTTTAGGATCTGTTTTTGAACGAGTAGGGTGCTCCATGCATCACCAAAAAATAAGGAAAAACACGTATGGATGCTCTTTATTCATGATCTAAGTAAAATTGATTGACAATGGGGTGTGATTGAATCTGACATAGATTACCTACATATCTACGGAATGGATAATCAAATCACTAGTGTAGTTCTAAGGAAAAATGATATGATGTACAAGTTACACATGGGATCACTTTTGACGATAAGTCTATGGAAGGACGTTGGGAGATAAGTTCTCCATGGACTTGTCTCCGCGCAGGCGGCAGCGTTGCAATTGGGTTCCGAGATGACTGCCTATATATCTTGATGAGAGAATTAAACTGCGTGTAGTTTGTGTGCACTTTGCTCATTTTAACCCACTTGGAAAGGTTTACAAAGGGTTTGTTTTTCTCCGACAACGATTCTTCGTCTTAACATAGGTTCTTCAGTTTCTCTGTTGTTGGACATTTTGTTGCTCAACGCTACTCCTAAGTAGCGAGGCGAGATTCTATCTTTAAAGGGAACCTTTTCAATGACATGTAGCCATTCCCAACAGAGGATAGCGTTGTAAGGTGATGAGCTATCCATTACATGGAAAGTCATCAAATGGTTTCATTCGAACCATGAAACGTATCGTTCCCCTGATGCTGAGCAGAGTTCCATTAAAGTTTTGGACAGTAGACCTTCTTGACTTAACTCTATCTAGGATATCCATCCTTGTAGCTGCTCCCCTATAGAGGGTATTGACTTCCAACCGGTTGTCAATTAAGACTTTAACAACCATGACATCTAACTTTTGTAGCTTGACGACGAGATTGCCATTATATGGTGGATAAACAATTTATGGCCTGATTAAGGTATTTTTTACCTGAGGTTTTCCTAAGGTCATCTTCCTTCCTCTCTGTGCTTTTTTGAAGTACTTTTGTCTTCCTCTTATACAATTAATGCTTGGAAGAAACTTTCTGTCTATGTGTTGGGGATGTGGTGGTCCCGAAATTTCCTGCAGTTTTACCAGATATGTTGCCGGGATGAATTCTTGGATCAATTGTTCAGGGTGTGGATATGTTATTCTTAGGGAAACACGAGCAACAGAACTTGCAAATCGGGTGAATGTGTCTTCTACAGTTTTCATTCTCTCACTCAGCTAGGTGAGCCTCGCCCTTTCTTTGATTTTACGTTCCTTTTGAGGTCTTTTACCGACGTGCGTATCTTCAGTACGTCATCTTAGACCTGATCGATGAAAGAGGTTCTTCTCCATTTGAGGTGATCTTCTTAGCATTGTTTTCATGAGGTAGAGTGATATGGTCGAGAGGAATATTGGTTCTCTCTTAATGAAAGCACTATTGTTGGGACCAAAATCGCGCACCACCGTGAGTAGTGGTTGACTACAAACCAAGCAACTTACAAAACAATAAACAACCGTGAGCAAGCCTAGGACTAGGGGATGTGCCGGCCAAAGGCTCTCCGACGGTTAAATTAGTGAATGATTTTGGACTCAAACGGTAGGCAAAAGAACTAAAGTGTATAGATTGTGTTACCGTAGATAAACCCTAGGTGTATTTATACCATAGGGAGAAAAATCTTTTTAGGATAGAATCCTTATTCTAAGTTGAGAGAATCCTTGACACACCCCGACCGAGGTCAAGGCATGATGGCCGTCACGTGAGAGTGACGTAGCCATGTGCATAGTGCGGAAGCGATAAAGATAGCAAATATACGAATAAATAAAAACCATAATACTAGAGTGCACTATAACAAAAGTGATAGGAGTTAATTACAACAGTAAACACTCCTAATCAGAGCATAAAGTCTAGGTGCAGTCCAGTAGGATAAGTACTAGTTATACAGTACCATGAAATGTCCTACGATTTATTTAGATAAGTCAAACAGCCGATTTCCTCGAGCCACCAACAATAAACTTACTCAAAACCTGGAGGGGCGCAAAACAGAAAACGTGAGTGGGCAAAAATAAATGTTTTACAAAACCATTTCATTTATCAACATAACTAACCCCTCGCTGTAAAACATGTATAATTTATCCCAAAATCAGAATATAAGCACATATGTAAATGTATATAGAGGGAATCAAATCAATTCAATCATATTTAACATAATCATAAAATGTATGTATGTCATGCTAAGATATAACAAAATAACAATTCAGGTAAGAATAATTTCATAGGAATATGATATGTTAGCCGGAACCCTTGTGGTAGTCTATACGGCTAAATTCATAGCTCAATAATCAATCTAGCCGGAGTCACTACCATGACCTGTACAACATAATACTGCACAAGAGTCAGAACCAAAAGCAAAGGTCTGTACGACAATAGAGGGTGTAATAAAATCATGCTCACTACTACTCTCACATCATAGCCAGGCGATAATTCGTTAGTCACCTACGAGTCGGAACCATAAATAAAGTCTATACAACAAGAATGTGCACCTAAATTGGATCCAATTTGAGCATATGGTGCAGGAGGTGACAAAATAATAGGCATGTATCGTATCTCTGGCTAAATCAATCACCCTAGGTGCAGTTTTATGAGCTCGACCTTATTCAATCACATATCACATCATTGATGATTCACATAACCAAACATAACTTACCTGAACTCACTTGTACCTCTACAGCACCACATTTATTTATATGCAACCAGGCAATGCATATTCAAATTATATAAGCATTCGGCATATTATTTCAAAACATACGTTCCTAAAATGTATTTTCTGGGAATTATATTGAGTATATACATATATACTGAAAACAAAAGCCCACTCACTGGTAAGTCGACAGGTCGTAGCCCCCGAGTTGCCCCTGGATACGCTCATCCTCGGGATACGTCTCACCTATATGCAAATTAACTATAAAAACATTATTTTAAAGCACATAGGCAAAAGTAGCTAATAACTTCTCACACATTGCTCAATTTGGGTATATGAATATACCACAGTGATCTACACAACTCCACGGACCTACCCAAATTTTCAAAATAATAATTTGACGCCGCACGCATTCCAGCGAACAAGAAACTAAAGACTAAACCGTATGTATTCCAGCTTACTTCGAAATGCATGGTCTTTGGATAACAATTCATCCTCAAGGGGAAAAAGTTACCTCTCAAATGAATGGTTAGGGGTAATTATGGGACCATGATTTTCAAGGGCCAGAGTAAGGTTGATATGAATACAGTTGAATATAGTTGTATCAAAAGTTCGATCATGGACTCACCAACTCCGGTCAGAGCTATATCAAACAAAGTGGTGGTGCCACCATCACTTTGTTTGACACGACACGCGATCCTATGGATATAGATACAATCAAATCCTATAAGTCTTTGAGTTCCTACAATTTAGGAATAGGCGTGTGCCGTAAGTAATCACAACTCCTAAGAGGGTGCAATATCTACTTCTTGATATCCTCAAGGATTCTCCTGGTTTTAGGTCAAGGATTTTATCCTAAAAAGGTCTCTCTCCCCCATGGTATAAATACATCCATCTAGGGTTCATATATGGTAATGCAATCTAAGCACTTCAATTTTCTTGCCCATTGCGTCTTGCTTATGGTTGTTTACTCGTTTGCAAGTTGCTCAAGTTTGTGCTCAACCACCACTTATGGTGGTGCATGAATTGGGTTCCAACAGTGGAAGTCATGCACACTGAATTTCTGGTTAAGGAGAACCTGAAGTCTTTATGGAAAACCCTATTGAGTTTCTGACTCAAGAACGATTGGCATAATGTCCGATTTTAGGACTTTAAGCGTGTCGATGAGTATGTCTCTGAAGTCTTCCGAATTCGATCGATTTTGAAGTTCTGTGGTCAGGAACTCACCGATTCCGAGCTACTAAAGAAGACTTATTCCAACTTTAACGCCTCAAACATTGTGCTTAAATAGCAATATAGAAAACAGACCTATCAAAGATTCTCGGACCTCACATCTGTTCTCCTTTTAGCTGAGAAAACAATATTTTCAAAGGAAAACTAATGAAAAGGCACTACAAAAAAAGTAGTCATTACCGACGAAGATTTTTCGAGGGCCCAAAAACACCGTCGTAAAAAGCACATTTTGCGACCATAAAATATGAGTCGTCGGTAACATGGCATGAAACAAATTTTTATTACCAACGCACATGATGTCCTAGGAAAAAGTCTCAAGTTTCGTCGGAATTGCACTTTTGTTTGGCGGGAAGAATTGGTGCCAGTTGTATTAACGACAAGTAAAGTTCTTATCGGAAATAGAATGGTTATTTCCGAAGGTTTACTCATGTGGACGAAATTGATTTAGTATTTTCGAGGGAAAAAAAGTCCTCTCGGTAATGTTTTTATCATTTTGAGGGAAAAAAAGTCCTCTCGGTAATGCTTTTATATTTTCGAGGGTGATTAGTTGTTGTCGGAAGTAATCATATTTTTCAGACAAAATTTTTTCTTTGTCAGAATAAATTTTAAGGCATATGGTTTTGTTGGAATCAATTATTTACTAAAGGTCACATGTGTCGTTTGAATATTCTTGAAATAAGTTTGATGCTTAATTTAAATTCTACAATAAATAGATCATATAACTTAGAATACATATGGAGAAAATTGGACCATTAAATTAAAAATAAAACCATTGAGAAAAAAAGTGTATAACTTAATATAGTATTCTATGATAAAGAAATAATTTGCATGCCTTTGTTAAATCATAACATTTGTCATTGACATTGAACAAAGTATAACCACATCACTTCCGCAACTAAATTTTCAGATAAAAAAAAAAACACAATCACAATGAGAGCTTATCCCACAATTTCATCATCTTCGTCATCATTTTGGTTGGCTTGAATACCCCCATGCGCCTCTTCTTCTTGGTATGGCTCATCATCATCATCAACATTAGGCATCTCATAAACATTTCTAGGCTTCGTTTCCACCACGTAACTCCAAGCCTTATTTTTAATCTCTCTCACATAAAAAGCTTGGGTTGCTTGGTTTGCCAGGACAAATGGCTCTTTAGTATTCAACTTGCGAGCTGTATTAATACTAATTATTCCATAACGATCTATCTTATAACCTGTTCCTTTTCGCACAATGTCATACCACTCACAATTGAACAATACAACTCTATTGCCTTCTGTGTAACGAAGCTCAACCACGTCTTTTAATACTCCATACCAAGACACACTATCAATCTGATTCTCCCCCTTAACCATAACTCCACAATTTTGTGTTTTTTTATTCTCATCACGTTGCAATGTATGAAACCTAAACCCACTCATATAGTAACCAGGATAATATTTTACTCGCCTTTCCGGACCGAGAGCCAACGAAAGCATTTTCTTATCAACTTTGTTATCATAGTATAGTTGTTTGATCTGCATATATAGAAAGAAAAATATTGTAGAAACAATATATCTAATAATCAACAGTTTTCACATAAATAGTATACATACCCTCTCATGAAACCAATTTGAAAATTGAAGCCTATGTGACTCCTCCACATTTCTAACACCAGAATGCATTAGAATATTCTTATGTTCTCTGCGCATATAACAAGGAGTTAGTTAAATTAATTAATATATTAAAATATTGTAATACTAAAAATAAGTAGTAAAAGATCGAATGTTGATAGTTCGTATGGTAATGAGAGATTTCTTACTGAACAAAAGGTAAACATTCATCAAAATTTTGTAGGACATAAAACTTGGCAGCCTCAAGGAGTTCGATACCCATCTCTTCAAGTACACCTTTCCCAAAAGATTTACCTGGTGTTGAAAAAATAGGTAATTGAGATGTATCAGATAACGATTGACCTCCATCATCATTTCTATCCCTTTGATTAAACTTAGTTTCAACTCGATGCAAATAACGAGAGCAAAATGTTATGCATTCATCTCCCAAGTAGCCTTCCGCAATAGATCCTTCTGGACGAGCCTTATTACGAACATAACTTTTTAGTTTATGCAAATACCTAACCAGATAGTAAAAATTGAAATTAGAGAATATAACTTGATATCAAATAAAATGTTATGTAATAATAATATTTGAAAATTGACATTACCTTTCTACAGGATACATCCACCTATATTGCACTGGACCCGCCATTTTTGCCTCCCATGCTAAATGGCAAGTTAGATGAATCATGATGTCAAAGAAGGCAGGAGGGAATATTTGTTCCATCTTGCATAATGTAATGGCAATTTGATTTTCAAGAACATTCAAATCTTCTTCTCTCAACACTTTAGCACACAATTCCTTGAAAAAATAAGAAAGCTCAATGAGGGGCTCACAAACGTCTTTAGGCAATAACTCTCGAGCTATAAAGGGAAGTAATCTTTCCAAGAAAATGTGACAATCATGGGTCTTCATACCAGAAATACTACGTTCTCCAGCAGCCACACATCGAGATAAATTTCCAGAGTATCCATCTGGAACTTGTAATTCAGATAACCATTTACATAAAGCTCTATTATCATCGTCTGACAATGTATAGTCACCTGGGAGAAAATCAAGCTTACCATCTTCTCTTACTTTTGGATGATATCTTTCCCTTATACCCATTTCGCGAAGATCAAGGCGAGCATTTAAAGAATCCTTTGTCTTACCATCAATGCTCATCATTGTGCCAATCAGACTCTCAAATACATTTTTCTCGATGTGCATAACATCTAAGTTATGACGCACCAAAAGTGTTTTCCAATAAGGTAATTGAAAAAATATAGAATGTTTTTTCCAATTATGCCTCCTTCCAAACCCAGGTATCGTCTGCTTGTTCTGCTTGCCATGAGTTATTTTTCTTAATTCATCCAGTTCTTGTATAACATCATCACCAGATGGTCTACTGGTTGAAAAGTGGGAGAAACCTGAATGGAAGGTAAAAGTTTAATATAAGAAATATCATCTTATGATAGTTAATATATTATTTTCCGTACATGTATATGCTTACTGTGAGATGATTGGGTTTTAATTTTGCTTTCTTTTTCATGCAGAAACAAAGTGTGCAAAATGCGTGCAATAGGGAGCAGTCCACAATTGTGCACACCACAGGTTCAGTTCCAATGGCAAAGTACAGAAAAGATGAGGTAAAAATACTATGTTTATGCTATGTTTCCATACCGTCATTCTTGCATAGTTAAAATTTATTTAACGAACTTTCTTTTTTTTTAAATCTTAATAGCTTGATCGTAGTGGAATTGAACCTAGCCCGATTGATTGTTTCAAAAAATTCCATGTGAGTAAGCGTAAGAGTGAAGGTGAAGAAACTTGGGCAAGTGAAAAGGCTAAAGAACTTTATGTATGTTATCATAATTTCAATCTTTTTTTTACATGATATTGTGTGTATTACCTATGCTTACATATTACAATTTTATTGAAGGAAAAAATGGACAACAAAAAGAATACTGTTATGGAAGAACAAAATGAAGTAAATGATTGGGTTATATACAAGGAGGTGATTGGTGGCCCAAGTCATGGTCGTCTTCTTGGTGTAGGTGCTGGCTTTAGTACTAAAGATGCATATCCCTCAAATAGCCAAAGTTGTAATAAACGTATGTGCTTAGAACGTGAAGAAAGCCATGAGCAATTGAAGGACCAAGTCCACACTTTAACGGATAAGTTGAATTCTTTGCAAGAATTAGTTGAAAGATTGATGCCAAACAACTCAAATAATTATGTGCGCTCAGGACCATCTGCTTCTATGGTAAATTGTTTTATTTCATTTTTATTGTTTGTCTTACTGTTGAATAATATATTATTTCTTTACTTACTCTCTTGACTGTTTGTTTGACAGGAGAATGTTGAAAGTTGGTCAGATGCTCAACATGAAGATTAGTAGTGCATCATACTTTCATTTTGATATTATCAAATATCTGAACTTGTTAGGTTTTATTTGTGGGATATTGTTCTTTTTGTATTTTTTCCAATTTAACTATTTTCCATTTTCTTTTTTAAATAATTTTATGAATAATCTTGCTTGGATATTGAGAAGTTTAATACAATGGTTTGGTTAATTTATTAGTAACGATTACATACCTATTTTTATCATATTTTAATTTCAATATATAATTTAATTATAAATAGAATAATAGCTTTTTCGATTGTAAATTTCTCTCGTTAATGTGCACATTTCTAACAAAGACGCTCATATAGGAAAAACCCATTTTCAACCAAATATTGGTTATGAAAATTTTTGCGACGACTAAATATGGTCATTAATATTTATTTCCAATGAAGCTTCACCGTCAGAAATATATATTACCGATGAAACTTCACCATTGCAAATATATATATTCGACGAGTCTTCATTGTCGAAAATATATATATTCCCGACGAAAGTTGCCATTGCAAATATGTATTACCGACAAAATTTCACCGTTGGAAGTACATATTTTCGACGATGCTTGATCATAGCAAATATGTTTTTGTGCCTATTTCTGTCAAGCCGTTATGTATTTTCGATAACCTTGTATGGTCGGTAATTGTAATTGCGATGATTGTGCACTCTCGTAAAAAAATATGATTTTGTTGGAAAAATATTTTCTGACACAATTGTTTGGTCGGAAAAACATGATCGCAAAAAACATTTGTCGTCACTTGAAAAGTAATATCGACAACTCTATAAGTATTTGCGACCAAAATTCCATGTCGAAAATAAAATAAGTTTGCCATTTTGAACATTCATTTCCAACATAAAAATAACTATTAACAACGAGTTACGTGTGTCGAAAATGCATTAATTCCAACGGCTGGTCGGAACAAAAGTATTTCCAATGAGACAATTTCCGACGCTCAGCGAGGGCTTTTTCCCGTCGGAAATAAGTATTTGCGACGGCAAAATGCCTTTTCCAACGGTATTTGACCCTTGCTAATGACACTTTGTTTTGTAGTGAGGGCTTCAAATATTTACATTTTAATCAAAAACCACCCACTAACTTTATTTTAATAATAAGAACAAAAGACTAAAAAAAAAACATAACAAACCCAGCGTTGGGAGCGTACCCCCACCCCCCAGTCCACTTTTTTTCTCCTACCTTTTGTCCCATCATTCAGCTACATTAATAGTTTTTTTTTTTTTGCATAGAATAAAAAAAAAACTTCGAATTGAATTTCATTCTCCTATTTTATTTTTGTGGTGTTGTTTTCTAATAGTAGTCATGATAATGAGAAACTTTTCAATGTGTCTAGAACACAGGATTGTACACTCCATACAAGTTGTGAGAATCTTGTGTTAAAAAATTAATAACATAAAAAATAAAATTTTCCACCACACTTATATAATAACATGTGGTATATCATTTGTGTTACGGGCACAAGGAAAAATTTCTCGAAGATGACACCTAAGCTCAAGAAATTGGATGGAAAGCTACATTTATTTTTGTAGGTATATGAAAAAAGTGAAGAAATTTTAATTTGGTAATTGAAAACAGCTTTTTAAATATAATTACTTAGAATTAAACACTATTTATAAAACTTGACCAATAAGGGTCTAAGTTTTAAACCTTATGAAACTGAACCAATAATTAAACACTATTTATAAAACTTAACCAATAAGTAGACACTATTAATGAAATTAGACCAATAAATAGACATCATTTATGAAACTGGATCAATAAGTAGACACTATTTATGAAACGAAAACAAAAATTAGGCATAATTTGAACACTGGACTATACACTATTTATGAAACTAGAGTAAGAACTAGACAATATTTATGAATTATGACAAAAAAATAGGCACTATTTATGAAAGTGGACCAATAACTAGACATTATTTATGAAACCGAACCAAGAAAGAGACACTATTAATAAAATGTTACGAATTAGTATACATTATTTATGAAACTAGACTCAATAACTAGGCATTATTTATGAAACATGATCAAGAACTAGACATCATTTTATGAAAGTGGACAAAAACTAGACACTATTTATGAAATTGAACCAATAAATAGTATAGTATCGTTCAGTTTCATAAATAATGCAGTTTCATAAATAATGTTCTGTTTTATAAACAATGTTCAATTTCATAAACAGTGTACATGTATTGCGCGCACGTTAGTTTTTTTTTTTTTTTTTAAATTGTGTCCTGTTTCGTTAAAAATTAAGTTTTTTGTCATTTTTATTAAAATTTAAGGGTTTTTCATTAAAATTTAATTCTTTTTCATTAAATAAAGTTTATAGCATGATTTTTTGTTAAAATAAACTTAGTCCAAGCCCTTTTCATTAAAGTTCCCTATTTTCAAATGGTATTTTTTAAGAATTGAACGGGACAAAGCTAAATCACATTGGTAGGGGTCTGAATGCAACTATTATAACATTTTCTTTATAAGGTTTTCAACTACGGGCTCCTTATGCTGCTATGCATGTTGCTAAATAATCCATATTGATCAATGATAGGTGACGCAACCATATTAACGCAATCATAGTGACGTAATCATATGGACGCAATCCATATTGATCAATGATAGGTGACGCAACCATATTGACGCAATCATATTAACGCAATCATAGCTGCCCCAATGCATATATTACATATCTATATCGAAAGAGGGCATTGTGTAGGTTAGCACACACCCTGACGTCCCAAAGAATCATTTTTGTACCTAAAGAGATCAATGATTCTGCTGCAAAGGAGTAGCCTGCTCGGCCAAGTAGGAAAACAAAAGGGATAAGACCATCTCCAATTGAAGGGGATATATTTAGTTTTTGTTCAGATTATAGTCCTGTAAGAAATTATTTTTTAATGAATAATATCAGACTATTTTATATATCATCTTTAATCGAAGGGGTCTATTTTTTGTCCCCTCAATAATTTATTATTTTTAAGTTTGTTCTTTAACTTTATTAGTTAATTGAATTAAATTACCATATTAAGTTTGTTCTTAATAATTTTTCAGATATGATTTTTAAGTGACATGTGTCAAGATGTAATTGGTTAATTTGACTTGCACGTTAACAACTTAGACATTAATTCTAAGATCACACTTTAATTGAAATACAACATCTTAAAAATTAAAACTGCAACAACTTAAATATCAAAGATTATGACATTTTAAATATACTTTTGAACATATAGTAGTATAGGTAGATTACATATATATATACACACACGTTCAAAAGTATATAGTACTGCTAAAAATATATATACGTTTAAAAGTTATATATATATATATATATATATATATATATATATATATATATATATATATTTGTTAGGGGTAATGTCACATTCTGGCCCAGCCCTAGTAACAAAACCGTGAGGGCGTGGTAGGGGCCCAAAACAAACAATATATTGCTACGGGTGGAGTCGAGCCAGGGATATGGTGGGGCCTGAGCCGTGATGTGACATGTAATAATATGTGCAATAATTATTTGTTCATTATAATTAAGGTAAGTAATAATAATATTGATTTGATTTGAATATTGTGACACAAGTTGTAAATATTTTGTAATAATAGATGAATTACTTTTTTATTTGGCAGTCTTTTTCAAATTTAGATTTTATTTGGATGTTTAGAATTAGGTGGGTTTTTATTTAGAAAATAAGAGTTGCAATGGTCTATATCTAAAGAATCCTTAAAACTTTAACAACTTAAATATTAAAGATTACAAGTAGTATTCCTCTTCATTTGTAAGTGAGATGTCTGAGGTTCGATTCTCTCCAAATGCGAGTTTGAACCACAATATTACAAGCTCATTATGAGGCTAAGCCAATCCCCTTCTCCTTAGTGTAGATAATATCGTTTGTTCAAAAAAAAAATATTAAAGATTACAACAACTTATTGGATCCAAGCCTTTCCTTTGGTTGAAGATGCGGCCATTTGAAAATTATTGAAAAAATTAAAGGAAAGATTATTGGAAGAGATAGGGCCATCTCTAACCGAGGGTTGGCCAGAGGGCTCATTTTAGCCATCTGGCCCTCCAAGATTCCCCAAGATATTAATATTTTAATGAACAGTACATGGCCATATTTGCCTCCGTCTCCAACCGAGGGCCAGATGGCTCGTTTTAGCCCTGTCACAAAAAACCGTCTCCAACTGAGGGCCAAAGGGTCATAGGGCCAAACATAATTTATTATTTAAAAACTACAACTAAAATGTTGTTTAAGTTTCATGTTGTATAATTTTTATGCTGGTTAATGTTATTTAATGTTGTTTCATATTGTTTAATGTTGTTTCATGTTACTTAATTTAATTTAATGTTGTATAATGGCTTAGGAAGTTATAGGAAAAAAATAGAATTTTAAAAAAATATGAAATAAATTTTGTGAAATAGAAGTTATAGGAAAAAAATGGAATTTAAAAAAAATATATGAAAAAATTTTGTGATATAGAAGTTATAGGAAAAAAATGGAATTTAAAAAAAAATATGAAATAATTTTGTGAAATAGAAGTTATAGGAAAAAAAAATATGAAACAAATTTTTTGAAATAGAAGTTATAGGAAAAAATGGAATTTAAAAAAAATATGAAACAAATTTTGTGAAATAGAAGTTATAGGAAAAAAAAGAATTTAAAAAAAAATATGAACCAAATTTTGTGAAATAGAAGTTATAAGAAAAAAAAAAGTTATATGAAAATTTTTGTAAAGAAAAAATAATAATAATAATGTAAAAAAAAAATCAAATCAAATGCAACGGCTAGTAGCCGTTTCATTTGAATTTAAAAAAGAAAATCATGTCGGTTATACCCGACAGGAATACATGCCATTATTTAGTATATTAAATAATAGCATGTATTCTTGTCGGTTATAACCGGCAGGAATAACAAAACTAAAAAAAAAAAATAGCCAGCCGGCCCTTTGGCCCTTTGAAATTCCGCGGGGCCCTCCCAGATTCTCTAGCCCTCTGGCCTAGCCCTCGGTTGGAGACGGTTTTAGGGCTATTTTCGGCCCTCTGGCCCTCTGGACCTTTCGGTTGGAGATGGCCTAAGAGAATAGAATATGAAGAATTGAAATAAAATGAGGTAAGATAGTATGGAAAGGTGGAAATAATGTGAGGAATAGTGGTGTAGAAATGGTTTAGGTATTTATAGAAGAAACAAAATTAATTAATTTTTTTTTATATTTCTACTTAAAAAAATAATAATCCAACGACTAAATGACATCAGCTGCTGCAGGTTGGGCCCCATCAGCGGACTGGTTGACTGGCTGGCTGGCTGGCCCAGTGAATCTCCTTTTTCATTTGGCCTGGACCTCAATTGGAGATAGTTTTTTTTTTCTCATTTTGGACTATAAAAAAGCCCATAGCCCTATGGCCTAATCTATTGGAGATGGCCCAACATCCCCCACATTGTTCTACTCTCTACTTTTTTTAAATGGAAGTAATTATTCAATTTAATTTGTAGATTTAGAGTGAGCTAAAATGATTCGCTCTTTACAATCTAAAAAAAATAAAAAAATTTAAGCCCAACATGATTCACCATTAATCCTATCATCGATATTATTTCTAACTTAATTACTTGGTGTGGAGTTTTATCACAAAAGTTTCAGTAACATTTTTATTATATTTCTAAGTTACAGTTACATACATTTTTATAGAGGAACACTAATGAAAAGTACTTGAAAACTTTGAGTTTTAATGATAAGGACAAAATAAAGGGTAAAGTGAATAGTACCATGTTTGACTTTTTAGTGTAAAAATATGATTTTTCGTTAAAATGAACAGTATCGTGAACTTTTCGTTAAAACTCCATTTTTATATATGTCTCATTATCGTGTTGTTTTGCTTTTCATTTTTTGCTTCTATACGTTTTGTATATGGAACTGTTTTATATGGACTTGGAAAATTATGGAGAGAGGTGGAAAAGACAAGGAAGAGAGGTAGGCCCAATTGGCTTAAAGTTGTGACACCCATATAAATACGTTAACTTTTTGACTACCAAGAGAAGCAAATTAAAGATATAGTTTGAAGAGCATTACATGATATATTTGATGATATGTTATTAGAGATTAGTGGAATTTATTTCAAAATTCACAGTATGATCTACTTTAACATTATGTTTGGATGAAGAAATTTAAGATTATTAAGGATTTTAAAATGACGATAATTGAAATGACAAGATTTTATTTTCTAGAATTTGTAAATTTTCTTGTTTGGTTAACCTAAAAGAACAATAGAATTGAATACATAATATGTTAGTTTTAAACTCTCAATTATAGAAATTAGGAAATGACAACTATTTACATGAATTTAAACTTGATCATTGGAGGTCCCAAATTCCAAGTTTTTTTTTCCACGCGGAAACTCTAAATTTCTATGTTTATGAATCCAAATAAGGGAATTGATGCATGTCAATTTATAAATTCTGACTTTATCCGAATTCTAATTTTATTTCTCTCATCCAAACATAGTGTAGAAAATCCTCACTGTGATCGTTGACTTAAAAAAAAAATTAAGTTGGAAACTATCTGGTTATCAAAGTAAATATCAACCAAATAATTATGAATTTACCTAATTTGTTTATGAAAATTTTGTTAAAAGAAGATGAAAAATGGAAAAGTCCACATATACACAACAATGCTATTATAATAATGCCACTCCAGAAAATTATTGGCGTATAATGACCTTTTTTAGGTGAAATGATGACGATTTATTTGATACTAATTGAAAATATTGATACAAACATAAAAAACAAAAAAAAAAAACATTCGAACTAAAATTTAAGAGTTCATGAATTCAAAAAGAGGTTGCAATAAAATTTAAGAGTTCCTGAAAATAACTCTTAAGATGGTACATTTTTTTGAACAACTAACGATGGTACATTCAAATATAAACCACAGACATTTTGGGAACCATGTACATTCTAATTGCTGGAAGATATTGTATTAAAAGCCAGTATGAAAAATGCTAATGGGACTCTTTTAGACTCAAGTTTAACGTTATTTTCTTTGTCAATATATAAAATAATGTGCAAAAAATATAAAGTGACAGAAAGTCCATAGAGAATCTCATTTTTAAGAGAATGCTGTTAATATTTCTCAAGCAAATATTGAGCAACTAAGATTGCAGCCATGCGAGTTGGTTTGCTGTATGCCATGGCGCGTGCAGGCTTCAAAACTGAATTCTCTCACGTGTTTTTGTATGGTAGGGATGCGAGTTGGTTTGCTGTATTCCACGTTTTCTCTCTGTTTGGACGACCTTTTTTTTATTTTTTTTATTTTTTAAGAAATATATAGAAGTTCGATAACTCTAAACACTTACGAATGGTGGACTCAAATACTTTCACTAAAAGAAATATATAGAAGTAACAAATTAAGTAACTAGATTTGTTGAAACATAGCATCAGTGAGAGGCTTGAGACAACTAAACGCCAAACAGAATAAACAACGGTTGACATTCGAAAATCCTACGACAAATAAAAGGAAGCCACTAGTACTGCAGTGCACTAATCAGTATATGTGTGTGTATACACACACACACATCCTTGTTACATGATAATTTTTTCACGTCACTCAATACTACTGGTGCATGCTTGATCATCAACGATGCTAGCACTGCCTCCGCATGATTATGCCGCAGGATCAATGACGCAGGTAAGGTACTTAAAACCATGAGTTTTGTAATATCTATTGAAGTAAAGATTGCAGAGAAATACCCCTGAGCGATGTGGGATTTTACAATCCACCCCCCTTAAGGGCCGATGTCTTTGTTGGCACACTTCCGGCCAGGGATATTGTAAGATCCCACATCGCCCTTATATGTATATTCCTATCTCTACCTAGCACGATGCCTTTTGGGAGCTCACTAGCTTTGGGTTCGGTAGGAACTTCGAAGTTAAGCGATCGCGTGAGAGAAATCCCATGATCGGTGACCCACTGGGAAATTCTCGCGTGAGTTCCCATAAACAAAACTGTGAGGGTGTGATTGGGGCCCAAAGTGGATAATATCGTATTACGGTGAAGACGGGACCCGGGATGTGTTGGGGGGCCGGGATGTGACAATTGCTCTAGGGTTTCCAGCGAGCCACGAGATTCCCGTGCTCCATTCGTCAAATATAGTAATCCACATATGGAATTGAGGTAAAGGCTCGACTGGGTTCAAAGTGAGGAACATTATGGCATTAGTCTCGTCATCTTCTAGGTTTGACTAGTTCATCCCCTTCTCTCATTTCCCTCATTTCATCTTTCTGATTCCTCCCTTATTTCTCTCATTTTCTCTGTCTCTCCCATTGCATCTGGCAGCTTCCTTCTTTTTTTTTAACAACTAAAATGCCTCTAATTTCTTCGTTTCAACTCCAATTTACAAACAGTTTTCCCCTACGTGCTTGTAGGATCGAGCTTAATTCGAAAACATTAAGAGTGACCCCCCAAAGGTTTACGGATTTTAAATAATTATTTCCGAAAATTTAAACTTTGTAACCATGTAATTAAAATCTAAAATTAATTTAAATTCGTGAAATTACTATAAAATCTCACGAATTCAAAATACGTAAATTATAGTAGTGAAATCCAGGAACGGGACTTCACAATCAGCATGGTTGTCACCACCATTGCCACCGACAATGTCATCACCACCGACGATGTCATCACCACCACCATAGTCATCATTGTTGTTGCCACCACTGCTACATTTTCACCTCAAACACCACGCCCTATTATTGACTCCACCACCTTATCCCCACCATTGCCACTACCATCACCACCATTATCCTCATTACCGTTGTCGTCGCCACCACCCTTACTATCATGTCCACTTTTTTTATTGTATACAATTATATCATTTTGACATTAAATTTTATCAAATACATTTATACTGACTTTCATACTTTGGAGAAATTTTTCATTATGACCAGAGCACGGATGGTACACGTGTGTTTATATAAGTGGTGGAAAATTTTAATTTTTAAGTTATTAACTTTTCAACACACATATCTCACTATTTGTATAGTGACACGTATTGTACCACCCCGTATTCCAGTCATACTGAAAAATCTCTCCATACTCTGATCACTTTCAGAAATACAAGTCATCAAACGTCGAACCGCTTAACCACGAGCTGGTGGCTCAGTGGTAAATGGTGGATTGCGAGGCTTCCTTCAAATTAAAAACTGGAGATCTCGGGTTTGAAACCCGCTGCTGGTGTGGAAGCCATACTTGTGGCCAGGGGGAGGCTGAAATGCCTCTATGAGTCTTTCCGGCCCCCGAAAGAGGTAGATAACCGTGGCTTGCCACCAATTATCCCCCTTTCAAGAAGAAAAAAAAAATCTAATTGGTTTCTTTGGTTGGCCTGGCTAATCAATCCTTTTCTTTTTCCCAAAACAATACTCTAATTCTTTTAAATTATAAAACTTCGAACATTATTACAAATGGAAGAGCATACAAATCTATCCATTTTGATTACCTAAGCTATACAAATGTGCCCCATTTTAATGCATGACATTTTCATCACCAAAGAAGGTTAGGCATTTGCTTTCTCATTTCCTTTAATTGAAGAGAGGTGGAAAAGACAAGGAAGAGAGGCTCGGTCCAATTGGCTTTAAAGTTGTGACACCCATAGATGCATAATGGTTAACTTTTTTACTTTTTTTCTTGGCCAGAAATGTTATACTTTTTTACTACAAAGAAAGGCAAATTAAAGATATAGTTTGAAGAGCAGTACATGATATATTTGATGATCTGTTATTAGAGATTAGTGGAATTTGTTTCAACATTCACAGTATGATCTACTCTAACATTATATTTGGATGAAAAAAATTAATATTGCTAAGAATTTTAAAATGACGAAAATTGAAATGATAAGATTTTATTTTCTAGAATTTGTTAATTTTTTTGTTTGGTTAACCTAAAAGAACAATATAATTGAATATGGAATTTGTTAGTTTTAAACTCCCAATCATAGAAATTGGGAAATGACACCTATTTACATGCAATTTAAACTTGAGAATTGGAGGTCCCAAATTCCAAGTTTTTTTTTTCCACGCGGAAACTCTAAATTTCTATGTTTATGAATTCAAACAAGGGAATTGGTTCATGTCAATTTATAAATTTTGACTTTATCCAAATTCTAATTTTATTTCTCTCATCCAAACATAGTGTAGAAAATCTTCACCATGATCGTTGAGTTAAAAATAAATAAAAAATAACTTGGAAACTATCTGGTTATCAAGTAAATATAAACCAAATAATTATGAATTTACCTAATTTTTTAATGAAATTTTTGTTGAAAGAAGATGAAAATTGGAAAAGTCCACATATACACAACAATGCTAAAATAATGCCATAATAATGCCGCTCTAGAAAATTATTGGCGTATAATGACCTTTTTTAGGTGAAATGATGACGATTTATTTGATACTAATTGAAAATATTGATACAAACATAAAAAGAAACATTCGAACTAAAATTTAAGAGTTCCTGAATTCAAAGAGGTTGCAATAAAATTTAAGAGTTCCTGAAAATAACTCTTAAGATGGTACATTTTTTTTGAACAACTAACGATGGTACATTCAAATATAAACCACAGACATTTTGGGAACCATGTACATTCTAATTGCTGGAAGATATTGTATTAAAAGCCAATATGAGAAATGCTAATGGGAATTTCTTAGGCTCAAGTTTAACATTACTTTCTGTGCCAAAATATAAAATACTGTGCAAAAAATATGACGTGACATGGAGTCAATAGAGTGTCTCATTTTTAAAAGAATCCCTTAGTATTTCTCAAGCAAATATTGAGCAACTAGATTGCAGCCATGCGAGTTGGTTTGCTGTATGCCATGGAGTGCAGGCTTCAAAACTGAATTCTCTCACGTGTTTTTGTATGGTAGGGATGCGAGTTCGTTTGCTGTATTCCACGTTTTCTCTCTGTTTGGATAACTTTTTTTATTTATTTATTTATTTTTTTAAGAAATATATAGAAGTTCGATAACTCTAAACACTTACGAATGGTGGACACAAATACTTTCACTAAAAGAAATATATAGAAGTAGCAAATTAATTAACTAGATTTGTTGAAACATAGCATCAGTGGTTTACCCAAAAAAAAAAAAAACATAGCATCAGTGACAGGCTTGAGAAACTAAACCCCAAACAGAATAAACAACGGTTGACATTTGAAAAACCTACAACAAATATGAGGAAGCCACTAGTACTGCAGTGCGCTAATCAGTATATGTGTGTGTGTGTCTATATATACACACACACATCCTTGTTACATGGCAGTTTTTTCACGTCACTCAATACTACTGGTGCATGCTTGATCATCAATGGTGCTAGCACTACCTCCGCATGATTCTGCCGCAGGATCAATGGCGGGGATAGGGTACTTAAAACCATGAGTTTTGTAATATTTATTGAGGTGAAGATTGCAGAGAACTACAAGGAGGAAGGTGACGATGTAGATAGACAAGGCAGCACATTTGAACCACAAGGGAAATGGTATGGAGATGGATATGAAGAAGGCTGTGACCCCAAAGAAGAGGCCAAATTGATGGAAAATCGGGGCGATTATTATTTCGGCGGGACAGTAGCTAAAGTGAATAAACTTGTTTACCAAGATACAAGTGAAGACAAGTAAGACTGAGAATCCAAGAAAGTAAAAGATTACAGGGAGATGGAGCTCTCCGGAGGGACCTTGGAAGGGAAGAAGTGCTATTCCAATCTTCGCTGTCAAGCAAAACACTACGATTATTGATGCCCAGTCTAAGTTGTTGTTGTCGTAATTATTGTTAGTCCTCCCGTCTGCAACTTCTTGCCTTGCCGCTTCTAGGTCACGATCGGAATCGCGATCTCGATCAATGGGACCAATTACCAGCAGTTTGTGCCGTTGGGTTGGCGTTACTGTAACTGCAAGGAGAAAACTCGGAAAAGGTGTGCATGCAGATATATAGACAGGCAAGAGTATTTGAATGCTCAGGAAACGGTGCGCATGCAGATATATATACAGGCAAGGAGAGAAATGTCAGAAGTCTGGGAACTTACCTAGTAATTTAAAAAAGCAAACTTATGCTTGCTTTCATAATTTTTTTATATTTTAAGTTTAACAATATATTTCTATACTACACGAACGGGGAATTTAGCTAAACCATATAATAAATAATTTAATTTAGAATTGAAAGTTTAATTAAATTACACAATGGGCAACCTAATTTAGTATCGAATTCGTTATCTACGATATTCAAACATAAAACCTTTCACTTTTAAATGAAAAAAATATCACCAAACTGTAATACTAAGTAACTTGGTGTCTTCTTTACAATATTATAATTGAACTAATAAGGTCAACAATATAATATGTTTGCTACCATATTATAATCGACTAACTAGCTCAACAATATAATATATTTGCTATCGACCAATTAGTAATATAATATGTTTGCTATCATATTATAATTGAACTAATACGGTCACTCATATTTTTAGAATAGTTTTTGGTTGATTGTCTATAAAATTAAAAGAAACTTCGGATACGATAGAATTAAAGGAAACTAATGAAAAAGTCTTGAAAACTTTGAGTTTTAATGATAAGGACAAAATAAAGGGTAAAGTAAATAGTACCACAATTGACTTTTTAGTGTAAAAATATGATTTTTCGTTAAAGTGAACAGTACATGATACTTTTCGTTAGAGTTCCCTAGAATTAATTGTCTATAAAATTGATTTTGGAATGTAACCCGCTAACTACGGTCACTGTCAAAGACGATGATATTCAAGGGTGATGTCAATATAGGGCAAGAAACTTCAGATAACAAGGTATCAGCACTATACTTCTTAATTCTTTTCTTCCCATGGGTGTAGGAACTTACCTGGTAATTAATATAAGCAAACCCAATAATTAATTAATTATTTATAACACCATTTTCAAAGACATATTTTCAGTTATTTGGGTTTTAAGAGATGTTATGTAGCATCCCTCAAAATTGAAATATTTTCAAAGACAACCCCAGAATTGAACTGGAAAGATAATTAGTTCAATTACAATAATATGATGATGGACGAAATATTATATTGGCGTCTGAAGAACTAGATGTGAATGAAATATTATAACATTTTCTTCAAAAAAAAAAATTCAAAGTTGCTTAAAAAGTAGGATGACGGATTAAATATTATGATGCAAAACATGCACAAACCAATTGGAAACTACTTAAAAAGTAGGATGACGGATGAAATATTGGCAAAGTTGAATTGTGTTCACATGTTACTTGTGATTTGGCACACACTCCATTTGACAGCTTTGAATCAACCTCACTATCCAAACAAACATCATCCTCAACAGAGAGTTGAGTGTGACTCAACTTCCATACTGCATATCTTCTGAAATTTCAAAACCAGGAATAACATGTGAACACATAGGAGCCTTCCAAATGAAAGAAAGAAAAAACCAGCATCATGACAGTAAGTAGAAAGAGATCAATAACCTGTTAGCAGATTGACAAAAGTAGAATACGGTAGCAAATACTTGGTGTCGCAATAGTAATTGCACACTGGAATTGATTTACTCCACATCTTGATCAACCTGAGAGAAAAAGGATAACTGATTCATGTTGGACTTCATGAACAACAAAAAAAGCATGAATATGGAAACTTCAAGCATACATTTAGTGTCAGCCTAACAATATGAAGTTTTTAGACAATCCAGAGGGTTGTCATCTCGGACATCTGAAAAGAATACACCTCCACAAACAACAGTAGCACAGTGCTTTATGACCTGCAACAAAGCAAAAAGCTAATAATTCAGCGTCCGATAGCAGGATTCTTACTTTTTAACGTAACAAAAAACCATGGAACAAAGTATTTGGAAAGAGAATCATGAAAAGGTTTCTTTCGAAATATCTTAGTGTCTCGTGATCTATAGTACCATTGTGCCGTACAATATAATAGCCCACCAATTGTCTCAAACATTTCCACAATCTTACAAATGTAGGGTTCTTCTTTCGTCTCTCCCTAAACATAAAAATGAATGGGAAACATTGTCAAATCACATAATAGACAAATAGAACAAAAGTACATAAAAACATTTTGTCCACATGAATCACTCACTACACCCAACATTTCAGCCGAGTATGTTTCTACTTTGAAATATAGCACATCAAATTATATAAATATAACCCTTATGTTGTGGAAAAGAACGATTTATGTGAAATTTGCAATGAATTGGCATGTCAGGAATCATATAATCTGGGGATTACAACGTGGAGATAAGCAGAGGGATTGATGAGAAGAAAATTGGTCAAAAAATTATTTTGATATTAGCAATCAACACTTAAGTAATAATCCAATCATCAACAACCACGTCATATAATTCACAACATATGATTTAAATAGATGATCTTCTTAGCATTACCTTTTATTTCAATTTAGTTTTTTTTGTCAAAGTTAAGACGTCAAAGGACTCAAAACAACTAAGAGGTTACAAAAAATGCACATCACTTTTGTATTCCATCCTTAGTGGTAAATGGTAAAGTAAGTTTTCTAAGGTAAAAATCAGCTGCCATGTGATATAAATCCAATAAAACATTAATGTGAGCAAACCTAAATCTTCAAATTATTGATTTTGCTAATTTTTGTGGTGTTGCAAAAAGGAAACAATTATGATTACTCAATCACATAATGTAGACGACCAATTAACCTAATCTTACTTCTTACTTGTGAGTGTTTCTATATGTATTACTGCCAAACAACTAATCATGAAAACTCACTTGCACATGGGCATCTTCATACAGATCATAAGTGGTTCCATCAACCAACACCTTTGTGTAGTGACGACGAGCTTGAATTATATCTTCATCACTGTTTTCAATTATTTTGAACATAAAAATCCAATCGGAAAACAAACAAACAAATAACCAGCAACCAACCTGTTAAAACACAAAAGAATTTTTCCCGCTTCATATACATTTTATTGGGACAGGAGGCAGATAGAAGGGAGGGAGGGTTTCACACCCCGCCCTGCCACCACCACAAGATTCGTCCCTCGTGTTAACATTATGCAAATCCAACATAGGACTGTAAAATCAAGGTTTTTTAACAATATGCATATCCAACAAAGAACTGTAAAACCAAGGTTGAAATCTTAAAACACAAAAATTATTGAAACCAAAGCTTCGATACCATATTAAACAACGCCGAGAGGTAAAAATCATACGAATTTAGGAAATGGGTAAAGAATTAATCATACCACAAATGTTACAGCTACATTAACGCTTGGAAACACAAAGATTCTAAAGCCCATTTATTTGTCTTATCATACACCACTTATCCTTGAAGTTCACAGTATTTGATCATCTATAACACCTAAATCTCCAACATTTTCACAAATTACAAACTAAATTCTATAAAAAAATAAAAAAAAATCTTGAAACAAAATTTCTACCTCTCCGACATATCGCTTGGGGTATTGCTTACGAGCCTCCTTATCTTCCATCGGTTTGCCAATAAACCTCGATTCCTCTCCGTCTTCATCAGCCGCAGCTAACTCCTGAGTCACTGGCTTCCTCAGCGGAGAAGCAGCTTTTGCCATAATTGTTGCTACCCCCTCTTCAACTCTCGTCTTCTCAGATTCTTTGACTTCAGCAGAGAAGCAGATTTTTCCACTCATCGCTACCTCCTCTTCAACTCTCGCATTTTTTTGTTTCCCTTGGATTCATCGATTTCGGAGAATAAGCAAATTTTTCCACACTCATCGCAACCTCCTCCTCAACTCCTCCCTCCTTTGTTTGCCTCGTCTTCTTCGATTTCAGCGGAGAAGCAGCTTTTTCAACACTTGTAGCTACCTCCTCTTCAACTATCGCCTTCCTGGTTTTCCTCGTGTTCTTCGATTTCGGTGGAGATGCAGCTTTTTCCACACTCGTTGCTACCTCCTCTTCAACTCTCGCACTCCTGGTTAGACTCGGGCTCTTCGAGAGAAGTAATTTTTTCCACACTCGTTGCTACCTCCTCTTCAACTCTCACCTTCTTGGTTTGCCTAGTCTTCTTCGATTTCGGCGGAGAAGTAGCTTTTTCCACACTCGTGGCCACCTCCTCCTCAACTCTGGCCTTCTTGGTTTGCCTTGGGCTCTCCGATTTCGGCGGGGAACCTGAAGAGGTTCCGGCCTTCGACTTCCGCTTGTACGCCATTCTGCTTACGGCGGAGAGAGGCTGAACAGCCGGAGAAGACGGTGGATTGGATTGGGGTTATGTTTTATAGTGGGCCGTGAAATTATGGAGCGGGGAGCGCGCGGCGTGTGGGCGGGAAAACGGGAAATTTGGAAAGGGGGGTTTGAATTTTGAGGTGACGCTTGGTTGCGGGGGTGACTTTTCGGTGTGTTTGGATCTAATTTTGTTTGCATTTTGACTTTTTTTTTATTCCTATTTGTATAATGTTAATTACCAATTTACCATATATAAGTGTTATAGTTGTGCAAACATACGCCGAATGTATGTTGAGAGGTAATAGAAAGTTGTAATAAGAGTGAAAACGTATTAATTTCGTGAATATTATATGGTTTAATATTACATATTACTAGTAGTTGACGAGAAGTCCACGTACATAATGATCAAAGTGCTTATTATTCTGTTTATAATACTATAACTCAAAAAGAGAAATTAATTCCGTGTAAGTGTACTAATTGTTGTTGCCTACTGACAACTTAGAGATATGTGGATTCTTTATTTTTTTGGGTTCATGAAAGTGGTTTTACCTGGAGAAAATAATGATTTCCATGTTATTTTTGCTCTATTTTCGTGTTATTTACTTATTTTTGCTTTTGAATTTTTGTTTCCGTACCTTTTTTATATGGAGATTTTTTTATTTAGACTTGTAAAATTATGTTTTTATTGTCTTACAAAGAGACTTTTCTCAACAAAGCCAGTAGTATCGAATATATAGATATATAAAGCCACTTGTATTATAGTTGTTACATAAAAATCAAAACGTAAATACACATGTGTTTTATGGACTTCCCTTAACTTTTTGTTCTCATGTGTTTTATTAAATACTTCAAAAATTTAATGATGATTTGAAAGTGTTTTTAAAATGATTGAAAGTGTTTTAGTAAAATTGATTTTGGACCAAAATTATTAAAGTGCTTTTTCCGGATCCACTTAGATTTTTACTGAAAAAAATAATTTCAAAAATATTTTTCATTAAAAACGTTGTCAGTTATTTAAAAAGTATTGCCAAACAAGCATTTAACCGCTTCAATTTTGGCATTTGAATAGTTAAAATACATCACGATGTTATGGACAATCAATGGTGGACAAAATTTCTTTCACTAAAAGAAATTGAAATATATAGAAGTAACAAATGGATTAAACACGATTGATACAACATAGCAATAGTGAGAAGCTGCAGACAACTAAAGCCCAAACAACAAAATTACACTTACATAGTGAAACTTACAACAAATATGAGATCCCTAAATCTGAGGAGTATATCTTGCTATTCTATATAGAGTAGTTGTACATATTTGGTCACCAGTACTGCAGGGCACGAGTCTGGATTTATATATCTAGATAGATGCATCCTTGTTACATGAGAGAGTTCTTTCAAGTCAAACAATAATGCTGATGCATGCTTGATCATCAACAGTACTAGTACCACCTCGGCTTGATTCTACCGCAGGATCAATGGCGGTTGTAGGAATTGAATTGTTTGGGGTAGGGTACTCAAAACCACGAGGTTTGTAATATTTATTGAAGTGAAGATTGCAGAAAACTACAAGGAAGAAGACGGCAACGTAAATAGAATAGGCAACACATTTGAACCACAAAGGAAATGGAATGGTGATGGATATAAAAAAGGCTGTAACCCCAAAGAAGAGGCCAAAATAATGACAAAGGCTGGCTATTGATATTCCAGCGAGAGAGTACCTGAAGTGAATGGATTTGCTCACAAAGATACAAGTGAAGGCAAATAAGACTGATAGTCCAAGAAGGTCAAAGGTCACAGGAAAAGGGAGCTGGCCGGGAGGAATTTGGAAGCGAATAAGCGCTAGTCCGGTCGCTGCTGTCAAGCAAAACCCAACGATTATCTTTGCCCAATCTAAGTTGTTGGTTGGGAACTTATCGTACTTCCTCCGATCTGGAACTTGCGGCACTGCGGCTTCTAGGTCTGGTTCGCCATTGGGATGATCACGATCGACGGCGATTATCAGAGCATTGAGGAGTTCGATTTTCTTTGCAATAAAACGTTTCATTTTGTTGTGCAGAGAAGGAGAGAGTGATAGTACGTGGAGAGCGAGATACAGCTAAAGGTGTGAGTTTTTGGATTTTATATAAGCGAGGTTACAATAAATTAATGAAATAGAAGAAGAATATATTCGTCGTGCAAAAGCCGGTACATACATAATTCTAACACACAACGTAGGGAAGAGAAGTCAAAACAGCGGTAGATAATTAAAAATAATTAAAAATAATAAAAATGATCATGAAAGTCTCAAAAGAAGCAGTGGCCAACCGCCAACTCAAAGAAGCAGCGGCCAAGTGCTTATCAAAAACAAAACCAGACAAAATGACCGCGGATATCTTAAATGTCCACTTTGCGTCTACTATCTCATGTGCCATCTTGCTTTTTTATTTATTTTACCATTTATACTTTGATACCCATCAGCTCTATTCATTCGGAGAATGCTCAGATTAGACATACATGGCCTTTGTTATAACACAACACCAACAAAACAAGAGCAGGGAACCATTCAGCAATTTTTTGTTTTTTTTTTTTTTTGTTTTTTTTGGTTTATTGAAATTATTTTCCATGTAGTTACAATTTGATTAATTTAATTTTCTTTTTCTTTTCCTTGTTAAGCTTAGTTAGAGGTGGATATGTGCTTGGCAACTCACAAACAACTTGCAGAGATTTCACCTTTTTTGTTTAAAAGAAAACTAATGAAAGGGGTTTGAAAACTTTGAGTTTTAACGATAAGGACAAAATAAATGGTTGAGTAAATAGTACTAAATTTGACTTTTTAGTGTAAAAATGTAATTTTTCGTTCAAGTGAACCGTACTACAGGTTTTTTTTAAGGTACATTTTATTGTATTTTACCTTATAATTATGTATAGTAAATAATTAATATGTCTAATGGTTGTTATTGTTGTAATTTTCAAGTGTCGAATCCATGAATGGATAGAAATAGAGACATATTTAATTGATGTATGTTTTTATCATGTGCTATTAAAACTTTGAAAAGATAGAGAAATTATGAATTGGTAGGTGCTTTTGCCAATTAGGAACTTAATTTGTAGGAAGTCCAATTTGACATTTTCAATAAAATAAAACTAATGGGTATTGAAGATAAGACTGATGGGTATTAAAGTTTAAAGGATAAAATGGTTAGTTATGTAGACTAATTATATAGTACATCAATTGACCCAAAAAAAATTATATAGTACATCTGCTAACGGTTAGGTACGGTTAGGTATGTAGATTTAACTTGATTATATTGCACATCAGCTTGGGTTTGGGCTGGTATGTATTTTCGGAAACTACACCAAGGAATCCTAAAATGCAAAGAAACGCGTCCTGCCGCTCGCGGCTTCGAAGAAAAAATAAATAATAAAATAATAGGGAAGAGACGTCTGTGTGGACCGGTTAGATCCCATTCCATCTTCCAAACGCGTGCTACCGCCATCGCCATGGCTTCGAACGTAAAATAAATAATAATAATAATAATAAGAAGGAAGAGAAGTCTGTCGACCGGCTAGAAAACAAGCTAGGATAAGAAATAGGGAACTTTAACGAAAAATTTTCGTCATTGTTAACTTTAACGAAAAATTATATTTTTACACTAAAAATCAATTCTGGTACTATTTATTTTAACCTTTATTTTGTTCTTATCGTTAAAATTCAAACTTTCAAACATTTTTCATTAGTTTTTCTTAAAAAATAATATAAATGATCCGGAAATACTTTTCTGAACTCTTTCTTTTTGCTAATTCCTACTTATAAAGTAAAGAAGAAAAGAGCCATTTCATCTTCGAAACAAGCTAGGACCAGCATAACTAAAAAGATAATATAAATGCTCAGTAAAAACTCAAAATGGCCCCCTTCTCTTTTCATCAATTACTTTTTATTCCTTTCACATTTTTTATTTTGTTTTTATCTTTATATAAAAAATTAATATAAAATATTAACGTATTTATCTATGTAAATCTAGAATCTTCTGAATGGTATGAATCGAAACCAAATATTGGTGCGTGAAAAGTTCAAAGTGTAGGAAAATATCATGAATTAATTCTTGGCAACTGACATTTTTCAAATAATTTGAACCGACGGTCGAAAATTAAAAGAGCTAAAGATGTAAAAGACTTATTGAATATTTATATAAACACTAATAGTAATATAATATGTTTGCTTACATATTATAATTGAACTAATACGGTCACTCATATTTTTAGAATAATTTTTAGTTTTCAACGCGTTTGTGGAGCCAAAAATAATCACAAGACGACATGTGGATTTTTGGTAAAAAGGACAAAGTTACCCCTGAGACACACCGGTTGTCCTACGCACGTTAGCAATGGACAATCATTCTTTAATCAAGCCAAGAGTGTCCAAAAAAGGTAACCAATTCCAAATTATCTCATCCATCCTCATCTTAGGTAATTACTTCATAACCTACAAATTATTCCATATAAATGGAGATTAATTGGCTAATTATCCATTAATCACCAATTAAATCACCCATTTTCACACAAAAAACCTCTAAAGGCCGGCCACCTCCATTCCCTATATATATGATCCTATTTTTTCTAAAAAGGAGAGTTCCACACTTTTGCAAAACTTCCAAAAACTCTCCAAATATTTTTTCTCTCTAAATTCTAACTTTGGCATCGGAGGTTCTTCGGCCAAAGTCTTCCCATTCATAGTGAGCGAGTGAGGCTCTTGGCCTTGACCTAATATGTTAATTGTTTTATAGGTGCAATTTTTTCTAAGAAGAAGAAGACGGAAATTTGTATTCACAGCGTTTATCCGTTGGCTAAATCACATGTAGGAAACTTCGGATACGAAATAATTAAATTATTTATAAAGTTGATTTTGGAATAAGACACACTTCAAAATTAAGAAACTTCAGATACCAAAAATGGTGGATTTTAATCATTTTATCATATTTTATCTAATAGATTGCATGACGTCTGACAGTGACATCATTAATTCCGATCCCTCGAGCTTAAAGTATTCTCAAAAGCCTATTCCCCGAAATAGAACCGGAAGATGGTGCGTGAAATATTATCGTCTTTGATTGGACCATTGGACCAAAGACAGAAATATCACCTGCACAATATTTTCCTTAAATATTATATTGGAATTGGAAGTGATGATATCCAATAATATTAATCATATATCACGAACGTCAAAAGCAATAGAGAAATACGTTCACCCGTCACTGTCAAAGACGTCAAGGGTGATGTCAGTATATCCAACCAGTACTTGCTAGGTGGGTGATGTCAAGCAGTATAAACAACTAATACGGTCACTGTCAAAAACAATAATATTCAAGGGTGATGTCGGTATATTCAGTACTTGCTATTAAGGATAAAAATGTAATTACACCTTCAAGGGATAATACTTAGAGGTTAAGGAATGTTTAGTTTGTTAGTTTAGTTATTTCTTTTTGTTAGTTGTGATGACAACTGTGATGGTTGTGATAGCTTTGTATAAATACTCAAAGTGTAAAGTTATGCATTGAATTAATGAGAATATTTTTCCTAATATGGTATCACATGCCCTCAGTCTCACGACGTCTCTTTTTCAATCCTCTTTTCCTGCTTCTCTTTGCACCGCTTCATCTTCTCCGATCCATTGATCGTGTTCTTGATCTTGATTGTGATTTGTTGTTCTCAATCGTGATTTGTTCTTCTCGACCGTGATTTCTCTCTCAATCCAGCTATGGTGACTGCTACATCTTCTTCCTTGGAGTCCACCGATCCACATCCTAACCCTAATTCTGCGATTTCTTCCTCAATTACAATCCAAAATATTGGATCTATGGTTCCGATCAAGCTTACAACCACAAATTACATGACCTGGAGTGCCTTATTTGCTCCAATTCTTCGTCGCTACAATCTTACCGGTCTTATTGATGGAACCACGGCGGCGCCGCCTCAATATCTCCTTGATTCTTCTGGCAATCGCACCGCGACTCTCAATCCTGCTTATGTTACTTGGTTTGAGAATGATCAAAACATTCTCATCTGGATCAATTCCACTCTGTCTGAATCTTTGATTCCTTACACAGTTGGCGTAACTTCTGCTCGCGAACTTTGGGCGAAATTGGAATCGCGTCTCACCACTGCATCTCAGTCTCACATCCATGAGCTTCAATCTCGTCTTCGCAGTCTTGTTAAGGGTGAATTGACTGCTGCTCAATATCTCCAGCAAATTGAAGAAATTGCAGATGCACTCGCAAGTGCTGGTGCTCCTGTTGAAGATTTAGATCTCATCTCAGTCACACTTCATGGCTTACCTCCTGAATTTGACTCCTTTGTGGATGCTATTCAGTTTCGTCTTGGTTCCACGACTATTGATGAATTACACGGATTACTTCTCAGTAAGGAGATTCAACTCAACAATCGGAAGAAATCTGTCTCAACTGCACCATTTCAGGCATATAATTCCTCCGTTAGTATTCTTCCTTTGCCTGCTAACTCTACCCCTCAAGCATTTGCTGCCCAGCATCTTTCTCAGTTCTCCACTCAAGGCCGCAATGTGGATTGCAATTATCCGGGCCCAAATCGGGGCAACTTTCAGAATCGTGGAAATTCCAGATTCAACAATGGCAGAAATAACTACTCTCATAATAATCAAAGATTCAATCGTGGAGCTCGCAATAACTACTCTTCCAATCGAAAGCTTTTCTGTCAGATTTGTCGACAACCAGACCATGAGGCTTGTGATTGTCCTCATCGCATGGATCAAAACTACAATGGCAAATCTTCTCATTCTGCGATGGTTGCTGGTACCTCCACTTCTACTCCTACCTGGATTGTTGACTCTGGTGCTAGTTCCCATATGACAAACTCGTATGCCAACCTTCAGAATCCAGAAGCCTACACTGGTCCTGAGCAAGTGTATATTGGAGATGGCAAAGGTTTACCTATTCTCCATTCTGGCTCATCCTCTTTACATACTTCTACTGAATCTTTTGCTTTGAAGCATTTCTTACATGTTCCTGATTTAAAGCACAATCTTCTCTCTGCTAATCAATTTCTACTTGACAATTCTTGTTCTATGCATCTTTATCCTTTTCACTTCACTGTGAATGATCTTTCTTCGGGGAGAATGCTTTTTAAATGACCAGTTCAACATGGATTCTATCATTTTCCCTCATCATTCTCTCCTGCTAATTCTCATCAAGCTTTAGCTGCCTCTGTCAAAGCTCCAAAGCATCTTTGGCATCAAAGATTGGGCCACCTTTCTGTAAAGATCATGAATAAGTTGGCCTCTCAATCATGTATTTCTGTTCTTGATGCTTCAAATAAAGCCTTTTGCTCAGCTTGTGCACTAGGAAAATGTTCTAAACTTCCTTTTTCTAGTACTACTTGTACAACCCGCAAGCCTTTAGAACTTATCCATACGGATGTTTGGGGACCCTCACCCATATTGTCTCATCATGGTTTTCGGTATTATGTCATTTTCATAGATGACTATACCAGATATTGTTGGTTCTATCCTTTAAAGTGTAAATCTGATGTCCTCTCCACCTTTATGCAATGGAAATTACTTGTTGAGAATTCTCTGTGTACAAAAGTTATTACATTACGTTCAGATTCTGGTGGTGAATTTGTTAGCACTGCATTCTCTCAGGTCTTAGCTAGCCATGGCATTCATCATCAGCTCACTTGTATTCATACCCCCGAGCAAAATGGGTGTGCAGAACGTAAGCATCGGCATATTGTCGAGACTTCTCGAACTCTCTTGGCAGCATCTAAAGTGCCTCATGCTTATTGGGTTGAGACTTTTGCTACCTCTGTCTATCTCATCAACAGGTTACCCACTATATCTCGATACTCTCCTTGGCAGTCTCTTTTCTAGAAAGAACCTGACTATAAATCTCTCAAGGTTTTTGGTTGTCTCTGTGTCCCTTGGTTGAAACCATACACATCATCAAAACTAGATCCTAAAAGCACGCCATGTGTCTTCTTGGGATATAGCTTAAATCACAAGGGATATCTGTGTCTACATCCATCTACTCACAGGTTGTATATTTCAAGGCATGTCCTCTTTGATGAGTCAACTTTTCCATTTCATACCTTCCAATCTTCTCCATCCCAACCTGTCTCCTCTTCTCCCTTATACCCATCCTCTATTCCCTCATCGCTCACATTTAACTCTATCTCTACACCACATACCATCTCTCACAATCTAACCTACCAACATACACCCTCTGCCCCTTCTCCAAACCAGATCCCCACCTTTGCAGCTTCTTCAAACCAGATCCAACCCTCTGTAGCTTCCCCCAATCCCCGCTCCCAGCCTATATTACCCATCAACAACCACCAAATGCAAACTCGATCCAAATCTGGCATATTCAAACCCAAAGCACTAGCTGCAACCAAGCACCCTATTCCTTCCCATCTTGTAGTTGACTATGTTCCTACAACCTACCTACAATCTTCTAAACACTCTCATTAGCTCACGGCAATGCAAGAAGAGTTCAATGCCCTTGTAACAACTGGTACATGGTCCCTTGTACCACCTTCTTCTTCTCATAATCTTGTGGGATGTAAGTGGGTGTTTCGGATCAAAAGGAAACCCGATGGCTCTATTGACAGGTACAAAGCCCGCTTGGTTGCTAAAGGATTTCACCAACAATAGGGTCTTGACTACACTGAAACCTTTAGTCCCGTGGCCAAACCAGTGACTATTCGTCTCATTCTCACTCTTGTTGCTCAATTTGATTGGTTCCTCAATCAATTAGATGTCAGTAATGCATTTCTCCATGGCACCCTTACTGAATCCGTGTTTATGCAACAGCCACCTGGCTTTGAAGATCCAACCAAACCGCATCATGTTTGTCATCTTCACAGATCCCTTTATGGTTTGAAACAGGCTCCTCGAGCTTGGTATGACAAGCTTCATAATGCTCTGCATTCTTTTGGTTTTCAAGGCTCTCAAAGTGATCATTCTCTGTTTATCAAGAGTTCTCCTACTCCGATATTCATCCTAGTCTATGTCGATGACATCTTAGTCACCGGACCCTCCTCTGCAGCTTGTCAACAAGTCATCACTCAACTCAGTGCTCTTTTTCCCATCAAGGATCTTGGTGCCCTTCATTACTTTCTTGGTATTAAAGTTAAAAGATCATCTTCTGGTCTTTTCATCTCTCAAACCAAGTATATTTTGGATCTATTGGCAAAAGCAAAAATGAAAGGTGCCAAGCCCTGCAGCATCCCTCTCAGTACCACCAAGCTGGATCACTTGTCTCCACTGCTTGAAAATGCTTCTGAATATCGATCTCTTGTTGGAGCTCTTCAGTACTTAACCTGGACTCGACCTGATCTTAGTTTTGCTGTTAATTTGGTATGTCAGTTTATGCATAATCCAAGACTTTCACATCTGCAAGCAGTAAAACGTATTCTCAGATATCTTAAAGGTTCTATTGATCTTGGATTATGGTTCTCCAAGTCCTCTCAAGTTCCATCTATTCAAGCCTTTTCAGATGCCGATTGGGCGGGATGTTCTTTGGACAGAAGATCCACAGGCTGATATTGTGTATATTTTGGCAACTCTCTCATCACATGGATCTGTAAACTGCTTGCTGACATCTTTTATTCTCTGCCTCATTCTCCCAAGATCTGGTGTGACAATCTCTCTGCCATTTCCTTAGCCAAAAACCCTATTTTTCATGCTCGAACAAAGCATGTCGCGATTGATTACCATTATATTCGTGAAAAGGTTCTCGCCAATCAAGTTTCTGTGCAGTTTATATGTACACAGGATCAGGTGGCATATATTTGCACCAAATCTCTGTCACAACCTCGGTTCATCCTTCTTCGTGACAAACTACAACTGAGAATACCCCAGTCTCGTTTGCAGGGGGATATTAAGGATAAAAATGTAATTACACCTTCAAGGGATAATACTTAGAGGCTAAGGAATGTTTAGTTTGTTAGTTTAGTTATTCCTTTTTGTTAGTTATGATGACAACTGTGATGGTTGTGATAGCTTTGTATAAATACTCAAAGTGTAAAGTTATGCATTGAATTAATGAGAATATTTTTCCTAATACTTGCAAGGGTGATGTCGGTATATTTAGTACTTGCTAGGCGGGCGATGTCAAGCAGTATTAACAACTAATACGGTCACTGTCAAAAACAATAAGCCTCTGAAAAGCAATAGACCCATCTTACATTCTTTGCTTTTTACTCGTATAAGCCTCTGAAACACTGTCTTGATACATAACGGATGAGTAGATTTTATATTATATATTTAATCCTATTTTTAGTATATTTTGGTTAATATTTTGGAAGAATTTTGATATTTTAAATTGTATTTCTAATATAGGATTTTCGACTTCCTCTGGAGCAAAATGTAATCAAATGGACGAATTTTGGAGTAATTCCAGTTAGAGGACGTTCGTGAGTCAGTTGGCTTGATCGTGTCAAAATATCAGATTTTTCCACTAGGTATTGATTTTCTGGCAATAAAATAAAGGAGCGATGTGCAATGCTGGAATAGTGACGTTTTAGGCTTGAATTGCGTTTTTGGAACATCCCAATCTTCAAAACAAGTTATTACGGGCTGGATTTGGAGGAGATTTGAGGCTAAAACGTGGCTGGACAGTTTTTGTGCAGATTGTCCTAGCTTAATTAAAACTCTATTTTCTAAGTTATTATATTATTATTTAGTTTCCTAGTTGGAATAAGAGACCTATGTTTTAGGGTTTGTGCGATGGCTTAACAAATATATTGCTTTGCCGTTCTTGTTTTTTTTCTACGCTTTCTTTTATGCAACTTGGGAGACAAAGAATAATTGCTGGGGTTCTTGAAGGTTTTCTATTTCAAGGTGTTTTTATTCTTATTCATTCTAATGATATTTTCTTTGATTTTTATTATGAGTATGTGTAACTAATTCCTGTTGCTAGGGTGAAGCTTTGAGCCTTAACATGAATATGTAATTTTATTAATTTGCTTATGAATGGATGCATGCTTGCTTTGAATTATTAATCACCGCGATTAAAACTATCTATATATTTTAATGATTGATCACCGTTATGATATTTAGACAAATAATTTAATGCGATTTCTGTTGGAACATCACCCTGAAATTGAGGAGGGCTTCTTGTGATTAGTAATTGTAAGTTCACTTAACTCGAACATCACGCTCTAAAGGGTTGCATGGTTTTTCAAAGGATTTTCACAAAGCTTAATGAGTCTTGTTTGTTTATATTTGATCTGAACATCACAGACGGATTGCATGTTAGATATACGTTTTCGCTTGAACATCACAAGGAAAATATGCATTAGGAAAATCTAACCTTCAAAGCATGTATGTGGAAATTCATAAATAATTGATAGAATTGCATAGGATTGTGATGGTGACGGCCAAACCCTAGATTTCTCCAAATTGTTGATTTTAAAAACGTTTTTCTGCTTTGCTGCCATTATTTCCAAACCTTCATATTTCTTTTATTGTTAATTTAATCTTTTAAAATTCATAAATCTCAAATCTTTGATAAAATATGTTTTAATAATAACTAAGAGTTAGTTTAATTACAAATTAGTCAAACAATCTTTGGGGACAACGATCTTGCATGAACATCTATACTACAATTACCTTGTATTCTTGCAAGTATTTTCAGTGATTTTAACCCTACTTCAGCAGGTAATAAAAATCCTATCAATAACATCATTGGAGATGGAGGCAGGCAGAGTGAATCATGCATCATACTTCTCTCCATGGGTATAGGAACCTACCTGGTAATTAATATAAGCAAACCCAATAATTAATTAATTATTTCTAACAACATTTTCAAAGACATATTTTCAATTATTTGGGTTTTAAGAGATATTATGTAGGATCCATCAAAATTGAAATATTTTCAAAAACAACCCCAGAATTGAACAGAAGAGGGAATTAGTTTACTTACAATAATATGATGGTGGACGAAATATTATATTGACGTCCAAAGAATCGGAGGTGAATGAAATATTATAACATTTTCTTCAAAAAGTTTTCAAAGTAACGATGCTTAAAAAGTAGGATGACGGATCAAATATTGGGAAAATGGATGATGCAAAACATGCACAAACCAATTGGAAACCACTTAAAAAGTAGGATGACGGATGAAATATTGGCAAAGTTGAATTGTGTTCACATGTTACTTGTGATTTGGCACACACTCCTTTTGACAGCTTTGAATCAACCTCACTATCCAAACAAACATCATCCTCAACAGAGAGTTGAGTGACTCAACATCCAGACTGCATATCTTCTGAAATTTCAAAACCAGGAATAACATGTGAACACATAGGAGCCTTCCAAATGAAAGAAAGAAAAAACCAGCATCATGACAGTAAGTAGAAAGAGATCAATAACCTGTTGGCAGATTAACAAAAGTAGAATGCGGTAGCAAATACTTGGTGTCGCAATAGTAATTGCACACTGGAATTGATTTACTCTTCACATCTTGATCAACCTGAGAGAAAAAGGATAACCCATTCATGTTGGACTTCATGAACAACAACAAAAAGCATGAATATGGAAACTTCAAGCATACATTTAGTGTCAGCCTAACAATATGAAGTTTTTCAACAAGACAATCCAGAGGGTTCTCGTCTCGGACAACTGAAAAAAAATACACGCCCACAAGCAACACTAGCACGGTGCTTTATGACCTGCTACAAAGCAAAAAACTAATAATTCAGCGCCCAATAGCAGGATTTTTACTTTTTAACGTAACAAAACCATGAAACAAAGTATTTGGAAAGAGAATCATGAAAAGGTTTCTTTCGAAATATTAGTGTCTCGTGATCTATAGTACCATTGTGCAGTAAAATATTATAGCCTCAAACATTTCCACAATCTTGCAAATGTAGGGTTCTTCTTTCGTCTCTCCCTAAACATAAAAATGAATGGGAAACATTGTAAAATCACATAATAGCAAATAAAAACAAAAGTACATAAAAACATTCTGCACATGAATCACTCACTACAACCAAAATTTCAGTTGAGTATGTTTCTACTTTGAAATATAGCACGTCAAATTATATAAATGTAACCCTTATGTTGTGGAAAAGAACCATTTATGTGAAATTTGCAATGAATTGGCATGTCAGGAATCATATAATTTGGGGATTCCAACGATCATGGAGATAAGCAGGAAATTGGTCAAAAATTCTTGAAACCAAAACTTCGATACCATATTAGACAACACCACAACAACAACAACAACAACAACAACAACAACAAAGCATTTTCCCACAAAGTGGGGTCGGCTATATAAATCCTAGAACGCCATTGCGCTCGGTTTTGTGTCATGTCCTTCGTGAGATCCAAGTACTCTAGGTCTTTTCTTAGGGTCTCTTCCAAAGTTTTCCTAGGTCTTCCTCTACCCCTTCGGCCCTGAACCTCTGTCCCGTTGTCACATCTTCGAACCGGAGCGTCAGTAGACCTTCTTTGCACATGTTCAAACCACCGTAACCGATTTTCTCTCATTCCTAATCTTATCCTTTCTCGTGTGCCCACACATCCAACAAAGCATCCTCATCTCCGCTACACCCATTTTGTGTACGTGTTGATGCTTCACCGCCCAACATTCTGTGCCATACAGGGTCTCCATCTAATTCTCCGTTCTTTTGCAAGATAGATCCTAGGAAGCGAAAACGGTCGCTCTTTGGTATTTCCGTGTCTCCGATCCTCACCCCTAACTCATTTTGGCCTCCATTTGCACTGAACTTGCACTCCATATATTATGTCTTTGATCGGCTTAGGCGAAGACCTATAGATTCCAACACTTCTCTCCAAAGGTTAAGCTTCGTATTTACCTCTTCCTGAGTTTCATCTATCAACACTATATCGTCTGCGAAGGCAGACACCAAGGAATATCATCTTGAATATGTCCTGTTAACTCATCCATTACCAATGCAAAAAGGTAAGGACTTAAGGATTGTTGATGCACAAAATTAGTGAGGACTTTGGTACAACAGAAAGTATTTAAGTTTGTGACCTTTGCTAGATTGCTCTGGTCATTAGTGTGGATAAGTATGTAAAAGGATAGAGACAGGAAAGCAAAACACAAGATGTACGTGGTTCACCCATATTGGCTACGTCCACGGAGTAGAGGAGTTCTCATTAATTGTGAAGGGTTTACACATAGGTTCAAGCTCTCATTTAGTGAGAACAAGTGAATGATTTAGTACAAATGATCTTCTCTAGGAGTACTCTTCCTCCATCCATGGGTGGTATCTTTAACCAGTGGAGATGCACAAGGTAATGTATCAATTTCACTTGAAGCTTACTTGTAGTTTCAGGCTTGGTCAAACGCGATACAAACCATGTAGTAGGAGTCCCCCAAGTCGCTGAGCTAGGAGATCTGCTGAAAGAGGTGGCAGACAAGGTAAGCAATCAGAGCTCCAAGCAATCAGTCCTAGATCAAAAGTTTGATTTCGAGTTCCGGCTGATTATTCTCATTCTCCCTATCTTGCAGGCAGCATGAAGGATAAAGAGAAGAAAAAGGAGGAGATATGATATGAGATACTTTTGCTTTTGAAGAAGTAACTTTCCACAGGCTTATTCTTGAACTGGGTTGGAGGGTTTGCTGGTTTCCTCCAGAGTATAAGGCAGACTGAAGAATTTGAGGGTCAAAACAAGTCCATCAAATCTAGAGTACGTTCGACCCTGATGATATGAGATAATTTTGCTATTACGCTTGTCTCCACATGCTTCCTTGTATCCTTCTCACTTGCTCTATCTGTTCCTCAGACAGATGTGATATCTTCTCTGGAGGCATAAAATGTTGAAGATGAGTACTCGAGAGCAATGCCAGGTAAGTAATCAGGTAAGGGGTTCCAGGCAGTCAGTTCCTGACTGGAAGCTTGATTCCAAGTGCTGACTGATTGCTCTCTTTCTCCTTGTCTTGCAGGTAAGAACAAGGCCAAAGGAAAAGACAGGGAAAAAGCATGATATGGGATACTCTTGCTTTTAACCCTGATGATATGAGATATTCTTGCTCTGGTGTAGCTTGTTTGCAGAGGTATTATCGGGGGGAAAGAATGCTGAGTATTTCGAGAGGCTTCGTTGGGAGTGCCATCTCAGATATGAGGAAAGGTTGAGCATTTTTGCAGGTCTCCCTAACAACAAGTTGTAATGATATTCCTTTACTCTTCTTGGTCATAGACATGTAGTGGGAGCTGCAAGCTTCACGTGTTTTAACTTTGCCATAGTACTTTGAAAAAGTGGTCCTGTCGGGGATCTGGCTCTCGAGATTCGGAGAACGGTGCCTCTTCGATTTTTGAGAAAGCAATCCTGCTGGGAGTCTGGTTCTTGAGGTCATAGCAATGTGGTGGGAGTTGCAAGCTTCACGTGTTTTAACTTTGTCAGAGCACTTTGAAAAAGTGGTATGTGGTATATGGAAAGCTGATGTTGCGTGTGAAGATTACAGATTGCCCGTAATTTCCGCAAAGCTGAGTGTGCATGTGACAGGTACTGTCAAGGCTGAAAAAGTAGGTGCCTCTTCGATTTATGAGATCGGCCCTCGTGGTTTCTGAGCAGGCCCAGCTTTTGAGAAAGCAAGCGCCGCTTCGATTTCTGAAATCAACTCCTCGATAAATTGCCCGTGGTTTCTGCAAAGCTAGGTGTGTATGTGGCTGATGTTGCGTGTGGAAAGTGGTGCCACTTCAATTTTTGAACCAACGGCCATGTTGCTATTTCTTTGCTATTCTTTTACCCTTCTTGGTCATAGCAATGTAATGGGAGCTGCGAGCTTCATGTGTTTAAATTTTGTCAGAGATATTTGGCAAAGTTATTTGTGGTACCCATAAGCTGATGTTGTGTGTGGTGCCTCTTCGATTTTTGAATCAACGTCCATGTTGCGTGTCACGTGCTTTCTATTTCACCAGAAATCTTCGACAGATTGCCCGTAATTTCCGCAAAGCTGAGTGTGCATGTGACAGGTACTGACAAGGCTGAAAAAGTGGGTGCCTCTTCGATTTCCAAGATCGGCCCTCGTGGTTTCTGAGCAGGCCCAGCTTTTGAGAAAGCAAGCGCCGCTTCGATTTCTAAGATCAGCTCATCGACAAATTACCCGTGATTTCTGCAAAGCTAAGTGTGCATTCTTCGATTTCTGAGCAGACTCATCTTCTGAGAAAGCAGGTGCATCTTCGATTTCTGAAGCTCCGTCGCGTGCTGCTTTTTATAGAGGTATGCATTACGTTTCAAAGTACACTTACATTGCCACCTGTAGAAATTCCCTTCTTGCACTTCTGAAATCTTGATTTGTCTGACCTCTTCTTCAACACCTCAGGAAAATGGTTGGCCCCCCTGACCGTCGTTTTGACTTGAACTTTGGTGAAGAGGCGGACATGCCTCCTCAAGACAACATATGGCGCCCATCTTTCATATCCCCTACTGGTCCTCTTACCGTTGGGGATTCGGTGATGAAAAATGATATGACCGCTGCGGTGGTGGCCAGGAACCTTGTCACTCCCAAAGATAACAGACTACTTTCCAAACGGTCTGATGAGTTGGCTGTTAAGGATTCTCTAGCTCTCAGTGTGCAGTGTGCAGGTTCTGTGTCTAATATGGCCCAACGCTTATTTGCTCGAACCCGTCAAGTTGAATCATTGGTGGCTAAAGTGATGAGTCTCAAACAGGAGATTAGAGGGCTCAAGCATGAGAATAAACATTTGCACAGGCTCGCCCATGACTATGCTACAAACATGAAGAGGAAGATTGACCAGATGCAGGAATCTGATGGTCAGATTTTACTTGATCATCAAAGGTTTGTGGGTTTGTTCCAAAGGCATTTGCCTTCATCTTCTGGGGCTGTACTGCGTACTGAAGCTCCAAATGATCAACCTCAGATGCCTCCTCCTTCTAGGGTTCTGTCCAGTACTGAGGCTCCGAATGATCACCCTCTGGTGCCTTCTCTTTCTGGGGCTCTACCGACTGCTGAGACTTCTCCTAAGCAACCTTTGTGAAGGCTCTCTCTTGTTTGTTTATTTTGGCTCATGTATATGTACATAGTTGTAACTTATCGGAGATATCAATAAATAAGTTTTGCTTCATTTTAACGTATTGTGTTAAATACACCAATGCCTTCTGCATTATGTTCTTTGAATTTTTCTTTTGTTAAAGCTTGTATGTTGAAGCTTTGTGAGTGAAGCATGTAGGTTGAGGTAGGGTTCCCTTAATTTCCCGAGTGAGGAAAACTTCTCGGTTGGAAACTTGAAAAATCCAAGTCACTGAGTGGGGTCGGCTATATGAATCCTAGAATGCAATTGTGCTCGGTCATGTGTCATGTCCGCCGTTAGATCCAAGTACTCTAAGTCTTTTCTTAGAGTCTCTTCCAAAGTTTTCCTAGGTCTTCTTCTACCCCTTCGGCCCTGAACCTCTGTTCCGTAGTTGCATCTTTTAACCGAAGTGTCAGTAGGCCTTCTTTGCACATGTCCAAACCACCGTAACCGATTTTCTCTCAGCTTTCCTACAATTTCGGCTACTCCTACTTTACCTCGAATATCCTCATTCCTAATCTTATCTTTTCTCGTGTGCCCACACATCCAACGAAGCATCCTCATCTCCGCTACACCCATTTTATGTATGTGTTGATGCTTCATCGCCCAACATTCTGTGCCATACAGCATCACCGACCTTATTTCCGTCCTATAAAATTTTCCCTTGAGCTTCAGTGGCATACGGCGGTCACACAACACGCCGGATGCACTCTTCCACTTCATCCATCCAGCTTGTATTCTATGGTTGAGATCTCCATCTAATTCTCCGTTCTTTTGCAAGATAAATCCTAGGTAGCGAAAGCAGTCGCTCTTTGGTATTTCTTGATCTCTGATCCTCACCCCTAACTCATTTTGGCCCCTATTTGCACTGAACTTGCACTCCATATATTCTGTCTTTGATCGGCTTAGGCGAAGACCTTTAGATTCCAACACTTCTCTCCAAAGGTTAAGCTTCGCATTTACTCCTTCCTGAGTTTCATCTATCAACACTATATCATCTGCGAAAAACATACACCAAGGAATATCATCTTGAATATGTCATGTTAACTCATCCATTACCAACGCAAAAAGGTAAGGACTTAAGGATGAGCCTTGATGTAATCCTACAGTTATGGGGAAGCTTTCGGTTTGTCCTTCATGAGTTCTTACGGCAGTCTTTGCTCCTTCATACATATCTTTTATAGCTTGGATATATGCTACTCGTACTCCTTTCTTCTCTAAAATCCTCCAAAGAATGTCTCTTGGGACCCTATCATACGCTTTTTCCAAATCTATAAAGACCATGTGTAAATCCTTTTTCCCATCTCTATATCTTTCCATAAATCTTCGTAAGAGATAGATTGCATCCATGGTTGAGCGCCCTGGCATGAACCCGAATTGGTTGTCCGAAACCCGTGTCTCTTGCCTCAATCTATGCTCAATGACTCTCTCCCAGAGCTTCATTGTATGACTCATTAGCTTAATACCCCTATAATTCATGCAATTTTGTATGTCGCCCTTGTTCTTGTAGATAGGCACCAAAGTGCTCTTTCGCCACTCATTTGGCATCTTCTTCGTTTTCAAAATCCTATTGAAAAGGTCAGTGAGCCATGCTATACCTGTCTCTCCCAAGACTTTCCACACTTCGATCGGTATATCATCTGGGCCCACGGCTTTTCTATGCTTCATCTTCTTCAAAGCTACAACCACTTCTTCCTTCCTGATTTGATGATAAAATGAGTAGTTTCTACACTCTTATGAGTTACTCAACTCCTCTAAAGAAGTACTCCTTTCATGTCCTTCATTAAAAAGATTATGAAAATAACCTCTCCATATGTCTTTGACCGCGTTCTCTGTAGCAAGAACCTTTCCATCCTCCTCCTTGATGCACCTCACTTGGTTAGGTCCCTTGTCTTCTTTTCCCTTACTCTAGCTAGTTTATAGATATCCAACTCTCCTTCTTTGGTATCTAGTCGCTTATACATATCATCATAAGTCGCTAACTTAGCTTCTCTCACAGCTTTCTTCGCCTCTTGCTTCGCTCTTCTATACCTTTCACCATTTTCATCGGTCATATCCTTGTAACCCTGTATGGCACAGAATGTTGGGCAGTGAAGCATCAACACGTACACAAAATTGGTGTAGCGGAGATGAGGATGCTTTGTTGGATGTGTGGGCACACGAGAAAGGATAAGATTGGGAATGAGAGAAAATCGGTTACGGTGGTTTGAACATGTGCAAAGAAGGTCTACTAACGCTCCGGTTCGAAGAGAGGTAAAAATCACACGAATTTAGAAAATGGGTAAAGCATTAATCCTACAACAAATGGTACAGCTACATTAACGCTTGGACACACAAATATTCTAAAACGCATTTATTTGTCTTATCATGTACCACTAATCCTTCAAGTTCACAGTACTTGATCATCTATAACTCCTAAATCTCCAACAGTTTCACAAAATACAAACTAAATTTAAAAAATAAAATAAATCTTGAAACAAAATCTCTCACCTCTCCCACATATCTCTTGGGGCCCGTTTGTTTGACCGGATTAGGAAAGACTGGACTGGACTAGACTATAGTCCCTTGTTTGGTCTGCACCAGGATTAAGTTTAATGACACTAAGTCGGACTTACACGGTCACACTGACTAACAGCTTCACTAGCTATTCTTAGTGAGACCCCCTCCCCCCCCCCCCCCCAAAAAACTGGAGGATTGCTAGTCTCGTCTCTAGTGCGTGCGTCGTCTGCAAGCATGCGATGTCGATCTCCATCATCCCGTGAACCCAGTCACAAAATCTTGCCTTCTCCTTTGTACATGAGCTACAACCCCTTCTCCAGTCATCAAATCAGAAACTCGCCGATCTCTGTCCCACGAACCCAACCCCCTCTTTGCTTCAGCGATGAATTTGTCCAGTTAAGCTCGCAATAAGTTTAATCCACCATAAACAACAATTCAATTCAAAGATTAAAGCTTATAAATCCAAATTACATAAAATATCAAAATCTGTGATAAACCCATAAATCTATTACCTTGGGTTGCAGTGCACTACTCCAGAAATTTGTAGGAAAAAACGAAATCAAATTTAGAGTTGTAAAACATATATTATAGTAGAAATTTGATATTTGATTTCCAATTTGCAATGCTCTCTCTGCTTTGAGGAACAAGAAAAAAGACCTCCTTTTGAGGAAGAAAATGCACAGATCCTCCTTTTTAATACACATATCCTCCTTTGTGGAAGAAAATCGGGAGAAATGGTGGAGAAAAAGAGAGAGAGGAGGGAGATGGTCGACCAGAGAAAAAAAGGGGAAGAAAATGAGGCAGAGGGGAGTGAGAGAGTGGGAAGGAAGAAGAAAACAGTGGGCTGGAGGAAAAAAAAGGGAAGAAAATGAGGGAGAGGACAGTGAGAGAGAGTGGGAAGGAAGAAAAAAAATGGTAGAAGTTTCGAGATAGGAAGGAATATGATAAATTAATAATATAATATAATATTTATGAATTAAACAAATATAATATTATAATTTATTAATTAGTCTGATTCTTAGTCCGACACTGTATCAAACGCTTCACTAAATTAGTCCAGCTTAGTCTAGTCTAAGCCAGTCCAGCTTAGTCCCCGAAGTTAGTCCAGTCTGAGACAGTTCGGTACAATAAACGCCCCCTTGTGGTATTGCTTACGAGCCTCCTCATCTTCCATCGGTTTGCCAATAATCCTCGATTCCTTTCCGTCTTCATCAGCCGCAGATTCCTACTGAGTCACTGGCTTCCTCGGTGGAGAAGCAGCGTTTTCCACACTCGTTGCTACCTCCTCTTCAATTCTCGCCTTATTGGTTTGCCTCGGTTTCTTCAATTTCGTCGGAGAAGCAGTTTTTTTCCACACTGGTCGCCACCTCCTCCTCAACTCTCGCATTTTTTGTTTCCCTTGGATTCTTCGATTTCGGAGAAGAAGCAAATTTTTCCACACTCATTGCTACCTCCTCTGCAACTCTCGCATTTTTGGTTTGCCTCAGCTTCTTCGATGTGGGCGAAGAAGCAGTTTTTTCCACTCATCGCAACCTCTTCTTCAACTCCTCCCTCCTTGGTTTGCCTCGTCTTCTTCGATTTCGGCGGAGAAGCAGCTTTTTCGACACTCGTAGCTACATCCTCTTCAATCTCGCCTTTCTGGTTTGCCTCGGGTTCTTCGATTTTGGCGGATAAGTAGATTTTTCCACACTCGTTGCTACCTCTTCAACTCTCTCCTTCTTGGTTTGCCTTGTCTTTTTTTATTTCGGCAGAGAAGTAGCTTTTTCAACACTCGTGGCTACCTCGCCCTCAACACTCACCTTCTTGGTTTGCCTTTGGTTCTTCGATTTCGGCAGAAAACCTGAAGTTCCGGCCTTCGACTTCTGCTTGCACGCCATTCTGCTAACGGCGGGGAGAGACTGAATAGCCGGAGAAGACGGTGGATCTTAGAGAGAAAAAAAAAAGGGAGGAAAGAGAGAGAATTGGGCGATAGGGGTTTTTTTATAGAATTAATAGAAAATTTGTTGAGAATTAATAGAAAGTTGTAATAAGAGAGACAACGTATTAATTTCGTGAATATTATATGATGTTATATTACATATTATTAGTAGTTGACGACAAGTCCATATACATGATGATCGATGTATTTATTTTTATTTTATAATATTATAACTCGAAAAGAGAAATTAATTTTGTGTAAGTCTAATAATTGTTGTTGCCTACTGACAACTTAGAGGTATGTGGATTCTTTATCTTTTTGGTTCATGAAAGTGGTTTTACTTGGACAAAATAATGATTTCCATGCTATTTTTGCTTATTTTCGTGTCATTTACTTATTTTTGTTTCCATACCTTTTTTATATGGAGATTTTTTATTTGGACTTGTAAAATTATGTTTTTATTGCCTTACAAAGAGACTTCTCTCAATAATGCTAGTAGTATCGAATATATAGATATATAAAGCCACTTGTATCATAGTTGTTACATAAAAATCAAAATGTAAATACACATGTATAAATAACCCAATTCCTAATTTGGGCTTCACTCTCAAGTCTCAACCCAAACAACACAACAACCCGCCTAAATCACAATTATGGACTTCCCTTAACTTTTTGTTCTCATTTGTTTGACTAAATATTTTAAAAAATTAATGATGATTTGAAAGTGTTTTTAAAATAATTGAAAGTACTTTTAGTAAAATTGATTTTGGATTAAAAACATTAAAGTGTTTTTTCTGGATCCACTTAGATTTTTACTAAAAAAATAGTTTCAAAAACATTTTTCACCAAGAACGTTTTCAGTTATTTAAAAAGTATTCCCAAACACGCATTTAACCGCTTCAATTTTGATATTTGAATAGTTAAAATACATCACGATGTTATAGACAATCAAAGGTGGACACAATTACTTTCACTAAAAGAAAGTGAAATATATAGAAATAATACATGGATTAAATACGATTGATACAACATAGCGGTAGTGATAGGCTGCAGACAATCAAAGCCCAAACAACAAAATTACACTTGGATATTGAAACTAACAACAAATATATGAGATCCCCATATCTGAGGAGTATATCTTGCTATTCTATAAACAGTAGTTGTACATATTTTGTCACCAGATGGACGGATGAGAAAAATGAGAAAGGAGAGAAAGGAGGAGGGGCACCCAATCAGAGAGGAGAGAAAGGAGGGGAAAGGAGAGGGAAGAGATGTACCGAATCCTTCACCCCGCGACCTGACCCGACTCCTCCATCGTGACCCGGTTTCCCTGCAGCTTTTCCGACAACGGGTTTTTGAACCCGACACCACCAATTAACTCAGTGTCGTCTCAGCTTCCATTCCCACCCAAACTTGACTGTTTTTGGTCGTGATTTCACGATGAACACCCACGACGGCTCCGAGAGTACCACGGACGGCGATTCGCCCGTTTTGCAGCCTTCACCGGCGACCACTACCATCAATCCACTCCTTTTGGACCCAGAAACAAGTCCCAAGCTTTGGTTGGTGCGTTTGAATATCGGGGAAGACGAATAGAAATATATATATATATATATATATATGTATATGTATGTATGTATGTAGATGCATCCTTGTTATATGAGAGAGTTCTTTCAAGTCAAACAGTACGGCTGGTGAATGCTTGATCATCAACAGTACTAGTACCACCTCGGCTTGATTCTACCGCAGGATCAATGGCGGTTGTAGGAATTGAATTGTTTGGGGTAGGGTACTCAACACCACGAGGTTTGTAATAGTTATTGAAGTGAAGATTGCAGAAAACTACAAGGATGATGGCGGCGATGTAGATAGAAGAGGCAACACATTTGAACCACAAAAGAAATGGGATGGTGATGGATATGAAGAAGGCTGTGACCCCAAAGAAGAGGCCAAAATGATGAGAAAGGCCGGCTATTGATATTCCGGCGAGAGAGTACCTCAAGTGAATGGATTTGCTCACCAAGATACAAGTGAAGGCAAGTAAGACGGATAGTCCAAGAAAATCAAAGATCACAGGAAGAGGGAGTTGGCTGGGAGGAATTTGGAAGCGGATAAACGCCAGTCCGATCGCTGCTGTCAAGCAAAACCCAACGATTATCTTTGCCCAATCTAAGTTGTTGGTTGGGAACTTCTCGTACTTCCTCCGATCTGGAACTTGCGGCACTGCGGCTTCCAGGTCTGGTTTGCCATCGGGATGATCACGATTGACGGAACTGATTATCAGAGCATTAAGGAGTTGGATTTTCTTTGCAATAAAACGGTTCATTTTGTTATGCAGAAAAGGAGAGAGTGATAGTATATGAAGAGCGAGATACAGCTAAAGGTTTGAGTTTTTTGGATTATATAAGCAAGGGTACAATTAATTAGTGAAATAGAACAAGATTCTTTTGTCGAAAATAGAATTACTGTTGTTTACGTGGTCGAGATCTTTGTCGAGACCTTTGACAAATAAATGCAGCTGCCGAAGGAAAAATTATTGGAAGACCATGGTAATGCATATTTCCAGTTCGAACAAAAAAAAAAGGAAAAATTATTGGAAGATCGTGTTATAACCCTCCGATACTCTATCGCATAGTAAAACAAAATTTTAAGCATCGTTCTTTAAAAAAATACTTACAGTCTTAAAAAAATACTCAAAGCACCGGTCTTAAAATTTGACAATCTCTTTCAAAGATGTTCTAAGAAGACTCTCTCAAGCCACTTAATACTACGATCTAATTGTATTCCTCTTCACTTGTAAGTGAGAGATCTTAGGATCGATTCTCACCGATGGTGAATATGAACTACATTATTGCTAACTTATTGTGAGGCTAAGCTCACCCCCTCTCCTTAGTGTAAATAATATCGTTTGTTAAAAAAAAATGAAAGTGGTGCCACTTAGTACTATGGTTTAATGGTATTTCTCTTTACTTGTAAGTGAGAGGTCTTAGATTCGATTTTTGCCAAATGTGAATTTGAACCAAATTATTGATTACCCGTTGTGAAGTTAAGCCCAACCCCTCCATTCTAAGATAGATAATAGTATCGTTTGTTCAAAAACAAAAACAAAAATAAAAAATAATGAAGGTGAGAACTTGAAAGTTGACCACTAAGGAAGGACAATCGTTGTATGTATGTAATTCTAAGCCATAAGAGCATCCCCAATGGGGGCTTTATCCTCCTTAAGGCTACCATATTTGTAGCTCTAACGAAAAATTTCATCCCAAATGGGCCGGAAATTGGGGCTACATCTACCACAAGGGCTAGCAACTTCAATCCTTGAGTAGTAAGAAGTTAGGCTACATCTAGCCCCAAAAAGTAGAAGGACCACACCAAATTGAGGGCCCAGTCTTGATTTTTGTTTTTGTTTTTTTAGTTTAGAAATTGGTGAGCTCCATTTTTAATTCCAAAACATGATTTTAAGGGTTGATTTTTCAACCGTTTAGGATTTTAAGAGTTTATTTTCAACTGTTTGTTTGATTAAGAAAATATATACAAACAATGACTATTTTGTGTGTTATTGATTAGAAAAAATGTTGTGCTTTGTGTTTAATTTTTTGGATTGAAAAATTCATATAAAAAAATTGATGAAATTTAACATTGGTAGTTTAGATACCTAAACCGAAAATATAAACAAATAACATAACTAAATTGTGATAAGATAATCCAATCCAATGATTGGTATGAAATAAAAATCTTGTTTGATTTCAGAGAATGTGTCAGTCAGAGAAATAAACCAATGGTTGTTATGAAATGAAATATTATCTTGTCTGATTTCATAGAAACAAACCAACATATGAGATTGAGATAAGATAATCAAAACCAATGAGTTATGAAACGAAATTTTATCTTGTCTGATTTCATAGAAACAAACCAACGGATGTGATTGAGATAAGAGAACCTACAACGGTGCATAAGTGATGATATTTAACTTTGTCAGAATTTGAATATTTTTAGGTTAAAAAGTTCATAAATTAAAATTTAAGATAACACATCCAAAAATCAAGTTTAAAAAAGTTAAGACAATAATAAATTTACTGTGTAATCAAATTACTACATAATAAAATATATAGCCTCATATAGAGCCTGAAAGATATATAGTCCCTTATTGGGAGAGATTCTTTTTTAGATCCCCAAAGATTCCTCAAAACTCTAAATTGGGCTATATCCACCACTTTCCTAGCCACAGGTCTACTGTCTCCTACTTGGTGTCTCATTTGTGTCTCCTTTCTAATTTTTTTAACACATGTCCCTCTATTTAACTTCATATCTAACACTGTTAAACTTTCAACTAAGTTTAATTAAAAAAAATAAAAACTGAAGTTAAACAAAAAAAACCAAAAACCCAACAGCAACCCTTCCCAACCAATAGTGTCTCGCAGCCACCAACCCCCAATCTCCCCCCCCATCATGCTTGTCAATTGCATTTTCTCACCATCGGCAAGGTTTCCTTTGTTGGGGATGTAGGATCTAATTATAGTCCAAGCATTCTTTCTTTGTCTTTATCACTCTTCCTCTCTCTCGTCGATGAAGCCGAGTCGGATCTTAGAGTCGGCTTTGCGTCGGTCAAATCTCGCCGTTTGTTCAAGCCTTGCAAATTTCCTTTCTTTGTATTTGTCTCTCTTCCTCCCTCTTGTCGGCGAAGATCAATCGGATCTTAGAGTTGTCTTTGCATCGGTTTAAATCTTGACCTTCGTCGTCGGTTCAATCCATACAGATTTCACAATATTCATTTGATTAGATATCTTCCTTCAATCCCCAAATCCTAATAACTTGACATAATGTTTGCTAGTTCTATAGTATGCCGATCGGCGGCAATGGGTTGAAGTGGGTGGAACTCAGGAGTTTATTCTTGGTTTTTGTATTACTTTAATTTTTAGTTTTTTTATTTAATTTTATAAAAAAAGTTAACAGTGTTAATTTTGAGTTAAGTTGAGGAATATGTGTCAAAAAATTAGAATAGGAGACACGAATTAGAGGGACAACAGACTTGTGGTCCATTTTTCTAGCCTCATATTGAGCCTCTTGGATAAGCTTTAAGCACATGCTACCATGGTCGCTTCATGTATCCTGGATTCACCACTTGTCTGAACTTTCCTTTTGCTAAATCTTAGTTTTTGTCTTTTTTTGGTTGGACCATTAAAACTTTGAAATGCTAGATAAATTATGAGTTGCTACTTGCTAGATACTTTTTGTCATGCACTTTTTAATTTAGAAATGATTAAGAGTTTATTACTTTTGCCCATTTAACGTTGCGAATGTTAGACATGAGGAGCTCAATTTGTTAAAAAAGGTAAAATTTGGCATGTCGAATAAAATAAAATTAATGGGTATTAAGGTTTAAAAGGTGAAATGGTTAGCTATGTAGATTTAACTTGATAGCACATCAGCTAACGGTTAGTTACGTAGATTTAACTTGATTTTAGGGATGTACTATTCACAAACATTATTTTACTTCTTACGTAACTCTTGATAATTTATGTCCGATAATCTACTTCAATTCATTTGATTTGAAGATCGAAAATTAAAAAAGTTATTAAAAAGTTAAATATGATATATGAATATCACATCACTAATATAGCACGTCAGCTAGCGTTGGTGTGTCCTGTCAGAATCTGCAACATGGAAATCCTATAATGCTTAGGAACGCTTGCTGCAATCGTGGCTTAGAACAAAAAGTAAATAATAATAATAATAGAGAAGTCTAGGTAGACCGGAAGGTGCAAAGAAACGCGTGCCGCCATCGTGGCTTCGAACAATAAATAAATAATAATAATAATGAGGGAGAGAAGTCTATGTGGACCGGAAAATGCAAAGAAACGCGTGAAAATGCCATCGTGGCTTCGAACAATAAATGATAAAAATAAGGAAGATAAGTCTTTTCTGAACTCTTTCTTTTTGCTATTTCCTTGGTTATAAAGTAAGGAAGAGAAGTGTGGGTAGACTGTCTAGATCACATAGATCCCCTTCCATATTCTGAACAAGCTAGGACCCACATAATTAAAAAACAATATAAATGGGACCTGGATTGTCTCCCTCCCCCGTCCCACCTGACAAACAGGTCGTGTCAGTCGTGCTCGTGTAACACTTAAGAGTTTATTCATACTTTCAGCAAATATAATATAAGATTTTGTGGTATCCACTAATGTAAATATTTTAAATTGAAGATCGAATTCATTCATTGTATTCATATAGGGTCAAGGAGTGTAGTTGTAAAAAATCATCAAAATTGGAGTTAAAATAACTGTTAAATCGTAATTTTTCGTTTATAATCGTCGAAAAGTTTTATCTCGTTACATGATCTCTGAATGTTTCTTTTTTTCAATTTTTGGCGTATGCGATCTCGAAGTATATATAAACATGTTTGACGGTTGGATCGTTGAAACTAGTTTCGTATAATATGTATCCCATCAAAACAATAGATTCACTAACACTTAAGAGTTTATTCATACTTTCATAAAGTATAACATAAGATTTTGTGGTATCCACTAGTGTAAATATTTTAAATTGAAGATCGAATTCATTCATTGTATTCATATAGGGTCAAGGAATGTAGCTGTAAAAAATCATCAAAATCGGAGTTAAAATAACCGTTAAATCGTGATTTTTCGGTTATAACCGTCGAAAAGTTTTGTCTCGTTACTTGATTTCTAAATGTTTGTTTTTTTGCAATTTTTGGCGTACGCGATCTCAAAGTATATACAAACATGTTTGACGGTTGGATCGTTGAAACTAGTTTCGTAGAATGCGTATCCCATTAAAACAATAGATTCACTAACACTTACGAGTTTATTCATACTTTCATCAAGTATAACATATGATTTTGTGGTATCCACTAGTGTAAATAATATAAATTGAAGATCGAATTCATTCATTGTATTCATATAGGGTCAAGGAGTGTAGCTGTAAAAAATCATCAAAATCGGAGTTAAAATAACCGTTAAATCGTGATTTTTCGTTTATAACCGTAAAAAAGTTTTGTCTCGTTACTTGTTCTCTGAATGTTTGTTTTTTGCAATTTTTGGCGTATGCAATCTCGAAAATATATACAAACATGTTTGACGGTTGGATCGTTGAAACTAGTTTCGTAGAATGTGTATCCCATCAAAACAATAGATTCACTAACACTTACGAGTTTATTCATACTTTCATCAAGTATAACATATGATTTTGTGGTATCCACTAGTGTAAATAATATAAATTGAAGATCGAATTCATTCATTGTATTCATATAGGGTCAAGGAGTGTAGTTGTAAAAAATCATCAAAATCGGAGTTAAAATAACCGTTAAATCGTGATTTTTCGTTTATAACCGTAAAAAAGTTTTGTCTCGTTACTTGTTCTCTGAATGTTTGTTTTTTGCAATTTTTGGCGTATGCAATCTCGAAGTATATACAAACATGTTTGACGGTTGGATCGTTGAAACTAGTTTCGTAGAATGTGTATCCCATCAAAACAATAGATTCACTAACACTTAAGAGTTTATTCATAATTTCATCAATCATCAAGTATAACATAAGATTTTGTGGTATCCACTAGTGTAAATATTTTAAATGGAAAATCGAATTCATTCATTATATTCATATAGGGTCAAGAAGTGTAGTTGTAAAAAATCATCAAAATTGGAGTTAAAATAACCGTTAAATCATGATTTTTCGTTTATAACCGTCAAAATTTTTTGTCCCGTTACTTGATATGTGAATGTTTGTTTTTTGTAATTTTTTGCTGATGCGATCTCGAAGCATATACAAACAAGTTTGACGGTTCGATCGTTGAAATTAGTTTCGTATAATTCGTATCCCATGAAGTTCAATGGTGTGTGTATGTATATATATTTATTTATTTATTAAGTAGATTTAAATCTATTTATGTTGTATGTATAATTATTATAGTTTTTAGGGGTATAAAATTTAATATATATATATATATATATAAATATAATTATTATAGGGTCATTTTATAAGTCTCTTTTGATATAGGTCCAAAATTGAAGCTAAATCAAAAGTAAGTACACAATTTTAGGCTCCAAAATTGGAGCTAAATCAAAAGTAAGTACAAAAGTGGACCCATATAAAAAAAGACTTGTAAAATTGGACCTATTTCAAGTTTCTCCTATTATATATAATTATTATAGTTAATTTAATATATATATATAATTATTATAGTTTTTAGGGGTATAAAATTGTTAAATTAATATATATAATAATTATAGTATTTTTTTAGGGTTATAAAATTATTAAATTAATATTCTGCTTATCGTGTATCTTGTTACCCACATGTATACCCGAACCAACCTGTTATCTTAATAGGTGGTTATCGGGTTACCCGATAACGATCCGTTTCGTTATCGTGTCGACCCAAACACTTGTTAATTTCATGTCGTGTCGTGTCGGGTTATCGACCCAAACACTTGTTAATTTTAAATTGAAGATCGAATTCATTCATTGTATTCATATAGGGTCAAGGAGTGTAGCTGTAAAAAATCATCAAAATTGGAGTTAAAATAACTGTTAAATCGAAATTTTTCGTTTATAACCGTCGAAAAGTTTTGTCTCGTTACATGATCTCTGAATGTTTGTTTTTTTCAATTTTTGGCGTATGCGATCTCGAAGTATATATAAACATGTTTGACGGTTGGATCGTTGAAACTAGTTTCGTAGAATGTGTATCCCATCAAAACAATAGATTCACTAACACTTAAGAGTTTATTCATACTTTCATAAAGTATAACATAAGATTTTGTGGTATCCACTAGTGTAAATATTTTAAATTGAATATCAAATTCATTCATTGTATTCATATAGGGTCAAGGAATGTAGCTGTAAAAAATCATCAAAATCGGAGTTAAAATAACCGTTAAATCGTGATTTTTCGGTTATAACCGTCGAAAAGTTTTGTCTCGTTACTTGATTTCTAAATGTTTGTTTTTTACAATTTTTGGCGTACGCGATCTCAAAGTATATACAAACATGTTTGACGGTTGGATCGTTGAAACTAGTTTCGTAGAATGCGTATCCCATCAAAACAATAGATTCACTAACACTTATGAGTTTATTCATACTTTCATCAAGTATAACATATGATTTTATGGTATCCACTAGTGTAAATAATATAAATTGAAGATCGAATTCATTCATTGTATTCATATAGGGTCAAGGAGTGTAGTTGTAAAAAATCATCAAAATCGGAGTTAAAATAACCGTTAAATCGTGATTTTTCGTTTATAACCGTCAAAAAGTTTTGTCTCGTTACTTGTTCTCTGAATGTTTGTTTTTTGCAATTTTTGGCGTATGCAATCTCGAAGTATATACAAACATGTTTGACGGTTGGATCGTTGAAACTAGTTTCGTAGAATGCGTATCCCATCAAAACAATAGATTCACTAACATTTAAGAGTTTATTCATAATTTCATCAAGTATAACATAAGATTTTGTGGTATCCACTAGTGTAAATATTTTAAATGGAAGATCAAATTCATTCATTATATTCATATAGGGTCAAGAAGTGTAGTTGTAAAAAATCATCAAAATTGGAGTTAAAATAACCGTTAAATCATGATTTTTCGTTTATAACCGTCAAATTTTTTTGTCCCGTTACTTGATATGTGAATGTTTGTTTTTTGTAATTTTTTGCTGATGCGATCTCGAAGCATATACAAACAAGTTTGACGATTCGATCGTTGAAATAAGTTTCGTATAATTCGTATCCCATGAAGTTTAATGGTGTGTGTGTGTGTGTGTATATATTTATTTATTTATTAAGTATAATTAAATCTATTTATGTTGTATGTATAATTATTATAGTTTTTAGGGGTATAAAATTTAATATATATATATATATATATAAATATAATTATTATAGGGTCATTTTATAAGTCTCTTTTGATATAGGTCCAAAATTGAAGCTAAATCAAAAGTAAGTACACAATTTTAGGCTCCAAAATTGGAGCTAAATCAAAAGTAAGTACAAAAGTGGACCCATATAAAAAAAGACTTGTAAAATTGGACCTATTTCAAGTTTCTCCTATTATATATAATTATTATAGTTAATTTAATATATATATATATATATATAATTATTATTATAGTTTTTAGGGGTATAAATTTGTTAAATTAATATATATAATAATTATAGTATTTTTTTAGGGTTATAAAATTATTAAATTAATTTTCTGCTTATCGTGTATCTTGTTACCCACATGTATACCCGAACCAACCCGTTATCTTAATAGGTGGTTATCGGGTTACCCGATAACGACCCGTTTCGTTATCGTGTCGACCCAAACACTTGTTAATTTCATGTCGTGTCGGGTTATCGGGTCGTGTCAGGAATTGCCAGGCCCCTTCTATTTTTGTGATCACTGTTAAATCACATTAACATTTCATATTGATTTTTTTATAGAAATAATAAGATAAAAATGATTGAAAATATAAAATATTAATGTGATTTAATCGTGACTACAAAAATAAAAAAGGACGAAAAATATATGGGATGGAAAGGACAGACAATCTAGTCCATATAAATGATCAGTAAAAACTCAAGGTCGACTGGCAAGTGGCTAGATCACATAGATCTCCTTCCATCCTCTGAACAAGGTAGGGCCCACATAATTAAAAAACAATATAAATGATCAGAATAAACTCAAAATGGCATAGACTGTAATTCTCTCCCATTTTCTTTTCATTCTCTTCACTCCCATGTTTTACTTTTTATTTTGTTTTTATTTTTCTATAAAAAATTAATATAAAATGTTGATGTATTGATCTGTGTAAATCTAGAATCTTCTAAATAGTGTGAATCGAAACCAAAAATATTGGTGCTTGAAAAGTTCAAGGTGTAGGAAAATATCATGAATTAATCCTTGTCAATTGATATTTTTCAAAGAATTTAAACCAATGGTCGAAAAGTAAAAGAACTAAAAATGTAAAATACTTATTTAATATTTATATAAACACTAATTCTACACTAATTTCCTATATTTTTAAATATATTTTAATATTTCATAATCGATCTATCGTTCTATTTTAAAATTTAAAATTTTGTGCATCACCATAGTGTTAACTTTTTTGAAAAGAGTTGTTCTTGAAATCCCCATTAGGTCTGCATAAAAAAAGAATGTTAACCAACTTCAGAAAAGTATAATTATTGTAACAATATTTTCAACCAATATGACGATTGCAACCAAAGTTGGAGACCCACTTTGAAAGAGTCTCTTTAGATCATATTCAACCCTTGGTTAAAACCTAAAATTTAGATTTTAAACTAACAAGCCACTTAGTACTGGTTTGGTACTGAGGTGTTTTTATAAAAAGTGTGTATAAAAAAAAGTTGAGCTCAAAAATGTGTTTAGTAAACACTTAAAAACAGCTTATTTTCACAGTTTTGGGTGGAAAAAAAGCTGAAAACATGAAACAGCAAATATGAGATTATTCTCATAGCACTTTTTTTTTTCAAAGCACAGCAATACCAAACCAGGGGTATTCCACTACACTTGTAAGTGAGATGTCTTAAGTTCGATTATCGATAAAGGCGAATTTGAACCCACATTATTGCTAGTCCATTATGAGGCAAGCCCAACCCCTCCCTCTTAATGTAGATAAATTTTGAGAAATTTTATCCTAGAATTTAAGTCTGGGTTAAAAAATTGGCCCACCAAAATTTGGGTTTTAAACTAACCATATTGTTCTCCAATGGTTGAATCTAAAATAAGTTTTAAGTTAAAAGCTAAAATTTGGGTAATTTTAAATACATTAAATGCAACGGCTAAGATCTAATATATTTAAATCTAACGATGAAAAACAAATAAAAAAGAGCTCAGAATTAAATCCAACTGCAAAAACAATTAAACATATAATTAAATCAACATTCACCCAAAAACATTATAAATACATGTTTTATGGAGTCGTTTTAGTGAATTTTCAATTTTTCTCAAAATTTAAATATTTTTAAATTCAAATATTCATAAAATGAATTACTATTATAATCTAAGTAAATTTTATTTTGAAAAAAGATAGGTAAAAAAAAATCAGCATAAATTCATTATTTAATAAAATTAGACTAAAACTTTAACCCATAATTATTAGAGTAAAAAAATTATTTCTCAGTTAAAACATAAATTTTCTAAGTAAAAAATTTTAAAAGTTGTAACCTCAGAGTTTGAGATAGTCTTAACGTTACTCAAATAAGAATGCAAAAATATTAGGCAAAAAAAAAAACTTAAGACAAAAAGGAAAAAACTTTAGAAGACATTACCGCAAGCACCATCAACAATTACATCCTCCGCAAAAAGACTATTGACTAATTGTGTATGACGACCTTCATCATAGGCAACGGAAAAGAATCCTTCAGATCTACTTTGTGGGGATCCTAGTGTCACGGGCCGTATGTTAAAAACAAGGAAAATGCCCAAGACATCATATATCTAAGCCCATAAAGCCTTGTCTTCATGGAAGCTTCTGGAACATCCCGGAAAAATCAAGAACATGGCGGAACGTTCAAGATAATCTAGGGCATTCCGGAACATTCCACACAAGTGTACAAATTCAAGCCTCACCTAGAACAATCTAGATTAGGCAAGTTGTATCTAGAACTATACTAGATATTTTTTGATGTAAGTAGGGGATTCTAGAACCCTCCATTGAGGAGGTGACTTAAGCCTATAAATAGGAGGCAAGGCCATTTGGCCAAGCCATCCAAGAATTGTAAGCAATTGTAAAGTTCTCCTAAGTTTCAATACAAAACTTCCTTTCTCCCATCTTCTAAGTGATTTTAGCATTCTCCAAGCTATCTTAGATTTCTTTGTGATTCGATCCGGGGAAGCGAGGCTTCGAAGGCTTACTTAGCTTGTTCATCGAGGTATTCAAGTCTAAGTGCCGCACGGGCGGAAGGCTTAAAGAGTCATCCCGTGACAGCTGGTATCAGAGCCTTGTTCGTGAATCACTTGAAGGAAAGTAGGATATGGCAAGTGGAGAGATGGTGTCCGGAGTCTCCGAGCTAAGGGAGCATTCTGCCGATGTCCAAGACGTTGCCAAGAGCAAGCCAAAGTTAAAGGACTTGCAAGCATCGATGGAGATCATGGAAGGGCGACTTGAGAAGGTGGAACGAACCATACTCGAGTTCGATACTCGACTTGATGAGGACGTTGTCGACAGGGAGGAAATCCAAACCATAGTGGACAATGGTAAGGATGAACTGCGTGGCTTGGTGGAAGGGCTACGAGATGAGCTCCTTGGCGCCCTCAACACCATGGCAGACAAGATGCGGAGGGAAGTCCAGGTTCACATTTACAACATAGAGGCAAGGTTTGTGGCGCTTCAAGAAGAGATAAAGGACACAAGGGAACTCAAGGGAGATGTGGCGTTTTGTAAAGAAGCAGTCGTGAAGCAATTCGTGCAAGGGTCGAGGGAAATCAAGGCGTTGGACTCCAAGGTAATCGACTCCTTTAAACCCAAATCCTATAATGGGAAGAGAGAAGCAAATGAGCTCGACACATTCGTGTGGAACGTGGAGCGATACTTCAAGTACCTGAAGCTTGAAGATGACGAGTCCAAAATCTCAACGGCAACCATGTTCTTAGCTGACAATGCCCTTATGTGGTGGCGTCGTCGAAGCATGGAGATTGAGCAAGGTACGTTCTCTCTCACCACTTGGGATGAATTTAAGAAAGATCTTATGTTGCACTTCTATCCCCAAAATGCCAAGTATGAAGCCAAGGAGAAGCTAAGGTGGCTCAAGCAAACGGGGAGCGTCAAAGACTACGTCAACACCTTTGTGAGTTTGTTATTCGAGGTGCCCAACATGTTAGAGGAAGACAAGCTCATGTACTTCATGAGTGGACTGCAAAATTGGGCAAAACTCGAACTACAAAAGAGACACGTGCAAATATTGTCTGATGCCATTGCCGCCGCTGAGTCCTTGATTGAGTTTAAATCAAGCCACCAAGGTGATTCCAAGTCCACGGGGAAAAGGGTAACCATGAGAGAAGTGGGGGAGAACATAAGCCGAAGGATAAGGCCGAGACAAGCAAACCGAAGGAGAAGAAAGCCAATAAGCATGACAAAAGCAAGGGTAAGTCTTGGCAACCCACTTGTTACCTATGCGACGGCCCTCACATGATGCGAGATTGGCCACAAAAGAAGGCCCTTAAGGCCATGACTTTCAAGGAGGACAAGGCTGAGGGGAGTAACGATGCAAGCATGGGATGCATCCGTCTACTGAATGCCATCCAGACAATCCTCCCACAACCCAAGGCTCAGGTTGGGGGAGGATCATTGTTCGTCGACATCAAGACTAGTGACAAGACGACGCGTGTGTTGGTGGACACGGGAGCAACCCACAACTTCATGACGTCGGAGGAAGCCACAAGGCTTGGCCTCCGAGTCACAAAGGAGCCTGGTAGCGTGAAGACGGTAAATTCCGCTGCCACCCCTATTGTTGGAGTTGCGCGCAATGTACAAGTAGACATTGGCGCATGGAAGGGAAAGATCGACTTCACCGTAGTCAAGATGGACGATTATGGCGTAGTCATTGGGTTAGAGTTCATGGACAAGGTCTTCTGTATCCTAGCCCATTCCCTTCTACAATATCTTATGTATCCTAGCCGACTTCACCGTACGGCCTTTCCCATTCCCTTCTACAATATCTTCTGTATCCTAGCTGACGGAAGACAACCTTGTCTGGTACCATTGGAAAGGCAAGCCAAGAAGTGTACCCAGCACTTGTCGGCAATTCAATTTGCCAAGTTTTGGAAGAAAGGCGAGGCCACATTTCTTGCAACCCTAATATTGAATGAAGGGGAGGAGAAGCACGGGCTTTTGCCGAAACAAGTGGAAGACGTCATTGTGGAGTTTGCGGACGTGATGCCTAAGGAATTGCCAAAGAAGTTGCCACCAAGGAGAGAGGTCGACCATACGATTGAGTTGGAGCCTGGTGCTAAGCCTCCCTCCAAATCACCTTATAGGATGTCGCCACCCGAGTTGGAGGAATTGAGGAAGCAACTCAACGAGCTACTTGATGCTGGCTACATCCAACCCTTCAAGTCCCCATATGGTGCACCCGTCTTGTTCCAACGCAAGAAAGAAAGTAGCCTAAGGTTGTGCATCGACTATAGAGCATTGAACAAGATTACCATCAAGAACAAGTACCCACTTCCATTGATCGCCGACCTATTTGATCAACTTGGTAAAGCAAGGTACTTCACAAAGTTAGATCTTTGATCGGGATACTACCAAGTGAGGATAGCCCCTGGAGACGAATCGAAGACGACGATGGTGACCAGATATGGATCGTTCGAGTATAAAGTCATGCCATTTGGTCTGACCAATGCCCCCGCAACATTCTGCACATTGATGAACAAGGTATTCCATCCTTATCTTGACAAGTTTGTTGTGGTTTACATTGATGATATCGTTGTCTATAGCAAGACATTGGAGGAGCACGTCAAGCACTTGCGCATAGTGTTCAAGACCCTTCGGGAGCATGAACTCTATGTCAAGAAGGAGAAATGCTCCTTTGCCGCAAAAGAAGTAGAATTTCTTGGCCATAAGATAAAGGAGGGGAAACTTATGATGGAAAAGGGCAAGATCAAGGCCATTCAAGAGTGGGAACCGCCGACCAAGGTACCAACACTACGATCCTTTCTGGGGCTAGCCAACTACTATCGGAGATTCATTAAAGGGTACTCAGCCATAGCGGCACCCTTAACAGACATTCTTAAGAAGAACAAGGCATGGGAATGGACGGACCGGTGTCAAGAGGCCTTTGAGAGGTTGAAGAAGGCCCTAATGGAGGAACCTGTACTAAAGTTGCCCGACCTTAGCAAGCCATTCGAATTGCACACTGATGCTTCCGACTTTGCCATAGGAGGAGTGTTGATGCAAGAGGGACATCCGATAGCCTATGAAAGTCGCAAGCTAAACAATGCCGAGAAGAGGTACACGACCCATGAAAAGGAGATGACCGCCATCGTCCATTGCCTTAGAGTGTGGAGGCATTACTTGCTTGGTACCCCATTCATCATCAAGACGGACAACGTTGCCACTAGCTACTTTCAAACCCAACAAAAGCTCACACCTAAGCAAGCAAGGTGGCAAAAGTTCTTAGCGGAGTTTGATTACAAGCTAGAGTACAAGCAAGGAAAGGAGAACGTGGTGGCCGATGCTCTAAGTAGACGAGTAGAGTTAATGGCTACGGTACTCAAGCCGCAAAGCCATCTCTTGGGCCGTGTCCGAGAAGGTTTATCACATGACGTCCAAGCCAAGAACATTATGGAGTTTGTCAAGGATGGGAAGACAAGAAGGTTTTGGCTTGAGGACGACTTGCTATACACCAAGGGCAAACGGATCTACATCCCAAAGTGGGGAAACTTAAGGAAAGAAATCCTGAAGGAGTGCCATGACTCAATGTGGGCAGGACATCCTGGCACTCACCGCACGTTGGCTTTGGTGAACGATGCTTATTATTGGCCACAAATGCGGGATGATGTAGATTCATACGTGAAGACTTGTCTTGTGTGCCAACAAGACAAAGTGGAACAAAGGCAACCAGGAGGACCGTTGGAACCACTTCCCACCCCATCAAGACCATGGGAGTGTTTGACCATGGATTTCATCACACATTTGCCCAAGTCTGATGGATGTGGATCTATCTTCGTCGTGGTCGATAGATTCACTAAGTATGCCACTTTCATACCCGCACCTGTGGAGTGCACAGCCGAAGTAGCTGCACGCTTGTTTCTAAAGCACGTGGTGAAGTATTGGGGTGTTCCGAGGAGCATAGTCAATGATCGAGATGCTCGCTTCACGGGTAGATTTTGGAAGGAGCTCTTCAAGCTACTTGGCTCAAAGTTAGACTTTTCCACAGCTTTTCATCCCCAAACTGATGGACAAACGGAGCGGGTTAATTCATTGTTAGAGACTTATTTGCGGCACTATGTTAGTGCCAATCAACGAGATTGGGCTAAGTTACTTAATGTTGCCCAATTCTCTTATAACTTGCAACGTTCGGAGTCGACGGGGAAAAGTCCGTTCGAGTTGGCTATAGGGCAACAACCCTTGACCCCGAACACGGTCATGACTGGCTACACGGGGAATAGTCCAGTGGCTTTCAAAACCGCTAAGGAGTGGCAATTAGACCACGAACTTGCTCGAGCTCACTTGGAGAAGGCTTCAAAGAAGATGAAGAAATGGGCGGATCGTAAGAGAAGAAATGTGGAGTTCCAAACTGGCGACCAAGTCTTTGTGAAGCTCAATGCGTCTCAGCACAAGAGTACTCGTGGCTTGCACAAAAGCTTGTTGCGGAAATATGAGGGACCATTCCCTATCATCAAGAAGGTTGGCAAAGCCGCTTATGTTGTGGAACTCCCACCCCGTCTCAAGTTTCACCCGGTGTTCCATGTGAGCAACTTGAAACCTTATCATGCAAACAATGAGGACCCAAGCCGAGGTGAGTCTCATCGAGCACCCCCTTTGATGACGGAGGCATTTGACAAAGAAGTGGAGAGCATTGAAGCCAAGCGTGTCGTGGTGCGACCAAGACAACCAAAGCATGTGGAGTACTTTGTCAAATGGAAGGGGCTACCATACTCCGAAGCAACATGGGAGAAGGAGACGTCCTTATGGCAATATAAGGACTTGATTGAGAAATTCGAGAGACAAGAGTAGACGAGGACGTCTACGGCTTAAGTGGGGGAGGATGTCACGGGCCATATGTTAAAAACAAGGAAAATGCCCAAGACATCATATATCTAAGCCCATAAAGCCTTGTCTTCATGGAAGCTTCTGGAACATCCCGGAAAAATCAAGAACATGGCAGAACGTTCAAGATAATCTAGGGCATTCCGGAACATTCCACACAAGTGTACAAATTCAAGCCTCACCTAGAACAATCTAGATTAGGCAAGTTATATCTAGAACTATACTATATATTTTTGGATGTAAGTAGGGGATTCTAGAACCCTCCATTGAGGAGGTGACTTAAGCCTATAAATAGGAGGCAAGGCCATTTGGCCAAGCCATCCAAGAATTGTAAGCAATTGTAAAGTTCTCTTAAGTTTCAATACAAAGCTTCCTTTCTCCCATCTTCTAAGTGATTTTAGCATTCTCCAAGCTATCTTAGCTTTCTTTGTGATTCGATCCGGGGAAGCGAGGCTTCGAAGGCTTACTTAGCTTGTTCATCGAGGTATTCAAGCCTAAGTGCCGCACGGGCGGAAGGCTTAAAGAGTCATCCCGTGACACTAGGACTCCCTACATTCTAACTGTTTATTGTATATAGGACGGTCAATTTTTATCAGGTACTATTTGTGTTTTATTTTAAATAAAAAAGTCAATTAATTTATGATCGCATAATGCACAATGAATTACTAAGTGTTTTATAACAAAAAGTAATTATTATTTCTAATGTCCTTGAAACTTAACAACGTTCTTCCGGAACGTGGAGAATAGAGTGCCTCAGCAATGGTCAAGATTGTACCATTGGACAACATTGTATGTGCCTTACCGTATCCTTCTATCAGGTTGGATGCGCCTGAGAGGATTGTCAGAGGTGCATTCTTAGGTATAAAATTAGTGAAATAGATGCGTTCACGTAAAACTGTGTGTGTGGTTGCATTATCTGCCAGACAACTAACTTTCCCACTTGTCATACCTAGAATGAAAAATTAATTTGAATCGGTCACATGCATAAAAGTTCGTAAAAATAAATATCAATTCAATATATTTTCATTTATTCAAGGATGGTAATTAATTAAAACTTAATATCCAAAAAACAAATCACCAACAAATAATCCAAATATAAAGGAAAATTGTTCAAAAATCAACCTAAAAACAAAGGAGGGGTTCGGCCACTAGGTGGAATTCGACCCCATTGTTTTATTTATACTAAAACATAAGTCTATGTCTATGATTTTAATCTTCCATAGGGGTGGTATCCTCTTGAAAATCAGAAACCTTCATCTTTGTAGTCTTCGGTTCGTCCATTTACACGAAGTTTGATTCAAACTTCTTACGACGAGAATGATATTCATCTACAACCTTCTTGGAAGCTCGGCAAACACATAACCAATGGTCCTTTGAACCACAGCGGTAACACATGTCTGCATCCATGGTTTCAGGTACTTTGCCCTTATTCTTGAAGTTCGGGGGATTGGGAGCGAGGTTTGGGCGCTTCTGGGCTTTGTTTTCTCCCTTGGATGGGCCTTAACTCTATTAACCTTGGTGAGATGGCTTTTGGCCGCCCCTACCACGCCTCTTTTGGCTTTTTGGGCGTTGGTTTGTGCTATAATGTGCTTCAGGCATAGTAGTCACCTTAGTAGGTTGAGCTTGATGATTCTTCGTCAACAACTAGTTTTGCTTTTCAGCGAAAAGTAAAATAGAGATCAAATTCGAGAACTTAATGAACTTCTGAGCTCTATATTGTTGCTGTAAAACAATATTAGAAGCAGAGAATGTCAAATAGGTTTTTTCCAGGAGATCCTTTTCGGTCAAAGTTTCATTACCAAACTTGAGAAGTGATCGGATTCGACAAACTTAAGAATTATATTCATTCACAAACTTAAAGTCTTGGAAGCGCAAATGTTGCATGTCGTGTCTTGCTTCAGGCATGAATATGTCATTTTAGTGATCAAAACAATCAGCCAAAGCGACCCATAGTGCATGTGGATCCTTTTCAACAAGATATTCAGTTTGCAGAGCGTCATGGATATGTCTTCGGATGAAGATCATAGCAGTGGCTTTTTTAGCTTCGCCAACAGGATTATATGTCTTTTCTTCAATGGCGGGACGCAAATTTTTTGCAATGAGGTGGAGCTTCACATCTTGGACCCACTTGAGATAGTTCCTTCCAGAGACGTCTAAAGCGGTGAAGTCGAGTTTGTTCAAATTCGACATGTTCCTATCACAAAATAGATGGACAAGATGTGGTTAGTGTAATGGAGAAAAATCAATCCATTCACATAAGAGTAGAACATATAGGTTCTAATAGACATGTATTGGTTTAATTTTGCATGAAAAACTTCGGGTTTTCATGGGTGATGTTTTTAAATGAAAACTTCAGGTTTTCAAACAAGGCATGTATAAGAAACTTCAGGTTTCGAATAATTATGAACTTCAGGTTCATATATTCCTATAGGCAAACGCAAATATATACAGAAATATGCAACAAGAATATGCCAAAAAAAAAAAGAACTTTAGGTCTATAATTATAGGGTGAATTGCCAATTTAGTCCCTGAATTATCACCTCAGTAAAAATTAGGTCCCTAAACTATTTTTTTTCAGAAAAATTAGTCATTGAATTATAAAAATCTGCCAATTACATCCCTAATATTATATACAAAGCTACTATATTCAATTTTCCGTCAATTTAAGTCACGTTACTTGCATGTGATACACATTAGATGGTATATTGGTAGTTTTCCATAAAAAAATAGTGTATGGAGTTAACTTTGGAAGGTAAATTGGTAGTTTTTCATAAGAAATAGTGTAAGTTAACTTTGGAGGGTAAATTAGATGTTAGATTCGCAACCTATATGAAATGTGAATGGCTTATATGCGAGAAAATGACTATATTACACTCTAAAGTGTGTCAAGTAACTTAAGTTGAAGAAAAATTGGACAAAATAGCTTTGAATATAATAGTAGGGATGCAATTAGCAATTTTTAATGAATTTAGGGACTTAATTTACTGAAAAAATAATTCAAAGACCTAATTTTCACTAAGGTAATAATTCAGGGACTAAATCGGCACTTCACTCATAATTATAATTGAATTTAATTATTTGGACTTCGGGGCCAAATTAAAAGTGTGGGTGAAAAAATATAAAACCCATTGGACATAAAATAATTAGGCGAATAAAACTCGGGGCCCAAAAGAAAAACTAAGCCCACGAGTGGCTTAAGAAAAATGGGTTCGTGTGACCGAGGCCACAAAATTGGGCTAGGGGAACTTGGGTGTGGGCTACAGGCCTACGAGGAGAGATAGGGGCAAAAAAAAAAGTGTCGCATCAGGTGAGCCCTAACAAAAAAACCACACGTGCTGGGTCCAACAGAAAACTGAATGGGTTGTTGGATATGGGCCGAGACAACACACAGCAATAGCAAGCCCAACAGGAACTGATGCGGGCCGAGGGTTCAAGACCCAATTGGGCTCGGGTCGAGAAGGTTTAAGACACCCCAGCGACGCAGGGTGTCGAAATGTGGCCAGGAGGATGCCAACGTCGCTTCAGGCACTGTCCTCGAAGCACGGGGGTTCAACTGGGAACCCAAATCTTAGATGGAAACCTAGGTTTCGACGTCGGGGAGGTCCGAGAACGATGAGGATTCAACGAATTTGTCGAAGAGCTTCTTCGGTGTTCATCGGATTTCTGAGAAAAAAAAACTCGTCATTTCCGACGATGGCGAGGTCCCAATCACAACTACATGTGTGATTTCCCATGAACAACAGCGGTGAAGCTGTGGCCGACTGCGGGCGGCGCCGTGCGTTAGGGTTTGATGCCAAAAGCATCTTCTCAGATGGAGCAAGGGTTTTGCTTTGGTGGTTCGCAGCTTATGTGGGCTCGTGTGAACCCAGTGTTGTCGGGGTCACGAGTTCAAAGAAACCTTAGGTTTCTCAATTTTTTTTTCAATTCAATACAATTTAATATAATTCAAATTGATGCATATGCAATTCAATATTTTAATGCATGTACATATATTTGATACAATTCATGGCAAATATCAAATTCACATAATTCAATAATTATGCATATAATGCATACACAATTTATGTAGAATCTAAAATTCAAAAAACGTAAAGTTGGGTCATGCATTATGGTGAATGTTCATGCTATCAGGGCTACAAAAATATTGATATAAAAACCGTTGTTTTGAAAGAACCTGATTGCGTGATGATATGGATGAACTGGTTTGATGCAGGAAAAAAAACTTCAACGTCAGATTCCTAAACGCAGCGGTAGGAGAGTGCTGATAACGTGTTGTGGTCTGTTTTATCTTACAAAGTTAAAGAAGGCCGGCAGCAATAGTAGAGAGAGATGTGTTTGTAGAATTGTAGGGGAATATGTGTTATTATCCCTCCTACATTGTGCTTTTATTTATAGTAGTAAAAGGAGAGAAGATATTCCTTCATCCCCAATGAATACAAGATACAATAGGAAATGATAACTAGAATAAAATCTAATTTAGAATTTACACAATCACACTTATACTATGAATGTTTACAACAATTATGACAATTTTTTTTTAAATTTTCAAGTTGTTAAAAAACATGTAGACGGGTGAAAAATGGGTAATGGTAAAAAAACTAAAAAATAAACGAGTTAAAAAGGATAAATGGGTAAACGGGTATTAAACGGTTACAATTAAATGGGTATGCAGTTATGGGTATGGTTAACCGTTTATAAACGGTTATGGGTATGAGTATAACCATTTAGGCAATTACCCAACGGGTAAACGGTTATGCGGGTATGAGCAGAAACGGTTATGGGTAAATAACTGCGGTTACCAGCCCGCCATAACCGTTGCTCATCCCTAGATTTTAGAGAGAGAGAGAGAGGGGAGGAAATGGAGAAAGAAATGGGTGATAGGGTTTTTTTAGTGTGTGAGTGATTGGATTTGGGGTTCTGTTATATAATGGGCCGTGAAATTATGGAGTGGGGAGTGCGTGGCGTGTGGGTGGGAAACCAGAAATTTGGAAAATGGGGTTTGAATTTCGGGATTTGAATCCCAGCCGGATTCAATTGGTGGGGATCCTAGGGATCCTCACATCCTAGCCATTCATTGTATATCGTGCGGTCTGTTTTCGTCAAATACTATTTCTATTTAATTTTAAATAAATAAATTCAAATGATTTCTGACTACACGATATATGATGAACGGTTAGGATGTGAGAATCCCTAGGATCCCCACCAATAAGATCTGGCTAGGATCCAAATCCTGAATTTTGAGGTGACGTTTGGTTTTGGAGCGTAAGGACTTTGGGGGGTGTTTGGTTGCGGGGGTTAACTTTTCCGTGTGTTTGGCTCTAATTTTGTTTACATTTTGACTTTTTTCGGATTTGTATAAATACTAATTACCAAATTTACCATAAATGTGTGTTATAGTTGTGTAAACGCAAACAAACGATGAATGCATGATGAGAGTTAATAGAAAGTTGTAATAAGAGAGAGACAACTTATTAATTTCGTAAATATTATACAGTGTTATGTTAAGTACTATTAATAGTTGAAGAGAGCTTACATGCATGATGATCAACATTTTTAATTATAACGCATTGTGTATAACAGAGATAAAAAAGAATTAAGAAAGTTTAATAACTCAAAAGGAGAAATCAATTTCGTGTGAGTGTACTAATTGTCATTGCGTACTACTTGGACATATGTGGGTTCTTTAATCTTTTGGTTCATGAAAATGGTTTTACTTCGAGAAAATAATGATTTCTCTATTATTTTTGCTTTTTAATTTTTTTTCTGTACCTATTTTATTTGGACTTGCAAAATTATTTTTTTATAGAATATACAGATATATAAAGTCACTTACATCCTATTCAGTTGCACAAAAACCAAAATGTAAATAATTATGTATAAATAACCCAATGCCTAAGTTGGGCTTCACTTTCAACTCTCAACCCACACAACACGAACCGGCCCAAATTTACAATTATGGACATCCCTTGACTTTTTGTTCTAATGTGTTTTATTATGTCACATTTCGATCCAGGCCCCATCACATCTCGGACTCGACTTCACCGTAGGACGATATTGTCCATTTTAAGCCCCGACCACGCATTCACAGTTTTGTTTCTGGGAACTCACACGAGAACTTTCCAGTGGGTCACCCATCCTAAGATTGCTCTCGTGCGAACTCGCTTAACTTCGAAGTTCCTAAGGAATCTGAAACCAGTGAACTCCCAAAAGGCCTCGTGCTAAGTAGAGATGTGAATATACATAAAAGGCTTACATGATCCACATCCCTGGGCGATGTGAGATCTTACAATCAACCCCCCTTAGGGGCCCGACTTCCTCGTAGGAATTGGCTCTGATACCAAATTGTCATATCCCGGCCCAAGCCCCCACCACATCCCGAGCTCGACTCCACCGTAGCACGATATTATCCGTTTTGAGCCCCAACGACGCCCTCATGGTTTTATTTCTGGGAACTCATACGAGAACTTTCCAGTGGGTCACCCATCCTGGGATTGCTCTCTCGCTTAACTTCAGAGTTCCTAAGGAATCCGAAGCCAGTGAGCTCCCAAAAGGTCTCGTGCTAGGTAGAGATGAGAATATACATATGAGGCTTACATGATCCACACTCATGGGCGATGTGGGATTTTACATATTAAATATTAAAAAAATTAAGGTTCGTTTGGAAATATTTTAAAAAGATTAAAAGTATTTTTGGTGAAATTAATTTTGGGTTCTAAAAGCACTTAAAGTGCTTTTGGGTCATATTAGCTTCAGTTGGTGATAAACCAAGTGATAATTAAATTAGAATTAATTAGTGTAAACCAAAGTGGTGTTTTTCTTGTTGCAAATATACAAATTTACAAATATCTTTGAGGAAAAAAAAATTCAAATTTCAACAAGTGGAGATATTTTTTGGAATTTGGACTATTCGAGGAGGTTCAAGCATGCATTCACTACCTTCGTGTTCACAGGGAGAAATTTCATGGTCCAGAGGTTGAATCACGTGTTTTTTCCGGCTCAAGACATAAAAGAGCAGAAAATAACATTCAACTTTCACATGAAGGGGAAAAAATGAAGAAATATAACTCATAGCTCACGTTTCCGGCTCAACATACACAAAAAAATGAAGAACTAATGGATTCCCGCGCATTCAACTTCCGCAATACACAAAAATTACAAACTAATCAAAGCCGAAAGGAACACTGATGTTGGTTCACGATGGACAATGGAACAGAGCAAACTAAGTGCCGAAGATAGTAATTTTTGCCTTGTCCAGTTTAATTCAGTTTATATCATGACATTGTTAACTGTTCTGAATGGTTTATTGCGTTTTGGAGTTCAATGGAATGCACAATATAGCAAATTAAGCTAAAAATGTGTTTCGTTTATATAGATAGACCATGAATGTTTTAAGTTTTCAATCTCTCTATGTTTCTTATTAGGGTGAATGAGAATTTTGACTCGAGAGAAATGCAGTAAGTTCTAGATTGAAATATCGACACTTCATATATAGGTATCGGGATTGTTGAGTGACCAAAATATTGTGAGGTTCTTATAAATATTACGTTCTGATCTATTTTGCAACAGCAATCGTATGTTCGTTCATGTTAATGGATACTTGAATTCTTTCAAGGGGTTCGACAGATTGTTGCTTTCTCTGTGAGGTACTATAAACTATAGAAAACTTCCTTTATATAACTTCGAGTGCCTACAGATCTCGTTGCGCCAATGCATCATAAAGTAGTATAATGCCGAAAAGTATAGCAACCAATTGGAGCAAAATTGTATGTATTGAATCATTTGGACTTAAAAAAAAATTTGCACAGATATTCGGAAAAAGATGAACAAATTGAAGCAAAATTATATGTGCTGGGCAATTGAGACTCACCTAAAAATGTTATCGAGCTCTGCTACACGGACTAGTGGACTTTGTCAAGATCAAAGGGTCGATCGCCAAAATTTTTAAACAACATATGATGATAAAGATTGAGCGGAAAAGAGAGAAAATGAGAGAATCCCAAACAAGATTATAGAAAGATATCCGAAATGATGATGATAAGAATGTTTTTAAGCATATATAGCTTTACAAACTGAACACTTCTGACACTAAAATGTTGAGTGCTTGTGAACGTCGAGGATCGAGTTTTCTCAACTTCTACAGAGATCTAACTTGACATATAATACGGTAATCCTAACCCATTTACAACAGCATTGCATGGCAATCAATTGAAACAGTTTCTCTCAACTGAACAATGAAATAATCCAAAACAAAATATATGCACAGAAAATTAAAAACTGAAAAGGCTTTAAATTCCTACATCAATATATATCAAAATACCACGTAGTTAATTTGAAATTGTTCCAAAATGAAAAAAAAAAAAAAAAATCAAACTGGCTTCTTTGGTGCCAATCAATCCTTTTCTTTTTCACAAAGCAATACTCGATTCATTTTAAATCATAAAACTTCGAACATTATTGCAAATGGAAGAGCATACAACTCTAATCATTTTGATTACACTAAGCTCTACAAATGTGCCCAATTTGAATGCATGAAATGTCCATCACCGAAGAAGGTTAGGCATTTTTGGAAATAATTGGAGAGAGATGGAAAAGACAAATAGAGAGACTTGGAATAAAGTTGTGACATAGTATTTTAACTTTTTTTCCCACAAAATACGTAATGTTTAACTTTTTGATTTTTTTCTTGGGCAGAAATGTTATACCTTTTTACTATCAAGAAAAGCAAATTATTTGGTTGATATTTGGAGGAAGGAATCTGGAGATTAGGGACAGAAGAGAGGGAGGTGGATTATAAGCGGGAATGGTAAAAGGCAAACAAAATTGCCTTGGGTTGCGTGAAATAATTTGAAAACTTCTTGGCCGCAGGATCAAATTGAAGGGCTGGAATCAATTGATCCCTAGGCTTCGTTGGGGCTAGCTCAGGAGAGGATCCAAGTCCGTCACTTAGTATTACGGTTTAATGATATTTCTCTTCACTTGTAAGTAAAAGGTTTTAGATTTGATTATCACCAAAGGTGAATTTGAACCAAATTATTGATGATCCATTTTGCTCAAAAAAAAGAAAAAAAATTAATGAACAGCACAATCCACGTTGAATGCAATTTTAAGCCGTTAGCACGTGCTACCATATCCTTGCACAGTTGCGCTTGGCTTCATTTGAATCGAAAGCTAAAGTTGAGTTTCGTGTTAATTATGAAATGAGACTTACTCCAAGACAAAAGTTCGACTCACCACTCGCATCACTGTTTAAATTAAAATAGTAGCACAAGGTAGATCTTGGATGAATCAGCTGTACGAATAGAAAGGATAATTTAGACAATCTTGTTTGTATTCAGGTGCAGTTTTCTTCGTGTTGTGAGCGTTGAAGGGACTGTTAGTTGTAAGCCGTTAAACTTGATGAATATTTTTAATATAATTTTTATTTTTCAACACGTTTATCCATTGGCTAAATCCAGAAGGAAACCTAAGTCGGATCAAAGTGGTATCTTCTGGTCTGCGCAGTACATCTTGCTATTCTATATTTATCCATCGGCTAAATCCAGAAGTAACAAATGGATTAAATACGATTTATACAACAAAAGCCAAAACAACAAAATTACACTTGGATATTGAAACCTACAACAAATATGAGATCCCCATATTTTTACCAAAAAAAAAAAAAAATGAGATCCCCATATATTTTTATTTTCAACGATGAGAACCCCTTTTTTTTCCCCACGAGGAGATCCCCATATACGAGGAGTACATCTTGCTATTCTATATTTATTGGTCCTTTCAAGTCAAACAATACTGCTGGTGCATGCTTGATCATCAACAGTACTAGTACCACCTCGGCTTGATTCTACCGCAGGATCAATGGCGGTTGTAGGAATTGAATTGTTTGGGGTAGGGTGCTCAAAACCACGAGGTTTGTAATATTTATTGAAATGAAGATTGCAGAAAACTACAAAGAGAAAGGCAGCAACGTAGATAGAAAAGGCAGCACATTTGAACCACAAACGAAATTGGATAGTGATGGATATGAAGAAGGCTGTGACCCCAAAGAAGATGCCAGAATGATGACAAAGACCGGCTATTGATATTCCGGCGAGAGAGTACCTGAAGTGAATAGATTTGCTCACCAAGATACAAGTGAAGGAAAGTAAGACTGATAGTCCAAGAAAGTCAAAGGTCATAAGGAGAGGGAGCTGACCGGGAGGAATTTGGAAGCGAATAAGCGCTAGTCCGATCGCTGCCGTCAAGCAAAACCCGACAATTATCTTTGCCCAATCTAAGTTGTTGGTTGGGAACTTATCGTACTTCCTCCGATCTGGAACTTGCGGCACTGCAGCTTCTAGGTCTGGTTCGCCATTGGGATGATCACGATCGTCGGGACTGATTATCAGAGCATTGAGTTGTTGGATTTGCTTAGTAATAAAACGGTTCATTTTGTTATGCAGAAAAAGGCGGCTGCTGTGTATTTTTATTGTGCTTGAATGGTTGTCCTACCCTTATACCCTTACATATAAAGTGAGGAAAAGCAAAATATGGCATTGAAGGGAATATGGCATTGAAGGGAAAAGCAAAATATGGCATTGCCTGGAATCTTCTGAATAGCGTGAATCGAGACCAAAAATATATCACTGATTTCAACTATATTGACCATAAAAATCCAAGCAGAAAACAAACAAAAAGGCTGCCACTTGGAGGCCGACAAAAAAACTTTGCAAATTCGACAACTTTAACATTGTGCAAATCCAACAAAGAACTGTAAAATCAAGGTTGAAAGCTTAAAACCCAAAAATTCTTGAAACCAAAGCTCACATTCGACAACACCGGGAGGTAAAAATCATACGAATTTAGGAAATGGGTAAAGTATTAATCCTACCACAAATACTACAGCTACATTAACGCTTGGACACACAGATATTCTAAAACCTATTTATTTGTCTTATCATGTACCACTTATCCTTCAAGTTCAGAGTACTTGGTCATCTATAACCCCTAAATCTCCAACATTTTCACAAAATACAAACTAAATTTTAAAAACAAAAAAAAAAGTCTTGAAACAAAATCTGTCACCTCTCCCACATATTTCTTGGGGTATTGCTTACGAGCCTCCTCATCTTCCATCGGTTTGCCAATAAACCTCAATTCCTCTCCGTCTTCATCAGCCGCAGCTACCTCCTGAGTCACTGGCTGCCTCGGATTCTTTGATTTAGGTGTAGAAGCAGATTTTTCCACACTCGTTCTCTTCAACTCTTGCATTTTTGGTTTGCCTCAGCTTCTTCGATGTGGGCAAAGAAGCAGTTCTTTCCACACTCATTGCTACCTCCTCATCAACTCTCGCCTTCTTGGTTTGTCTCCGATTCTTCGAGTGCAGCGGAGAAGCAGATTTTTCCACAATTGTTGCTACCTCCTCCTCAACCCTTGCCTTCCTGGTTTGCCTCGCGTTCTTCAATTTCGGTGGAGAGGCAACTTCTTCCACACTTGTTGCTACCTCCTCTTCATCTCTCGCCTTCTTGGTTTGCCTCGTCTTCTTCGATTTTGGCGGAGAAGTAAGCTTTTTCCACACTCGTTGCTACCTCCTCCTCAACTCTCGCCTTCTTGGTTTGCCTTGGGTTCTTCGACTTCGGCGGAGAACCTGAAGAGGTTCCGGCCTTCGACTTCCGCTTGCACGCGATTCTGCTTACGGCGGAGAGAGGCTGAATCGCCGGAGAAGACGGTGGATCTTTTAGAGAGAGAAATGGGCGATGGGGTCTTTTTAGTGTGCGAAATTATGGAGTGGGGTTCTGTTTTATAGTTGGCCGCGAAATTATGGAGTGGGGAGTGCGCGGCGTGTGGGCGGGAAAACGGGAAATTTTGAAAAGTGGGATTTGAATTTTGAGGCGACGTTTGGTTTTGGAGCGTAAGGACTTTGGGGGGTGTTTGGTTGCGAGGGTGACTTGTAGGTATGTTTGGCTCTATTTTTCTTTATATTTTGACTTCTTTTTTTTCCGGATCAAAATCCTCTCCTGAGCAAAGGGTGATGATCCTCCTAACCAAGCCCATCAGGCCATTGAAATTTTATCCAACAATTACAAGCATAAGACCCTTTAAAAGTTATAGTAATTGTAACCATTGGATAAAATTTCAACGACCCGATGGGCTTGGTCAGGAAGATTCTCACATTTTGCTCAAGAGAGGATCCTGATCCTTTTTTTCCTATTTGCCATAAATCAGTGCTACAGTGTGCAAATATACGATGAATGTATGATGAGAATTGGAATTGGATTTCATTCGGATTCAAATTGTGGGGATGTGCATATTTTAGTCATTTATCGTGTATCATGCGGTCAAAAATCATTTGACATTTTTATTTAAAATTAAGCACAAATAATACCTTAAAAAAACTTATCATACGATATATAATAAACGGTTAAAATGTGAGGATCATTTATGATCCCACAAAGTGAATCATGAGAGGATCCTCTTTCATGAGAATTAATAGAAAGTTGTCATAACTCATAAGAGAGACAACTGATTAAGTTCGTGAATATTATATGGGGTAATATTAGTATATTATCACCGTGTTATTCTTAGAAAGGGCAATGATGATTTCTACTTTATCTTAGAAAGGGAATGGAATTCTGGTTGCAACTAAAATTTTATGAAATTTCTATTCTAACTCTATAATTAAAATTGAACGAGTTGCAAGTGCGATTTTAAAAAAAATATTATACCCAGTAGAAAGGAGAGCTAAAAAGAGATTATATGATCACTAAAATGGTACCTTTATTGACAAAAACATACACATGTATATAACTTTTTCTCTTTAACTGAGCCTTATATCTTTCTAAGCTTGCCCTAACGCATTTCCATCAAAACCACAGCTAAACCCTCTACAAGAATATCTCTATTTTACTTTAATTCCATCCTCAGTGGGATGAGGATCCCATCCGGATCCAAATGGTGAAGATCCTACAAATTCTCACATCCTAACCGTTCATCGTACATCGTACGGTCAATTTTCGTTATATACTATTTATTTATAATTTTAAATAAAAAAATTCAAATGATTTACGATGAACTGTTAGGATTTGAGAATCCATAGAATCCCCACCATTTGAATCCGGATAGAATCCAAATCAGTGGAGGGGTGGAGGCAACATGCATGGCACTTTTAAGTGGCTGACATAATTTTTTTTTTTTTGTTATCCTATTAGGCAAAAATGCAATTAAAAATGACTTGTTTAGGGGACAAAGTGAAGTCAGTTTTGGGGCTTAGCTAGTGCATTTGACAAAAAAACTAAAATAATGCTCTTTGTATTGCTTGTCGGCATACTTGTTGACCACTTTTAACCAATAATTTAGTCTAAAGAAAAATGAAAAATGCTAAGAAGACATTCTTAAAATGAGATTATTTATGAATTTTTTATCACTTCACATTTTAATGTTAATTCTCATGTTAATATTATAAAATATTGTGCAAAAAATATGAAGTGACAGAGAGTTCATGAAGAATTCAACTTTTGAAATAATCTCCTTAAAGCATCTCCTTTGGAGATGTCAAATTTTAAATATAAAATTAAATTTGACAACCTATGTATCTGTCACATCCCGGCACGGGGTCCACCACATCCCGGGCCCGCTCCACCACCGTAGCACAATATTGTCCGCTTTGGGCCCCGACTACACCCTCACGGTTTTGTTTTTAGGAACTCACGAGCAACTTCCCAATGAGTCACCCATCATGGGATTGCTCTCGCACGCTACTCACTTAACTTCGGAGTTCCAATGGAACCCGAAGCCAGTGAGCTCCCAAAAAGCCTCGTGCTAGGTAGGGATGAGAATATACATACAATGATCACTCTCCTCGACGATGTGGGATCTTACAATCCACCCCCCTTAAGGGGCCCGACGACCTCGTTAGCACACCACGACCAGGGTTAGGCTCTGATACCAAATTGTCACGTCCCAGCCTAGGTCCCCACCACATCCCGAGCCCGCTCTACCACCGTAGCATGATATTGTCCGCTTTGGGCTTACCATTCCCTCACGATTTTGTTTCTGAGAACTCACACGAGAACTTTCCAATGGATCACCCATCATGGGATTGCTCTCACACTCTACTCGCTTAACTTCGGAGTTCTGATGAAACCCGAAGCCAGTGAGCTGTCAAAAGACCTCGTGCTAGGTAGGGATGGGAATATACATACAAAGATTACTCCTCTCGGCGATGTGGGATCTTACAGTGGCACTTTGACATCTTTTAAAGTTTGGCTCTTTACCCGATATGTCAAATTAAACTATTATTTTATTACATTAAATTTTATATAAAATATTTTAAAACAAAAAAAAAATATATATATATATATATTTAATAATCAATTTTAAAAAAAATTGAAGTTGTTGTCAATTTTGGCAGCAAGAATCAAGGCTGACAATTCAAAGCATACCATATCAAATTTGGATATTTTGACATCTCCTTTAGAAATGCTCTTAACATTTCTCATAACCTAAATAGCAGCACTCATTATGAAAATCATCATGCAAGAGAGAGGTGTTAGAGAAGCCAGCAAATAACCAAGAATAAGAAGTAAGAGGGGTCATGTAAGTAAGTAGTCTTTGTGAAGAATGCGAGTGTTTGTCTCCTTCAGTTTATATCATAACATTGTTAACTGTTATGTAGAGTTTATTGTGTTTTGGTGTTCAATGCAATGCACAATATAGCAAATTAAGCTAAAAATGTATTTCGTTTATATAGATTGACTAGGAATGTTTTAAGTTTTGAATCTCTCTATGTTTCTTAACAGGGTGAATGAGAATTTTGACTCTGATAAAAATGCAGTGAGTTATGAATTGAAATATCGACACTTCATATATCGGTATCGGGATTGTTGAGTGACCAAAATATTGTGAGGTTCTTATAAATATTACGTTCTGATCTATTTTGCAACAGCAATCGTAGTTACGTTCGTGTTAATGGACACTTGAATTCTTTCAAGGGGTTCGACAGATTGTTGCTTTCTCTGTGAGGTACTCTATAAACTATAGAAAACTTCCTTTCTTTATATAACTTCGAGTGCCTACAGATCTCCTTGCGCCAATATTGCATAATTCTACATGACAAATTTACAACAGAAAGAATTTATCCCACTTCATATTTTATTGGGACGGGAGGCGACAGGAGGGGGGGGGAGAGAGGGTTTCACACCCCATCCTGCCACCACCACAAGTTTCATCCCTCATGTTCCCATCGCAACCACAAAACACTTTGCAAATTCGACTACTTTAACATTATGCAAATCCAACAAAGAACTGTAAAATCAAGGTTGAAAGCTTAAAACCCAAAAATTCTTGAAACCAAAGCTTCGATACCATATTAGACAACACCGAGAGGTAAAAATCAAACGAATTTAGGAAATGGGTAAAGTATTAATCCTACCACAAATGTTACAGCTACATTAACGCTTGGACACACAAATATTCTAAAACCCATTTATTTGTCTTATACCACTTATCCTTGAAGTTCACAGTATGATCATCTATTACCCCTAAATCTCCAACATTTTCACAAAATACAAACTAAATAAAAAAAAAAAAAAAACCAAAATCTTGAAACAAAATCTCTCACCTCTCCCACATATCTCTTGGGATATTGCTTACGAGTCTCCTCATCTTCCATCGGTTTGCCACTAAACCTCGATTCCTCTCCGTCTTCATCACCCGCAGCTACCTCCTGAGTCACTGGCTTCCTCGGCAGAGAAGCAGCTTTTTCTACACTCGGAAAAGACGGTGGATCTTACAGAGAGAGAGAGAGAGAGAGAGAGAGAGAGAGAGAGAGAGAGAGAGATGGGCGATAGGGGTTTTTCAGTGCGCGAGTGATTGGATTGGGATTCTGTTTGGTTTTGGAGCGTAAGGACTTTGGGATGTCTGGTATCGGGGATGACTTTTCGATCTGTATGGCTCTATTTTTGTTTGCATTTTGACTTTTTTTCCTATTTGTTTAATTTTAATTACCAATTTACCATAAATAAGTGTTATAGTTGTGTAAACATACGATGAATGTATGATGAGAATTAATAGAAAGTTGTAATAAGAGAGACAACGTATTAATTTCTTGAATATTATATGACGTAATATTACGTATTATTAATAATTGATGAAGAACTCGCATGCATAATGATCGAAAAGTTTATTATTCTTTTTATAATATATATTCAAAAATAGAAAATAATTTCGTGTAAGTGTACTAATTGTAATTGCCTACCAACAACTTGGACGTATGTGGATTCTATCTTTTTTGGTACATGAAAGTGCTTTTACTTGGAGAAAATAATTATTTCTATGTTATTTTTAATCAATTTTCTTATTATTTACTTATTTTTGCTTTTGAATTTTTGTTTCCATACCTTTTTTATATGGAATTTTTTTCTTTGGACTGGCAAAATTATGTTGTACAAGATCATTGCCATTTGCCACTAACAAAATGTTTTGTAGACCATAGTCTGAAATATCGATAATATCGACGAAATATCGATGATATTTCGGTTGTAGACCATAGTCTGAAATATCGATAATATCGACGAAATATCGAGGATATTTCGGTTTTTTCGAATCACGGATATTTTGGAACATATCCATATACATATCGTACAAATATCGACAATATCGACGATAATATCGAAAAAAACACAGAGGGAATTTGAACCCCTCTCATTTTACTCCTCCAACACCTTAACCACGATATGTCACTTATGTTTTAATGATAATATGCTAAAATATTTATATTTATATGAGTGGCATGTTAACAATTACATGCAAAACTATTTTGGGGATTTATCATTTGATGAATACTCTTCACAATAAACTTACTCTACACATAGAGATGATGAAGATAGTGAAAAATTTGAACCTCATATGAACTTTATGTGGTACTAAATCACTCATGTATCTTACCACGTAATGTATAAAGTGTAAAATATTGTAGTAAATCATTATATATAAATGATTATGGTATGTTTAATCTTTTTTTCATTAATTACTACATATTTTCTACACTCACAGTGTTTGTTAGCTCGCTGTATAATCAACTTAAATCAGTTAAATCCATCATGTAATGCATTTCCTTCTAGTTTTTTTTTTTTTTTTGATAAACTAATAAATAATTGACTAAATAAACATTCTCAAAAGTTTCAATAAAAATTTCCAAGTTTTTCTTACAATTTCCGTGGTTTTTATTCAATTTTTATTGATATCGATAATATCCCGATATTTCCATCGAAATTTCCATGTTGTTTGACTACCGATATTTTATACGATGTTGTAGACATGCTAAGATTCCAACCCATATACTATTCCTTATTATGAACGTAATGCACTATGTTGTAGAAAAGAATGCAATAGTTTCCATGAAATTATAGGCAACCACATCTCTAAGAGAGATTTTTCAGTGTGACCGGAACACGGGATGGTACACCACATGTTACTATACAAAATGGTGGGATATGTGTGTTAAAAAGTTCATAACTTAAAAAAATACAATTTCCCACAACTTATATAAAAACACGTAATGTTCCGGTCACAAGGAAAAATTTCTCTTGGTGGACATGCTTGTTGAGTCAATCAAGACAACCTACAAGCCAATCAAAGTTTGAAATTCGGGAGCATTTTTTCTCATCATACGATGCATGTTCACCATACACTTAATTAATTGACACGTAATCTTTTACCTAATCATATAACACGTGTTATTTTACTTAATTCTAGTTAAATTTGATATTAAATGTTATTTTTTCAATTTTTAATAAAATTAACCAAATTAAGTGAAAAAACACGTATCAATTGATTAAGTATATAATAAACATATACCATAATTTATGACGGTGAGCAAAAATACTCTCTTAAAATTCCCGTTATTGTCGTCCTAGTGAGAAAATAAACAGGTCGATTGGCTACTAGCGAATCCGATATCTCTCATGGGAGGAATCAGAGTTGGGTATGATCACTTACATTTCTAATTATACGTTTCTTTTTGGGTTGAATTAATTTAACAGCGATTCAGCAGAAAAAATCCGCGTGAAGTTGTCACAATTACTTTCTTGTATTAATTTTAATTTACTACCTTAAAGTTTCATGATTTTCAACATTTCATACATCAAAATTTTTTCATCCCAATTTAGTACCTAAAGTCATAATTCTGAACACTTTCATATATCTGTTAAGTTTTCTGTTAAATTATCAATTAACTTAACGTGACACCCAAATGTACAATAATTAAACATCATGTGTGAATATGGATCCCCAAAAAAAGTTTAAAAAAAAAACCCACTGGAAGAGTCATTCCAAACCACTTCAGGATTTTGGATCAAAGCCCAATTTTCCAAACCGAGTCAACCAAAACCATCATTTCTAGTCCAAAAAAGAGTAGACAAAAGGTGACAAAAGTCTACTGCAGTTTCGAACACTTTCCCTTGGTTTCTCCACAACATTTAGTTGGTATATATATGTGTTGAGCGTGAACCTCAGTTTCTCATCAACAATAACAGACACCATACATAACATTCTCAGTTTCTCATCAAACTAGATTATTTTACATTCTCTCCGTAAATCCTTTGGAATTTCTGTTGCTATTTCATCAGCCAAGAACAGGATCTCAAAGCCGCAATGCAAGAAGTTCCAGATGGGAGGACGAACTATAAGTACCCCACCAACAACTTAGATTTGGCAATGATAATCATCGGGTTTTGCTTGACAACAGCAACAGGACTAGCGCTTATCCGCTTCCAAATTCCCTCCGGCCAGCTCCCTCTTCCTGTAATCTTTGACTTCCTTGGACTATTAGTCTGTCTTGCCTTCACTTGCTTCTTGGTAAGCAAATGTATTCACATCAGTTATTGTCCTGCCAAAGTACCAATCGCCCGCCTTTTTCGTTATTTTGGCCTCTTCTTTGGAGTCACAGCCATCTACATGACCATCACCGTCCCATTTCCTTCACGATTCAAATGTGCTGCCTATTCTATTTACGGCACGGCCTTCCTCATTGTACTTTTCAGCAATATTCACTTCTATATATGTTACAAACCTCATGGTTTAAAGGACCCTACCCCAAACAATTCAATTTCTAAAACTGCCATTGATCCTGTGGTAGAATCATGCTGGGGCGGCACTAGTTCAGTTGATGATCCAGCATGCACCAATCGTAATGAGGATGTATCTATCTATATATCCTGACCAGTGCCCTGCAGTACTGGTGACTAAATATGTACAACTAGTATATATAGAATCGCAAGATTTACTCCTAAGATATGGTAATCTCATGTTTGTTGTAAGTTTCAGTGTCCAACTGAATTTCTGTTGTTTGGGGTTTAGTTGTCAATTTTGTTACTTTTATATATTTCTCCTTTCATTGAGCATTTTGAGGAAATCTTCAGCAGCTTCATTTCGGACCTGATGTGAGAATTAGATAATAAATTATGCAAAAAAAAAAAAAAATAAAGCATCAAAGGTGAGGAAAATGGTTAGATACAAACACAAACCTCTGTCTCTGGATGGTTTTGTTCTATACTCTTACAAGCGTATTCGTTATAGTCAACAGCCCATCTCTAAAAGATATAAACAAGAAAACAATATCTAGCTTTGCCTTCACGTCTGTTCAATCGATATCAAAAGATTTAACAAAAAAATAAATTAAGAAAGAGGAGCTTACTGTAACAAGATTGACAATGGCCAAATGGGCAGCAAGGCACAGGTCAGTAGACATCACTCCACAACCAGAATATAGGTCCAGGAGCCTTACTTCTTACTTTTTAAATTAACAAAACCATGAAACAAAGTATTTGGAAAGAGAATCATGAAAAGGTTTCTTTCGAAATATCTTACAGTGTCCTGTGATCTATAGTACCGTTGTGCAGCAAAATAAAATAGCCCACCAATTGCCTCAAACATTTCCACAACCTTACAAAGGTAGGGTTCTTCTTTCGTCTCTCCCTAAACATAAAAACGAATGGGAAACATATTGTCAAATCACATAACAGGCAAATAAAACAAAAGTGCATAAAAACATTCTGTGCACGTGAATCACTTGCTACAATCAACATTTCAGTTGAGAATGTTTCTACTTTGAAGTATAGCACATCAAATTACATAAATATAACCCTTACGTTGTGGAAAAGAACCATTTATGTGAAATTTGCAATGAATTGGCATGTCAGGAATCATATAATTTGGGGATTTCAACAATCATGGAGATAAGCAGATGGATTGATGAGCAGAAAATAGGTCAGAAAGTTATTTTGATACTAGCAATCAACACTTAAGTAATAATCCACTCAGAAAACACAAAAGGACTACTTGGGAGTAAGCCAACGAAAAAATATGCAGATGAAGTAGAAACTAAAACTTACTTGTTGGAGTTGTTTTGCCCATTCCTCTTTGGCTTCTGCACCAATGCAAGGATCAAGGTGAAAACTAGATAAGGGCAAAAAATCGTAGAAAATTCCACAAACATATATCAAGCTAATACCATTGGTTGACACTCAAGTTCAATATCTTCAGCATGTAATTCATGAAGCAAATACAGTAGCAGATGATTCACCTTCACTTCTTTTGGTCGTAACTAACCTAATGTATCAGTGTGCTTCTCAAATTTTCTCATTACCAAAGGGGGATACTCTTTGCAATTGTCCTTTCATAACATTTCGTCCTTTCTTTTATTGACCTAGTGAATAACATAGAACACTCACAACTGATTACTAGCAATGCATAATTCTGCATGAAAAAATGTACAAAAGAAAGAATTTTTCCCGCTTCATATACATTTTATTGGGACAAGAGGCGGATAGGAGGTAGGGAGGGAGGGTTTCACACCCCGCCCTGCCGCCACCACAAGATTCGTTCCTCGTGCTAACAGTATGCAAATCCAACAAAGGACTGTAAAATCAAGGTTTTTTATAACATTATGCATATCGAACAAAGAACTGTAAAATCAAGGTTGAAATCTTAAAACCCAAAAATTATTGAAACCAAAGCTTCAATACCATATTAAACGACACCGAGAGGTAAAAATCATACGAATTTAGGAAATGGGTAAAGATTTAATCTTACCACAAATGTTACAGCTACATTAACGCTTGGAAACACAAGATTCTAAAGCCCATTTATTTGTCTTATCATATACCACTTATCCTTGAAGTTCACAGTACTTGATCATCTATAACCCCTAAATCTCCAACATTTCCACAAAATACAAACTAAATTCTTTAAAAAAACAAAATCTTGAAACAAAATCTCTCACCTCTCCCGCATATCGCTTGGGGTATTGCTTACAAGCCTCCTTATCTTCCATCGGTTTGCCAATAAACCTCGATTCCTCTCCATCTTCATCAGCTGCAGCTACCTCCTGAGTCACTGGCTTCCTCGGTGGAGAAGCAGCTTTTTCCACACTCGTCGCTACCTCCTCTTCAACTCTCGCATTTTTTGTTTTTCTCGGCTTCTTCGATTTTGGAGAACAAGCAGGTTTTTCCACAGTCGCCGCTACCTCCTCTTCAACTCCTCCCTCCTTGGTTTGCCTCGTCTTCAATTTCAGCGGAGAAGCAGCTTTTTCAACACTCGTAGCTACCTCCTCTTCAACTCTCGCCTTCCTGGTTTGCCTTGTGTTCTTCGATTTCGGCGGAGAAGCAGCTTTTTCCACACTCGTTGCTACCTCCTCTTCAACTCTCGCGCTCCTGGTTAGCCTCGGGCTCTTCTATTTCAGCGGAGAAGTAGATTTTTCCAAACTCGTTACTACCTCCTCTTCAACTCTCTCCTTCTTGGTTTGCCTAGTCTTCTTCGATTTCGGCGGAGTAGTAGCTTTTTCCACACTCGTGGCTACCTCCTCCCCAACTCTGGCCTTCTTGGTTTGCCTTTGGTTCTTCGATTTCGCCGGAGAACCTGAAGAAGTTCCGGCCTTCGACTTCCGCTTGCACGCCATTCTGCTTACGGCAGAGAGAGGCTGAATAGCCGGAGAAGACGGTGGATCTTAGAGAGAGAAAGAGAGGGGGGAAGAGAGAGAGAGAGAGAGAGAGAGAGAAATGGGCGATACGGTTTTTTTAGTGCGTGAGTGGATTGGATTGGGGTTTATGTTTTATAGTGGGGCGTGAAATTATGGAGTGGGGAGTGCGCGGCGTGTGGGCGAGAAAACGGGAAATTTGGAAAGTGGGGTTTTGAATTTTGAGGTGACTTTTGGTTTTGGAGCGTAAGGACTTTGGGGGGGTGTTTGGTTGCGGGGGTTAACTTTTCCGTGTGTTTGGCTCTTTTTTTGTTTACTTTTTTCCGATTTGTATAATATTAATTACCAAATTTACCATAAATAAGTGATAGTTGTGTAAACAAACGATGAATGCATGATGAGAATTAATATTATACGGTGTAATGTTAAGTACTATTAATCGTTGACGAGAGCTCACATGCATGATGATCAACATTTTTAGTATTTTTTTTCATAAATTATAACTCATTGTGTATAACAAAGATAAAAAAGACTTAAGAAAGTTCAATAACTCAAAAAGAGAAATCAATTTCGTGCGGATCCAGGATTTCAACACTGGGTGATCCTAATTGTAAAAGTCTGAAAAAAACTTAAACAAAAATAACATTGAAAATTTTTACAATAAATTACTATTCGTTGTTAGAGCGAAACACTCCAAGATCATATTGTTTATCTAATCAAAATATAAAAAAAATCATATGAACTAACAAAGACAAGAAAAGAAAAAAAAAATATATATATATATATATATATTGAAAATTGTTATTTACACTCCAAAAATATTACTTTGTATTTCAAACTTTCTAGAATGAGAAAGAAATCTACATTTGCCATGAGTTCAAAATGTAATTTTTAGAGTACAGATAAAAGTTCTTTAGAAATTAACCAACAATGATCAAATTGTTATAAAAAAAAATCATAAACTACATCACAATTAGGTTAGAAGATAATTTGATCTTCTATTACAAAATAAAATTATAAACAGTAATATAATTTCACATAAATTAAATTTTTTTATTTTGTCCAAAACTCAAATACATGTCATTCCTTCTTTTTTGGTTGAAACCTACAAGTCATTCTATCATGTCTGTAAATTAATGTCGGTGTCAAACTGGGATCAGACTGTACTACAACATCTTTCCCCAAAATTGATGTGTCATGGTCTAACTCTTTCACGTCAAAAAATAATGACAATGTTACATTGATTGATTATTATTTCTCTTTGTAAGAGTTCTAAAAAAAAATAAAAAAATTTCATGAAAACGATTTAAATTTTTTTAATTTAAACAACATAATAATAATTATTTAATAACTTATTTAATAATAAAAAATACAAAAAACTAAAATACCTCAAAAAAAAAACAAAAACAAAAAAACAAAAACAAAACAAAAACAAAAACAAACAAACTAGCTGCCGCCCAACCCCAATTATCATCAAATTGTAAGATTGACGATGATCTGTATTTTGGAATACCACGAAATCGAAAACAAAAGAAATCAATCAATAAAATTAAAGTGAGTATTACGATCGAATAAAAAGGAGTCCAAACTTTTATTTGGCATATACACATACTATCTTTCATGCACGAGCGCGAGCGCGTGTAGAAGACATTTTTTGAATCACAATATACTATACGTGATTTACACGTTTTAAATATATTTATATGCATAAATTGACAAAAGGAAAGTTAAATATTTGAAGTAAATGAATAATCTTATATCATGCTAGAAGAAACTCATCATAAACCAATTAAATCAGCTGAATTCACATAATAAAATCTGTCTTTATAGAATTTACACTAAGAATAGAGAAAATAATATTTAATAAACAATTGATTGAATCACAATATTGCTTGCCCATTGTGAGGCTAAGCCCAGTCTCTCCCCTTTAGTGTAGATAATATCATTTGTTAAAAGAAAAGGAAAAAACAATAATTTCACAACTAATTTAATCACATAATTATCTGCGTGTGAACGACTTGTTTTATAACCGACATTATACGTCTCTTAAGATGTTTTGAATGTGTTTAAAAATAGAGAAAATAATATTTAATAAATAACTGATTGAATATCATATTATTGCTAGTCCATTACAAGGTTAAGCCTACTCCCTTCCCATTAGTGTAGATAATATTGTTTGTTAAAAAAAAACAATCATTTGATAATTAATTTAATCACATTATTATCCGCGTGCGAAAAACTATTTTTATATTTTCGTCATTTTAATAGTATTTTTTAATAATTAAATTATTTTGTGGTATTTTTTTGTTTTTGTTTTTAATTAGTACCTCATAATTGGCTAGCAATAATGTGATTCAATTTATATGACGACCCATCCCTAATTTTCCTATGTAATTTCTCCCTGATTATGTGTATTGACAATTATGCCTTATTGGCAAGCGACGTGGACTTATTCTTATCGTTTTTTTTTTATTTCTCGCTATCGCATTTAAATTGTACATGCTAGTACGAGTATGCGTAAATTTTAAAGTGTAAAATATCTACTTCAGATAGATTTCGATTTCCTTTTACTGTAGGAAATCTGAAAAGCTATCATGGGATTCATTTTAAATCATACCCGTGCTCTTCCCTTCATCATTCAGTCTCCACTATCCCATTTTCTAGTCACTTCACATTTCTAGTCATCTAGCTTGGCCCTTCGGCCTAGATTTTGCTTTTATAAATGTTTGTAATCTTGACTTTATTATAAAATGATTACACTCCGTTTCTCGCTTTAGTTTCCATTTCACTTTCATTTACTTTTTAAGCAAGCACACACGAAGTTGCATTGAACTTTAAGTCCGGTTCACTTGACGTACAAAAAAAAAAATATTTAACCAAATCAATGTCTTACTTGGTCCGCAATCATTTTGGTTAAGAAATTAGATTTATGTGCAACTTTCATGCTCACTAAAAACCTACAAACACTGTCTATTGACAGCCTCCAACATTAATTGGCATGCATATTCTTTCTTTCTCTTGACTCTTGAGCCATCTCATGAGGTTGTGACTGAAAGCAACACTACGAGAAAATACGTGCTGAACTCAGTCCAGACTCAATCCTAAGTTCTAACACCAACTAACTCTTTAAATCATCCAATGCAGTTTAACAATGTTTTAATTTGGGTATAGAAACAATAAACACATGAGGATATAATATCCCAACGACCTCAATGCATGATGGTGTTTGGATACGAGGATCTAGATAGCTAGAAATGGATTCAATATAAAATGACATACACAATCTAGGTTAGACAAATAAAATCCAAGGCAAATATCTTTATTCTTCATGGAATATACACTTAGTTGGAGCGCATTTCATCTCCTAGGGCGTGACCTACTATCTTTTCATATTATTTTGTAGTCTTTCTTCAACTTTTACACCCGTTGATTTCTAAAAGTTCCAGGCTTGGAAGGCAGACAAGTTGCTGACCTGAGGTGAATCCATATAAATATTAGTTCTTTAAGTTCGACCTTATCTTGTGGCCAAAAGAAGGTTCAACCAAGACAATTTAATCATTACATAATCCAAACTACTCAAGGCTGGTTAATAAAAATCTAATCACAATTTAACTTATTTTAAACCTTACTCTAATTATATAGAAACACTTTCTACATCATTAAGCATGAAATGCATCTTGACGTTCCTGTAAAGTTAGATTATTGTCTACAAAATTATGATGACAATTAAGAATCTATTATTAGAACTCTCATGACACTTACATTCTTGGTTCAAGAACGTGCTTGAATTTTATTTAAGTTGATATGTGAACAGTTAATAGCTTTTATATTCAAAACTATTCTATTTCATGACATGGCACTCTAGATATTGTCTTTAGACAACGTGTTGTGCTTAAATGAAATTATTCTACCAGATCAATAGACTATCGAACAGTATAATTGCCATTTAAAGTCATGAGCATTGGTAAGAATTTGCAACTCTGACATATAAACTTTGTTGATTATACAGTGTAAATACATAGAAAGCAGCACGATCCCGTGTTTGATTTATTCTTAGAAAAGAGATAAGTTTAAAAAATAATCCAGAATGTATACAAATATACAAGTATCTATTTATGCGTTTTTGTTTTCTTCTGTGGTATATATGTTTTATGAAGAACGGATTGTGAATATAAGCATGCTGTTTATAAGTCGTGGATAAAAATATTTCAATAGCTAGCAAATGTAAAGATGTGTCATTTGCTGATATTATCAATACCAAATTTATTACGGATATAAGCCCATACTACTCGTAATTTTTAGATTAAAACTCACCTACCTTTAAACATCCATTATAAACCCAAAATTCAAATATGTTGCCGCATTAGAAATTAAAGGGGTGTGCTATCCACACACCTCTTTTTACTTCTCACACACCTTTGTTAATTTCTGTCCGTTGATCTTCTTAAATTCATCCGATCCGACGGCCGAAAACCAAAAAGATGTAGGAGAAGTAAAAAAGGATGTGTAGATATCACACCCCAAATTAAATGACCTATTACTTTAGATAATTTACAACATATGCCACAACCCTTCTAACGTTTTCTCACACACAACCCTCCAATTTTGGCCTCAATCATGCCCCCAAAATATGGGCATTAAATTCTAATTACTCCTCTTGACGTTTTTTTTAGCCACTTATAATTATATGTATTTGAAATAAAGTAATATTTTTATATTTTGTAGATAAACCATTACATATATATATTCGTCACATTATTATTATGGTGTGTAACATAATTTACCTATATTTATATGTAATATATAGGTAAATTAATATTGTAGGTAAATTAATTTGCATATATTAGTACATATGTTAGGCTTGGATAAATAAAAAAAGTACATATGTTAGGCACATTTTATTGTTACCATATGTATGTTTGTGTAAAGTAATTTACCTATATCTATATGTAAAATATAGGTAATTAACTTTGAATAAAACAACATTTCACTACTACAATATTAGCTAAAGATGGCGGATGATGGTGGCGGTTTTAGAAAAATCCTGTCGGATAAATTGTATCCGACACATCATTTAATTAGTGGCGGATATTATAAATATCCTGTCGGTTATATCCGACAGAAATTACTGGCGGATATAAAAAAACTACTGTCGGATATATCTGACAGTATTTTTTTAATCTTTTTTAAAAATATTTTTTATATATACTGGCGGTTTTTGCGTTAATGGTGGCGGTTATAACCGACAGAAATTGAAAATTTTATTTATTTAAAATGTTATATTGTTTAAAAACAAATAAATAAACACATATTTAAAAAAAAAATTTCACTCATGACCCTAAAGTCTACTGAACCCAATTCCTACGAGCCATAAATTTTCTGAGAGAATAATAACAACATACTACAATGTTTTTCAATGCGTCACAAAGCACATTGTCTGGCACATAAACACACATGAACATCTGGTGTACTTTATTATGCCTGATTTTTTTAGTTTAAAATGTTATATTGATTATAAATAAACACATGTTTTTATTTTTTTTATTTTTTTTTACGATTTTTTACACATGCTATCTCGGAGTATATACAAACATATTTGACGGTTTGATCGTTAAAACTAGTTTCGTATAATGCATATCCTATCAAATTGATAGATTTAACAAACACCTAGAGTTAATGTTATACTTCCATTAAGTATAAAATAAGATTTTGTGGTATCCACTTGTGTAAATATTTTAAATTGAAGATCAAATTTATTCATTACATTCTTATAGGGTCGAGGAGTGTAGCTGTAAAAAATCATGAAAATCAGAGCTAAAATAACCGTTAAATTGTGATTTTTCGTTTATAACCGTCGAAAACTTTTGTTCCGTTACGTAATCACTGAATGTTTGTTTTTTATAATTTTTTACGTATGCGATCTCAGTGTGTGTACAAACAAGTTTGACGGTTTGATCGTTGAAAAATGCTTCGTAGAATGCATATCGCATCAAAACAGTATATTTAATAAACACTTAGAGTTAATGTTATACTTACATTAAGTATCAAATAAGATTTTGTGGTATCCACTAGTGTAAATATTTTAAATTGAAGATCAAATTTCTTCATTACATTCTTATAGGGTCGAGGAGTGTAGCTGTAAAAAATCATGAAAATCGGAGCTAAAATAACCGTTAAATTGTGAGTTTTCGTTTTTAACCATCGAAAACTTTTGTTCCGTTACGTAATATCTGAATGTTTGTTTTTTGTAATTTTTTACGTATACGATCTCGGAGTGTGTACAAACAAGTTTGACGGTTTGATCGTTGAAAAATGCTTCGTAGAATGCGTATCGCATCAAAACAATAGATTTAATAAACACCTAGAGTTAATGTTATACTTCCATTAAGTATAAAATAAGATTTTGTGGTATCCACTTGTGTAAATATTTTAAATTGAAGATCAAATTTATTCGTTACATTCTTATAGGGTCGAGGAGTGTAGCTGTAAAAAATCATGAAAATCAGAGCTAAAATAACCGTTAAATTGTGATTTTTCGTTTATAACCGTCGAAAACTTTTGTTCCGTTACGTAATCTCTGAATGTTTATTTTTTATGATTTTTTACGTATGCGATCTCGGAGTGTGTACAAACAAGTTTGACGGTTTGATCGTTGAAAAATGCTTCGTAGAATGCATATCGCATCAAAACAGTAGATTTAATAAACACCTAGAGTTAATGTTATACTTCTATTAAGTATAAAATAAGATTTTGTGGTATCCACTCGTGTAAATATTTTAAATTGAAGATCAAATTTATTCATTACATTCTTATAGGGTCGAGGAGTGTAGTTGTAAAAAATCATGAAAATCGGAGCTAAAATAACCGTTAAATTCTGATTTTTCGTTTATAACCGTCGAAATTTTTTGTTCCGTTACGTAATCTCTGAATGTTTGTTTTTTGTAATTTTTTTACATATGCGATCTCAGAGTGTGTACAAACAAGTTTGACGGTTTGATCGTTGAAAAATGCTTCGTAGAATGCATATCGCATCAAAACAGTAGATTTAATAAACACCTAGAGTTAATGTTATACTTCCATTAAATATAAAATAAGATTTTGTGGTATCCACTTGTGTATATATTTTAAATTGAAGATCAAATTTATTCATTATATTCTTATAGGGTCGAGGAGTGTAGTTGTAAAAAATCATGAAAATCGGAGCTAAAATAATCGTTAAATTGTGAGTTTTTGTTTTTAACCATCGAAAACTTTTGTTCCGTTATGTAATCTCTGAATGTTTGTTTTTTGTAATTTTTTACGTATGCGATCTCGGAGTGTGTACAAACAAGTTTGACGGTTTGATCGTTGAAAAATGCTTCGTAGAATGCGTATCGCATCAAAATAGTAGATTTAATAAACACCTAGAGTTAATGTTATACTTCCATTAAATATAAAATAAGATTTTGTGGTATCCACTTGTGTATATATTTTAAATTGAAGATCAAATTTATTCATTACATTCTTATAGGGTCGAGGAGTGTAGCTGTAAAAAATCATGAAAATCGGAGCTAAAATAACCGTTAAATTGTGATTTTTCGTTTATAACCGTCGAAAACTTTTGTTCCGTTACGTAATCTTTGAATGTTTGTTTTTTGTGATTTTTTACGTATGCGATCTCGGAGTGAGTACAAACAAGTTTGACGGTTGGATCGTTGAAACTAGTTTCGTAGAATGCATATCTCCGTTAAATTTACCTAAATTTTGAAATGGGAAAAGTAATTTGTGCTAAATTTTTATTTATGTTTTTCAAGTATTGATTAGACAATATTTAGTTTGTGTGATGACATTTTCATTGTACAATTATCTTTTTATTTCTTTATTGCATATTTTACATGGGTATCTATTAAACCAAACAATTATTTATTTAATGTTTAAAAACGTATTTTATTTAAATACATATTATTTATTTATTTATTAACCCAAACAATTATTATTTTGTTTTTTTTAAATTGTAACAAAATTTTGGGGGGAATTAAAAATTTTGGGAGGGGATTAAAAATTTTGGGAGGGAATTTAAAATTTTGGAAGGAAATTTTGGGGGTTTTATGCCGCCATTTTTGTTTTGTCGGTTATCACCGACAGTAATGAAAAATTTATGTCGGTTTATAGAATTTATGTCGGTTTTAACCGACAGTAAAACATGTAACTTATATCTTAACCTTACACGAAGCCTTTTGCTTTACGTTTCTCTCTCTCCCCCCGGTTCCAACAACAAATTGCACAACCTGGGCCTTTTGCTTCCTCTCTCTCACGGAGTCTCTCTTCTGTTGTCAGCCACCCACCTACGACCTCCCTCTCTCTCTCCTATCTCTCCATCTGCACCGCCGTCTTCGACTCTTCACATTTCCAAATCCAAACAGGACAACAATATGTTGGCATCAAACCTGCCAAAGAGCCCCTTCTTCCCCACCCACTATGTCCCCATCTTCTGCTCCTTCCACATCACCCGCAACTTCTCGCAGCTGCAAACAGCGGCGGAGGAAGCAGTGAACGGCCGAGTTTCTGAACGGAACGAGATTCGCCTCGGCCTACCCAGCAAAGGCCGTATGGCCGCTGACACTATTGATCTCCTCAAGGACTGCCAGCTGCCCAACAAGCACGTCAATCCTCGCCAATACGTCGCCCAAATCCCACAGGTTCTCTAATTTCACGAAACTTCCTTCAAATTTACCTTATTTTGTTTGGTTTGTGGGAAAAATTAATTTCATTTTCGTGATTTTTAGGGTTTCCATTTTGCCGAATCGTTCAGATCTTCGCCTCCTCCTTACCAATTTCGTCCCAATTTTTTAATTTTCAGGTACGATTAGGGTTTCGTTGTTCGCTTTCGGTTCTCAATTTACCTTCTTTTTTTTGGTTTGTGGGAAAAATTAATTTCATTTTCGTGATTTTTAGGGTTTCCATTTCGCCGAATCGTTCAGATCTTCGCCTCCTCCTTACTAATTTCGTCCCAATTTTTGAATTTTCAGGTACGATTAGGGTTCCGTTGTTCGCCTTCGGTTCTCAATTCTATGGTATTATAATTCAATTTTTTGTTTTTGTGTTATTCTGTTGGCGTTTTCATGTGTTGATATAGAGATTTAAAGGGGAAATTTTGAATGAGATTGTAGATTCGGTATTAGATTATACAAAAAATAAATAAAACAATTGTATGTTTATTTCCCTAATCTCGGTTATTATTTCGGTGTTTGATTTGCTTATACTACTTCGTTGAAAAATTTGACTTTTAATCCGAGCATTGATGCGTAGAAAAATGTTACTTCGTACTCCTAGATCAGAAGAACAGTAAAATTGAGAGGCAATAGGAAGTGAAGTTGGGAATTGCAGGGAGTTTGATGGAGATGGGAGCTTTGAACAAATGAAGGAGATGTGAGTGAACTTACGATGCAGAAGAGAGTGAAGAAAAGCAAGAGGCTCTGTTGGTGGTCACTGCTCTGTTTTCTCTGTTCTTTCTGTGCGTGCGTGGGAGGGGAATAATGAATTGGAAGGGGAAGAAATGATTCAGAAAGTGGTTTATATTTTTTTTTTTATTAAAACAGATACTGTCGGTTTTATCCGACAAGAATGTTTTTATTTTTTATTATTAATAAATTTTCTGTCGGTTATAACCGACAGAAACCAGTGACAACCTGTCGGTTTTTTTAATTTTCTGTCGGATTAAACCGACAGATAACACTTTTATTTATTCATTATTAATATTGTCTGTCGGTTATATCCGACACAATTTCTGTCGTTTTAGATATTTTCTGACGCTGGCAATTCTGTCGGTTATTATATCCGCCACTGCATAATTTTTCTGTCGGATTTTGCTTAATATGCGACAGTAATATACTTTTCTTGGCGGTTTTGATAACGCCACTAATAAATGAATTTGTAGTAGTGTTTCTACATGTTGTAGATAAATTATTTTACATGTATATTATGTCACATCCCGGCCCGGGCCTCCACCACATCCCAGGCTCGACTCCACCGTAGGACGATATTGTCTGCTTTGAGCCCCGACCACACCCTCACGGTTTTGTTTCTGGGAACTCACGCGAGCAGAACTTCCCAATGGGTCACCCATCCTGGGATTGCTCTCACCCGAACTCGCTTAACTTCGAAGTTTAGATGGAACCCAAAGTCAGTGAGTTCCTAAAAAGCCTCGTGTTGGGTAGAGATGAGAATATACATATAAGGCTTAGAGGATCCACTCCCCTGGATGATGTGGAATGTTACATATTAATATATATATATATATATATATATATATATATATATATATATATATATATATATATATATAAGGCACATTTTTATTATTATTATTATATATGTGCGTGTAAAATAATTTGCCTATATTTATATGTAAAATATTATTATTATATATGTGTGTGTAAAATAATTTACCTATATTTATATGTAAAATAACTTGGAGGCAAATAATATTTCTTTATGTTGTAGGTAAATTATTCTTCAAATATTAGCACAACTATTAGGCACATTTATTGATTCCCCACGTATTTGTTAAATTACATCATATATATTGTGATCAAATCACAGTATGAATATTAATGCTTATTTCTCTTTTCTAAAATCATTAATCCACCTTCAATCCGTATACAATTAATTGTATAGGTCAAAAATGTAATTAAGGGTATTTGGCATTCAAAAAATGTACAATGGTGAAGTCAAGCATAGTTAATGAATTTGCTTGTGTGGCTAGTCAATGAGTTTTAATCAAGTAAAAAAATTATGTCACGTTTTATGTAACGAAAATAGAGTTTTAGGGGCTAAAGTCATATTTTCAAATAAAAAAATTAGCCCAAGATAGATCTTGGATGAATTAGCTGTAGGAATAGAAAGGATAATAGAGGGGAGAGAATTCTATTTTAAAAATGACAACACACTTCAATTCATGCTGAGACCTGCTTATTTAAAAAAACACTAGCATTTGCCTACATATTTTGTGTGTAAGAACACAGTTTTTAGAAAATGAGGAGGGAGAGAGGGAGAGAGAGAGAGAGAGAGAGAGAGAAAACATGGGGAGTTGGAGGTTTTTGTTTTTGGTTTTTTTTTTTAATTTAAATTTTTTTTTATAAATATTGGAGGTATTTTAACATTACCTGTAGAAAAAGTTTCAATAAAAACCAGTAAAATTTGGACATGTGAAATTACATTATTGCCCATCATTTTTTTGTGTGATAGAAGACTAATTTGTCTTTTCACCCTCTTTTAGTTGACAAAGAGTAGGGCTGGAAAAAAAAATACCAAAATCCCAAACCGAAAATCTCAAAAATTTCGATACCCAATACCAAACCGATCCTGAAATTTCGGTCTAGGAATCAGTCTCAAGTTTTCGGATTTCGGTAATCCTGAACCGAACCAAAATAAAAAAATTTATATTATATATATATATATATATATTGAGAATTTAAATAGCCGTTGAATTTGGTTGAGATTTAATGTCAACCGTTGAATATTATCAAGCCTACATCTTACTGAGAAGAACATAAAACTCACGAACTCACCCTCTCTCACCTCAGATTCAAACCTCGCTCATCGTCACCACCCTCCTTGTCGATTCCGGCCACACAAGTGACTCACCTGAGTCACGACTCACCTCTCTCTCGACTATCACCTCTCTGATCTCTCTCTCAGTCTCTCTCGACTTCTCATCCCTCACAGACAATGGGGGAGCCTCTCTCTCTCTCGACGTCGACTATGCATCGATTCTCTTCTCCCCCAAATTAGGTAAATTTTGGAATTAATTTAGGTTTTGAAATTTAATTTAGGATTGGAATTCTAGAATAGGGTTTAGGGGTTGAAATTTAATTTGGGGTTGGAATTCTAGATTAGGGTTTATGGAATTTAGCACTTGGAAGATACAGTATACTGTATACTGAGGGTTTAGGGGTTGAAATTTAATTTAGGTAGCTATCTTAATTTGGGTTTTCATCTTTCAGCACTTGGAAGATACAGTTTACCGATTCTCTCTGCATGTTATTATTATGTTGATCAAACACTAATCTTTCATTTGTTTGTTGGATTAAGTAGCTATCTGAATTTGGGTTTTCATCTTTCAGATGAAATTTTAATAAAGTATTATGTGAAATCAACAAATTATGGTACTCTGAATTGTTTCAGCTCGCTTAATTGTGTAATTTGAAAGAGTAACAAGTATTTGGTGGCATGGTTCTGTGATTTTCCATTTTCTGGTGGCTCAAGTGTTTCCTTTTTGTGTCTTCTGTTTTTGCTTATTATCTGGTATTCAGGTGAGTTTTAGCAGAATTGGATTGATTTTGATGAAGATAAATATAGGTTACTTTGTATTTTTGTTTTAGTTTCTGCAGGAATTTCTGGGACAATGTTGTATATCTCAAGAGCTAACAAAGTTAATCGTTATGTTTTTATCGTCTTAGACGGGGGAGGGTGAAGAAGCTAGGACAGAAGGGTAGAGTTCAAGAGAGCAAAATGCGTTTAGGAACGTGGAATATAGGAACCTTATCGGGAAAATCTATGGAAGTAGTGGAAGTTATGGTGAGGAGAAGGATAAATATTATGTGCCTACAAGAAACTAAGTGGGTTGGTAGTAAGGCAAAGGATCTAGAAAACTCAGGGTTTAAACTTTGGTATTCGGGCACACATAGAACGAGAAACGGTGTTGGCATCATCGTGGACAAGACCTTGGTACAAGATGTTGTAGATGTCAAGAGGGTAGGAGATAGAATCATGGCAATCAAGATTGTAATAGGACAAGAACTTATCAATGTGATTAGTGCGTACGCACCTCAAGTAGGGTTGGATACGAGTTCGAAGGAGAAATTTTGGGAAGATCTTGGAGACTTGGTGCAAGGAATTGCTCAGACGGAGAAGTTATTTATAGGAGGAGATTTAAATGGACACGTGGGCAGGGAGACAGGCAACTATGGAGGTTTTCATGGTGGCCATGGTTTTGGGGAGAGAAACGAGGATGGGGAAGCTATCTTGGATTTTGCAATGACATATGATCTCTTCTTAGCCAACACCTTCTTTAAGAAAAGAGAAGAACATGTGATCACCTACAAGAGTGGGTCGTCAAAAACACAAATAGATTTTCTTCTAATGAGGAAAGGGGATCGTATAACTTGTAAGGATTGCAAAGTTATACCAGGAGAGAGCGTGGCTAATCAACATCGCTTGTTGGTGATGGATGTACATATCAAAAGAGTGAGACAAAAGAACAAGACTTGGAAGTGCCCAAGGACTAGATGGTGGAATCTAAAAGAAGAAAAACAAGCCATTTTCAAAGAGAAAGTAATCACCCAGTGTGTGTGGGATAGAGAGGGGGAAGCTAGCCAAATGTGGGATTCCATGGCTAGTTGTATCCGAAAAGTAGCAAAAGAGGTATTAGGAGAGTCCAAGGGCTTTGCCCCACACCAAAAGGAATCTTGGTGGTGGAATGAGGAGGTACAAACAAAGGTGAAGGCTAAGAAGGAATGTTGTAAAGCCTTATACAAGGATAGGACCGATGAAAATGGTGAAAGGTATAGAAAAGCGAAACAAGAGGCGAAGAAAGCTGTGAGAGAAACTAAGTTAGCGGCTTACGACGATATGTATAAACGACTAGATACCAAAGAAGGAGAGTTGGATATCTATAAACTAGCTAGAGCAAGGGAAAATAAGACAAGGGACCTAAACCAAGTGAGGTGCATCAAGGATGAGGATGGAAAGGTTCTTGCTACAGAGAATGCGGTTAAAGACAGATGGAGAGGTTATTTTCATAATCTTTTCAATGAAGGACATGAAAGGAGTGCTTCTTTAGGGGAGTTGAGTAACTCAGAAGAGTGTAGAAACTACTCTTTTTATCGTCGAATCCAGAAGGAAGAAGTGGTTGTAGCTTTGAAGAAGATGAAGCATAGAAAAGCAATAGGCCCAGACGATATACCAATCGAAGTGTGGAAAGTTTTGGGAGAGACAGGTATAACATGGCTCACTGACCTTTTCAATAGGATTTTGAAAACGAAGAAGATGCCAAATGAGTGGCGAACGAGCACTTTGGTGCCTATCTACAAGAATAAGGGCGACGTACAAAATTGCATGAACTATAGGGGTATTAAGCTAATGAGTCATACAATGAAGCTCTGGGAGAGAGTCATTGAGCATAGATTGAGGCAAGAGACACGGGTTTCGGACAACCAATTCGGGTTCATGCCAGGACGCTCAACCATGGAGGCAATCTATCTCTTACGAAGATTGATGGAAAGATATAGAGATGGGAAAAAGGATTTACACATGGTCTTTATAGATTTGGAGAAAGCGTACGATAGGGTCCCAAGAGACATTCTTTGGAGGATTTTAGAGAAGAAAGGAGTACGAGTAGCATATATCCAAGCTATAAAGGATATGTATGAAGGAGCAAAGACTGCCGTAAGAACTCATGAAGGACAAACCGAAAGCTTTCCCATAACTGTAGGATTACATCAAGGCTCGTCCTTAAGTCCTTACCTTTTTGCGTTGGTAATGGATGAGTTAACAGGACATATTCAAGATGATATTCCTTGGTGTATGCTTTTCGCAGACGATATAGTGTTGATAGATGAAACTCAGGAATGAGTAAATGCAAAGCTTAACCTTTGGAGAGAAGTGTTGGAATCTAAAGGTCTTCGCCTAAGCCGATCAAAGACAGAATATATGGAGTGCAAGTTCAGTGCAAATGGAGGTCAAAACGAGTTAGGGGTGAGGATCGGTGATCAAGAAATACCAAAGAGCGATCGTTTTCGTTACCTAGGATCTATCTTGCAAAAGAACGGAGAATTAGATGGAGATCTCAACCATAGAATACAAGCTGGATGGATGAAGTGGAAGAGTGCATCTGGCGTGTTGTGTGATCGCCGTATGCCACTGAAGCTCAAGGGAAAATTTTATAGGACGGCAATAAGGCCGGCGATGCTGTATGGCACAGAATGTTGGGCAGTGAAGCATCAACACGTACACAAAATGGGTGTAACAGAGATGAGGATGCTTCGTTGGATGTGTGGGCACATGAGAAAGGATAAGATTAGGAATGAGGATATCCGGGGTAAAGTAGGAGTAGTCGAAATTGAAGGAAAGATGAGAGAAAATCGGTTACGGTGGTTTGGACATGTGCAAAGAAGGCCTACTGACGCTCCGATTAGAAGATGCGACTATGGGACAGAGGTTCAGGGCCGAAGGGGTAGAGGAAGACCTAGGAAAACTTTGGAAGAGACTCTAAGAAAAGACTTAGAGTACTTGGATCTAACGAAGGACATGACACAGGACCGAGCACAATGGCGTTCTAAGATTCATATAGCCGATCCCACTCAGTGACTTGGATTTTCCAAGTCTCCAACCGAGAAGTTTTCCTCACTCAGGAAATTAAGGGAACACTACCTCAACCTACATGCTCCACTCACAAAGCTCCAACAAAAGAAAATTCAAAGAACTTAGCGAAGAAGGCTTTGGTGTATTTAACTCAATACGTTGAAATGAAGGAAAGCTTATTTATTGATATCCCCGATAAGCTACAAATATGTACATATACATGAGTCAAAATAAACAAACAAGAGGGGGCCTTCACAAAGGTTGCTTAGGAGAAGTCTCAGCAGTCGGTAGAGCCCTAGAAAGAGAAGGCACCGGAGGGGGATCATTCGGAGCCTCAGTACTGGACAGAACCCTAGAAGGCGGAGGCATCAGAGGTTGATCATTTGGAGCTTCATTACGCGGTACAGCCCCAGAAGACGAAGGCAATAAATGCCTTTGGAACAAACCCACAAATCTCTGATGATCAAGTAAAACCTGACCATCAGTTTCCTTCATCTGGTCCAGCTTCCTCTTCATGTTTGTAGGATAGTCATGTGCGAGACGGTGCAACTGTTTATTCTCATGCTTGAGCCCTCTAATCTCCTGTTTGAGACTCATCACTTCGGCCGCCAATGATTCAACTTGGCGGGTTCGAGCAAATAGGCGTTGGGCCATATTAGACACAGAACCTGCACACTGAACACTGAGAGCCAGCGAATCCTTAACAACTAACTCATCAGACCGTTTGGAAAGTAGTCTGTTATCTTTGGGAGTGAGAAGGTTCCTGGCCACCACCGCAGCGGTCATATCATTCTTCATCACGGAATCCCCAACGGTAAGAGGACCAGTAGGGGAGACGAAGGCTGGGCGCCATATGTTGTCTGGAGAAGACGGGGCTGCCTCTTCAACAAGGTTCAAGTCAAAACGACGGTCGGAGGGGCCAGACATTTTCAAAAGTGTTGAAGAGAGAAGAGGTCGGACAAATCAAGATCTTAGAAGTGCAAGAATGGAGCTTCTACTGGTGGAGATAGTGTGCTTTGGAACTTAATGCCAGCCCTATAAAAAGCTGCACTCGACGGAGCTTCAGACATCGAAGAGGCGCCTGCTCAGAAATCGAAGAGTCGTTTGCTTTCTCAAAAGCTGGGCTGCTTAGAGACCACGAGGGTTGATCTCATAAATCGAAGAGGTGTTTGCTTTCTCAAAAGTTGGTCTGCTCAAAGACCACGAAAGCCGATCTCAGAAATCGAAGAGGCGTTCGCTTTCTCAAAAGCTGGGCTCCTCAGAGACCACGAGGGCCGATCTCAGAAATCGAAGAGGCACCTACTTTTCCAGCCTTGTCAGCACCTGTCACACGCACACTCAGCTTTGCGGAAATTATGGGTATTCTGTCGAAGACTTCTGGGGAAGTAGAAAACACATGAATCTTACTGTCCAATCACCCACTTCCCACACACAACAATAGCTCATGGGTACCACAGATAACTTTGCCAAAGTTCTCTTCCAAAGTTGAGCACGTGAAGCTTGCAGCTCCCACTACATCGCTCTGACCAAGAAGGGTAAAAGAATAGCAAAGAAACAGCACTAACAAAGTTTAGACCCATAAATTTTGAAGGTCTAGCTACCATATTATTACCCACAAGGGTAAAGGAACAGTACCACTGCTGGATAATTGGAAAGTCCCTGTGTGTCAACCTCTGTGCCTCGTGGCAAGGTAGACTAGCAAACATGCCCAACCTTTACTCACATTCGAGAAAACACTCCCAATAAAATTGCTTGCTCCAAAATCGAAGAGGCACCGTCCTCCGAATCTCGAGAGCCAGACTCCCAACATGACTACTTTCTCAAAAATCGAAGAGAGGGTAAAGGAACAGTACCATTGCTGGATAATTGGAAAGTCCCTGTGTGTCAACCTCTGTGCTTCGTGGCAAGGTAGACTAGCAAACATGCCCAACCTTTACTCACATTCGAGAAAACACCCCTAACAAGACTGATTGCTCCAAAATCGAAGAGGCACCGCCCTCCGAATCTCGAGAGCCAGACTCCTAACATGATTACTTTCTCAAAAATCAAAGAGACACTGCTCCCCGAATCTCGAGAGCCAGACCCCCAGCATGATTGCTTTCTCAAAAATCGAAGAGGCATCGTTCTCCGAATCAATCGAAGAGGCGCTCGCTTTCTCAAAAGCTGGGCTGCTCAGAGACCACGAGGGCCGATCTCAGAAATCGAAGAGGCACCTACTTTTCTAGCCTTGTCAGCACCTGTCACACGCACACTCAGCTTAGCGGAAATTATGGGCATTCTGTCGAAGACTTCTGGTGAAGTAGAAAGCATATGAATCTTACTGTTCAATCACCCACTTCCCACACGCAACAATAGCTCATGGGTACCACAGATAACTTTGCCAAAGTCTCTGCCAAAGTTGAGCACATGAAGCTTGCAGCTCCCACTACATCGCTCTGACCAAGAAAGGTAAAAGAATAGCAAAGAAACAGTACTAACAAAGTTTAGACACATAATTTTTGAAGGTCTAGCTAACATATTATTACCCACAAGGGTAAAGGAACAGTACCACTGTTGGATAATTGAAGTCCCTGTGTGTCAACCTCCGTGCTTCGTGGCAAGGTAGACTAGCAAACATGCCCAACCTTTACTCACATCCGAGAAAACACTCCCAACAAGATTGCTTACTCCAAAATCGAAGAGGCACCGCCCTCCGAATCTCGAGAGCCAGACTCCCAACATGATTACTTTCTCAAAAATCGAAGAGACACTGCTCCCCGAATCTCGAGAGCCAGACCCCCAGCATGATTGCTTTCTCAAAAATCGAAGAAGCATCGTTCTCCGAATCTCGAGAGCCAGATACCACATACCACTTTTTCAAAGTGCTCTGACAGAGTTAAAACATGTGAAGCTGGCAGCTCTCACTACCGTGCTATGACCAAGCAGGGTAAAGGAATAGCATTACTACTTTTTGTTAGGGAGACTCCTATATATGTCGACCTCCATCCCCAATGGACAGGTAGACCTGCAAAAATGCTCAACCCTTCCTCATATCTGAGAGGGCACTCCCAACGAAGCCTTTCGAAATATTCAGCTTTCTTTCCCCCCGATAATACCTCTGCAAACAAGCTATACTAGAGCAAGAATATCTCATATCATCAGGGTTAAAAGCAAGAGTATCCCATATCATGCTTTTTCCCTGTCTTTTCCTTTGGCCTTGTTTTTACTTGCAAGACAAGGAGAAAGAGAGCAATCAGTCAGCACTTGAAATCAAGTTACCAGCCAGGAACTGACTGCCTGGAACCCCTTACCTGATTACTTACCTGGCATTGCTCTCGAGTACTCATCTTCAACATCTTATGTGTCCAGGGAAGATACCGCATCTGCTTGAGGGACAGATATGGCAAGTGCGAAGGATACAAGGAAGCATGTGGAGACAAGCGTAACAGCACACATGCCGATACATCCATTACTCTGTCAAAAGCAAAAGTATCCCATATCAGCAGGGTCGAACGTACTCTAGATTTGATGGACTTGTTTTGACCCTCAAATTCTTCAGTCGGCCTTATGCTCTGGAGGAAACCAGAAAACCCTCCAGCTCAGTTCAAGAATTAGCCTGTGGAAAGTTACTTCTTCAAAAGAAAAAGTATCCCATATCATCTCTTCTCATTTTTCTTCTCTTTATCCTTCATGCTGCTGCAAGATGGGGAGAAGGTGAACAATCAGCCGGAGCTCTGATTGCTTACCTTGTCTGTCACCTCTTTCAGCAGATCCCCTAGCTCGGCGACTTGGGGGACTCCTACTACATGGTTTGTATCGCGCTTGACCAAGCCTGAAACTACAAGCCTGAAACTACAAGTAAGCTTCAAGTGAAATTGATACATTACCTTGTGCATCTCCACCAGTTAAAGATACCACCCCTGGATGGAGGAAGAGTACTTCCAGAGAAGCTGCCACATCTACCTATGCGACAGATAAGGCAAGTCAAGATGATACCACACTCCGATACTTAGAAGTTTCGTGATTACGAGATCATTCTCCCACAATATTTCCTAATGTCATTTGTACTCTAATGTCATTTGTACTAAATCATTCACTTGTACTCACTAAAGGAGAGCTTGAACCTATGTACTTGTGTAAACCCTTCACAATTAATGAGAACTCTTCTATTCCGTGGACGTAGCCAATCTGGGTGAACCACGTACATCTTGTGTTTGCTTTCCTATCTCTATCCATTTATATACTTATCCACACTAATGACCGGAGCAATCTAGCGAAGATCACAAAAAGCGACCGTTTTCGCTACCTAGGATCTATCTTGCAAGAGAACGGAGAATTAGATGGAGATCTCAACCATAGAATACGAGCTGGATGGATGAAGTGTAAGAGTGCATCCGGCGTGTTGTGTGACCGTCGTAGGCCACTGAAGCTCAAGGGAAAATTTTATAGGACGGCAATAAGGCCAGCGATGTTGTATGGCACAGAATGTTGGGCGGTGAAACATCAACACGTACACAAAATGGGTGTAGCGGAGATGAGGATGCTTCGTGGGATGTGTGGGCACACGAGAAAGGATAAGATTGAGAATGAGGATATCCGAGGTAAAGTAGGAGTAGCCGAAATTGAAGGAAAGATGAGAGAAAATCGGTTACGGTGATTTGGACATGTGCAAAGAAGGCCGACTGACGCTCCGGTTCGAAGATGTGACTACGGGACAGAGGTTCAGGGCCGAAGGGGTAGAGGAAGACCTAGGAAAACTTTGGAAGAGACTCTAAAAAAAGGCTTAGAGTACTTGGATCTAACGGAGGATATGACACAAAACCGAGCGCAATGGCGTTCTAGGATTCATATAGCCGACCCCACTTAGTGGGAAAATGCTTTGTTGTTGTTGTTGTATTAGAGTGTCTTGTTTCTTTAAGGTAGAACAAGTTGGGAATAATTTGTTTTGGTATATTGCGATTTGCAATGTTGAAGTTAGTCTGTGCCCTGGTTCCTTGCAAAGACAGACCCAAGGACTGAAGACTCGACTTTCTATCCATTATAATCTAGTCTTTTACTATAAACATTTTAGTAATGGTTGTTTCTTTGTTCAATGTAAAAGAGTAAAGTAATTGTGATTCGAGTAATGTGAATCCTTTGCCTTGTCTATGTTCTATTCTGCATGTCTTTGTTCCTTCCTTTCTGCTCAAGTCAAGTGACTCCTTTTGTCATTACATTGTTCATTCATCTTCCGAGTTTCTTTTTCCAATTCACCCCTTTTGGATGATGGATTGGTTCTTTCAATAGCTTCGGGATTCTCAATTTGTCCCGAAATCCCAAAACTATATCGGGATTCCTGAAATTAGGGATTCCCGAAAATTTGGTTTGTGATCGGTCTTGAAATTGGGATTCCCGAAAACTTCGGTTTAGGAATCGGGACAAGGGTTTTGGTTCGGTATCCCATACTGAACCAGCCCTAACAAAGAGGGTTTTATTAATTAGTAGAGATTACAATAGAAATCTTAAATGTCCACTCCACTGTTGCATCGGCCATCTTGCTTTTTTTTCTTTCTTTTTTTTTTCATTTTACCCTTTAAACTTTAATACCCATCAGCTCTATATTCATTCAAAGGATGCTCACATTAGAAACACATGGCCTTTATACCAACAAAGCAAAAACAAGGTACCATTAATTCAACAATTTATTGTTTTCTTTTGTTGTTTATTGAAATTATTTTTCATGTAGTTATAATTTTCATTAACATAAATTTATTTTTCTTTTCTTTGTTAAGCTTACGAGAGCTGCATATGTGCTTGGCAACTTACAAACATCTTGCAGAGACTTCACATTTTTTTAAAGGTACATTTTAGTGTATTTTACCTTATAATTAGGTATAGTAAATAATTACTATGAAAAATTAGTATGTCTAATGATTGTTACAACAATTATAATTATGTATATTAAATAATTATTTTGAAAAATTAATGTCTAATGATGGTTCTTGTTGTTTTTCAAGTGTCGAATCCATGAGAGGATAGAAATGGAGATACATTAAATTGATGTATGCTTGTGATCATGTACTATTAAACCCTTGAAATGTTACAGAGATTATGAATTGTTGGAAACTTTTGTCATGTACTTTTTAATTTAAAAATGGTGCAGAATTTATTATTTTTGCCCATGTAACGTTGCGAATGTTAAACATGAAGAGCTCAATTCGTAGAAAAAGTGAAATTTAACATGTCGAACAAAATAGAATTGATGGGCATTGAATACAGTAGTGATGGGTATGGAAGTTTAAAGGGTAAAATAAATATATCATACAGTATATAAAATTGCATATCTATGTCGTTGAAACTGCGAAACATGAATATTAATATATTACTTTAAAACAACCAATAAAATTTGACTCTTAATTCGATTTTGGAATTTAATGCTGACCGTCCTTCGCTGCACATGTGTTTATATAGGAGTGTGCTATCCACACACCTTATTTTATTACTCACACACCACTTGATAATTTTTGTCTGTTGATCTTTAATTCATCTGATTTAACGGTCGAAAATTAAAAAAATGTGTGGAAAGTAAAATGAGATGTGTGGATATTACACCACCTTTATAGATTTATTTACTGTACTCGACAACTGTGCACGTTCTTTGTGTATAAATATGTTAAATCATTACCGACTTTATACTACATGATCATCTGTGTAACTCTTGAAAAGGGACCAGGATCCTCTCCTGAGCTAAGGATGAGGATCCTTCTGACCAAGGAGTGTGGGCCGTTGGATCTAAAATAAGTTTTAGGTTAAAAGCTAAAATTTGGCATTTGAATGGTTAAAGTACATCACGATGTTGTGAACAATCAATGGTGGACACAATTACTTTTACTAAAAGAAAGTGTAAAATTTATGTAATACATAAGCGTTGAAACTTTGATTTATCGGTCAACATTTATTTACCGAAATTTCGATGTCTACAGAAATATATAGAACAAATGGATTAAATACAGATTGATACAATATAGCAGCAGTGAGAGGCTGCAGACAACAAATTACAGTTGGTTATTGAAACTTACAACAAATATGAGATCCCCATATCTGAGTAAATCTTGCTATTCTATATATGGTAGTCGTACATATTTGGTCACCAGTACTGCAGGGCACGAGTCTGGATATATATATGCATCCTTGTTACATGAGAGAGTTCTTTCAAGTCAAACAATACTGCTGGTGCATGCTTGATCATCAACAGTACTAGTACCACCTCGGCATGATTCTACCGCAGAATCAATGGCGGTTGTAGGAATTGAATTGTTTGGGGTAGGGTACTCAAAACCACGAGGTTTGTAATATTTATTAAAGTGAAGATTGCAGAAAACTACAAGGAGGGAGGCGGCGACGTAGATAGAATAGGCAACACATTTGAACCACAAATGAAATGGGATGGTGATGGATATGAAGAAGGCTGTGACCCCAAAGAAGAGGCCACAATGATGGAAAACAAGGGCGATTGATATTCCAGCAGGACAATAGTTGAAGTGAATAAATTTACTTACCAAGATACAAGTGAAGGCAAGTAAGATTGAGAGTCCAAAAAAGTACAAGATTACAGGGGGATGGAGCTGGTCGGAGAGAGTTTGGAAGGGAAGAAGTGCTAGTCCAATCGCCGTTGTCAAGCAAAACATGATGATTGTCTTTGCCCAATCAAAGTTGTTGTTGTGGTACTTATAGTTAGTCCTCCCGTTTGGAACGTGTTGCCTTGCGGCTTCTAGGTCACGATGGGAATCGCGATCGTGATCGACGGGACCAATTATCAGAAGTTTGAGCCGTTGGGTTGGCCTTACAATAAGTACAAGGAGAAAAGGCTTCAAGTACTGATACCAAGCAGTATTAACAAGAGAACTCATTTTAGTCTGCACAAAGGTAGGTAGAGATGGAGATATGGACAATGGCTTGAATTTTGATGGTTTGAAGATATACATATAGAGGTGGATAAGTTTTGTTTGGCTGATTTCTGGGATCTCGACGCGCCCGGGCTTGGAACTTACCTGGAAGGAAGGTACGACTTATGGAAAGTATTTTAATGAATCGGCTTTTGGTCATCTAAAACCCATTTATTTGTCTAATCATATACCATTTATCCTTGATCTTCAGTACTGATCATCTATAACCCCTAAATCTCCAACATTTTCACAAAATACAAACTAAATTAAAAAAAAAAAAATCTTGAAACAAAATAAAAGATGATCAAGCGAAACATTGACAGATGATGTATAAAAATGAATAAGGGTGTGCATAAATCAGTCCCAATTGATATACTGTGTGAAACCTCACAACCACACCCACATTAGCATCCCTCAAAATTCAAATAAACGGTGACACTGACTTATAGGGAAAAACTGAGGTAAACAGATAAACTGAGGTTCCCTGGGACAAAATTTATATAAGAATTGGACCGGACGCAGTTGAATTTTAGTTGATTATCAAAGCATTAAGGAGTTGGATTTTCTTTGCAATAAAACGGTTCAGTTTGTTATGCAGAAAAGGAGAGAGTGATAGTATATGGAGAGCGAGATACAGCTAATTAAATAGAACAAGATTCTTTTGTCGAAAACAGAATTACTGTTGTTTACGTGGTCGAGAACTTTGTCGAGATCTTTGACAGGTAAATGCAGATGCCGAAAGAAAAATTATTGGAAGACCATGGTAATGCATATTTCCAGTTCGAACAAAAAAAAAAAAAAATTATTGGAAGACCATGTTATAACCCTCCGATACTCTATCGTATGGTAAACAAAAAAAATTAAAGCATCGTTCTTAAAAAACATACTTAAAGCCCTGTTCTTAAAAAAAAATACTTAAAGCACCGGTCTTAAAATTTGACATCTCATTCAGAGATGTTCTAATTGAATTTTACGGCTTAATTTTCATTGTATTGCATAATTGAAATATATATACAAGATACAATCATTATTCTATAAGGAAACAATAAGCAATAAAGGACACACACATATATCATTCTGAATAAAAATTCCTAATATTTACAACATATTTACATATCCTTTAATTACTACTCACGGCAACACTCTCCCTCAAGTTGGAGCATAAATATTACACATGCCCAACTTGACAAGTGAGTCACCAAAAGATCTACTACACACGGCATGAGTGAGGATATCTGCAAGCTGCTTTTCTGAGTTCACAAACGGTATTTATACAATCTTCTTCTCAAGTTTTTCCTTAATAAAATGACGATCAACCTTCACATGTTTTGTTCTGTCATGTTGTACCGGGTTCTCTGCAATCTCCCGTGCGGATTTATTATCACAATACAAGCTTATGGCCTCTTTTGCTTTGAAACCTAGACCCCAAAGTAACTTACGTAACCAAAGAACTTTACATACTCCTTGTGCCATACCTCTGAATTCTAAAAATTTAGAGTTTTGAACAATAAAGACAAAACAAAGGGTAAAGTAAATAATATCATGATTGACTTTTAAAGTGTAAAAATGTAGTTTTTCGTTAAAATAAACCGTACTGAGAGTTTTTCGTTAAAATTCTTATAAAACTAATGGGTATTAAAGTTTAAAAGGTAAAATGGTTAGCTATGTAGATTTAATTTGATAGCACATCAGCTAACGGTTAGTTATGTAGATTTAACTTGATTATATAGCACATCAGCTAGGGTTGGTGTGTTTTGTCCGAATCTGCAACAAAGGAATCCTACGCGTGGTGCCATCGTGGCTTAGAACAAAAAGTTAATAATAATAATAGAGAAGTCTACGTGGACCGGAAAATGCAAAAGATACGCGTGCTGCGGTTTCGGACAATAAATAAATAATAATAATTTCTACATAAAACATTTATTGTCAATCAAAATTATATGAAATTATCAGTTTAACTTTATAATTAAATATAAAATATGGAGCATAAATGTAATTTCACACGATTAAATTTTACTTTTTTTTCAAACCCTCATCTACAAGTAATCCTAATATATCTCTAATTTAAAAAATAAAATATAATAAAAAACTTCTCACTTCTACATTCTCTATCACCCTCTTCTCTCATTCTATTTCAAAAACAAAAATTAAAAAAAAAATTCTCACATTTTATGTGCTCCATGTGCTAGTAATGAGGGAGAGAAGTCTATGTAGACCGGAAAATGCAAAGAAACGCGTGAAAATGCCATCGTGCCTTTGAACAGTAAATAATAAAAATAAGGAAGACAAGTCTTTTCTGAACTCTTTCTTTTTGCTAATTCCTTGGTTGCAAAGTAAAGAAGAGAGTTTCCAAAAAAAAACAAGTAAAGAAGAGAAGTCTAGGTAGACTGGCTAGATCACATAGATCCCCTTCCATCTTCTGAACAAGCTAGGATCCACATAATTATATAAATGATAAAAATAAAAAAAAAAGTAAAGAAGAGAAGTCTAGGTAGACTGGCTAGATCACATAGATTCCCTTCCATCTTTTGAACATGCTAGCTAGGAACCACATAATTATATAAATGATATAAATGATCAGAAAAAAGAGATAAGTCTTTTCTGAACTCTTTCTTTTTGCTAATTCCTTGGTTATAACATGGTCTAAAATATCCATAATATTTCGATATTTTCATCGAAATTTTCGTATTTTTGGAGTACCGATATTTTTTTGGACTACCGATATTTCCGATATCATCGATATTTTAGACCTTGCTAAGTCACTCATGTATCTTACCATGCAATGTATAAAGTGTAAAATATTGTACTAATTCATTATATATAAATGATTATGGTGTGTTTAAACTTCTTTCATTAATTATTACATATTTTCTACACTCACAATGTTTGCCAGCTCTCTATATAATCAACTTAAATCAGTTATATCTATCATGCAATGCATTTCCTTCTAATTTTTTGTGATAAACTAATAGATAATTGACTAAATAAACATCCTGCAAAGTTTCAATAAAATTTTCCAAGTTTTTCTTACAATTTCCGTGGTTTTTATTCAATTTTTATCGATATCGATAATATCCCGATATTTCCATCAAAATTTTCGTGTTTTTGGACTACCGATATTTCGGATATCATCGATATTTAATACCTTTGTTATAAAGTAAAGAAGAGAGTTTCCCAAAAAAAAAAAAAAGTAAAGAAGAGAAGTCTAGGTAGACTGGCACATAATTATAAAAATGATATAAATGAACAGAAAAAAGCTAGGAAACATAGATCACAAGCTATGATCTCTTTCTTTATAAATGATATAAAGAAGAGAGTTTCCTAGTGTCACGGGCCGCATGTTAAAAACAAAGAAAATGCCCAAGACATCATATATCCAAGCCCATGAAGCCATGTCTTCATGGAAGCTTCTGGAACGTCCCGGAGAAATCAAGAACGTGGCGGAGCATTCAAGATAATCTAGGGAATTCCGGAACATTCCACACAAGTGTACATATTCAAGCCTCACCTAGAATAATCTAGATTAGGCAAGATGTATCTAGAACTATACTAGATATTTTTGGATGTAAGTAGGGAATTCTAGAACCCTCCATTGAGGAGGTGACTTAGGCCTATAAATAGGAGGCAAGGCCATTTGGCCAAACCATCCAAGAAATCCAAGAATTGTAAGCAATTGTAAAGTTCTCCTAAGTTTCAATACAAAGCTTCCTTTCTCCCATCTTCTAAGTGATCTTAGCATTCTCCAAGCTATCTTAGCTTTCTTTGTGATTCGATCCGGGGAAGCGAGGCTTCGAAGGCTTACTTAGCTTGTTCATCGAGGTATTCAAGTCTAAGTGCCGCACGGGCGGAAGGCTTAAAGAGTCATCCCGTGACAGCTGGTATCAGAGCCAAGCTCGTGAATCACTTGAAGGAAAGTAGGATATGGCAAGTGGAGAGACGGTGTCCGGAGTCTCCGAGCTAAGGGAGCGTGCTGCCGAGGTCCAAGACGTTGCCAAGAGCAAGCCAAAGTTGAAGGACTTGCAAGCATCGATGGAGACCATGGAAGAGCGACTCGAGAAGGTGGAACGAACCATACTTGAGTTCGATACTCGACTTGATGAGGACGTTGTCGACAAGGAGGAAATCCAAACCATGGTGGACAATGGTAAGGATGAACTGCGTGGCTTGGTGGAAGGGCTACGAGATGAGCTCCTTGGCGCTCTCAACACCATGGCAGACAAGATGCGGAGGGAAGTCCAGGTTCACCTTGACAACATAGAGGCAAGGTTTGTGGCGCTTCAAGAAGAGATAAAGGACACAAGGGAACTCAAGGGAGATGTGGCGTTTTGTAAAGAAGCAGTCGTGAAGCAATTCGTGCAAGGGTCGAGGGAAATCAAGGCGTTGGACTCCAAGGTAATCGACTCCTTTAAACCCAAATCCTATAATGGGAAGAGGGAAGCAAAGGAGCTCGACACCTTCGTGTGGAACGTGGAGCGATACTTCAAGTACCTGAAGCTTGAAGATGACGAGTCCAAAATCTCAACGGCAACCATGTTCTTAGCTGACAATGCCCTTATGTGGTGGCGTCGTCGAAGCATGGAGATTGAGCAAGGTACGTTCTCTCTCACCACTTGGGATGAATTTAAGAAAGATCTTATGTTGCACTTCTATCCCCAAAATGCCAAGTATGAAGCCAAGGAGAAACTAAGGTGGCTCAAGCAAACGGGGAGCGTCAAAGACTATGTCAACACCTTCGTGAGTTTGCTATTCGAGGTGCCCAACATGTTGGAGGAAGACAAGCTCATGTACTTCATGAGTGGACTGCAAAATTGGGCAAAACTCGAACTACAAAGGAGACACGTGCAAACATTGTCTGAGGCCATTGCCGCTGCCGAATCCTTGATTGAGTTTAAATCAAGCCACCAAGGTGATTCCAAGTCCATGGGGAAGAAGGGTAACCATGAGAGAAGTGGGGGAGAACATAAGCCGAAGGATAAGGCCGAGACAAGCAAACCGAAGGAGAAGAAAGCCGATAAGCATGACAAAGGCAAGGGTAAGTCTTGGCAACCCAATTGTTACCTATGCGACGGCCCTCACATGATGCGAGATTGCCCACAAAAGAAGGCCCTTAAGGCCATGGCTTTCAAGGAGGACAAGGCCGAGGAGAGTAACGATGCAAGCATGGGATGCATCCGTTTACTGAATGCCATCCAGACAACCCTCCCACAACCTAAGGCTCAAGTTGGGGGAGGATCATTGTTCGTCGACGTCAAGACTGGTGACAAGACGACGCGTGTGTTGGTGGACACGGGAGCAACACACAACTTCATGACGTCGGAGGAAGCCACAAGGCTTGGCCTCCGAGTCACAAAGGAGCCTGGTAGCGTGAAGACGGTAAATTCCGCTGCCACCCCCATTGTTGGAGTTGCGCGCAATGTACAAGTAGACATTGGCGCATGGAAGGGAAAGATCGACTTCACCGTAGTCAAGATGGACGACTATGGCGTAGTCATTGGGTTAGAGTTCATGGACAAGGTACGAGCTTTTCCCATTCCCTTCTACAATATCTTCTGTATCCTAGCCGACGGAAGACAACCTTGCCTGGTGCCATTGGAAAGGCAAGCCAAGAAGTGTACCCAGCACTTGTCGGCAATTCAATTTGCCAAGTCTTGGAAGAAAGGCGAGGCCACATTTCTTGCAACCCTAATATTGAATGAAGGGGAGGAGAAGCACGGGCCTTTGCCGAAACAAGTGGAAGACGTCCTTGTGGAGTTTGCGGACGTAATGCTTAAGGAACTGCCAAAGAAGTTGCCACCAAGGAGAGAGGTCGACCATGCGATTGAGTTGGAGCCTGGTGCTAAGCCTCCCTCCAAATCACCTTATAGGATGTCGCCACCCGAGTTGGAGGAATTGAGGAAGCAACTCAACGAGCTACTTGATGCTGGCTACATCCAACCCTCCAAGTCCCCATATGGTGCACCTGTCTTGTTCCAACGCAAGAAAGATGGTAGCTTAAGGTTGTGCATCGACTATAGAGCATTGAACAAGATTACCATCAAGAACAAGTACCCACTTCCGTTAATCGCCGACTTATTCGATCAACTTGGTGAAGCAAGGTACTTCACAAAGTTAGACCTTCGATCGGGATACTACCAAGTGAGGATAGCCCCTGGAGACGAATCGAAGACGGCGATGGTGACCAGATATGGATCGTTCGAGTATAAAGTTATGCCATTTGGTCTGACCAATGCCCCCGCAACATTCTGCACATTGATGAACAAGGTATTCCATCCTTATCTTGACAAGTTTGTCGTGGTTTACATTGATGATACCGTTGTATATAGCAAGACATTGGAGGAGCACATCGAGCACTTGCGCATAGTGTTCAAGACCCTTCGGGAGCATGAACTCTATGTCAAGAAGGAGAAATGCTCCTTTGCCACAAAAGAAGTAGAATTTCTTGGCCACAAGATAAAGGAAGGGAAACTTATGATGGAAAAGGGCAAGATCAAGGCCATTCAAGAGTGGGAACCGCCGACCAAGGTACCAACACTACGATCCTTTCTGGGGCTAGCCAACTACTATCGGAGATTCATTAAAGGGTACTCAGCCATAGCGGCACCCTTAACAGACCTTCTTAAGAAGAACAAGGCATGGGAATGGACGGACCGGTGTCAAGAGGCCTTTGAGAGGTTGAAGAAGGCCCTAATGGAGGAACCCGTACTAAGGTTGCCCGACCTTAGTAAGCCATTCGAGTTGCACACTGATGCTTCCGACTTTGCCATAGGAGGAGTGTTGATGCAAGAGGGACATCCGATAGCCTATGAAAGTCGCAAGCTAAACAATGCCGAGAAGAGGTACACGACCCACGAAAAGGAGATGACCGCCATCATCCATTGCCTTAGAGTTTGGAGGCATTACTTGCTTGGTACTCCATTCATCATCAAGACGGACAACGTTGCTACTAGCTACTTTCAAACCCAACAAAAGCTCACACCTAAGCAAGCAAGGTGGCAAGAGTTCTTAGCGGAGTTTGATTACAAGCTAGAGTACAAGCAAGGAAAGGAGAACGTGGTGGCCGATGCTCTAAGTAGACGAGTAGAGTTAATGGCTACGGTACTCAAGCCGCAAAGCCATCTCTTGGGCCGTGTCCGAGAAGGTTTATCACATGACGTCCAAGCCAAGAACATTGTGGAGTTTGTCAAGGATGGGAAGACAAGAAGGTTTTGGCTTGAGGACGGCTTGCTATACACCAAGGGCAAGCGGATCTACATCCCAAAGTGGGGAAGCTTAAGGAAAGAAATCCTGAAGGAGTGCCATGACTCAATGTGGGCAGGACATCCTGGCACTCACCGCACGTTGGCTTTGGTAAGCGATGCTTATTATTGGCCACAAATGCGGGATGATGTAGATTCATACGTGAAGACTTGTCTTGTGTGCCAACAAGACAAAGTGGAACAAAGGCAACCGGGAGGACTGTTGGAACCACTTCCCACCCCATCAAGACCATGGGAGTGTTTAACCATGGATTTCATCACACATTTGCCCAAGTCTGATGGATGTGGATCTATCTTCGTCGTGGTCGATAGATTCACCAAGTATGCCACTTTCATACCCGCACCTGTGGAGTGCACAGCCGAAGTAGCTGCACGCTTATTTCTAAAGCACGTGGTGAAGTATTGGGGTGTTCCGAGGAGCATAGTCAGTGATCGAGATGCTCGCTTCACGGGCAGATTTTGGAAGGAGCTCTTCAAGCTACTTGGCTCAAAATTAGACTTCTCCACAGCTTTTCATCCCCAAACTGATGGACAAACGGAGCGGGTTAATGCATTGTTGGAGACTTACTTGCGGCACTATGTTAGTGCCAATCAACGAGATTGGGCTAAGTTACTTGATATTGCCCAATTCTCTTATAACTTGCAACGTTCGGAGTCGACGGGGAAAAGTCCGTTCGAGTTAGCTACAGGGCAACAACCCTTGACCCCGAACACGGTCGTGACTGGCTACACGGGGAATAGTCCAGCCGCTTTCAAAACCGCTAAGGAGTGGCAATTAGCCCACGAACTTGCTCGAGCTCACTTGGAGAAGGCTTCAAAGAAGATGAAGAAATGGGCGGATCGTAAGCGAAGGAATGTGGAGTTCCAAACTGGCGACCAAGTCTTTGTGAAGCTCAACGCGTCTCAGCACAAGAGTACTCGTGGCTTGCACAAGAGTTTGTTGCGGAAATATGAGGGACCATTCCCTATCATCAAGAAGGTTGGCAAAGCCGCTTACGTTGTGGAACTCCCACCCCGCCTCAAGTTTCACCCGGTGTTCCATGTGAGCAACTTGAAGCCTTATCATGCAGACGATGAGGAACCAAGCCGAGGTGAGTCTCATCGAGCACCCCCTTTGATGACGGAGGCATTTGACAAAGAAGTGGAGAGCATTGAAGCCAAGCGTGTCGTGGTGCGACCAAGACAACCAAAGCATGTGGAGTACTTTGTCAAATGGAAGGGGCTACCATACTCCGAAGCAACATGGGAGAAGGAGACGTCCTTATGGAAATATAAGGACTTGATCGAGACATTCGAGAGGCAAGAGTCGACGAGGACGTCGACGGCTTAAGTGGGGGAGGATGTCACGGGCCGCATGTTAAAAACAAAGAAAATGCCCAAGACATCATATATCCAAGCCCATGAAGCCATGTCTTCATGGAAGCTTCTGGAACGTCCCGGAGAAATCAAGAACGTGGCGGAGCATTCAAGATAATCTAGGGAATTCCGGAACATTCCACACAAGTGTACATATTCAAGCCTCACCTAGAATAATCTAGATTAGGCAAGATGTATCTAGAACTATACTAGATATTTTTGGATGTAAGTAGGGAATTCTAGAACCCTCCATTGAGGAGGTGACTTAGGCCTATAAATAGGAGGCAAGGCCATTTGGCCAAACCATCCAAGAAATCCAAGAATTGTAAGCAATTGTAAAGTTCTCCTAAGTTTCAATACAAAGCTTCCTTTCTCCCATCTTCTAAGTGATCTTAGCATTCTCCAAGCTATCTTAGCTTTCTTTGTGATTCGATCCGGGGAAGCGAGGCTTCGAAGGCTTACTTAGCTTGTTCATCGAGGTATTCAAGTCTAAGTGCCGCACGGGCGGAAGGCTTAAAGAGTCATCCCGTGACACTAGCTTGTTTAGATAATTGTATAAATGATCAGTCAAATCTCAAGTTCGACTGGCGAGTGGCTAGATCACATAGATCCCATTCCATCCTCTAAACAAGCTAGGACCCACATAATTAAAAAATAATATAAATGATCAGAAAAAACTCAAATTGGCTGTAATTCTTTCTCTTTTTATTTTCATTCTCTTCTCTCTTTTTACTTTTTATTTTGTTTTTATTTTTTTATAAAAAATTAATATAAGATGTTAATTTATTGATCTGTGTAAATCTAGAATCTTCTAAATACTGACTTGAGCATCGAAATGTTTTCTTGCAGGTCTCCCTGCTCTCATTGTTAACAAGCGAAGATGGTGTCCAAGAGTTCTCAACGTGTTCAAGATTTCTTGTTGGTGGAGAATTTGAGTACCCAAAATTTTCCGCTCAAACAGGTTATATGTAATTATGCATTATTGACGATGGTACTTGTCATGAAAATCGATCTTCTCGTCAAGTTTCTTACATAAGTCACCAAATGACGCTTGGCTACAAGAGGAGATCAGAGGAGATGAGCTGAGGAGGACTAGCAGCCCACCTTCTCATCACGCGCACTCGACCCCACCCAAACAAAACCCTAATTCCCAAGACCGACACCACGCACCACCACGTTCCTCATTCAACTTTCCATTTCATTTCCATCTCCAATTCGCATCACATCTAATTTCTCAGAGAGAGAGAGAGAGAACTTTGTAGTGAGAGAAACTAAAAGACAGAAGGAAAGAAAGAACCCAAAGCTAGCTTGCTTCCCTAGACAGCCTTTGACCTTGACACATCCAAACCCTACCCAAGTTAAATTAACCCCAAAAAAACCCAGACTGTTAATTTAATTCTTCCCCATTTGATCGTTTATATCTTGGTCGCCCTGTTAGCAGTCCCACGTTGGCGGGGGTAAAAAAAAAGTAATGATTTTAAATAGAATTATTCTACTTTAACTAATATTGAGGTATTTTGTAATAAAATTTCACACCGGATGGGTTAGGCATTACATGCCCGTCGATTTAAAAAAATTTCAACATAATATCATAGCCCATGGTTACGGGCATGTACAAGCTAAAGGCTTGTCACAAGAAAGTGTGTGCTTAAAAATAAGTTTAGACTCTTAATATAGAGTCGGCATTTGAGTTATTAAGAAGTAAAAAGACTAAAAATAAGTATGGACTCCATTGGAGCCAACCCCTGACTTCCTGAAAAAAACTGAAAACAATTGTGGGGCCCCCAAAAAAATTTCAACAGCACGTGACCAGATTTCAACCTCCTGCTTTTTTTGTTTTTATTTTTCATTTTTTGAATCGATCATGGCGAAGCGCTGGTGGGCTGGACAGGTAGGTCTACCGGTAGGAGGAGTAGTGAACGAAACCTCAGCCGTAGCAGCCGCCGGCAGCTCCCCCATGAAAAACATCATCAACCAGATCTGGGAATCTCCATGAACAACACCGGAACCAGCAGCCTCGGAGGATCCGGCGGTGAGGAAGACGACAACAACAGCGACGACCCCAAGGAAGGAGCCATCGAAGTCGCCATGAGACGACCTAGATGCCGTCCCCCTGGTTCCAAAAACAAGCCCAAACCCCCAATCTTTGTGACTAGAGACAGCCCTAACGCCCTCCGCAGCCACGTCATGGAGATATCCAACGGGGTCGACATCGCCAACAGCGTAGCCCAGTTCGCCAGGAGAAGGCAGCGCGGCGTCTGTGTCATGAGTGGGAGCGGCACCGTCACCAACGTCACGCTCAGGCAGCCGTCCGCGCCCGGCGCAGTTATGGCGCTTCACGGGAGGTTCGAGATTTTGTCCTTAACTGGAGCGTTTTTGCCTGGCCCTGCACCGCCTGGGTCAACTGGAATGACCATATACTTAGCAGGCGAGGCCAGATTGTTGGGGGAAGCGTGGTGGGACCCCTTGTGGCTTTAGGGCCCGTGATGGTGATCGCAGCGACGTTTACAAATGCGACGTATGAGAGGTTGCCGTTGGAGGAGGAAGAAGAGCAAGCAGGAGGGGGTACAGATGAACAGAATGGAAAGAAACATATTATTGAACAACTTAAAAAAAACCTAATACAAAGCACGGTTTAAATAGTAAAACCTCAAGCAAACCCTAATAAACAAAATAACGAAAATACCCTAACAAAGAAAATACCCAAAACAATAACTCAAATAAAAACCTTAAATTCCAACACCCCCCGTCAAACTCATGACGGTACATGTCATGAGTTTGCCAACAAGCAGATGCGGACTGGCTCCGTTAGGAAAATAGACAGACAGGCAGGCTCCGCAACGCGGACAGACGGGCAGGTTTCGCAACACGGATAGACAGACAGACAGGCAGGCTCCGCAACGCGGACAGACAGACAGACAGGCAGGCTCTGCAACGCGGACAGACAGACAGACAGGTAGGCTTTGCTACGCAGACAGGAACAGAGACATGCATGCATCACTAACCAAAGTCGAAGTCGTCGACACGGTCAGTTGTACCTAGTTCCGGAGTCAACATGGCTAATACTTTTGGTGGATTAGTCTCAGCAGCTCCAGGCGGTTTCTTAAATTTCCACGGACAATCCACTTTCCAATGCCCTTTTTCCTTGCAGTAAGCACACTCATCCCCAGCAACAACAGTTCTAGTATGAGTTCTCGGTCTAATAGAAGCAACCAATGCCGAAGAGTTCGACATAGGCGAAGAGAGTCTATGCGACTGTGATTGCACACGGACTTCTTCTGCATGTAATTCACTAAGAACATAATCAACATATGGAAGTGGAGTCCGATGTAGGATAGAGCTACGGAGAGTCTCAAACTCATCTCGAAGAGGCATCAGAAACTGAACAAGACGTTGTTCTTCTCTATATTGACCCAAGTCCTTTAGGCTCAGTCAGTGCAAGTTGGTCCCAGAGACTGGTCATTTTGTTATAAAAATTTTGAATACTCTTATCACCTTACTGGATTGCACGAACCTCCATTTCTAATTGATATCTCTTAGCAAAATTGGCCTTGGTATACAATTTTTCTAAGTGATCCCAAACTTCCTTGGATGTAGAGAACTTAGCAAGTTGTATTCCAATAGCCAAATCAACAGAGTTATTAATCCAAGTAATAATCTTTGAATTATTCATCTCCCAAGCAGCAAGCAAGTCGTCATGTTTTTCATCTTTAGGGTTATTTGGAATGGAAACTTTTCCAGACACATAGCCCCACAATCCTTTTCCAATTAGAAAATTCTTCATCACATATGCCCAATACACATAATTATTTCCATTTAATTTCACACCAATAGCTTGCCGGGAATCATCTTTTGAAGATGCCATATTCACAAAGACAGTCGTAACAAAGAGATACTTGATGCTTTGGTTGTGCAGGCCGATACAAGTTCAAATCTGGTGGCAGTGGTTAATCAGGCAGTAGCAGCAACAAGTCTACAACTGGTTCAAACAAGCAGTTTTAGGAAGAACAGTGAAGGAACGAAGACGGCAAGGAACAACAAATGGGGCGTCAAGGTAGTCGATCAGCGATGGGCATCAAGGTAGTGCGATCAGCAATCTGGGAACGGACAGTGGTGCAGTGCAGTGATGTTCCGGCGTCAAGGTAGTCGATCAGCGATGAGCATCAAGGTAGTGCGATCAGCAATCTGGGAACGGACAGTGGTGCAGTGCAGTGATGTTCCGATGGTGGTGGTGCGGGCGCGACCTGGGCTGGGCAGACGGGGATCACTGATCTGACTTTCTACAAACCGACAGGTACATGTTCAGGCTAAGCGCAGTGGTTCAGAGAGAGACAGGTCCAACGAACTGCTCTTGATACCAAGATGAACAGAATGGAAAGAAACATATTATTGAACAACTTAAAAAAAAACCTAATACAAAGCACGGTTTAAATAGTAAAACCTCAAGCAAACCCTAATAAACAAAATAACGAAAATACCCTAACAAAGAAACTACCCAAAACAATAACTCAAATAAAAACCTTAAATTCCAACAGGTACTAGTTCGGGGACTGCGGCAGGAGGTGCGGGGTCGCCGCCAGGAATTGGCGGTGGTGGGATGGGAGACCCGGCGGCGTTGGCAGGGGTTTATAATTTTCCACCGAATTTGCTTCCGAATGGAGGGCAGACACAGTTGAGCCATGATCAGCAGGCAGCTTTTTCATCTTGGGCTCATGGTCAAGGTGGTGGTAGGCCTCCGTTTTAAAAGTTAATTAGTTAATAAAATTAGGGTTTATGGACTTGTGAATTAATTAGGAATAAAAATGAGAAGTGAGTGCTTACTAGTAGTACTACTACTCTTTCAAATTAACTTAATTTGAGAGGAGGAATTAAACTGGAAATCATTAAGGTACTTAAGCTTCCTTAATTTATGTTGTGCTTTGTACTTGGTAGAAATGAATTATAGAAGATGAGAAGCGTTGATCAGTGGATTATATATTCTGTGTATGCATATTTCAATAGCTATGAATTGCTAGCTATCATTTGTTTATGCATCATCGATATCGATGTCGATATCAATATCATCGTTCTTCTTCTTCTAATTCTTCTATTTAGTATAAATAGTAATATATAGTAAAACAAGTATTTGCGTTCAATTTTATTAAAACTTCGAGTACTGTAGAATTTTTCCCTTTTAAATTAGGTGATGTTTTACACATTAGCATTTATATATGTTAGTTAATGACTAAAACATGAAAGAAACGAATGCAAGCGGCCATTTACCACAGTGGTGAAAATGTGTTGTGCTATTGCATGATGGCGTGAGTTCGAACCTCGTCGGTGACTAATCTAACATTTAACTTACTAACGCTATCGTTTCACTCAAAAATAAAAAAAATGTGAATCGAAACCAAAAATATTGGTGCTTGAAAAGTTCAAAGTGTAGAAAATATCATGAATTAATCCTTGGCAATTGATATTTTTCAAAGAATTTAAACCGACGGTCAAAAAGTAAAAGAGCTAAAGTTGTAAAGGACTTATTTAATATTTATATAAACACTAATTCTACACTCGTTTCCTATATTTTTAAATGGGTAAAAGACTGTTTACCACCCTCATGTTTCGTGGTTTTCAACATTTAGTACATCAAGTTTTTTTCGTCCCAGAGTCATACCTAAAGTGTAAATTTTGGGACAGTCTCATACATCTGTTAGTCAAACTGTTAGTTCTCCCGTTAAGTGATGACGTGACACCCTGATTGGACGCCACGTGTCATTAAAAAAATAAAAAATTTATTTAAATAAAAATAATATTAAAAAATATTTAAATAAATATTTAAATAATAATAAAATATTTTTTTTTTCCTTCTTCTCTTCTTCTTCTTTTTTTTTTTTTCTTCTTCTTTCTTCTTCTTCTTCTGGGTTCGGTTCTCTCTTCTTCTTTTTTTTTTTTTTTTTTCTTCTTCCTCCTCCTTCTCCTTCTTCTTCCTTCTCCTTCCTCCTCCTTCTTCTTCTTCCTTCCTCCTCATTCTTCTTCTCCTTCTTCTTCCTTCTTAAGAAGAAAGGAGGAGAAGGAAAAAAACAGAAAAAAAAAAAAAAAACCGAACACAGAAAAGAAGAGGAAGAAGAAGGAAGAAGAAGGAGAAGAAGAATGAGGAGGAAGGAGAAGGAAGAAGAAGAAGGAGAAGAAGAAGGAGGAGGAAGGAAAAGGAAGAAGAAGGAGAAGGAGGAGGAAGACGGAAAAAAAAAAAAAAAAAAAAAGAGAAACCGAACCCACAAGAAGAAGAAGGAGAAGAAGAAGGAGGAGGAAAGAGAAGGAAGAAGAAGGAGAAAGAGGAGGAAGAAGAAGAAGAAGAAAAAAAAAGAAAAAAAAAAGAGAGAAACCGAACCCAGAAGAAGAAGAAGAAGGAGAAGAAGAAGGAGGAGGAAGGAGAAGGAAGAAGAAGGAGGAGGAGGAGGAAGAAGGAAAAAAAAAAAAAAAAAGAAGAAGAAGAAGAAACCGAACCCAGAAGAAGAAGAAGAAGAAGAAGAAGAGAAGAAGAGAAAAAAATATATTTTATTATTATTTTTATTTAAATAAATTTTTTAATTTTTTTAATGACACGTGGCGTCCAATCAGGGCGCCACGTCATCACTTAACGGAAGAACTAACAGTTTGACTAACAGATGTATGAGACTGTCCCAAAATTTACACTTTAGGTATGACTCTGAGACAAAAAAAACTTGATGTACTAAATGTTGAAAACCATGAAACATAAGGGTGGTAAACAGTCTTTTACCCTTTTTAAATATATTTAAATATTTCATAATCGATTTGTCGTTCTATTTTAAAATTTAAAATTTTGTGCATCACCATACTGTTAATTTTTTTTTTTTAAAAGAGTTGTTCTTGAAATCCCCATTAGGTCTGCATCAAAAAAGAATGTTAACCAACTTCTGTAAAGTATAATTATTGCAACAATATTTTCAACCAATATGACGGTTGCAACCAAGGTTAGAGATCCACTTTGAAAGAGTCTATTTAGATCATATTCAACCCTTGGTTAAAACCTAAAATTTAGATTTTAAACTAACAAGCCACTTAGTATTATGGTCTAGTGGTATTACCACAAAGGAAATGGGATGGAGATTGATATGAAGAAGGCTGTGACCCCAAAGAAGAGGCCAAGTTGATGGAAAATTGGGGCAATTGTTATTCCGGCGGGACAGTAGCTGAAGTGAATAAACTTGCTCACCAGGATACAAGTGAAGGCAAGTAAGACTGATAGTCCAAAAAAGTAAAAGATTACAGGGAGATGGAGCTGGCCGGAGGAACCTTGGAAGGGGAGAACTGCTATTCCAATCGCCGCTATCAAGCAAAACACTACGATAATTGTTGCCCAGTCTAAGTTGTTGTTGTCGTACTGATTGTTAGTCCTCCCGTCTGCAACTTCTTGCCTTGCGGCTTCTAGGTCACGATCGGAATCGCGATCTCGATCGATGGGACCAATTATCAGAAGTTTGAGCCGTAGGGTTGGCGTTATTGTAACTGCAAGGAGAAAAGGCTTTAAGTACGGATCCCAAGCAGTATTAACAACAGAACTCATTTTATTCTGCACAAAGGTAGGTAGAGATGGAGATATATCGGGAGGTTGAGGTACTTGATGATGATATGGTTTGTGAGATTCTATGGTTTGAATGGAAGAGGTATTTGAATGCTCAGGAAATGGTTTACATGCATATATATAGACAGGCAAAGAGAGAAATGGCACATGTCTGGGTAGAGAGATAAATGGTAGTAGAGAGAGAACAGGCAGATGCATGGCATTTAATTAATAAGGGTCGATGCATGGCATTGGCATGTCTTGGAATCTTGACACTAGATATTGTTGCGAGGGCAGCCATTTATTTTTGATGAATTAGTCAATTTTACAATAAATGAAAGGGTCCAGTGTCGCGAGGGCATCCATTTATTTTTGACGAAATAGTCAATTTTAAAATAAATGAAAGGGCAATTTTATTGAGTTGAGATTCACCCATTTTTGCCTATGGCCCATCTGTACATTTGTTAATTGAACTAAGCATAATTAATGTTAACTTGACAATAATTAAAATAATAAAAAATAAACCAAATCCTCAGCCAATTAACAAAGGCACAAAGGGGCCATAGGCAAAAATAAGTGTAGAAAATCTCAACTCAATTTTATTATATTGTATATCTACACCCAACTTAAATTATTAATATGAATTCTCTTTTTAGCCTATTATGCAATTATCGTAAGGGATAAAATGTGATTAAAATTTTAATGCATCAATACACCATTGTGATTTACGGAGAATTTGAAGGAATCAAACAGCCCCCAAATTACATACGCGTACGCCATGATTAGGGTTCTTACTCAATACCCTAGACATTTTTGTCATGTGATTGAGTCTCCTAGTTCATTTGGATGGTAGATGCATTTTATTTGATCAAACTTCATTCGAGCAAAAAAATATTTAATCGCTTCACTTTAAATATGGGTCTATTCGGTGAGGCGGATTTCGAAATTAAGAAAGATTTTCATTCATTCATTCATTCACACAAACAATCACATATCATATATATATATATATATATATATATATATATATATATATATATGTAAATATATACTTTCAAGTTACATTTAATATTTGCCGGCTCCAATCATATACATGAATATATGATTTGTGGTTATAGTTTTTTTTTTTTTTTTGTTGAACAAATCGATATTATCTACACTAAGAGGAGGGGGTGTCGCCTTTGGCGAGAGTTGAACCTAAGACATCTCACTAATCAGTGAGGAGGAATACCACTAGACCGTAGTACTAGTGGCTGGTTATAGTTATATATATATATATATATATATATATATATATATATATATATAATATTTGCCGACAACCATCATATATTCTTTTTTGCTTAGTTTTGGTTTTTTTCCCTAAGCAACCACAAATAAATTAAAAGTTACACTATGTTTGGATGAAAAAATTTAAGATTACTAAGGAATTTCAAAATGACAGAAATTGAAATGACAAGATTTTATTTTATAGAAATTATAAATTTTCTTGTTTGGTTAACCTAAAAGAACAATGGAATTGAATACGGAATTTGTTATTTTTAAACTCTCAATCATAGAAATTGGGAAATAACACCTATTTACATGGAATTTGAACTTGAGAATTGGAGGTCCCAAATTTCAAGTTTTTTTTCCACTCAGAAATTCTAAATTTCTATGTTTATAAATCCAAACAAGGGAATTGGTGCATGTCAATTTATAAATTCTGACTTTTATCAAAATTTCAAGTTTATTTCCGTCGTCCAAATAGTGTTAAGGACTTTGCTCACGTGAGTCTCAATCATTAAGGGTTTAGGAGAGTAAAGTCATTGTGGAGAATATAATATTATATCACCTATATAGTGCGTGCAATGTCATATTGGCATCCTATAAAACCGGAGGTGATGAAATATTATCATTTTCCTTAAAAAGGTTTTCAAAGTACCGGTGCTTAAAAAGTAGGATGAAATATTATCAAAGTGCCGGTGCTAGTAGGATGAGATATAATATGTACAATCCAAACTTATGCTTGCTTTTTTATTTTTTATTTATTTTTAAGTCTAACGTTATATTTTTATATTACAAAAAAAGGAGAATTTAGTTAAACAACATAATATGCAACTTAATTTAGTTTTGAAAGTTTAGCTAAGTCACACAATGGACAACTTAATTTGGTATCGAAATCGCCATCCACGATATTCGAATCCAAGATCTCTCACTTTTAAATGAAAAATAATATCCTTAAACAGTAGTACTAAGTAGCTTGATATCTTCTTTACAATATTATAATTGAACTAATACGGTCAACAATATAATATGCTTGTTTTCATATTATAATTGAACTAATACGGTCACTCATATATTTAGAATAGTTTTTAGTTTTCAACGTGTTTATCCGTTGGCTAAATCACATGAAGGAAACTTCGGATACAAAAGAATTAATTATTTATAAAGTTGATTTTGGAATAAGACACACTTCAAAATTTAGAAACTTCAGATCTTTGGTGGATTTTAATCATTTTATTGTATTTTATCTAATAGATTGCATGACGTCGGACAGTGACATCATTCATTTGGATCCCTCAAGCTTAAAATATTCTCAAAGACTACTCCTCGAAATAGAACCGGAAGATGGTGCGTGAAATATTATATCAACTGTACAATAATATTACATCGCCTGTACAATATTTTCCTTAAATATTATATGGTGCGTGAAATATTATATTGGCGTCCTATAAACCAGGAGGTGATGAAATATTTCAACATTTTCCTTAAAAAGTGTTCAAAGTAACGAAGCTTAAAAAGTATTTATAACTTCAGATACGAAAGAATTATTTATAGTTGGTAACTTGGTACTTCAGAAATATTTAATTACTTAAAAAGTTTTTTGAATTTTTTTTTAAACAAACTATAGTATCTATATTAAGAGGAGGAGGTGAGCAAAACCTCACAATGAGCTAGCAATAATATGATTCAAATTCGTCTTTGACGAAAGTCGAACCTAAGACCTCTCACTTATAAGTAAAAAAGAATACTACTAGATTATAATATTAAGTGATAAAAAAGTTTTTGAAGTTGAATTCACACCACTGCAAAATTGAATTAATTATTTATAACTTTTTTTGAAGTTGATTACAGCAAGATACCAGAAAATGTCCAAAACAATATGAAATGAAAATTGATGACGTTGCCAAACAGTTCTTGCAATTCCGGTTAATCATATGTTCAAGGGTGACGTCAAAGGCAATAATATTCAAGGGTGACGTCAAAATAAACCAGTACTTGCAATTCCGGAGAATCAGATATCACGAACGTCAAAAGCAATAGAGCATCTTACATTCATTGCTTTTTAGGAAGGCAGATGTATTTTGAGAGCCACCAAACCCTTTTTCTTCTTCTCTTCGACAGCCACCAAACCCTTACCCGTCCCTCAACCTTCCTCCATACCCAACCTTCCTTCACCACCCCACCGCCGCCTCTCTTCCTCCATCTTCACCACCCCACTGAAGAAACCAAAAAAACCAAGCCCACACCCATATCCCACACCAAAAAAAAAAAAAAAAAAAAAAAAAAAAAAAAAAAAAAAACCAAACCCACGCCCAGATCCCCTTCCCCTCCTACACACCCATCACCCTCCTACCTTCTCTCCACCCAATCCTTCCTCCGACCTTCTCTCCACCCAATCCTTCCTCCGACCTTCTCTCCACCTACATATAACACTGAAAATCCATCCCCCATTGCTGCAATTTCAGAGCAAAACCAACAATCTTTAAGCAAATTAAATAGAATTTTGAGAGTTCAAAGAAAAAAGATGAACCACATGAATCTGAGCTCATGGGTCAAATTCTAGACCTGCTCAATGTTCAATCAAGCAAGCAAATCCAGATCCTCCTATCCTTCAACCTCCACCAGCTCAACACCACCATACCCATTTCCCCTACGCGGCCCCACACCATCGTCGACCCACCTCCCCTTTCGCCATCTCTGTCGTCGTCACCAAGCAAGAAACGTTCACAGAGGATTTTGAAGAAGAATCCCCGAAACCTACCTTCAATTTCAAATCCCGAAGCTATTAACCAGCATTGGACGATGTCGTCTGTCTCCTTTCGTGAACCGATTACGATCCACGAGCGATGCGGTATTGCTGGCGGCAAGCGGGTCCGACCTGTCTTCATCTTGTTGACGACGATGACTGCGATGTAGAACCCAAATTGGAGTTCGGGGCTAGAATCGAACTGGGCTTCGAAGAGGTCCCAGCAGAGGAGAATGTTGGTGGACAGCTTCTTGGAGCCGTGCTTCTTCCAAAAGAGAAAGGACTTGGGTGGAGGTGGAAGGAAGGGGAGGAGAGCAACGAAGGGAGGGGGATTCGAATGAGTGGTGGAGGAAGGTTGGGGGACGGGGAAGGGTTTGGTGGCTGTCGAAGAGAAGAAGAAAAAGGGTTGGTGCGGGTGGAGGAATTGGAAGGCTGGATCCCTAGGCCATTTTTTTTTAAATTTTAAATTTTAAAATTTTATATATTTTTAATATTTATATATTAAAATTATATTTAATTATTTTTTAATTCAGTTGGATTAGTGAGTGGGCCCGTCTTTAACCACGTCAGCATTTAACAGAGAAAATAACAGAAAAACTGACGGATGTATGATATTGACACAAATTCATAAGATGAGGTATGAAAGTGTTGTGATACCAATAGTTGAGGTAGTTTTTTGTACTTTACCCAATATTATAACATTTTCTTCAAAAACTTTTCAAAGTATTGACCAAAAAAAAAAAACGATGCTTAAAAAGTAGGATGACGGATGAAGTATTGGCAAAATGGATGATGCAAAACATGCACAAACCAAGTTTTCCACAAAAAAAAAAAGAAAAAACAGGCACAAACCAACTGGAAACCAATTGGAAACCACTGAAAACCGGATGGAATTTGGACGATACGTACTCGACATGTGTTAAAAAAGGGTCCATTTCAAAAAATCAAACTGAGGTTCCCTGGGTCAAATATTATAAGAATTGAACGGGACAAAGTTGACTTGTGTTCACATGTTCTTGTGATTTGTGGCACACTCCATTTGACAGCTGTGAATAAACCTCACTATCCAAACAAACATCATCCTCAACAGAGACAGTTGAGTCATCATTTCCAGACTGCATATTTTCTGAAATTTCAAAACCAGAAATAACATGTGCACACATTGGAGCCTTCCAAATGAAAGAAAGAAAAAACCAGCATCACGACAGTAAGTAGAAAGAGAACAATAACCTGTTGGCAGATTGACAAAAGTAGAATACGGTAGCAAGTACTTGGTGTTGGCGGGGCTGGCCTTGAGAATTAGGGGTCCTGTGTAAGATTTAGATGGAGATCCTTCATTTTTTTAATACTGTATTTTCTTTGTTATTTTTTTTTTCAATTTGTATCTATAAAATTTAAATACTACAAATTAGAGCACCACTTTGAGTGGACAAAAGTGTTTCCTGTATTGAAGGTCTTCAGTTCGAAATATGTTGCATGGTTTATTGTGTAAAACTTATCAACTTTTTAAGTTAATAAATTTGCAAAACTTAAAAATAGCAAAATAGTTCTACAAGGACTCAAACCCGGGCCATGCACAAGAAGATTGAAGGCCTACATCACTAGCGCTGGTGTGGTGATTATTATTATCTTGCACATTTAAGTATATAATAGGTATCTGTTAACATGTAAAGAAACTTTGAAGGCCCTTCCGAATCGGGGGCCATGTGCAGTGGCACCTTTTGCACACCCTCAGGGCCGGCTCTGGGTGTCGCACTAGTAACCTGTCTGTAGAGAACAATAACCTGTTGGCAGAAAGAGAACAATAACATGTGAACACATTGGTACATCATCATCCCAATATATTATCTCCTAATTAATATCTTCGGGATTATTCTTTCTTCATCCGTCTTACAGATGACACACTTTGGCCTATGAGAATCTGCCATGTGTAAAGTAGAACCCTACCATGGCCGGCCACCTCCCTATAAATACCTCACTTTTTTTATAAATATTGACTTAGGGATCTGAGATCCATTGGCCAACCCCCTCACCTCGTGCTCGCGTGTGGTTTTGGCTTTGGTCAAATGTGTTGATTGTTTTATAGGTACAAATTTGTCACGAGCGAAGATTGCGGATTTTTGCTACCACAAATTTGTGCTTTCATTGAGCTTGATTTAATGCTTGAATAAGCCTCTCGTAATCACTTTTAAAATTTTCTATTACGTTGAATTTCTCACACGCACTGCCACTATACTTTTGTAAAGTTTTTTTATGAATCCTTGAAGAAAGGAAATTTTGAAACCACGACGAACCAAACGCTCTACATTTAAGGATATGAACCGCAAAACGAAGACCCTCGCGACCACCACGGTATGCCATGGCGGCAAAAACCCCAACCCCAGGCTTGCAAGCCATGCAGAGTGGCGCTATAACATCAGTCGAGGACGTGCAGCCCTCAGCATTTCCAGCCCAGAAGCAGCGAGCCCTTGCTGCCCAACCAGGAGAAAATCTAAGAATCTTCCGGACATGAAGGCCCAGACGTCCGCAGAAAGAGCCTAACGCGCTTCAGGCTACATCCTGCGCCTACCCATGCATGGACGGAGGGAGGTAAGGGCCAGTGGGGGCACATGCCCCCTCTCATCCTTTTTTTTTTTAAATTAAAAAAAAATTACAAATTATTCAATTAATCATATTAAAATAGTGAAAATCCTTTTTTAGTTTTTAAATGTCCCTCCGTCTTGGATATTTTTCTCATGCATTAATGTCTAAACCTTGTTGAGTTGCATGTATTTGGTTAATTAGTACAAATGAGCATTAGATTGTCAACAATTAAACACAAAATTAGACAATACATTAATAAAATTAGGCATTTTGTAATTAATATTTTCAGCATTTGTAAAAGAACTAGCTTTATTTGTCCAAAAAATGAGCTTAAATTTTTTAAGCGCTTTATTTGTCTAAAAAAGGATCTCAAATTGTTTAAGGTGCCCCCTCTTAGTTAAATTTTTGGCTTCGTCCATGTACCCATGGCACGGAGGCCCAAGCCGCAATGCCACCAGCCATGCAAGCATTCCACGCCAGAAGCGTAGCGCTCCGGAAATCAAGCCAGCACTCCTGCGGGTCAAGTTGACCCAGATCCGCATCCCACCGCGCCATTTGACCCGTTTTGGCTTGAATTCCGTGCCCAATGTCACTACATTTCCACTACACACAATGATGCTCTTTAGACGACCTCATCCATTCCAAATGACGATCCATACCAATTCCGACAAGTGGCTGACTTGACCGACGCTTTCGTGCAGTTGTCCACCTTGATGAATCAACTCTTCGAGCACAAACCTCTGTCTGTGTATGGTTTTGTTCAGGGCCGGCCCTGAGAAATTGGGGGCCCTAGACGAGCTTTCGAGTGGGGCCCTAAAGTTCTTTGATACCCAACTCATTGTATATTTATATGTATAAGAAAAGATTTCGCTCAATACATGAAAAAGTTCATTTCTATATAAAAAATCATTAGAATTCATATCCAAAGAATAAATATATGCAAACATTACTTAAATATTACACGTCTCGCGTTTTTAGACGCAAATGTATTAATTAAGTTTACATAATCTAACTTTTCAACCAATTCTTTTTCAATTGACAAAATAGCTAACCCATTCAATCTTTCTTGTGACATAGTTGATCGAAGATACGATTTGATCAACTTTAATTTTGAGAAACTTCTTTCTGCAGAGGCAACTGTAACTGGTATAGTTAACAAAATACGATAAGCAACCCATGCATTTGGGAAACAACCATCCATTTGTCTTATATATTTTAGCACTTCCATTGCTCGATTTATTTCCTTCGGCAAAGTTTCTCTTAAGATTCTTAGCTCTATAAATAAGTCTTTTCCATCAATATCAGAATGCTCACCATGTTTCATAAATCCTTCAAGATTGATACAAAAACTCTTCAAGCTATCATTGTCTACATCTTTTAACTTCTTCAAATTAAACAAAAGCCCAAAAGTTTCTTCATATTTATGAAATTGTTCAAACCTGATATGAAGTGAAGTACGAGCTTGATCAACTATATATATGAAGTAATCAACTCTAAAAGCTTCAATTGCTGATTGTGTTGCCGCTTCACTAGCACTTTCATCAAACTGTTTCTTTCTTCGAATGATGCGTTTCTCACGAAAAACGGGCTCAATCTCCATCTCACTTGCTATTTTCTTAGCTTCATTCATTGCCTCTTCAAATCCAGTTTCTCTATACTGATCAAGAACGGATATAAGCCCTTTCAATTGATCAATAGCAACATCAATATGCATGTCTTCTTTTTGAAGAGTTTTGCTAACAGTATTAATAGCAAACAACAATTCATGCCAAATAACCATACCTAACAAGAACTCAAAATTCTCCAGCTCATGGATTGCTAGGGATTCGGCTTCACTCTTTGACTTAGGATCTTCACTAGTATTTGCCAAGTGAATCAAAGCATCTCTTATCTGTTGAGCGCTTTCTCTTATGGGTTTAACACTTTCAATATGACTTTCCCAACGAGTTTGTGACAACGGTTTGAGGGTGTGACTTCCTTGCACATGATCTGTAAAAACTTTCCATCGCTTTGTTGAGGATGAGAACAATGTATATATACGTTGTACCACTCCAAAAAAAGACATAGCTTTAGGACAACAATTGACCATATCACAAAGTGCAAGATTAAGGCTATGACAGCCACATGGAGTGTAGAATGCTCTAGGATTTATTTCAAGTACTCTGCTTTGCACGCCTTTATTTTTGCCTTTCATATTTGAACCGTTGTCATAACCTTGTCCCCTTATGTCATCAACATCAAGTTTAAGAGTGCTCAATGCACCTAAAAGCACATCAAACAGTGCACACCCTGTTGAGTCATGTACATTCAGAAATTCTAAAAAGAATTCTTCAACCTTTATTGGAGTTTTTGTAACATCCACACACCTTATTATAAGAGACATTTGATCTTCGTGACTGGCATCCGGAGTGCAATCAAGTATCACTGAAAAATACTTTGCTTCTCGGATTCTTGCTATGATTTCACTTTTGACCTCACTTGCTAACAGTTGTATCAATTCATTTTGAATCTTGTGACCAAGATAATGGTAATGAGTCTCATGTGTATCAATACGCCGAATGTGCTCTTGCATTGTAGGATCAAATTCAGCAATCATTTCAATCACATTTAAAAAATTTCCATTATTCTCTTCATACAGCTTCTCATTGTCTCCACGAAATGCCAAAGTAACTTTTGCAAGTCTTTTGACAACAGCAATTATCCTCCATAACACTTGTCTCCAATGCTCTTTCTCTTTGCTGATTTGTTGTTGCACACTTTCATCAATTGTTTTACATTTTTGCAATCTTCTTTCCAATTCAATCCATTCACTCATGTAGTGAATGTGTTCCTTGCTAGTTTCATGAGTTGTAAGCTTGTGACCAATATTCTTCCAATCTTTCAAACCCTCATTATCCAGGTAAGTCTTGATTCCAATTTGCTTGAATAACTTGCAACAAAAACAAAATACTATATCCAAAGAACATGAGTACACTAGCCATTTCCTATTTTGCGTCTCCCCATTAGGCAATTTTCTAATGTAATGTACAGAAGAAAAATGCCTACCTGAATTATCTTTCGGAAATGCAATATCATCAACTCTTTTAGGACCTCTTTCCACTAACATGTCCCTAAGATTTTGATCAATCTTATCCCAATTCCCTGGATCATCAATATTCAAAGGAAAGACAATTTCATTATCCTTACCCTTCTCATTAGTTTGATCATGTTCTTCAATGTCAGTCTCAATCAAAGGTTCATCTTCTTGCTCTTTACTACCATCGTCAAATAGAGGCTCATATCGTTCATCTTGCTCTTCATTATCAATCTCAGTCATGAAATCATCTTTCTCCCCATTACTGTCATGATTCCTTTGTTCCTCATTCACTGAAATATCATCTTGTTTCTTGAAAAACTTACTGAGAGATCCAACCTGAGACTTTATTAATGCTTCTTCCTTTTCCTTATTTCTTCTTTTTTGAGACCCAGAGAGATACTTTCTGTTTCTGTTAGTGGACTTACTATTTCTAATAGCAGACATGATAACCAACTCTTTTTCAATCAGGAAATCACAACCCCACAATCAACAATCAACTCAATATTCTGTAAACAACAAATTGACAAAGAAACAAACTAAAATTCAAATTTTACCCACTACCCAACACAACAGTTTGATACAAATGACACAACACAAAATGAGGCGCATAAAAAATATGGTAAAATTCAACATCAAAACTTTGAATTATCTTGAACCAAAACTAGTTAGGAAGCAAAAGTAACCAACCTTGTTAAGTGCACCCATAATCCATGTATCTTCTTGAAGGGATTTAACCACTTTATTAAGTGCATCCACAAGTTTGAATTTTATAACTGCAATATAGACACTTGACAAGTGAATACTCTGATTTCGCATCAACAATACACATTAAAATAAACAAATCATAAACCCTAGAATCACCAACTACTACCATATTCTCATGATTCCATGAAAGCCATTTGCAAAACTTATAAGAAAATGAAAACAAATAACTTACAATACAGTAATGACAACATAACTAGCAATGGATTCCAGACCACCCTTCCCAAACTTCACTCTCTTGGTTACTCTTTAGCACGAGTGACTCACCTCCAAAATCACTTCCACTGTAAAAAAAAATTGTCAGTGATTAGAATTTAGAACACCCAGTTAATTACAACAAACACCCAATTGGAAGCTACAAAATCCAGTGAAAAAAAACTCAACTTACCATCACTTTTATTAGTCTCTCTCTGGACACCACAGAAGCCCTTCAAGATCTGATAAGTATTGCAAATGGGTCTAGCACAGACAGACTTGCTCTATGTGCGTTAAATTCCCAAAAACCAGGTAAAGTGCTGCTCAATGCTCTGTTTCACCCGACATTTTGCAGCCAAATTCAACTTTCAAGACAACTTTATAATTTTATATTTAAATATTCTATTAAATTAAAACTTTAAAAATATATTTATATATATTATATATATACACACATATTTAAAAGGGTATATTTTGGGGCCCCCTTCCCACCCAAAACACACGGTTCCAAATTTTTTTTTTTATAATTTAATATTTAGATATTTTACTCAAACTACAAAATTATATATATAAAACTGATGAGATTTTTAGAGTGTCAATAATACTTTATTATATTAAAAAAAAAAAAATTTAGGGGCCCTCCTGAAGTGGGGGCCCTAGGCGGCCGCCTACTCGGGCTACCCTCAGGGCCGGCCCTGGTTTTGTTCTAGACTCTAACATGCATATTCATTGTAGTCAACAGCCCATCTCTAAACGACATAAACAAGAAAACAATATCAAGCTTTGCCTTCACGTCTACTCAATTGATGTCAAAAGATTAACATAAAATAAATTAAGAAATAGGAACTTACTGTAACAAGATTGACATTGGCCAAATGTGCACCAAGGCACAGGCCAGTAGACATCGCTCCACAACCAGAATATATATAGGTCCAGGAGCTTTACTTCTGATTTGGCACACACTCCATTTGACAGCTTTTAATCAAACTCACTATCCAAACAAACATCATCCTCAACACACAAGAGCCTTTCAAATGAAAGAAAGAAAAAAACCAGTATCCTGACATGTAGAAAGAGAACAATAACCTGTTGGCAGATTGACAAAGGTAGAATACGGTAGCAGATACTCTGTGTCGCAATAGTAACTACACACTGGACTTGATTTACTCTTCACATCTTGATCGACTCGAGAGAAAAAGGATAACTCATTCATGTTGGACATACTGAACGACAAAAAAGCATGAATATGGAAGCTTCAAGCACACATTTAGTGTCAGTCTAACAATATGAAGTTTCTCAACCATGGACAAGCCGCCCCCTTCGGGAGAATCCCACGACGTTGAATCTGTCATCAGCATAGATACGTAATTTACAGCCAAGATTTTGTAAACGGAATTGAAGATTTATGAATTTCACATACCTTATGACGACGAACAGAGAGATCAGCGAGTCCTGAGAATTAGGGATTTAGGGCTGACGGAGAAGAAGAGCGAAACTACTCCTCCTTATTCCAAAGTATGGTAATGCGACATCCAAACGACTGCTTCAAGAGAAGACTGAAGGAGGAGAAGGGGAAAACAAATCGTCCTTTATGAATCACGACCTCGAGGCGCTATGTGCTCGTATAAGTTGGGCTTCACCCTCAAGTTTAACCCACACGACACTAGAACCCGTCCAAATTCACACTTATGGACTTCCCTTAACTTTTTGTTCTTATGTGTTTTACTAAATATTAAAACAATTAAAGTTCATTTGAAATTGTATTTAAAAGAAATATATAGCAGTAACAAATTGATGAAACATACTAGGAGTGAGTGGCTGCAGACAACAAAAGCCCAAACAAAAATACAGTTGCAAATTGAAACTTACGGAGGATCCTCTCCGGATCATCTCGTGAGGATCCTACAGATCAATTTATCTTAGATGTTCATCGAATATCGTGCGGTCAGTTTTTTGTTAAGATTGTTTGTGTTCAATTTTAAATAAATAATTTAAAATAATTTCTGGCCATAGTATGACTGATAAACGGATATGATGAATTGATCTCTGAGATTCTCACAAAAAGATCATCTTGTTCTGAAACTTACAACAAATATGAGATCCCTATACCTGAGGAGTAAATCTTGTTATTCAATATATGGTAGTTGTACATATTTAGTCACCAGCATTGTAGGGCACTAGTCATGATATAAAGGTAGATCCATCCTCGTTACAATTGGCGCATGCTTGATCATCAACGGAACCAGTACCACATCGGCATGATTATACCGCAGGATTAGAAATTGAATTGTCTGGGGCAGGGTACTTAAAACCATGAGGTTTGTAATATTTATAGAAGTGAATATTGCAGATATGTACACTGAGGAAGGTGGCGCCGTAGATAGAATAGGCAGCAAATCTGAACCGCGAAGGAAATGAGATGGTGATGGATATGAAAGTAAGACTAAGGGGGCGTTTGTTTGCCCTCACTAAGTAGGACTGGACTGGACTGGACTAGCTGTTAGTCCAATACTGTGTTTGTTCCATGCTGGGACTAACATTAATGAGACTAAAGGGGACTAGTATGGACAAAACCCTTCACTAAGAGGTCTTAGCGAGACCCCCCAATAACCATGGTGACTAGCTAAGACTATCCTCTCTCGTCCTCGTCTGCTCAACAACCACTCCCGATAGACTCCTTGTCATCTCCGGTCACCTAGATCATAATAAAATATTAATAATTTATATATTAAATAATATAATATTAGAATTTGTTATTATCCAGCTTCTTAGTCCAATACTGCACCAAACGGTTCACTAAGTTAGTCCAGCTTAGTCTAGTCTAAGCCAGTCCAGCTTAGTCCTTGAAGCTAGTCTAGTCCGAGATAGTCCGGCGCAACAAACGCCCCCTAATAGTCCAAGAAAGTCAAAGACTAAAGGGAGAGGGAGCTGGCCGGAGGGAATTTGGAAGGGGGTAAGCGCTAGTCCGATTGCTGCTGTCAAGCAAAACCCGACGATTGTCTTTGCCCGATGTATTCATAGTTCTTCCTCCCATTTGGAACCTGCGGAATTGCGGCTTCTAGCTAGGTCTTGTTCGCCATCGGGATCACGATCAACGGGACTAATTATCAGAGCATTGAGGAGTACGATTGTCTTTGCAATCGAACAATCCATTATTCTATTATGCACAAAAGTAGATAGAGACGGAGAGATGGAGAGAACAAGATAAAGAAAATGGTTGGAGATGTTGATTATATAAGCGAGGGTATAATTAATTAATTAATTAAGTAGAACTAATGTTTTTTTTTTTTTCTGTTGGCATATAGAACTGGTGACGAATAAAGCGGTCGAGTCCTTCTATCACCGCGAGACCTTTTTCCTAGTAACTTAATATGGAACTGGTAATTTAATATGAATGTTGGGCCAGAACGAAGGAAACCTAGAATCAACAGAAACACGTTTTTGGATGTGCATATGCTGCCATCGTGGCTTGATAGACCCGAGAATCGGCAGTCGTATAAGACTCTGAAACTCTCTTGGGCGCCCCCCATATGCAGGGATAGGGTTATAACGGGTGGATAATCACGATTATTTACTCATAATCGTTTAAGCTCTTACTAGCGTATACCGTTTACCCATTGGGTATTTGCATAAACAGTTATACCCAGACAAACGGTTAACCATACCCATTTAATCGCAACCTACCCATTTTTAACTCGTTTACCTTTTTTTTACCCGTCTAGATTACCAGCTACAAATGTGAAGTATCCCGACGTAGGTCGCCGATCAATGATATTTCCAGCCCAATCTGCATTGGTATACCATTTCACCTCCATATGCCCATGCTTTCTATACATCAACCCTTTTCCTGGAGCTCATTTTAAGTAACTCAGAATCTGCATTACTGATGCCTTATGATCCTCACTATGAGCATGCATAAATTGACTCATCACACTTACTGCGTAAGCAATATCTGGCCTTGTAAGCGATAAATAAATCAATCACCCTACCAATCTCTGATACATTTCCCTATTAACTGGAACTTGATTTTGATAAATTGCTAGATGATGCTTCTGCACAATAGGTGTATCCACTGGCTTACACCCTAACATACCAGTTTTAAACAAAAGATCCAATACATACTTTCTTTGAGATAAGTATATTCCTTCCTGAGACCTAGCCACTTCAATTCTCAAGAAGTATTTAAGTCCTCCGAGATCTTTCATCTCAAACTCAAAAGACAAATACCCTTGTAGACGTTCGATTTCCATTATATCATCACATGTGACAATCATATCATCTACATAAATGATAAGCAGAGTTACCTTGCTTTCCTTGTGTTTGATGAACAACGTATGGTCTGCATTTCCTTGTCGATACCCATACTTCTTCATCGCTTGGGTGAAACGCCCAAACCACGCTCTAGGTGACTGTTTAAGGCCATACAATGCCTTCCAAAGTCTACACACTTTCTCACTAGAGTTCGCAGCACCATAACCTGGTGGAATATCCATGCACACCTTTTCCTCTAAGTCTCCATGCAAAAATGCATTTTTTTACATCAAACTATCTCAGAGGCCAGTCAAAATTAGCAGCAAGAGATAATAGAACTCTAATTGTATTCATTTTCACAACAGGAGCAAACGTCTCATGATAATCAACCTCAAAGGTCTGCGTAAATCCCTTTGCCACTAACCTTGCCTTGTACCTATCAATCGTTCCATCTACCTTATGTTTGATAGTGAAACACCCATTTGCATCCCACTGGTTTCTTCCCCTTGGGCAGTGTAACCACACTCCATGTATTATTCTTTTGTAACGCATCTATCTCAATTTGCATTGCTTCTGTCCATTTCGAATATTTTAAGGCTTCTTCCACTCTAGTAAGTATTTTAATGGTTTCCCTTTGCTGAACAAGTGCACATTATCTCGGTGAGAGTCGATGAGCGGAGACATAGTTTGTAATGGAGTATCGCACCTTCCTTTTTGGAGAGTACATATATGGTGGTTTTCCTTGATTTTGTCCAGGAGGTAACACATAAAGTGGTTCAATAATTTTCGAGTGAGTACTTACCTTGGGAATATTCGTTGAAGTATGAGGGAGTTTGTTACTGTCTTCTAACTCACTGGAACTATTACTCGAATTTAGGCAGTTATCACCCTTGAAGGCCCACTCGGACCAACGCCACAATTTCTATTTAGACCACTTGGACTGGTAGCTGCAGATGGGTAGATAACAGCAACAACGTCATAATTTGGGCTGCAAATAGCAGTGTCAGCATGCAGCCCATCTTTCTTTTTTTATGGGTACAACATGTGTCCTACTTGGGCAATCATCACGCAGTTCTTGCCCATTCTCTCTGCCATGCTCAGCACACTCATCAGGGCAGTCATGGTCAGCTTCATCTGGGCTAATTTGGCCAGTAGCATCTAGGTCGATTTGATCTAAAGGCCTATATGGGCTATTTACAGAAACAATATGCATAATATCGAACCAACCATAATCTTCACTTGAGGTTGTCTTATCCTGAGGAGTATGGCTAGGAGGAAAAAATAATTCGTCTTCAGAGAAGGTAACATCCATGGTGACGTATGTATGTCGAGTGGATGAATGATAACATCTATAGCCTTTTTGTTGAGGATTAAAGCCAATGAACACGCACCGCACCGCACATGGATCAAGCCTGCTTCTTTGATTTTTGTGAAGATGAACATATGCCACATAACCAAAAACTCAGGGTTTGAGATAAAGAGTGAAATGGAGCAAAACATGATCAATAAGCACGGCTAATGGGGTTCTAATAGAGAACACGTGTGGCATTCGGTTCACGATATAAATAGCATAAGTGACTTCATCAGGCCAATATGTCTTGGGAGCACAACTACCAATAAGAAGGGCACGGGTAATCTTAATGATGTGTCGATTTTTGCGTTCGGCACCTCTATTTTGTTGTGGGGTCTAAGGACACATAGTTTCATGAAGAATGCCATTTTCCGTAAAAAAAACTGAGAAAGATCCTGATTAAGATATTCATCATCGTTGTCTGATCGAAGTACTTTAATAAGGAGTGAATATTGAGTATAGACCATGTGATAAAATGCTTTGAAGATGTCACCCACATCACTTTTATTTTTCATGAGGTACAACCAAGTCATCCTAGTGCAATCATCAACAAATGTTACAAACCAACGCACACCATGCTGAGCTACCAGAGATGGCCCCCATACATCAGAATGAATTAACTCAAATAAAATTGTTCTTTTATTCAAACTTGGAGAATAAGAAGCTTGATGACTTTTAGCTAATGTGCAAACATCACAATTTAACGAGGACTCTGGAATATTATTAAATAATGATGGAAGGAATTTTCGCAAATAGCCAAAGGAGGCATGACCTAGCCGACAATGCCACAATTAAACAGTCTTCAATTTTCCATTTTCACAACCTTGAACTTGATGAACACGCCCATAAGCAACATCATCAACATAATACAATCCTCTCCTCTTAATACCACGCCCAATGATTTCTTGACTCTGAATATCTTAAAGTGAACAGAAAGACAGAAACATTTGCACAACACAATTTAATTGTTAACTTGTCCCACATATAATAAGTAGCTAGAAAGTGCGGGAACAAGTAAGCAGTTATGTAAGGAGAGAGTAGGAGTGAGTGCTATCGAACCCGCCCCTGTAACCTGGGGAACACCTCCATTAGCAATGACAATACTATCCCATGGTAATGGTATTGTAGAGCTAAATAAAGTACGATCATAAGTCATATGATTAGTGGCTATGGAGTCAATAATCTAGCCTGTATTAAAATCAACAGAAGCAATTAAAACAATGCTTGTGTTATTTGGATCATCATATTGCTCGGGACGACATAAAGTTTAATATAGACAGCTGTTGGCCCAAATTATCTAGGTCCAAATCGATGTCCAAATTGTCTGCTGATGGGCTCGGCGAGCACACATGAATGTTGTAACTGTTGACCTCAGCTCATGGCCCAGCACCTGTGCATGTGCTCTCTTCACCATCAACGAGGCTCAGTTTGGCAGAAACGATGGTGGTTGTGGTAGAGGAACCTACAACTATGAAGAGTTGTGGCGGCTATAAGAGATAGAGAGAAGGGAGTAACACATGAAGGAGATAAAAGTCTGAAAAGACTTTACCACTATAAAGGATATTTTCATAACTTACACTTCAAAGAAAAAAAAGACAATGATGTCATCTTCCACATGTATTAACTTTTATCTCTTATTGTAATGTTTAAAAAATGTTCTCACTATATAATTAAGTATTAAAAATATACTTAAGGTGTAATTTTTCCAAAGATTTAAGCCCAACATGACTCGCCATCGTTATTATTATCGATATTATTAGTGTGAAGTTTTATCACAAAAACCTCAATGAAAATTTTATTATATTTCTGTGTTGCAGTTACACACATTTTTATATATGTTCCATTATCGTGTTATTTTTTGCCTTTGACTTTTTGTTTCTATAACTTTTGTATACACAAATCAAGATGTAAACAAACATGTAAAACCCAACACCCCAAATCTACAATCATGGATTTCCTTCTATATTTTATCTTAGAGTATCTCCAACAGTTATGTTTAAATTTATGCTAGTTTGGTGGGTGAACAATATTTAAAAAGTACTTTTGCTAGGTTTTTTAACTTTTCATCTTCAACAAAACTTTCTACTCCAAAAACTTTGAACATTTTATTATTAACCATTCCCAAAGAAAACAATTGAAATTGAAATTGAAATAGTGGTGGAAATATGTTGAATCATTGCATAACGGTATAGGTTCAAACTCCGTTCTAATTAATCTAATAAAATCTATTTTTTGACCAAAAAAAAAAACTCACGGGTCCACCCTTGAATTTTATTAATTATTTAACATTTAGGAATTGAACAATGACTCTATAGACTTAAAAATCAACTGTTGCTATTATATGAGGTCCTTTATAAGAGGATCTGGCTTCTCTGCCCTCCCACTTCCCATACACTCCCATTTCCTCATATTTGTGCGGTCACGGTTAAGCCACGTCAACATTTTATATTACTATTATTTTTTGTCTTATTATCTCTATAAAAAAAATCAATATAAAATGTTGACATAGCTTAACCGTGACCGTACAAAATAGTAGGAGATGGGAGTGTATGGGAAGTGGGAGGGCAGAGAAGCCGGGTCCTTTATAAGAGAGGTTCTTAGATAGGAAAATCGGATTAGGGTTGCTGTGTGAGAGAAGGAGGGACTAAAATGGGGTAGAGTTAGCATGACAAATTAAAGAGGATGAGATATGTCACATCCCAGCCCAGGCTCCCACCACATCCCGGGCTCGACTCCACCGTATCACGATATTGTCCGCTTTGGGCCCCAACCACGCCTTCACGGTTTTGTTTCTGGGAACTCACATGAGAACTTCCTAGTGGGTTACCCATCCTGAGATTGCTCTCGCGCGAACTCGCTTAACTTCGGAGTTCCGATGGAACCCGAAGCCAGTGAGCTCCCAAAAGGCCTCGTGCTAGGTAGAGATGGCAATATACATATAAAGCTTAGATGATCCACTCTCCTGAATGATGTGGGATGTTACATGATATGTGGCGTATTTTGTATGGGTATGCATGAGCACGTGGTGTGGTTGCCAGACCCTAAAATTTCTCTCTTTGTAGAGTCTCTTGGAGATGCAGCCTTATGTGTTTCATTAAACAAAAAAAATACTACTATTACCACATTTTTCATATATATCAACTCTCCAATAGAGATGTAATCGATATGTGTTGATAGACTCTAACTTTATTAGAAATGTGATACAAATATAATAAATGTAACATATTACTCATCATTACTTTTCCAATTTTGACATTGGGATGCTTAGAAACATCATGATGTTTATGGACAATAAATAGTGGACACAAGTACTTTCACTAAAACAAACATATAAAAGCAACAAATTAATTAACTAGAATAGATGAAACATAGCATTAATAGTGAGAGGCTGCAGACAACTAAACTACAAACATAAGGATTTTCTCATCTCCTATTTCTATCTCATTTCCTCCCCTCTTTACACACTTCAATTTTTGTCTTTTTTTTTTATATATAAAAATTTAAAACAAGATGTTGGCATGACTTAATCGTAATCGTTTAAATAAGAGAAGAGATGAGAGAATCCTACTCCAAAACAAAAACAGTTGACATTGAAACTTACCACAAATATGAGATCCCTATCCTGAGGAATAAATCTAGCTATTCTATTTATAGTTGTATATAGTCACCAGTACTGCAGGGCACTAGTCAATATAGATAACATGAGAGTTCTTTCACGTCACACAATATTATCGGTGCATGCTTCATCATCAGTACTAGTACCGCCTCGGCATGATTCTACTTCAGTATCAATGGCGGTTTTAGAAATTGAATTCTTCGGGGTAGGGTACTTATGACCATGAGGTTTGTAATATTTATTGAAGTGAAGATTACAGAGAACTACAAGTAGGAAGGCAGCAACGTAGATAGAACATGCAGCCCATTTGAACCACAAAGGAAATGGGACGGTGATGGATATGAAGAAGGCTGTGACTCCAAAGAAGAGGCCAAAATGATGGGAAATCCCGGCGATTGATATTCCGGCAGGACAGTAGCTGAAGTAAATGAACTTGCTTATCAAAATGCAAGTGAAGGCAAGTAAGACTGAGAGTCCAAAGAAGTAAAAGATTATAGGGAGATGGAGCTGGCCGGAGGGAATTTGGAAGGGGAGAAGTACTAGTCCAATCGCCGCTGTCAAGCAAAACATGACGATTATCTTTGCCCAATCTAAGTTGTTGTGGTAATAGTTAGTAACTATCGTCCCATCTGGAGCTTGTTGCCTTGCGGCTTCTAAGTCATGATCGCAATGGTGATCGCGATCAACGGGACTAATTATCAGAAGTTTGAGCAGTTGGGTTGTCTTTGCAATAAGTGCAAGGAGAAAAGGCTTTAAGTACTGCTCACAAGCAGTATTAACAACACAATTCATTTTATTCTGCACAAAGGTAGGTAGAGATGGAGATATATAGGGATGCAGAGATAGTTGGTAAGTAGAATGGTTTGAGAGATGTTGATTTATATATAATATAAGGAGGGAAGAATGAAAAAATATCAAATGCCATTAGAGTCGGGTCGGTCGAATACAAAAAGTATGTAGTTTGAGTCAATGAGAAAGGTTTGAGATGTTGATTTATATATAATATAAGCGAGGGAAGAATTGAGAGATATCAATTGCCATTAGAGTCGGGTCGGTCGACTACCAAAACTTTTTTCTCCTATGTACTTATATCTATGCACTTACTCAACGGTGGCACTGACCTATGTGCTTAATCAAAGGTCGACTGCAAAAAGGAATAATTGACAGTCCCTCTCTGAATCCTGGGAACGAGCCGTACAAGAGTGCTGTTATGAATTGGGGAAGTTTCTCGAACAATAAAATGAGTTTTCCTTTATCTGAGTGATAGTCTAATCTAACTTTGTTCAAATATATATAATTTTAGGTTAAATTAATATTTGTTGTGGCCTATTTTCTTGAGTGCGGCAAAGTTGAGAGAGGATTGAGAAAATATTAGGTGTGTGTATTTTCCATTGTATGTGCATTTATTTATAGTAAACCATGAGGAAAGAGAAATTTTCTCTCTAAAAGAGTAAACCATCTACCAAGGATTTACACAAACACACTTCTACTATAATTTATCCCAACACTATCCCTTGAGTGTGTAAATACTTTGTTGATGAAATCATCGGTATAATGAGCGAATACGAGTCTCAAAACAAACCGAAATAAATGCATAAAAGCTAAAACTCACAAAAACTCGTTATGGTAAAAACCCATTGTAGGATAAAACTCATAGTCTAAGGAGAAACGTGGGAACTTGCATCAAGTTAAACTAAATGTCTTCGAGATGATAGTAGAAGACACAAGAGTATTACCAATCTAGAATAGGTATCTCGTTCAAACCTAGTCAAGTAGCAAAAATCAAGTGGAAAAATAATTATAATCGTAACGAAAATGTGTACATTAAGATCAAGTGAGTATACTTTTGGATAGTCCCCCTGAGTTTGACAAACTTCCAAATGAGAACTTTTGAAATCAGACAATTTCTGGAAGATAGACTTCAACAGTGACTTTGTGAAGGTCGGCAGGTTGTCCTAAGGTCATATTTGATTGACTTCAAAATGCTCTTGCTACAGATGTTAGAAGAAATTTTTTGGCTTAATATGTTTGGTGTTGTCTTTTTTCTTAATCTGGTCATCACAAGCAGCGTTATCTTCATAGGTCGTTGTAGGACGTCAACGACGAAAGAAAGACTACAAGTGCTTTGAATATGCTCAACAACAGCTCTCAGTCAAAAGCATTCATGTGTAGCTTTGTGTAGGGCAAGAATTTTAGCATGGTTCAAAGAAGTCGCAACTAAGGTCTGCTTGGTTGACCTCCAAGACATTGGCGGTGTCTCCAACAGTAAAGACATAACCCGTTTGAAAACGTGCCTTGTGTGGGTCATACAAGTAACCTGGATTAGCATAACCAAAAAGCCGAGAATAAACTCGAGAACCTAGGGGGCGGTGACACTCGATGATGTTTAGGGATGCAATAAACTCAAATTTGAAGTACCCTTAAGGTAACGAAGGATGTCTTTAACACCATTCCAATGTTTGGGTGTAGGCGTGTTGCTATATCTTGCTAAAAGATAAACATAACTGCGTGTAGAATTGAATAGCCCCAAACATATTCCTAAAGTTTGGTGCGCATGACCATGGAGTATTAACTACACAATTAATTTTCTTTTTATCCCTCACAAAGGTAGATAGAGATGGAGATATATAAGAAGGCAGTGATAGTGACAAGGAGAGTGGTTTGACAGAGGTTGACATATATATATATTATAAGAACGCTGTTTATCAGACTTAGTGCGGCTTGGGAGGTCCATACATTTTTTTCACGGGAAGGAACTTCCTGTAAAATTCAATATGAAAGTTGGAAGTTGAAGGAAGGAAATTTATAGTTAATCCTATTAATCTATTATAGCTAGCAACATTTGTTTACGCGTTCGTGGATGTGATTGTGAGCCATTGATATAAGATTGAATAAATATTAAGCGAAACAATAAGAGATAATGTATAAAAGATGAATAAGGTCATGTTTGGTAAATATCTCTGAATATTACGGTTTAGTGATATTTTTCTTGACTTGTAAGTGAGAGAGGTCTTATGTTCGATTTTTGCCAAAGACGAAATTTAACCACATTATTATGACAAGCTCATTGGATGGATTAATAAAAATTTCTCTATTCCTATAATGCCCATTTAATTTTTCTTAATGACTTCATCTACCCCTAATTTTTTTACATGCTATTATATATACAAAAAACCCTAGCCTAGTCCGTGAATTTTTGCACACTCTCACATCCATATCTCTTTGAACTCTTTGGAGCTACGAACTCAAGTTTTGGATTTTATGGCTTTCTTACTAAAGAATTCATTTTTCTTGTTAGTGTGCTATTTTTTCCCTTTAGTGGTGATATTTATTTAAATTGCAAATCAATAAAAAAAATATAAAAATCTGCATAAAAAAGGAATTAGTCTTGACATGGAAGAGAGGCTAGATAAGATGTTTATGAATACCACCGTTACTGGTGATTATGCTTGGGATGTTGGACATCCTCATCCGGTGTACTTTCATATGAAGATAATTATAAATCTGAAGTGAATGACAACATTCAAGTTGAAAGTAGTGATTCTGACTATGCTATCCCACTCAAATACACTCAAATTAACGAAAAATGTTTGGAAAGAAAGAAAAAAAGAACTCAACAATTTGATACACAAGTTAAAAAAGCAAACAAGCAAAAAGGAGTTGCTACAAAGAAGGGGCAAGTGGGAGGTGCTGCAAGCTAAGTTTCCACAACAGATTGACCGAATGGTTGATGTAATGGAGACTAGTAATACGTCAATTTCAAACATGAGGGTGAAAGTTCACAAGTGTACGATCACATTAGCATTCCTCAAAATTAAAAAACCGGTGACAATGACCTAAACATGTACCTAATTAAGAGGTTTGAGTACAAAAGCAAATTCAGAGTCCCTCTTTTCTACTATGGGGCCGTTTCTCGATCAAGAAAAGAGTTTTCCAATCTAGTATCATCATATGTAGTTGAATACTTGAAAAATATAATTTCAACCACCAACATGAATTTATGATGATACTTGGTGTACTAGGTTGAATTTTTGACATACTGAAAAATCTTTTCTTTTTAACTATGCTATTATAAATATCAATCATGTCAATCGATGATATATGACAAAAAGAGGCCACATGTAAAATCAGTGATTGAACTCGGGTTAAAGAGGGAAAATAACCTAATGTGCCGGGTCTTGTTATATTGCGCCCGAATGGGGGAGACTGAGAGAATAGAGGGTTTCTCCATAGTCCATAGCTAGCAATAGCAACGCCAACAAAAGCACACGTGCCACCGCACAAGGTGTGCAAAAGGTAAAGGTGCCACCGCACAGGGTTTTAGATTCTGAAGTGAAGTGACCTCAAATTTTCATTACATGTACATAGATACACGTAATATATATTAAAATGTGCAATAATACTAATTATAATTTCAGCGCCAGTGGTGTAGGACATTTACCTTTTGGTGGATGTGCAGGTTCGAATATTTGTGGTAACCTCTAAGGCCCCGTTTGTTTGACAGGATTATGGAGGACTAGACTGGACTAGACTACAGTCCCTTATTTGGTCTGCACCAGGATTAGGTTTAATGGGATTAGGTCTGACTCACTAGGATTAAACCCCTCACTAGGAGTTCTAAGCGAAGCACCCCGATCACCCCCGGACTCGTAAGACCTCCTGCGCTCCTGCGAGAGAGAACCTCGCTCAACCTCGATCCTCGACGTGCTCCCTCCTTGCCCTGCTCCCTCATCGTCGTCCTCCTCATCATCATCTCTGCGTCCTGCTCGCCCTCAACTCCAGCATGCTCGCCCTCATCTGGTAAACTTCGAATCCAACATTATTTCTTCGAATTTTTTTTTTTTGCAGATTGTGATATTACTGGGCTTTATTTGATTTAGGTGTTTTGGGTTTGAGAAATTTTGAATTATAGACCTCTGCACTTGAACAAATTAGGGTTTTGATTTTTAGGGTCAAATTTAGATTAGAATTTGAGGTTTTCACATTTTATGCCATTTTGAGTACCAAAATGATGATAATCATCACGAAATTGCTGCTGTAAGGGCGGAAAACCCTATAGTTAATGGTCTTTTGCTGTCGAAGAAAGAGTCTGCTGAAATGTATGCTGAGTTCTTGGCAGAGCTTACTGTTGCTCTGGGCTTCGATTGGTGGCTGATACATGCTTTTTAAGTTTGTATATCTTTTGATTCTGGTTTTCTAGGGTCTGTAGCTTTTAGATTTTTTTTCTTAACCAGTCAATTGTTGATTTGGAATTGTATGTAAGTTTGAACCAACTTAAGTTGTACAATTTGATTATCTTATTCCTCGAATTAGACATTATGCGAGACTAAAGCTTTACATCGTGTTTCAGGTGCAGGATTTGAACGTTCATATTGATGTAGAGTTTCAATACAGATGAATAACTGGTATTAAGACTATACTTGAAGCTTTACATTTGTAGTAATCGGGAATCCTTTAGTTTCACATACACTCGGGTGGTTCTAAGGTGATTTAGGATACTTTCGTACTTTTTTTCTTCTCTGATTTTTTAGCATGCTTTGGCGCTTTGTCACTTTGTCACATTGATAGAGGCCCATCACTTTGCTTTCTTAATTTCTATGAACACTGTGTTGTGCTTTTATAAGAAAATAGAATTGGGGATCACATGATTTATCTTGGCGTGGTATACGTGGTGGATTGTGTTCATGTTTGGCTCGTTTTAGAATTTTTTGTTTTTTGGTCGATGGCTCGTTTTAGTTTAAATGCACTAGTTCAGTACTAATGTTTGATAGCCAAGAAACAGTTTTATTGACTTATCGGCTGCCAATGTCCGGGTTCTCTATGTACTTGGACGTGATTTGTTTGCAAGTCAGTAGTCTCTTATTCTGTTTCCAACTTTCCAGGAATATAGAAACCACAAAAACGAACTCTTGAACTAATTTAATCCTAAACCAATTTTTTGGCCCGCCTTTCACCGCTTGGGTTAACTAGGAGGGCCTGGTATGGTACATATGAGAAAGAACTTTGGTACACATTTGAAGTTTGCTATAAAACCCCCTGCTGCTACTCAGACGAAAGAGTAAAATTAGGGTAAGAAAGTAGTGGATTACAGATTTCTTCAAAGTTCTTCATCTTTTGGTGCCCCATCTTCTCAGCCTTGTTACCTTCGGCTCCCTCGTTTGCTACTTTGCTGTCTTATTTTTCTTAAGAAAGAAAACCCAATCGGAGGTCTTTCAGTGCAGTTTCAGGCTCCTCATACATGTTACGAACCCCGTGCGTATGTTGTGATTTTGCTTGATGTTTTTATAGTAATAATGTTCATGTGTTTGACAGTTCTAGGTTTGTCTGAGCAAACTGTTATTAGCAGTCTGAAAAGATCGTCTTGCACTGTTGGTTGGCATGTATTTTATGTCTCGTGTTTTATTTTTTCTAAAAAAAGAGTGCATAATCATCGTTTTGGACTACCAATTGTCCTCTTTTTTTAAGATTCATAATATACATGGCAAAAATATGCTTCAATTAACCCATATCATGAGATTTGTAGCATTACTCTATTACACAATGGCAAAAATTTGTAGTCCTACTCTAAGCAAACACAAATCTGGTAACAATATTGTTTTTATTATCCTGCTTCTTAGTCCGACACTGCACCAAACGCTTCACTCAGTTAGTCCAGTTTAGTTTAGTCTAAGCCAGTCCAGCTTAGTCCCTGCAGTTAGTCCAGTCTGAGACAGTCCGACGCAACAAACGCACCCTAAAGGTAAGGAACACTCCTTGCCCATTCAAACAAACTTATTTTTGAGTTGCTAACTTGCAATATTTTAATTGTATAGATAACAAAATTGAAAAATAAAAAATAATAAAGAAAATACTTCAGTGAAAAAGTTGAATTGCAAAAAGTTACATTCGTCCCATTAAAACTGTTTCCTTAAAAAATTGTGCATATTAATGAATAATGCGTATCGATAAATGGTAGACGACGCAAATAGAAGATGCATATATATCGAAAGAGGGCATGGTGTTGGTTAGCAGCGGTTAATGATGTCACTAGTTATGTCTCTCCTTTTTTTGGGTCATACACGATTGATGTCTCTAGGAATCATCTTTTTATAAGAAATGGCATAAATTTCATTCAATAAAGCCATGAAAAGGCTACTCCGCCCAAGACAAGGAGATACCATCCTCAAATAGATCGCAGATTACAATACCATGTTCATCTAATCAAATACAATCACCTCTTGTTGACCATAAAAGTTAAAAAGCGTACTTGGTGTGCATGCTGAGTAACTAAGTCCTTCTTGTGAGTGCGGTCGTGCCAATTAACGACCAAGCTCGGTCGAGCGAGTAGAATAGATGTGATGATGGTGCCGAATTCACTGACATCTGTAGCATGAGCAACTACGACCGTTGAAGGAACACCACTCGGCTTAAGATTTAGGAAGATTACAAAAACCTAAAAGTAGGAAGGCGACGATGTAGATGGAAAAAGGTAGCACATTTGAACCAGAAAGGAAATGGGATAGTGATGGATATGAAGAAGACGATGACTCCAAAGAAAAGACAAATTATGAAAAAACCGGGAGATTTGTATTCTGACAGGATGATAACTGAAGTGAACAAACTTGCTTACCAAGATACATGCAAAGGCAATCAAGAGTGCGAATCCAAGAAAATAAACGGTTTTAGGGAGCGTGGAGTCATGAAGTTGGACGGGAATGAATGGTAATTCAATTGCAGTCGTGAAGCAAAACACCACCATTAATTTTGCCCAATCTAAGTAGTTATTGTTGTCGTGCTTACAGTAGTGATATTTCTATTTTTTTTTTTTTTAATTTGTGGAGATGGATTAGACGAAGTTAGCTCTTCGTCATCAGTCATGTGCGAGGCACCAACCTGTCCCAAAAGAGAAAGGACCATTGCGCCCAAAATACCCCCGCCCGTCCCCCTCAACTAGATTATATTAATATTATGAAGAGAAAAGGAAAAGTTACATAAGTGGGGTGACTAAGCCAATACCCGCTGGAAATAATTGACAAAAAGGATAAGTTCTAGTTTAAGAATTCTTCAGCTTCAGTCACCTAAAATTGTTTTTCCATAATTCTGCTACTCATATTTCACTGCCTATATCAACCTTCTTATCAACAATTTGCTCCTCATGACCTCAAACAGAAGAATGGAAGTCTGACACAATCTCTTCTATAAGACGCCCCAGCAAAATCACGTACCAAGTCCCACCACATAAAATTACTATTCGTTGCACCAAAATTAGCAAAAGCATCCACCAAACAATTTTGTTCCATAGAGATTTAACGATGAATGAATAGTCATTGATATTTATCTTTATTTATAAGTGAAAGATTTTACATTCAACTCTTATTATTGATGAGTTTGATACTAAATTAGGGGGAACGACTTCATGTCTCCCTAGAATAATTCATTAATAATGTTTTTGAAATACAATTAAAAAGTTAAGTATAAAGTTTCTATGTACTTTAAAATCCCTAGTTCAAACATATAATTTTTTCTCCACGGGGAAGGACGGAGGAGAGACTCGGTGGACTTAGATACGATGAATTGATGTGGAAAAAATGACCTATATAATGAACCAATTTGGGACGTTGTTGTGGAATATAAACTTAGAATAATGCTATTTATATCACATATTATTAACAGTCGTGTAGACCACTCTTAATCAATAAATGTGGTCTATAATAGCACAGATTCAGAAACTCATAGTGAAATTTGAACTTACATATTTGATTGCTGTTGTCTAGGGGTTTGCCCACAAGCTTTAGTTTGAATGGTTTTAGAATTTGAACCATTAGAGGCAGCTCAAGCATGCACTCACTACCTTCATGCTCATACTACAAACATAGCAGATAACCCACGAGCATGCACTCACTACCTTCATGTTCATACGACAAACATAGCAGATAACCCAAGACGTAATCTCACCCAAATTTATCTCTCACACACAAATTGACTCCTACCAAATTACCAAACGAATGAGCAATGAATTTGCCACACACTCATGACTTCAAACGGTGATCTCCACCCAAAACTTAATGAGAGAACTTTCTAAACTAATGGTGTTGGCACACAAAATAAACTAACCCTAATATCCTATTTATAGACATAGGACTTAGGTTACAATGAGAATCCTAATCCTAATCCTAATCCTAATTAGAAGTAAATCCAAATCTTAATCAAATAGGTAATTAACAAAATCTCTCTACTTAAATCCAAACCCAAATAGGACACTAAAACGAAATAGGTAATACAAACCTAATTTATGCATCATCCTAATTTTGAGCTGTAAATCACAACAATTCCACCCCAGTGAGAAATCATCAAACTTTCAAATTAATATAAACTTCAAATTGGGATACCAAAATATGCGCACCAAATTCTTTCAAAAACTGATCTGCACCACGAATCTAAAAATCCAAAAGTCTTCAAAACTTAAAAGTTCCTCCAACGCCTTCTCCAACAACTTCCGTTACTGAAACTAACAAATACAAACCAAAGAGTCTATGCAAAGCTCGAATAAGCAAACAAAAGAAGTGCAAACACTTCACCGCTCGAACATCAAACTCCACCTTGTGACAAATGCAGAGTGAACAAATGTTGCCTCAAAGACTACCAAATGTGATGGGTAAACAAGCTTTCCAACTTGAGCCACTACTCTGATGCAAATTTGACATCAATAACAACAAGATTGCTCCAAGTACTTGCTCCAAGTGGTCATCTTTTCCCCAACACTTTCATAAGTCCTTGTAACGCATCATGCATCTTCAATTGCCAAATACCAAAGTCATCCTCCAGCCAAATTCTTTAAATATCAAATTTAGCCAATGACACAAAAGGTTCATCATGAACGGAAAATAAAACCCAAAATCGAAACGTAGGGTTCTGATACCACTTGTTGAACAAAAAAAATACAACACAATTATGAGTTTCTCCAATATAGGAGTAACTCTCTACCAACGAATGCTTTACTGATTACCAACGGATACAAGAGAACTCACAAACTAACTTTAGCTCTCAAATATACAAACTTATGCCTCTCTGATCTCTGATACAAAACATCTCCTAAGGTTATCTATTTATACCAATAGATCCCTTAGCTTTACACTCAAATCGAATTGAATACAAGAAACCAAATCCAAAACAAACTCTAGGAAGTTGTACCAATGATAGCTTGCACGCAAGCTATCCCAAACCTACTCCTTTCATTTTCATGTGTTGATTCTTGTTTTAGTTTAGGCACATGTTGATTTTATGCCAATTCCAACAGTCCTTATGGATAAAACTCTAGCCGAAGAAGCCGCCTTTGATAAAGTCAGTCGTCAGTTTGCCTTGCATTATTCCTGGTATACTGAGGCTCGTGTGCAGCGAACGTTGGCTAATGTATCAGCTATGCTTGGTCCTGGGCCTCCGGCGGTACTTCCATTGGAACAATGGCGGAGCGAATGTGATTATCAAAAATCGTAGAGAAGCTGATCAAGGGTTGAGTTTTGGTAATAGCAACAAATGGATACGTTTCGACGTAGATTTTTCTGAAAAGAAAGTGTTCAAGCCCCTTTGGTATAGAGTGTAAGTTTCACCTGGAAGATGTTGTTGATTGCCCCGAATGGATTGTTCCCTTTCATGTTTTCAAATCATTGGTAGCAGAGTACGATATGGAGCTAGTTTTCTGTAAGAACTCCCATGAATTCGTGCACACGAGTATATGAAAATACCAGAATATCCGGAGCTAATGCGAACCATTTGTGCATCGTACCATGGTAACCGAGATCAAAGCACGCTATCAGAAAATGAATGGGACGCAGCTTATTTGTATGTCACATTTGTTTTACTCACTAGTGATTTTTGTTTATAGCACTTTTCAGTAACGTTTTTACAAGGAAGTAGTTTGTTGTTTGGCATGCAACCAACTAAGTATTTTATATTGTATAAAAGCTTTTTGAATATTATATTGAGTTTTTGGTTGTCAAATGAAAAAGCTTTCATTCCCCCTCACCTCTCTCTCTCTTACTCCCTTTCTCTTTCTTAGCCCTACCCATTTCTCTCTCTAGCCACTTGCATATCCATGGAGGTGGGGATTTAGATAGGATGAGATTTGAATGGATTTTGAGCTTATGCGATGGTAGGGATCAAGGGCGAATGCATTGAGGGGTAGGGGGTCAGCTGACCTCCCGAACTTCAGTGAATGTCCAGAGATAGCTTGAGTGTTAATATTTTGAACTTCAATGAATGTCCATGAATGACTTGGGTGTTGCCCCTTTAAAGGTTGAAGTTGCCCTTCATATATGTCCTTCAACTGCTTGATAAAATCCATTAGAGAGGTGTTACCCCTTTATAGTATGATCCTAATATTATTTACCTCTGACTTGTTTGTCGGTTGTGATTACAATTGTAGGTAGAAAAAAAGAACCATGTAAAAAACTATCCAAAAATGCAAAGTAAATGAAATGGTGATCTCAGATAATAACAAAGCATCATCATTCTTGGGCAAACATATTAATGGGATGCAATGATCTCAAACATTGTTAGTGTATTCAAGATAAGTGTATTTCTTTGTTAAGCATTTATATGGGAGCAGCATTGGAACATTTTAGTTACCCACACAAATGAGGCATTAACAGGTGTGCATTATACCTTTCCAAATGACTTAAGGCCTACCAAGACTCGATGAAATGACGATACGCATTCTATTTCTTTGAAAAAAAATTTGCGCGCTGCGCACGTGGAGATGGTGCGTTGAATTAGCGGTGAGGACTTTGGGGTCGGAGAGGTAGAGCATTTAGGATGAGGGCTGGTAGGAGGGATAGGCTTCGATGCGTATTTTGCAGAGGTCGGGAGGGAAAAAGGAAGAAGGAAAAACAAGGAAAAGGGAAAGAAAAAAAAAGAAAAAAGATACTTTCTCTCAAATTATGTTTTTATTTGGACTTGCAAAACTATGTTTTTATTTTCATTGCTTACAAGGAAACTTCTCTCAAATTCTCAATAATAGTATAGAATATAGAGCTTACTTAGTACTACGGTCTAACAGTATTCATCTTCATTTGTAAGTGAGAGGTTTTACGTTTGATTCTCACCAAAGGCGAATTGAACCAAATTATTGCTATCCTATTATGATGCTAAGCCCACCCCTCCCTTTAGTATAAATAATATCGTTTGTTAAAAAAAAAAAAATATATATATATATAATATAGATATGTAAAGCTATATAGAATATAGATATCTAAAGCGATTTATATCATATTTGAATACATAAATCAAAATATAAATAAATAAGATCAGCATAAACCCAACATCTGAGTTGGGCTTCAATCTCAAGCCCTCACAACCCCCCCAAATCCACAATCACAGATTTCCTTTTATTTTTGCTCTTGGAGCATTTTCAACAGTTTTGTTAAATTGATGCTACTTCGGCAGGTGAATAGTATCAAATAATTACTTTAATTTTTCATCTTCAATAAAACCCTTCGCAGTATTAAAAAATTACTTTATTGAAGTGAAGATTACAGAGAACTACAAGTAGGAAGAAGGCTGTGACTCAAAAAAAAAAGGCCAAAATGATAGAAAATCCAGGCAATTGATATTCCAGCAGGACAGTAGCTAAAGTGAATAAACTTGCTTACCAAGATACAAGTGAAGACAAGTAAAACTGATAATCCATACATTTAATATGGGTTGGGTTCGGTTTGAGAGGGAAATAAAACTTAAAATATAACATTTAGCCCAGGATTGAATATGGTCTTAGGGGCATCCTCATGCCAAATCGAATTGTATGTGCGGCATCTAACTTAACTTGTAAAGGTTCTTGCTTGATCTTCTTTTGTTTTCATGTTAATGAAGCAACTTTCTCTTTTGTTAATCCTCTAACACTGTTTTCCAAACCGAGAGAATAGTTAAAGAATCAAACTTAAACTACGGGAATGAAAGCAAGCCTGTCTCAACAGATACTCCGTCCCACCCATGAATTGGAAACTCAGTTCTGATGTTTATCACTATGAGCTTCTGAATCAGTGCACAAAAAGGCAATTGAAAATGACTTGTTTCGGGGACAAACTGAAGTCATCTGGACCCTCAAGGGCCTCCACAGTGTTTGGGTTTAGCTAGTGCATTTGACCAAAAAAATAACACAATGCGATTTGTGTTGCACTTTTTGACAAACTTGTTGACTACTACTTTTAATTAATAAATGTAATATAAAATCATTTGGTACTACGGTCTAACAATATTTTTCTTCACTTGTAAGTGATGGATCTTATTTTCGATTCTCACCAAAAGTGAATTTGAACCACATTATGTTAGCCTATTATAAGGCTAAGCCCACCTCCCTCCCCCTAGTATTCTATTAAAAAAAAATGTAGTCTAAAGAGAAATGCTAGAGAGCCTATCTCAAAGTGAGAGATTATTTATGAATTAATTGTCACTTCAGAGAAAACGTTAATTTTCGTGTCAATATTATAATACGTTGTGTTAAAAACCTGAAGCGATAGAGAGTTCATGAAGAGTACCACTTTTGAGAGAGTTTCCTTAGAGTATCTCCAAATGAGATGTCAAATTTTAAACATAAAATTTAAATTTGACAACTATGTGGCATTTCGATATCTTTTAAAGTTTTGCTCTTCACCTTATATGTTAAATTAAATTAATATTTTATTATATTAAATATTATAATAAATGTTCTAAAACAAAAACAATAATAAAATACATTTAATAACCAATTAAAAAAGATTGAAACTACAATCAATTTTGGCAGCAAAAGTGTCAATCCATATCATGCCACGTCAGATTTGATTTTTAAGATGAATAACATTATAGCACTTTTGATGTACTTTTGTTGGGCTTAGATTTTTATTTGGTTTACTTAGTCGTGCGAGCGCGTTGTGTGCTCCCAGTAGTACACTCTTCTTGTTGCAAATCTTCAAATTTACAAACTTATCATTGAGGAATTTTTTTCAAATTTCATCAAGTGAAGAAATATCACTTACTCTAGTTTTTTTTTTTTTTTTTTTGGAACTTGGACCATTCGAGGAGGCTCAAGCATGCACTCACTACCTTCGTGTTCGTAGTAGAAATTTAGTGGCCCAGAAGTTGAACCACATGTTTTCTTCGACTCAAGACACAAAAAAACACTCTTTATTCTACTTTTTGATTTGTTATGATAATCATAGCCCACTTTTGATCCAAGTGTAGATTTCCCACAAGACCCATTACTTTTTACATAAATACGTCCGAAGTATGAACGTATTATCTAAGACACCTGAAAGCCCTCCCTCTCTCATTTCGTTTGTTTTCCCGCATCATCGAACGCTTTGACTCGGCGCCTCTCTCTCCCCTCTTCGTCCTAAAATTCCATTACCGCCCCCGCGCCAATCAATCAAACCCAAATCCTCCAATCGGACCCCAGCCTGACCCATTTCACCTCCGATTGCTTCCAATTCCACTCGCACCCGACCCATTTCTTCGAAATTCCAGCCATGCCCAAGACTCCCGAAGCTTCGCGGGATTAATATAATGATCGAATCGTTGAAGCACCGTACGAATTCATTTTATGTGTTTGAGCAATGCCGGAGCTTCGCAGAGGAGTCCGCCGAGGCCGTGCTAGGGTAGCGAGGAAGCCCTCCAACCCACCGCCGCGGTCGCGGAGGACGCGTGCCACCGTCGCCCGAGAAGCCGCCGCCGACGCCGTGGTGAGGCCCAGGACGAGGTTGGCTGCTAGGAAATTGAAAGAAGCTAGACCAAATATAACAATATAATTAATTGGAGAAAAATTGAAGATTTTTTATTGGCATGAAAAATTTTTACATGGTAAAAAGAGGGAAAAAAAAAAAAACAAAACAAAGGTTAGTGTGGCGTCAGCACGTTTCGACACCTTCGCTGACATAATCATCAAACTCTGTGCCGCCCGACGATCTACCCGCTCTTTTATTAACTAGATTAGCAGATAATATGAACAATAAGGATGGGCCCAGGCCCCATCTTGGCTTCCATGTGGTTCCCCGTCTTTGCTTGTCCCATGAAAGTTCTTTCACGTCACACAATACTATTACTGCATCCTTGATCATCAAGGGTACTAGTACCGCCTTGGCATGATTCTTCCGCGGGATCAATGGCGGTTTTAGAAATTGAATTGTTTGGGGTAGGGTACTTAAAACCATGAGGTTTATAATATTTATTGAAGTGAAGATTGCAGAGAAGTACAAGGAGGAAGGCGGCGACGTAGATAGAATAGGCAGTGCATTTGAACCACAAGGGAAATGGTATGGAGATAGATATGAAGAAGGCTGTGACTCCAAAGAAGAGGCCAACATGATGGAAAATCTGGGCAATTGATATTCCTGCGGGACAGTAGCTGAAGTGAATAAATTTGCTTACCAAAATACAAGTGAAGGCAAGTAAGACTGATAGTCCAAGAAAGTAAAAGATTGCAGTGTGAGGGACATGGCGTGAGGGAATTTGGAAGGGGAGAAGCGCTAGTCCAATGGCCGCTGTCAAGCAAAACACGGCAATTATATTTGCCCACTCTAAGTTGTTGTTTTTGAGGTACTTATAGTTAGTCCTCCCATCTGGAAGTTGTTGCACTGCGGCTTCTAGGTCAGGATCGGAATCGCAATCGCAACCAACATGACTAATTATGAGAAGTTTGAGGAGTTGGATTGTCTTTGCAATAAGTGCAAGGAGAAAAGGCTTAATGTAGTGATCAAAGGCGGTATTAACAACAGAACTCATTTTATTCTGCAGAAGGGTAGATAGAGACGGAGAAATATATACAGGGAGAAATATAGTTGATAAGGAGAATGGTTCATGGTTAGAGATGTTGGTTTATAATAGAATATAAAGAGGGAAGAATGAAAGAGAATGTGTCTCTGCCGATCAAGACTAAAGCACGGGGAGGTCCTACACTACCTTCATCCGGTGGTGGGACTCCTCCTGACCCCCAAATGTGGAAAGGGATTCCAAGAATTACTTTATCATGGCGAAAACGTTTGCCAACGCAAATGGCGAAAAGTTTTGCTTTAGCACGCGTGAACTGGAGAGAATTTTAAGTGTAATCGGTACATAAGATAGTATATTACGTGTCATTATATAAATGATGGAATGTGTGTGTCAATAAGTTAATAACTTAAAAAAAAAATATTCCACCACTTATATAAAAATACGTAATGTACCACCCGTATTTCAATCACAATAAAAAATTTCCCGTGAACGTGAATGTTAAAACTGCGAGCGCTGGAGATGGCCTCACACTTCGTCTTTTGTATTATGGGACAATATAATAAGCATGTGATATGTCGAACTGTGTTGTGGGGGACAATGTTTCTCAAAAAGGTTTTTTTTAAGAATTGAAGGGGACAAGGTTGGATCACAATTTATACATATTAAGACGTCTCAAAGAATCATTTTTGTACCAAAACAGATCAATAATTTTGCTGCGAAGGAGGTTAGGCGGCTCGGCCAATAGGAGAGCAAAAGAGCTTAGATCCTTACCTCTAATTTACTCTCTATACCCATATTATTTTTAATTAAATTGTCAATATCTCTTTAAATCTAAATTTACTACCTAAACTACCCTCACAAACCCAATCAATATGTAAAATTATCTTTACACCCATTCAAAAAATAAAAAATTAAACTCAAAGCATACGTTCTCTCCTCTGAAGTTTTTACCTATCGACATATCCATCGTATTTTCTTTCAATCTTCCGCCGCTTTGCAAGAACACACCACTCTTAGCATCAAATATAAATTTTATCAGAATTTAAAACCGTTGAACTGTCCATGTGGACAATAACAAGCATAAACAATCTTGGAGACTAGGTTTTGAATCTTTTGAAGCCAAAACCAAATTCGAACTAGTTAGATAAGCAAAACAACAGTACATTATCAATCCAATGTATATGAACCCGGAATGGCGGATTAATCGTGCCAAAATTTCGAACAAGAGCCAGGTAAGTTTCGAAAGCGAGAAGAATAACAGACAAAAATAGGAAGCCAGTACTTAAATGGTTCAAATGAATGAAGTTTTGATCCCCCATTGCTACTAAGAAATAAAGCTAGGATTTTAAAGTTTGGAGATTAAAAAGCAACACAACTGACCAAATCACATTATATAAAAGGTTTAGAAACTGAATCTATCACATTCCCACTCTGAACATAATCCCCAATTAGAATTCTTTTACCTAGAATAGTTTCCAGCTATTTGTATAAATCCTTGTATTCTATGTACAAAAATATATCAATAAAATCACCAATTCTACAATTTCACAAAAATAAAGAAAAAATATTATTACAACTCCAACGAAAGCATAAACTTTGCCTGTCAAGCTGAACCAAGAGAGACATGAACGCACGCGTGAAGAAAAAAGATACATTTTACCGATGATCGTCTAGTCTTCCACTTTTACTTTGTCTAGATTCTAGTGTGTTTATGCCTTCAAATCTCACAAACGGAGTTAATGTAGAATTAATTGAAAAACAAAACTTGCATAAACCGAAAATTGCTTATTTTATCTAAGTGCATCGTAGGATTTTAGGCAAAATAGAACATAAGAGAAAGATTGTGTGATGGTAATATAAGGTTTGGGTTTATTGATAAATTTTAGTTTTATAGTTAATTTTAACTTGTACCTTATGGTAATTATGCAATAAGGTAAAAAAGAAACTTCACATTTAAAATTTAAGTAGGTGTAAAAAGAGGTTAGGTGGGTTCAATTAAAATTTCCCAATCTTTATATATAAAGCCAAGTGTTCAATGAACAATATTTTTTGGTGTCACAAGCTTCACAAAAAATATGAACAAAAATGCACATCAAACAAAAAACTTTAAAAGCAATCCAAAATAATGCATCAAATGTGGCAGGGGTATTTTCATCATTTTAACAGTTTTTTTAATAACTAATTTTTTTTGTACAATTTTTTTAATAATTAGTATCTCAAAATATGCTAGCAATAATGTGATTCAATCAGTTGCTCATTAAATATTATTTTCTCTATTTTTAAACAGTTCAAAACATCTTAAGAGACGTGTAATGCAGGTTATAAAAAAGGTTTTTCGCACGCGGATAATAATATGATTAAATTAGTTATCAAATGATTTTTTTTTTAACAAACGATTTTATCTACACTAAAGGAGAGGGGTGAGCTTAGTCTCACAATGAACTAGCAATAATGTGATTCAATCAGTTATTCATTAAATATTGTTTTCTATATTCTTACTATAAATTCAATAGAGACCGATTTTATTATGTGGATTCAGCTGCTTTAATTGGTTTATGAGGGGTTTCTTCTAGCATAATCTAAAATTATTCATTAACTTCAAATATTTGACTTTCCTTTTGTCAATTTATACATATAAATACGTATAAAAAGTATAAGTCGCGCATAGCACGCCGTAATTCAAAAAATACGTTCTGCACACGCGTGGGCACGTGCATGAAGGCTAGTCCACTAATACTAACTTTTTAACACTTATGGGATTGATTTTATACTACTTAGGTTTCATTGTGAATTTAGGAATAAAGGCTAGTCCACTAATACTAACTTTTTTACACTTATGGGATTGATTTTATACTACTTAGGTTTCCTTGTGAATTTAGGAATAAATAGTACTGAGGTTTCTTTGTGAATTTAGGAAGACCCCTCACTTATAAATATAAGACTACAACATTTGTAAGACTACAACATGTAAGACTAGCTTTTTTCAATGTTTGTGGCATTTATCGAAAGTACGTGTAAAAAAGTTCCACGTTTGTTTTAATAAGGCTATTAGAAATGACTTGTTTCGGGACCGGCTGAAGTCATCCGGACCCTCCACGGTCTTCTGGAGTTTAGCGAGTGCATCTGTATCGATCAGGTTGTAAAATCGATTTCTTTTGGTTTTGCTATATCTACGTGGACCACTTTGTATTGCATTTTTTGACAAACTATTTGACCCCCTTTAATCAAACACATACATGTTATCCAAATGTCACTTCCTTCGGGATGCAATCACTGCCTTCATGTTCATAGGGAGAAATTTCGTGGTGCAGAAGTTGAAACGTGTGTTTCCTCCGGCCCAAGGTATAAAATACACTTTCTATCTCACGCTACGATTTGTTATGCTAATTATGGCTTAATTTTGTTCTTACTCCCTTCTCACATGGCTTAATTTTGTTCTTACTCCCTTCTCACATGTTCATAGTCCGATTTTCCTACACAAGACTCTCTACTTTGTACACAAATATGTTCAAAAGTATGAATGTATTACATGAGACACGCAAGAATCATTCGAGCACTGCTAGAGAATTACTCTAAGGAATCAAGTGATTATACTTCTGAACTTTAGATGCTGTATGATAACATGATGTGTTCTTTCTTTGAATTAAATCAATCTTTTGCTTCTCTTCATTTGCCTTTGTAGATAAGACACTTCTCTACATCTAAATAGTATCTCCAAAAGAGACGGCAAATTCAAAATATCAAATTTAAATTTGATAGTTGACTTGATAATTTGACATATTATCAATATTTTTCTTCCACCTAGTATGCCAAATTTTATTGCTTCATATATGTTTTTTTTAATAGAAATAATAAAAGTTGAGTTGTTATTGGTTTAAAAATAATAAAATAACACTTAAATATGCTAGCATTTAAGATAAGGCAAGTGGAATGCCTTTGGAAATGGACAAGGATTATCTGCTCTCATTGTTCTCATACACTTCCGTGCCTTCCTGTTTTGTGTGATCACAGTTAAGTCACATCAATATTTTATATTATTTTTTTTATAGAGATAATAAGATAAAAATGAATAGTAATATAAAATATTGACGTGGTTTAATCGTGACCATACAAACAGGAGGGCATGGGAGGGCACGGGAACAAGGAGGGCAAATAATTCTTGTCCTTTGGAAATAGCATTATGTGTTTATGTGGCTTTTTTAACATCTCTTTTGGAGATGGTCAAATGGGTTCCAAATTCAATTTTCCACTCATTTGGTAACCCTTGAATTACAGAAGGGATGTGATATCCACACACCTCATTCTACTTCTCACACATCTTTCTAATTTTCGGCCATCAGATCGAATGAATTGAAGAAGATCAACGAACAAAAATTAACAAGGAGTGTGCGAAAAGTAATTTGAGGTGTGTGGATAGCATAATCCTTACAAAATTTTACAAAAGTATGGGTTGTGTCAACAACTTGTTTGTTTCGGCCAGCATTTTTAAAAATATTGTACTTTTGAGCTCACAAATTTGAAGAATGTCCCAATTTGTCATAGCAAAAGCAGCCACGCGGTCCGCACCCGAAAAACCCTCCCCTTCTCATTTGGTTTGTTTTCCCGCGTCATCTCCCCCCCCCCCGCCAAACAATCAAACCCAAATCACCCCAATCGGACCCCAGCCCGACCCATTTCTTCAAAATTCCAGCCATGCCCAATTCTCCCGAAGCTTCGCAGGATTAATATAATGATCGAATCGTTGAAGCACCGTACGAATTTATTTGATGGGTTTGAGCAATGCCGGAGCTTCGCAGATGAGTCCGCCAAGGCCGTGCTAGGGTAGCGAGCAAGCCCTCCGACCCACCGCCGCGGTCGCGGAGGACGCGTGCGACCGTCGCCCGAGAAGCCGCCGCCGAGGCCGTGGTGAGGCTCAGGACGAGGTTGGCTGTGAGGAAATTGAAAGAAGCTAGACCAAATATAACAATATAATTAATTGGAGAAAAATTGAAGATTTTTTATTGGCATGAAAAAATTTTATATGGTAAAAATGAAATTGTCATAAAGTGGCGTTACATTACAATACGTAATACATATATGCAATATATTGTCAAGTGGTAGCACGTTGCTGAAAGAGTTAAAAAAATAAAACTAAGGTTAGTGGCGTGGCGTCAGCACGTTTTGACCTGTTCGCTGACATAATCATCAAACCCTATGTTTAAATTGAGAGCTCCGGTTTGACGAAACATTTCAAAATACTAAAAATATCCTATGTTTCCTTCACAAACAAAACCCAAAAAGAAAAAGACAAACTGGAAAAAAAGCATAACTGCACTAAAAAAACAAAACTGTATTGAAAAGTTAAAAAAAGGCATTTAAATAGTCAGAGAAACAAATAACAAAAATACAACAAGAAAAAGACAAAAAAAAATAAAAAAGCAAGTGCAAACGAAAAAGTTGGAATAGAAAACAAAAATTTTAAAAATGTTTTAAAAGTTTAAAGGAAAAAAGAGTACGTGTAGGTGATGAACCCTCAAACATGACAGAGAAAATGGCTCCAACATGTTAGCAGTTTTTTTGTGAATAATTCTCACGATCTGATGTGTGATTTTAGTGGGAAGTTCAACAGTAACTACTCACATATCATCAGTATTGAGTTGGATGAGGGAATCACTTTTCGTCTTCTGTGAGTTCAGTGTGTGGTTTCAATTTATTCCAACATAAAGAGTTCGACAAAATTAACAATAAATATTGGTGAAGAACTGATATTTCGGAAAAAATACTTGTCCAAAAATCAAATAATCCATCAGGTTAGTAATTCATATTTTCAATTTCTGTTCTCTTCCCGTTTATACATCTTTTTCAATTGTGTAGGAATTATTTGCTTTGATGACTCAGAATTAGATTTCCGTTCATATTCAATTGTAATTAATTGACGGTGTGTTTCTGAATGCAAGGAATAGGAATTCTCGGAATTTAGTTTTGCGAGGGCAAAGTATGGGCTTCCAGACCGAGCCAAAACTATCTAGCAATTCGATGGAATCAGAGAAGGATTTTCCAGCGTGAACCAAAGCCTGTACCCAACTATTGAGCCGTACAGTTCTTGGTTTCTTAAGGTTTCGGATATCCACACAATCTATTGGGACCTGTTTGGAAATCCCCACGGCCATGTGAGTTGTGATTCTTCTTCTTAATAAACAACTTAGTTTTTGCATTTTTTCTTCAAGCTTATTCACTATATAGCGTAATTTTTTAGTTATTAGAGATTCCGAAATTTTTAAATCCTTTCAAAGTAGTAGGGATTTGGAAATGAACTCTGCTAGAGAAGGCGGCTTGCGTTGAAATTGCCATAATAACAATGTTGGGTAGGGAATTTTTTACTGGTTTTTTTATTTAATATGTTTTGAATCTTATCCTGCAGCCTGTAGTTTTTCTTCATGTGGTTCAGGAGGAGGAACTTCACCAAGTATTCAAATTAATCAAAGATTCTTCAATCCCGAGTTTTACCGATCATTCTGTTTGATCAGGTTGCTACTTCACCCTTTATGATAAGTTATTAGATGCATTTTTGTTTGTCCTACTTTTGATAACTGAATTATTTCCTTCTACTAGAGAGGTAAATTTAACGTTAGATTGCGATGCAAGGTATGTAACTCAATAGTTTGATGAGTCTGAATTATTTTTTTCATTAGGGCTGTTGCTACTTTTTTAAATTACACTTGACTATTAATCTGCTTGATCGGGGATGTAATTATCAGAGAAATTACAAATCAAAGTATGATCGTTGTGAATGGCGCCGTATGATTGCAACGGCCATATTTTATTGATTCAAGTGTAGATTAAACAAAGAAATAGATAAACAAATAAGAAAAAAACAATGTTTATGCGTAAATCATGTGATTGTCATTGAAAAAACTATAGGTAACCCTCTAAAAATTAATAGACGAAGTCAATGGAATTGAGAGCTATGTAATCCAAGTCCCAGTTGCATATGTTATTGGTACATTCAAGTGCTAGCTAATTGAGGAAGAAAATCAGAGGTTGATGTAAGTTGTCTGCAAAGCATCATAACCTAGGGTAGAAGCACTTTGCTTTTCTCTACCCTCTTCCATATAATTAGAATTACAAGTTGTTTTAGATATTCAGAATTTTGAAGCCATTGTCAACCTTTCAATTGCAGAGTTTGATTTATCAATTAATTGCTATATGCATAGAATTTCATCTTTTTTCCTTTCAATTTTGGGTCAAATGTTGGTAGCATGATTATAATCCCTAAGCTGATTAACATTTATCTTTTATCAGAGTATTTAATAGAAGTTCAGTTTCTTTTAGTCAATTTAATTGTGTTCTCATAGATTGCCCAATTGATTTCATTGCTTATTGAAAAATTTGTTGGAGACAGATTTTGATTTTCCTTTGATTATCTCAAGTAATAACGCAAATTCTGACTGGAGCAAACATATGTATCTTTTTTCCTGTAAGATTATGATTTTAGGTTAAGAAGAAAAGGCCAAAGATATTATGTGATTATTTGAAATAGAATGATTTTTGCAGGGAGTCTGAATGTCTATTGTGGCTACAGGAATCAAAAGCGAGTGAAAGGTAAAAGCTTTTCTCTCCCAAGCATTCATCACCAGCAATTACAGCCAGAGCCAGGTATAGGGTTTAGGGTATATCTCTCCTCTTGCTTTCTTTCTACGAATTTTCTATCCAAATTTCTTTGAGAAAGTTAGGGTTTTGGTTTCCATTCTTGGATTAGATTTATAGATATTCCAATGGATCTCACTCTTCTTTGATTTAATAGCATAATCTTGCTCTTGGTATTTTAACTTTGCTTTCTTTGCATCAAAATTGTATCTTTCTTGGTTTTCTATATAACCCATGCATTCCGTTTATATTTACTTTTGGAATTCTTTGGTGTTGCTATTTTTATGTTTGGTGTCAGCAGTTTAGGTTTCATCTGCCAGAAACTTGCATTACTGGGTTATAATCGTAAAGGTTCTATCAGGTCAGTTACCGTACATTACATTGTCCAGTTCAAGTCTTTCTTTGAAAATATTTTAGGGTTATTTGTTAAACAATGGCAATGTGAAACTAGGATGCGCATTTTTTTTGCTTAGTTGTAAGATACTTGAGAAGCCGAATATTACACTTAATCAAAGAACCGAAATGGCAATGTGCTATTTCACTTTGTTTCTTTGATGACTCAAAATTGTAATATGAACCTGTGCTCTTTTATACATGCGTTAAGTTCATATGTATCTCCAGGTTCATTTCTTTCATTTTTAGAATCCTCAACTTCAATGGTTACCGGTTTTCTTTCATTTCTCCTTTTCTTTTAGTAATTTATGTTTTAATTTTTCGTTCTCAGTCAATTTTCGTAAATCCGAGTTTCTTAAACCACATACATCATGTTACTAATAGGTAGCAACTTTATTAATGATAACCCTTCAGTATGCATTTCTCAATTATCAATTAACTCTTTTTATTTGATTTTTAATTTTCTCACCACCATTTGTAGATTGGCAATGAAAAATTGAAGCATCAATCATGAACAAATGGGTGGAAATTTCAGCATTGATGTCAATATGTAATTTTTTTTTTAAAAAGAAATAGTGACATATAGACTTCATGGGTATTGTGAATAATGTACATATTGTGATGCAGGTTTTATATTTTGACATTTAAGTTGTTTTGTATTTTGCTACGATTACTTAATATTTGCATCACTCATTTTTTATTTACATCTTCTTACTATTGTTCATGGACTTTAGGTCGGAACTTGCATAAAAAATCCCATGTTGTTTGACAAGTGCATGAATAACATTTAAATCATTACTTTATGCAAAGTAAAAACGAAAAATATGACAACTTTTTAGGACGTACATGGTAAAAAAAAAGTTCCTCTTCATACAATACATTTAAAGTATATCTTGACAATTACAATGGAAAAAAAACTAACACAATACACCTTCAGGGGCATGTAACACCCGTGATGCAAAAATGTCTCCCGCACGCACGTTAGTGTTTGCGGAGAGACTAGTATGAAAAATAAGGATGGGCCTGCCCTATCTTGGCTTCCATGTGGCTCCCCGCCTCTGCTTGTCCCATGAGAGTTCTTTCACGTCACACAATATTATTAGTGCATCCTTGATCATCAATGGTACTAGTACCGCCTTGGCATGATTCTTCCGCAGGATCAATGGCGGTTTTAGAAATTGAATTGTTTGGGGTAGGGTACTTAAAACCATGAGGTTTGTAATATTTATTGAAGTAAAGATTGCAGAGAAGTACAAGGAGGAAGGCGGAGGCATAGATACAATAGGCAATGCGTTTGAACCTGTTTGGGCCCAAAATAATAGTTTGGGCCGAGGGTAGGATCACTCTCGGCCCAGGAGGCCGGGCGGCAAAGGGACCATGGATCGGTCAACCCATGGGAGTCCAAACCTAGGACGGTTAGGATGAATCCTAGTGCAATAGGGAGTCTCGACGGGGTCGGATATCCAGGAAGCTAATCCGGCGTAGCTAAGGACTAGATTCATAGTCCTAGTGGATGTAGGACTGGTCGAGGTAATCCGAAGAGGGAAACCTAGTCCGAGTAGGATTCAAACTCGGACTCAAGGTTCAGTACTATAAATAGGGGACACTGTGCAACATTCAAAGCCCCTGCAAATCAACACAAAATTGCCCTGCGCAAACTCTCACAACTTGAGATCTTTTTCTTTTCCTTTTTTCGCTGACACAGCTTCCGTTGGCATCAACAGCACTGTGGAAGCAACCGGTGATATCTTAAGTCGGCATAGATAGCTCTGTCACCGTAGAATCGGTCGGTCTCGCAGTATCTTCCGTTGGCATCAACAGCACTGCGGTGAGGACGGTCGATTGCCTATCCAAGTCTCGGTCGAGAAGGATTTCCGGATCCTTATTGGTCGAGGTCATCTCATTAGCCTTCTCGGCGAAGTGAGGTGTTACAGTTATTACATTTGGCACATTGAAAGCCGAATTATGTTCGTGAACTTTGTAAGAATAGCAGCCTTGTCTTCAGGCTCGAGAACCCAAGAGGCCGAGACGTGTTCCTTTCTCGGCTGCAATCGCAAGACGCAGAAGTCAGTAGCGCGACCCAACGCAACATCATCAAATTTACTCCTCGGCCGAGCTCGGCCGACGAGTTGGCACGCCCCGCAATCACCGAAGGACGTAGTTAGCTTAGAATATACTCGGCATGCGCACCACGTAGGCTTTGTAATTTCTAGGGTCAACATTTTGGCACGCCCGGTGGGACCCAGTGCTAAACTACGAAGTTCATGCCAATTGAAACACGATCGGTAAAAAAGAAAACAGCTATGGGAAAGTCGACAGCCGATTTGCCAAGTCAGAGCATAGGACAGAGTGTGCCACAGGCGCAGAATCCCCTTAGCGCTGGTACACCTGAGTCCACGAGCGCGACTCGCCGAGAGAGAGAAATTAATCTCGGTGGTCAGCTCCGTGGATTGGAGATCCATAACAGAAACACAGGCATCCTCAATGAAGGGATAATAGAGGAATGTGACGAGGATGGTGGTGAAGGATCTGATCCACCAACAAGGTCGTTTCTTCGGAAGCGACTGGAGGAGCAGTCTCGGTCAGTCGAGCAGACGTTCAGCCGAGGCATCGACAAACTGCATGATGCGATAGTCAGTTCTGCTGAGCGACAGAACAGGTTGCTCGAAATGTTGTTTAGTAAAGTCGGTGGCAGCAGGCCTGCTGATCTTCTCCAGCATTGTCCTCCAGGAAACAATCCGGTCCCGATTGTACCGGCCGAGCCCATTCCTGCTCCGTTGAAACCAATTAATTTGGAAAAAGGAGGAGGGTCAAATAGTAGGCCAGCTGAAACTGACCAGAGGGTCGAAGCAACACCTGTTGACATGACCGAAGTTCAGCGGATAATCGACTCGGCCATGAAGAAAGGGCCGAAGTTTCCCAAGTTTATTCATCTGTACCCAGCTTACGTGGAAACGTTTGGGTACCCGAAGGGATTCAAGATCCCAGATTTTAGTCTGTTTGCCGGTGAATCGTCCTTATCTTTGTTGGAGCACGTGGCTCGTTTTACCGCGCAATGCGGAGATGTCAACGGTGACTTTCATAAGTTACGGCTGTTCAACTTCTCATTGACCGGCTCGGCATTTGCTTGGTACATTAATTTACCCCCCAATTCCATCCAGAACTGGGAAGAGTTGGTTGAGAAATTCCACGAGCAGTTTTATCGGCCAGGAATGGAGATGTCAGTTTCTTCGCTAGCAAGGATGGCTCAGGCATCTGATGAATCACCAATGGATTATCTTACTAGGTTCAAGACAGCCAGGAATTGGTGCCGAGTGCCTTTACCCGAAGTTGAATTCGTCAGGCTTGCTTTGAACGGATTAGACGTCGAATACAAAAAGAAGTTCTTGGGGGCAAACTTTCGGGACATGTACGAATTAGCCCAACATGTCGAACAATATGACTATTTGCTTCGCGAAGAGAAGGTTTCGAAAACGCCATCTCGGGGGACACTGTACAAAAATCCTACTGTCAACTATGCGTCCACCGAGGATGAATGCGTTAGTGTGGATGCGGCCGAGATAGTGATAGATAAGCCATACGTTTGCAAGGCGTTGACTCAGGTTGATTCTAGAGAAGTCAAAGGTCGCTCGGCCACCGAAGGAGCATTGAAGGCGTCGAAAGTTTACACTTTTGATATTACCAAGGCCGACGCAATTTTTGACCAACTGTTGTCCGCAAGAATCATCAAGCTTCAGCCTGGCCACAACATTCCCAAGGCCGAAGAGCTTAAGGGAAATGTGTATTGCAAGTATCACAATTCAAGCAAACACACGACAAACAATTGTGTCGTATTTCGTGACAACATCCAAAGCTGGATTGATAATGGTAAACTGAAATTTCCTGAAAAGAAGATGGGTGTTGACACTGATCCGTTCCCCACAGCAACCGTGAATATGGTCGACGCATGCCTACCTAAGGACAAAGGGAAAGGGAAGGCCGAAGCCGTTACGACACAACGCTTCCGGCCTCAGAATTCTCGGCCGCGCTTCATGGCCGATTTTCGTTCAAACGCACCACCTACGGCTTTAACGGGACCCGCTATTGTCAAACCTATGATGGATTATACCACAGACGAAGACAGCGGGACGGCGGTTCTGTGCAGAAAATGTAGAACGAAGGTCGAAAGCGAGTCAGAGGAGAAGCCCCCTTCAGTTGGGACAGAACGACCTGTGGCCGTAACCCGGTAAATTATTGCCAATGTAGGCCAACCTCAAGGTGTTTTTGACAGACTTGGTCCTAAAGTGGGGGTGGGAGAGACACCCCCGATCCGGAGGCGCCTTGATTTTGATGATTCGTTCTATGACGATGATTACTACAAACGAAATTCTAGCAGCTCAGAATCATCGCGGAGCCAGAAAACCTTTAAACCTCCTGAACCTAAAGATCAACGGTGGTATACATATCATTCTTCGAGGGGAGTTTACACGGCACTGTCCAAATCCCAGAAACGTAGGCAACAAAGGATAGATTGCATGGCTCGCCGACAGGCAGCCCATGAAACTTCGGTCCCTAAATGGCGGCCGAAGGACACAAGTGCTCCCGATGATGAGCGACCAACTCCCGCTATCATGACAGAGTTGGTTCAAGGGAAACGGTCGGTCGACCGAGATATTGAAACTACATTCGAGGAGGCTGATAAGCGAATCAAACTTCTTCTTCGGCCAGGGGAGATGAAGGCACGCCTTGAGTTTTTCAGGCAGGAGGCTGACAGCAAATTCGCCCCGCCAGCTATACAAGAACCTTTGATCAAAATTCGACGGAATTTGCATCCACCATTTCTTGGGGAGGCTTTGGAATACATGCGAGAATTTCATAAGCGACATTCGGTCAACGATCTGTATGGTTTGCCGAAGGCATGCCAGGACACTATTGATCTAGTCTTGACTTGTCCGGATGCCGAGCGAATCATCCAAAAGACCTCAGATCCAGGATTGAAAGCAAGGTTCCAGCATATCCGAGAAGCTCGTGTCCTTGGATTTGAAGTTGACCCGTACACCGATATCGATGCAGCTGACCTTCCGGTCTCGATGGAGGACCTTCAATACTTACGATACCACTTCGAGGTATTCTCAGCTGTTTCTCTCTTCGGCCTTACGGCCGATGAAGTTGCACGTGTCGCACGACTGGATGCTTATCTTGACATCAGGGATGCCCGGCTCCACTATCAAGAGCAGGTTCAGGCTGGGACCCCAGGAGCACTGTCAATTTCGACCCGACCTGAGGAGGTCGTGCAGGACCAACTCGCTGATACAGCACCGCCGAATGAAGCCGTCACAGAGGGAACAGAGGAGTCTTGTTGTCCAGCTTTGACAGTAACGGAATCCGTAGTTGCCGACCAACCGAGCGAGGAGGGTATCGACCCAATGGGCCCATCAGTCCTGGATAATATGGAAATCAGTATGGTCCATGTGTTACCTGCCGATTTTCAATCGCGCACGGCTCAACCAAATTTCCTCGATGGAGATGTGGTTACCGAAGAACCCGGCCATATTGATTTTGTGTCGATCGCTGAAGGAGAATCAGCAACGAAAGATGAGGGTTTAAAGGCTGCCTTGGCCGAATTGTTCCCTCGGTCATCGTCGGCCAAGCTTCACCATTTAAAGCCATTATACGTGACGGCCCACATTGAGGGATATCCAGTTTCTAAAGTTTTTGTTGACTGTGGGGCTACCGTCAATATCATGCCTCTGAGTATCATGAAGGCCTTACGCCGTTCGAGTGACGAGCTAATTCCGTCAGGAATCACGATGAGTAGTTTCGTCGGCGACAAATCCCAAACCAAAGGGGTACTTCCGTTAACTGTGAATATTGCCGGTCGCACCCACATGACCGCCTTTTTCGTGGTTGATTCCAAGACCGAGTATAATGCATTGCTTGGTCGAGATTGGATCCATCAAACCAGTTGTATTCCCTCTTCGTTGTATCAAGTGCTTGTCTTTTGGGACGGCAAATCGGTCACTGTTCACCCGGCCGATAGCCAGCCCTTTGAAGCTAACATGATCCAAGCCCGGTACTATGATGATCACGTCGGCTACATTACGCTGCAAGGCTTCAATGAAGACGGACGGCCGACTCGGATTTCAGTTTAGAAAGCCATCGAGGTTGGCGCCGAGACTGTTCACCAGGATTCGGCGAGACTCGGATTGGCCAATTTCCTACCCGAGGCTGATGTCGGACACTGATCAGGACAAACGTAAGGCCGCGGTTTCATCTACGATGGAACGACTGCTGGCCCATTGGTATGCTATATCTCGGCAACCGAATTCAGGCGTTAACCTCGTCGAGTTCCTTGCCGAAGAAGATCATGGTCCTGCCCTATCTTTTGATAAAGTCCAAGCCGCTCCGGCCGAGCTCGAGGATCATCGGCCCCAGGTTAAGGACCCCCTAGAAGAGATTAATGTTGGGACGGCCGATGACCCACGGCCTTTGTTTGTTAGTGCTTTACTTCCTCAACAAATGAAGGGCGAGTTGCGTGCCTTGCTTACGGAATTCAAAGATTGTTTTGCTTGGAGTTATCATGAAATGCCCGGCTTAGATCGTGCTTTGGTCGAACATGAACTACGAATTAAGCCCGGATGTAAACCTTTCCGCCAGCCACCTCGGCGATTGTCGACGGAAGTACAACTCGGCATCAAGGACGAATTGGTTCGGCTTCTAAAAGCCGGGTTCATTCGGACGGCCCGATATGTTGAATGGTTGGCAAACATCGTTCCTGTGTTAAAGAAAAATGGCGCACTACGTATCTGCATTGACTTCAGAAATTTGAATCTGGCAACTCCCAAAGATGCGTATTCAATGCCGATTTCCGACCTGTTAATCGATGCTGCGGCGAATCATGCGATCTTGTCCTTTTTGGATGGACACGCCGGGTACAACCAAATATTCATTGCCGAAGCCGATGTGCACAAAACTGCTTTCTGTTGCCCGGGGGCACTCGGCACTTACGAGTGGGTTGTCATGCCATTCTGCCTCAAAAATGCCGGCGCCACATACCAACGGGCGATGAACACCATCTTTCATGATTTAATTGGAACAATCGTCGAAGTTTACATTGACGATGTTGTCATCAAATCGAAGCGCCGACAGACACATCTGGACGATCTCCGACAGGCTTTCCTCCGCATGCGGCGGCACAACCTCAAGATGAATCCCGCCAAATGTGCCTTCGGCGTGTCGGCCGGAAATTTTCTAGGTTTCCTCGTACATCACCGAGGGATTGAGGTTGATGCGAATAAGGCACGCGCAATCATCAGTGCCCCACCCCCAACAACAAAGAAGCAACTACAGTCCTTACTCGGCCAGGTCAATTTTTTACGCCGATTTATTGCTAATTCGGCAGGTAAAATGAAAGCATTCTCCATCCTTTTGAAACTCAAGGACTCAGATAAGTTCGTGTGGAATGAGGAGCATCAGGCAGCGTTTACTCAAATCAAGGTTTCCCTCACAAACCCACCTGTCCTGGTCCCTCCTCAGCGCGGTAAGCCTCTCAAGCTATATATTTCGGCGGCCGAAGAGTCCATCGGTTGCCTCCTCGCGCAAGACAACGATGCCGGCCGAGAACAGGCTATCTTTTACCTCAGCCGCAATCTGAGCCACCCGGAGATCAATTATTCCGCCGTTGAGAAGCTCTGTCTCACCGTGTTCTTCGCCGCATCCAAGCTTAGGCATTACATGCTCCCGTCGGTCACCCAAGTCATTGCCCAGACCGACGTTATCCGGTACATGCTTACCCGGCCCATTGTGAAGGGCCGAATTGGGAAGTGGACGATGGCGTTGTCCGAATTCAGTTTGCAGTATGTACCGCAAAAAGCTGTGAAAGGACAGGCGTTGGCCAATTTCCTTGCTCAGCACCCTTCTCCTTACGGTTTCGGGGATGCTGATGTCGAAATCGGCATGGTGGTGACCCGCGACAACTATTGGACGATGTATTTTGATGGTTCCAGTACTTCGTCTTCGGCCGGCGCAGGCATCGTCATTCAATCTCCTCACAACGATCGGTGGTATTTTTCGCTCAAGTTGGATTTCGAATGCACCAATAACCAGGCCGAATACGAGGCTCTTATCATTGGTCTAGGCCTCCTTCTTGACCTTCGCGCCACTCGAGCCCTCGTCCTCGGTGATTCTGAACTCGTGATTAACCAAATTAATGGGTCTTTTCGCTCCATGAGTTGTACTCTGGCGCCCTACCACATGGTCGCCAGCTATTTGGCTGAGTCCTTTGACGGTATTACATTCGAGCATATTTCTCGGGTTCGTAATACCGACGCAGACGAGTTGGCTCAAATCGCCTCCGGTGCACAACTCCTGGGGGGCAAGCTAGGCCGGGAGATACCGGTATTACGACAACTTTACCCGGCCTTGGTTAATCAGCAAATCCTCCGACGAGACAATGTGATACGCACCAGGGTCATGTCCCTGCCTTCGTTGTTAGATCGGCAGTACTCTATAGAAATTTGCGCGGCCGAGGCTATACCAGATGATTGGAGGAAGCCCATTATGCAGTACCTGGATAATCCTAATGGGAAACATAGTCGCAGGACACGGGTTCACGCCATGAACTATGTCACGTACCAGAACGAGTTGTACCGAAAGGGCGAAGATGGTTTGTTACTGTTATGCCTCGGCCCCCAAGAAAGTGCTCGGGCGATCGCGGAGGTTCATGAAGGGGTATGTGGAGCTCACCAGTCTGGACGAAAAATGCGATGGCTACTCCGACGACACGGCTATTTTTGGCCGAGAATACTGAAAGATTGTATCGAGTTTGCACGAGGATGCGTGCAGTGCCAAATCCATGGGCCTATACAAAGGGTCCCGACCGAGTTACTGCACTCGGTCATTAAGCCGTGGCCGTTTAGAGGATGGGCCATGGACGTAATCGGCAAAATCACGCCGACTTCTGGAGCTGCTAAGCATGCATGGATACTAGTCGCAACTGATTACTTTACCAAGTGGGTCGAAGCGAAATCATATGCTGAGTTAACATCTAAGGAGGTTTGCGACTTCGTGGAGGAACATATTGTGACCCGGTTCGGTGTGCCAGAAATGATCATAACCGACAATGGAACAATCTTTACAGCCGAGAGGTTTAAAAAATACACGGCCAATTTGAAAATTCGGCTGGAGCAGTCCACACCGTATTATCCACAGGCGAATGGGCAGGCCGAGGCAAGTAATAAAGTGTTGATCGGCATCCTCGAGAAAATAATAAAAGAAAGGCCTGGCATGTGGCATTTGAAGTTGAACGAGGCATTATGGGCATACCGAACGTCGCCCCGATCGGCGACTGCAACAACCCCGTACGCGTTGACCTACGGACACGATGCGGTGCTACCAGTCGAGTTGAGCATAAATTCGTTGCGATTAATTGAACAAAGTAGTTTGTTCAGCACCAAATATAATCAGTCCATGAGTCAGGAACTGGAAGATTTGGAAGAGGCGCGATTAGACGCTTATAATTTATTGGTGGCACAAAAACAGATTGCTGAGCGAGCCTATAATCAAAAGGTGCGACAGAAGACGTTCGGCGAGGGTGACTTGGTATGGCAAACGGTGTTGCCCGTAGGACTAAAGGATCCTAGGTTCGGCAAGTGGTCGCCGAACTGGGAAGGGCCGTTCATTGTGCATAAAGTATACGGCAAGGGGGCATATCATCTTAAAGACCGGTCTGGTGTAGTTCATAAATTACCAATCAATGGGAAGTTTTTGAAGAAATACTATCCAGTCACTTGGGAAATGCGTGAATAAAAAATTGTTGTACCAATAGAGAAAAAAAAACCATTCCATTAAAATTGATAGGTATTACAAGAATGAGTCGGTCGAATACATTCAGGGAGACGAGGGAAGAAGAATGCTAAGCAGAGCCTTCAGCTCCAACCACCGCACGTCAGCCATAATGACTTCGGCTTCCCGGTTCTTCTTATCCAGCTTCAACCGCTCAACCCGCTTTGTTGTCGCCGCGTACTCCGTGAGGCGATCTTTTCCGCCCGACTCGAAGTCTCTGGCGAGCTCGGAAGTGATGGCCGACCGACGTTTCGCCAGTTCGGCCATCTGACGGTCGAGTTCGGCTAGTGCTTCACCCTTTGCCCTTAGAGCATCGATTTTCGGGCGGAGGGTGTCTTGAGTGGCCATGGCGGCTTGGAGATCCTGTTCGGCCTTCAGAGCGGTCTGGAAGACGCTAAACGTCTCCCGAACCCGTTCCAAGGCAGACGACGCCCGAACGATTGCATCTCCGCTCAGGCGACCGTCGGCCCCAAGATCGTTCAGACAAGCGCCGAGCCGATCAAGACCATTGCACTCTAACACTTGCGACGTGGAAAGCGATAGAACTTCTCGTAGCTGGGTTAAGGCGGTTGGATCGGCAGCTTCGGTTGGAGCAGCCGAGGGACCGGACGTTGTCACAGTGCTGGAGATGAGGGCTTGGAATTCGATCTCCCACGAAGCTTGCACGTATAAATGAGGTTAGGCGTAAAGGAAGTCATCACAGCAATAGCAAGAAAGTATCGTCTTTTAACCTGCCGAGAGGAGACCTCGGCCATGTCCTCAGGGTCGTTGCTCGATCCTAAAGAACTCAATGGCCGAGCCCAGTGTCTAAGGTTGCTTCTTAATTCACGCGGCCGATGGAGGTTATCTACGTTTGACGGCCATGGAGGCGGCCAAGAAATATAGATAACGCCCTTCGGCGGGTAAAATTGACGATGAAAAGAATGTACAGGCACCTGACATTTAGTATTGTCCTTTAGAATTCTAAAGCAGAAAAGCAATCAAAGAAAGATAGTAGAAGATACTTACGAAGGCCGAAGTGACCTCTTCCGGAGGGATATGGAAACACTGGTCCTGAGGATGGATAGGCGAGTCCGCTGTCGCCTCGGGTTCCTCGACCGGTCGTTTACCTCGGTCGGCCGTGGAGGGGCCGACCGGGACAGCTGCTTCGGCCGAAGGAACGCCTTGTCTCTGTGAGGAAGCCAGGGGTTCGGCCACCACAGGAGGTTCTTCGACCGGACGCTTGCCGCGATCGGCCGAGGAGGGGCCAGCTGGAACCGCCACCTCAGATACTGGAGGAGGTTGTCGGTGAGGACGAGGACGTTGTGCCAGCGGGACCTCGTCGCTCCCCTCACTATCTTCCAGCACAAAAGCTGAAGGCTTTGGATTGTTGGGAGAAATTCCCTCAGTCGTAGAAACCGCCTGTTGTGGGATAGGCGCCTTCTCGACGGAAAGAGGTCCGACTGATGCGCCGGCCGCAGAGGCAGGCCGCGCTTGGGCCGTCTCTGCGATCGAAGCAGGCTGTTTCTCGACCTGGGAATGGCCGGCGGCGGGAGAAGGAGAAGCGCTGGGAGTTGTTGTATGACTGGAGATGACGTGTATCTCCCGTGCACCCTTCTTCGCCAGTTTTTTGACCCGCGTGGCAGGCGGGGAAGGCTCGACGGCCGGCTCGGCCTCTTGGCGAGCCCGTTTGAGCGGCGCGGCCCGACCAGCGGGTTTATCCTTTTGAGCCACGACCGGTTTTTTCCCGGCCGTGGCAGCGGCCACTGCCTCCGTCTTTCTCGAGGGCCGACTACCTAAGAAGATAAAGATAATTCGGTAAGGCCAATCAATGTGCAAGGTTGAAGGAAATGAGGAAAAGTGAACAGGTACCTTGAGTATGGGGGGCCGAGGCCTTCTTGGGTCGACTACCGAAGAGTCTGCGTAGCACATCTTCGACCGGCACACCGAAGAACTCCTGAGTGTAATAGTCCCACCACTCACCAAAGGTGTCAGTGCAATGGGTCTCTGGGGTGGCCGGTCGAAGGCGGAACTTCTGGCAGTACTCCTGGAACTCCCTCGCGGCCGTTCGACACTCCTGAAGGTAGCCCTGAAGGTAGCCGAGCTGTCGGGCAAGGAAGTTTGGATGGTATACTTCCCAACCCGACCGTTTTCCGTCGCAGCCGAGGGGGAGGTCGCGAACCAGCACGAACGACCCCCAGGTCTGGCGAAGGGCGGCATCCTCCTCCGCGCCCCACGCAGAGGTAGGTAGTCTGATAGAGAGGGGGTAGTCTCGACGACGACAAATCAGAAATTCGTCGCGGGAAAGGTCGTCCAGGGCAAAGAGGTACCTGAATACCTCTTCGGCCTGATGAGGAGGTATTGGTCGAGAGGCTAGCTGAGGACCAAGAGCCTCCGTTGCTGAGAAGTCAGCTATAGCCGGCCGGAGGGAGGCGAAGTACACCTGCAACCAGAGCTGGAAGACCCAGAGGGGGCCACTTTGGTGGGGGTCGACCTTGTGGAGGGTCGCCTCGGCCAGGCAACGGAGTAGGAGTGCAAGAATATTGGAACTCAACGCCAGGATGTGACCACTGGCCAGGGCCTCGGCCACTGGCATGTTCTCGACCAAACATTTATTTGACTTGGTACAACAAATGTATTTGTTGTACCAGTAGAAGAGGAAGGCTTCATGCTCTCCCTCTCGTAGGTCATCTTCCCCTCGGCCGGCGAAGTGAAGATAGAGGGTGTTGTAGTTGAGGAAATTCTTGTGGAGCTTCTGGATTTCATCTTTCGACGGAATGTGACCGTCAATGTTTAGGGCCTCGAAGGCTCGACGGTCGAAGAGCGTCTTCAAGTCGATATTCGACGGGTGCCCAGAGAGGGTCGCGTCGACAGGGATTCCAGTGGCTGAGGTCCCCAAAATGGCGGTGATGTCCAGGATGGTGGGACCAATGGGACCAAGGGGAAGGACCATTGTGTTGGTGGCCGAGCACCAGAAGCATAGAGCGGCTAGGAGCAGCTCCTTGTCAGGAACAACGTCCATCGACGAAAGGAGGATGGCGTCGTGAATACCCAGGATTTTTCATTGTTCGCCGAAGAGCCGTTCCATTCGGACGACCCAGGCTGCCCAGGTGGTGGTCGTCGAGGGCCAGGAGCCTTGGGGTTTTGCTGCCTCCCATCTCGACCATTCAAACCCTTGAAGCAAGGGTGTGAGGCAGTGTTCCTGGAGAAGACCAGTGATGGTCGGCGGGATTGTTGCCTTGAAGAGAAGACCCAGGATTTGGTGGACGGTGCTCATGTCGTTTTCGAACCGTATAGTCTTGATCGAGCTCCGATCAAGGATCTTTTGATGCTGGTCACATTCCCGGGAAAGCTTGGAGATGATGGAGGCCATTGTAAAGCACAACGTAAGAGGGTTTTCTGGGTGGGGGATTTGAAGACGAAGACTCGGAATAGGAGATGCAATAGAAATCAATGGCAGAGATTTTCAGGAAATTTGGGAGCGTAAAAGTACAAATGAAAGAACTTCGGTATTTATAGAGCTGTGGGGGGGAGAGCAATCGTTCGAAATTCAAAACAAAGGGCAGAATCGACCGAAGAAATTACTGATCATGATGAACATCTGGGAAATGCGGCTGAGAAGACCGAAGGTTAGGGTTTTGGGGGCGCACGATTGCGTGTGACGGCGAAATTAATGACGAAAGACGGTTCGACGCCCGCACGATGACAGGTGGCTCACGGACTGAGGTAGTGGCTCGCGGATTGAGATAGTGGTCATGATGGCTAGACGGTTCAGGCTGCCGCACGCCTTAGACGTCATTATGGGGGGGTTAGACATGCTAGAGGACGCCACGTGGAAAGTGGGTTAGCAGGATCCAGATCGTGCGATCGTGTTAAATAAATGCGCCTGGGAACTCGAGTATTAGGACTGAGTGGCAGATTCGCTTCTTCAAGGCCGAAACTCGACCGAAGGTTTCCGGCCGAGGACCTCAGAAGCGAGGGGGCAATGTTTGGGCCCAAAATAATAGTTTGGGCCGAGGGTAGGATCACTCTCGGCCCAAGAGGCCGGGCGGCAAATGGACCATGGATCGGTCAACCCATGGGAGTCCAAACCTAGGACGGTTAGGATGAATCCTAGTGCAATAGGGAGTCTCGACGGGGTCGGATATCCAGGAAGCTAATCCGGCGTAGCTAAGGACTAGATTCAGAGTCCTAGTGGATGTAGGACTAGTCGAGGTAATCCGGAGAGGGAAACCTAGTCCGAGTAGGATTCAAACTCGGACTCAAGGTTCAGTACTATAAATAGGGGACACTGTGCAACATTCAAAGCCCCTGCAAATCAACACAAAATTGCCCTGCGCAAACTCTCACAACTTGAGATCTTTTTCTTTTCCTTTTTTCGCTGACACATCTTCCGTTGGCATCAACAGCACTGTGGAAGCAACCGGTGATATCTTAAGTCGGCATAGATAGCTCTGTCACCGTAGAATCGGTCGGTCTCGCAGTATCTTCCGTTGGCATCAACAGCACTGCGGTGAGGACGGTCGATTGCCTATCCAAGTCTCGGTCGAGAAGGATTTCCGGATCCTTATTGGTCGAGGTAATCTCATTAGCCTTCTCGGCGAAGTGAGGTGTTACAGTTATTACATTCGGCACATTGAAAGTCGAATTCTGTTCGTGAACTTTGTAAGAATAGCAGCCTTGTCTTCAGGCTCGAGAACCCAAGAGGCCGAGACGTGTTCCTTTCTCGGCTACAATCGCAAGACGCAGAAGTCAGTAGCGCGACCCAACGCAACATCATCAAATTTACTCCTCGGCCGAGCTCGGTCGACGAGTTGGCACGCCCCGCAATCACCGAAGGACGTAGTTAGCTTAGAATATACTCGGCCTGCGCGCCACGTAGGCTTTGTAATTTCTAGGGTCAACAGAACCACAAAGGAAATGGTATGGAGATGGATATGAAGAAGGCTGTGACTCCAAAGAAGAGGCCAAAATGATGGAAAATCTGGGCAATTGATATTCCGGCGGGACAGTAGCTGAAGTGAATAAATTTGCTTACCAAAATACAAGTGATGGCAAGTAAGACTAATAGTCCAAGGAAGTAAAAGATTGCAGTGTGAGGGACTTGGCGGGAGGGAATTTGGAAGGGGAGAAGCGCTAGTCCAATCGCCTCTGTCAAGCAAAACACAACCATTATATTTGGCCAATCTAAGTTGCTGTTTGTGAGGTACTTATATTTAGTCCTCCCATCCTAGGTCAGGATTGGAATCGCAATCGCGACCAACGGGACTAATTATGAGAAGTTTGAGGAGTTGGATTGCCTTTGCAATAAGTGCAAGGAGAAAAGGCTTTATGTAGTGATCAAAGGCGGTACTAACAACAGAATGTTGGAGTTTGTATGCAAATTGTCACATATATATATATCGTTAGTGTATATATTGTCAAGATACTTGATATTATAATCTTCATATTAATAGTAATTTGGTGCGACTAATATATTATATAGGTCTGTTGGTATAAGACCGAACATGTATTTGGATAAGCCAAATTCAAATTTTCATACTTATCTCTTCAATTTGAATTTGGATTATGCGGGCAGTTTCTTAACTTCCTAATACTTGTTGGGAAGGGATACCTAATATCTTATTTAATAGCAAAGAGGTCATACCCAAATAAAGGATATAATATATACATCTACTGCATATAAGATACATATCATTTGGAAGAGAAAGCATTCAAAGGTTCGCCAGAATTCAAAGTTCCAATGTTGGAACTTTGAATTACAAATAGTTGGATCATGAGGAACGGACGCCCGTTGAACTACAAGCACGGAGTAGGGGCGTAATTCTGTCTTTAGGACACTACAAATCTACAGGCCTCTATCTTTTTGATCAAGTCAGTTTTTCTACTTTCTTGTCTCTTTTATTTTACAATATTTCAATACGAATTGGTTGAAATACAATATTGGATTATAGTTATTTCAGTTGTATATTATAATTTGTTATCAATAAAGTTGTATTCTGATTGTTTGTTCCAACGCACAGTTCATTTTATTCTGCAGAAGGGTAGATAGAGATATATACAGGGAGGCAGATACAGTTGATAAGGAGAATGATTAGAGATGTTGGTTTATATATGTAATATAAGTAGGGACGAATGAAAGAGAAATACAGAGACTCTGCCAATCAAGACTAAAGCACGGGGAGGTCCTACCACGTCAAAACTTTTGCATCTCCACGTGCGGATTATTATTAGCTAACGCAAAAGTTTTGCGTACTTTACCATGGCGAAAAGTTTTGCTATTCCACTCGTGTGAACGTGAAGATAATTTTCAATATGATCGGTACATAAGGTAATACGTCACGTTTCATTATATAAATAATGAAATATGTGTATCAACAAGTTTGTAACTTAAAAAATAAAATTTCTCATCATTTATATAAAAATACATAATGTATCATCCGTATTTCGGTCATAATAAAAAATTTCTCCTAAACGTGAATGTTAAAACTGAGAGCGCCAGGTCTGGCCCAAGCCCAGTGCTACCAGGGCAGTTGTCTAGGGCCCAAAGTTGAAGAGGGCACCAAAAAAAACAAATCCAAATAATTAGGTATAAAAAATATATATATTTGTCCAGAGTCCAAAATAAGGGCTGAAGGGGACAATTCGTCCAGATTTTGGAGAGATTTTTTAATGTGACCGTCACATGAGGTGGTACATTACGTGTTTCTATATAAATGATAGGTTATGTGTGTTAAAAGGTTAATAGCTTAAAAATTAAAAATTTTCACAATTTGCATAAAAACAAGTGGTATACTATCTGTATTTCCGTCATTATTAAAAATTTCTTCAGGTTTTGGGAAGAAAAAAAAACATAAGGGGACCACTTGTCCCCTAATTAACCCAATTCCATTGGGCTGCAAGTGCAGCATTTCAAAATCGACCGTGTTGCTTCGGTCTTTTTTTAATTATCTCCCTCAAATCTGCTACTTTTGGAAGATTCAGAAGGCTGCAGTAGTTATATTTCAAATAACCCACATTTTTTGCAAGCCCAGAAGTCGCGTCTACTGAGTCTTTGACTCTTTGGTTAAGATCCTCTCCGGATCTTAACTGTCCGGATCCTTGCGGATCAACCAGAAAGTTGCAATCCCACTGCAAACTACGTCGTCGCTTCGTTCCCCCTCTTTCCAGCTCCCGGAGATCCATCTGCTCAATTTGGTACGGTTTCTGGTTTCTATTGATGCAGAACAGGGACAAAAAATTCGAATCCTCGTGGCCATGTTTATTCATCTGTTAATGAAAGACTGCATTTTGAGGCGTCTGCAAAACCTTACATTTACAAGACCAGACATCTCTTTTTCTACCAATCAGGTGTGTCAGTTTATGCACTCAACATTAGCTACTCATTGTGCTGCTGTGAAGTGTATTCTGAGATATAAGGTACCATGACCTTAGGATTGTGTTTTAAGTCATGGTCATCTCGGTTAAAAGCATACACAGATGCAGATTGGGCAGGGGATCCCAACGATCAAAAATCAACCACAGGTTTTGTTATTTTTTTGGGTGATACTCCCATTTCTTGAAGTTCTAAAAAACAGCATACAGTGAGTAGATCGTCTACTGAAGCTGAATATAGAGCAATGGCAACAACCACTACTGAAGTTATTTGGATACAACAACTTCTTAGAGATTTGCATGTTGCTTGTTCCTCTGCTCCAGTCCTTCACTGTGACAATATTTCAGCAATGGCTCTTGCCATTAATCTTGTCTTGCACTCTAAAGCCAAACATATTGAGATTAATTGTCACTCTGTTCGTGAACGAGTTCAACAAGGGACAATTTGTTGCTTCTGCAGATCGATATGCATATATGTTTACTAAAGGGTTGTGTTCACCCCAGTTCACTCGAAATTGCTCCAATCTCATGCTTGGCAATCTGCCACATGAGCTTGAAGGGGGATGTTAGAGTTGATAATATTATGAGTGCATATGATCATGGACGTGTCTATGTATTATTGGTAGTGGTATTAGTTAGTTAGTAGAGAGATGTATAAATACCAAGAGTTGTAATTATTCTAAAAGAGTTGAATAAAAAGAATTCATTCAGTTTATAACAACTTTCCCTCTCTACTTTCTCTCTCTTGCTTCCTTAGCTCTCAAGGTTTTACATTGTTATCAGTACTTACAGTTAGTCCTCCCCTCTGTAACTTGCTCCATTGCGTCTTCTAGGTCAGGATCGCAACCGCGATCACGATCTACAGTGCTGATTTTCAGAAGTTCGAGCAGTTGGAGTGTTTGGAATAACTGGAAGGAGAAAAGGATTAAAGTACCGATGACAAGCAGTATTAACAACACAATTCATCTGCACAAAGGTAGATAGAAATCGAAATATGGCAAAGATAGTTGATAATGGTTGAGATTAGTGAGCAGGGGTAGAAAATTCATCTGCACAAGCAGATAATTTATATATAACTTACGTAAGGGAACATCCTAATAATTTAACATTAAGATAGCGACAAGAGGCAGAAAATATTAATATGGTACTCTTTCTGTGAAGAGTAGTAGTGTTATTCAGATCATGTTTTTTTACCACATTTTTTATACCACCTTATATGGTATTTGATGTGGACAACCACATCATTTGAATTAATCATATTTTTAAATTTAGTTCATTATTTAATAAACTAATAATTAAAAAAAAAGTAGTTAATTAAATTATGATTGTGGCATACGAGGAGTCTTTCTCCTTCATTTTCTTGTGTTTTGTAAAATTTTCAAATAATGTGGTTGTTTACATCATATACCACTTAAGATGGTATAGAAATATGGTATGAATAACATTACTCTTCTGTGAACGGTCTAACTGAAAGGTGAAGCCCAACCATTGGATAGGGAGACAATATTAATATAATACTCTTATCTAAAACTACATTAATAAAATTATTTTTATTAATCCAAAGAATGTATAAAAATATTATTTAGTCTTCTATCACACAAAAAAAGGATGGGTAATAATGTAATTTCATAGGTCTAAATTGTACTTTTTTTTATTGAAACCTCATCTATAGATGATGCTAAAATATCTCCAATATTTAAAATTAAAAAAAAACTAATAAAAAAATTTGAAAACTTTGAGTTTTAACGATAATGACAAAATAAATGGTAAAGTGAATAGTACCATAATTGATTTTAGTGTAAAAATATGATTTTTTGTTAAAGTGAACAATACCAGGAACTTTTCGTTAAAGTTCCCCAAAAAAAAAAACCTCCCACTCCCCCTCCACGTTTGATAGGATTAAAAGCACACCACAAAGTAGCACACAAATGTCCTATTGATTTTCCTTATTAACATTAAGATTTGTCAATTGTAGCATATGAAAGGGTCTTTCCCGCAGAAAATTATTTTATCTAACTACTTAAAATGTCACAAAAACTAGTTGATGTCCCTACTAACCAGCCACCGAAAACTAATTATTAGACCGACTTGCACTAATCTAAAGTCTACGAAATTTTATATGCAGACACTAGACACACAGATCTACACTTCTACAAAGTTTTGGGATTTTTGGAGTTGATTTGCTATTTAAATTAAATCGAACAAAACAGGACAGAAACAAATTTTAAGTAGTTCACAAATTAATAAAAACAAGTTAGGGGAATTGCTATCCACCACCAAATAATCATGCAAATATGTTATGTTTCATTCAAATTCCTTTTATTTCTGGATGAAGATGCTCAAGTTGGCTCAATGTTAGAACTCAACCTATTACTCTTTCTTATGTAGTATGTTAAGAGAATGACGTTTTCAACTTAACTTAGTTCCCAGCATGGTTCACATGTTAATAACAATTAACAAGTACTACTCTAGAACATATGTAGGTCCTCATTCAACAAGGGCAGGCACACACATATTCATAGCGTTAGAATCCTAAACATGCTTACTAAGTATGCATCTGTAGAAAACACATAAAGAATTCATCAATGAGACAAGTAGTGAATCAATTTTCATCCATTCATAAAAGTAATTCAAACAAAATGTCATAACAAACTTGTAATCATATTCGGGGCTTCAAAACAGCCCTTAACTACTAAAAACTTAGTTACACATTATTATCAAATAAAACCGAAAGAAAGACATGAGTTTAAAAAGATAAAACCAAGAGAATAGAATGCCAAGATTTCCTCCTTCATTTCCTTCATTCCCTAACGTTGCTGCCTTGTCCTCTTTATTTTTTATTTTTTTTCCTTCTATTCTTTTTCCAACGCAGCAACCTATAATCTTTCCCCTTTTTAACTTGCTGCCGCATTTTCTACTCCTTAACTCACCCACTAACAACCATTTAGTGATGGCAATAAGTGAGAGGAAATGGTAAAACAATTGTAACTATTTGGGTAGCCTTTATGCCAATTACTCTCACTTAATCCTCATCTTTATTTCCATTTCCTCTGATATTTGAATAGGTGTCAGCTGGCTTGTTCTTGGCTGCATCAGTTTTGGCTGCTAGATTTATTGGGTTTATTGCTTTCATTGCAGTTACAAACTGCTCAGTCTCTTGTGAACATTTCAGTGTTAAAACGGCCATAACTTCTTCTACAAAAATGATATTAACAATCCGTGAAATGCTCTAGAAAATAGACATCCGTAGCTTTCCAAGCATATAAGAGTCATTCTCTAATTCATTTTGAGTTGTTCACAAATTACTTCCAAAATCAGCACAGGCAGTTTTGATGAATTTGTTACTTAAAATCTCACTTGTGCCATTTCTCTTTTCTTGACAAATCCTACAAAACACAAAAACAAAGTAAATAGCTCAAAAATATAAGGAACTAACTAAGAAAAGAGAAGTTAATTTGATGTAAAATATATATAAATGTGAGCTTATCAACGTTCTCTCTTTCTCCCTCTCTCCTTATTTTTCAAAAAAAAAAAAAAATTGTTCATACACACAATGAGTTGGCAAATGCTAGTATTAATTATATACTCTCTCTGTTAACGGTTTAATTCAACTGTGAAGCCCAATGTCTAGATAAGAAACAAAATTTACACATAAATAATGTGTCATCAATATGAATGAGCATATTTATCAACATTTAAATATTAAACTATTCATCAACTTCTATGTCATTTAGTTTTGTAAATTTTGTCTCCAAATTTAGTCTCTTTAGCATTACTCTTTTTTTATTTGTACAAATGAGAGTCTTGTCGGACTAGCATTCTCTTGGGATAATGCTAGAGAGATTAAATTTAAAAATGAAATTTGCAAACTAAATAATGTGACTAATAGGAATGAACACGTTTATCAATGCTTAAATAATAATCTAATCATCGGCTTTTATATAATTTAATTTACAATATTTTATTTACAAATTTAGTCTCTATAACATTACCTTTCTCTTAAGGACAATGATTGTTTGCCCTCCTTTTTTTTTATGCCCTCCTGTTTGTGTGGTCACGGTTAAGCCACGTCAACATTTTATATTACTATTCATTTTTATCTTATTATCTTTATAAAAAAATAATATAAAATGTTAACGTAACTTAACCGTGAACACACAAAATAGTAAGGCATGAAAAATGAAAGGGCAGACAATCCTTGTCCTTCTCTTAAGTATCAAAGTTGGATTTTCAGGTCTCCCACCAAATTTTCAAAATTGTAATTAATTAATTAAATAACCTTGTCAACTAGAAAGACATAATGATTAGATTCCCTTATCCTTCTGTCTTATTATGATTGGTTTTGTTTCCTATTTTAGCTTAGCCCTTTTATTTTTTCTGATAAATGCCTCCTTACAATAAAAGATTACAGAATTGTTTTGAGTGTGTGAAAATTTTTTACATTGGGTATTATGTTTGAATCGACACAGCTCAAGGCTAGCTTGATAGAAGATTGTCACATCTGTTACAATGATCATAAGCGTCGTAATAAAATTACATTTCCTGCGGATCTTGTATGATGTTACGAGGTCCCCTGGCATACGAAGCCACCTTTGATATCGTCAGTTGTCAATTTGCCTTGCATTATTCCTACTACAATTTAATGATTAATGTTAACACAAAAAATAATAAACTTAATATTTTTGTGGAAAAGGAGGCAGGGTAGAGCTCCTCATATGCCTATCAAAAGCCTGGAACAAATGTTGCACATCACAGCTAAACCCTTTACAAGAATATTTTCCCGGCTTTTTAGTCAAAATGGTCTCTAAAATTTTCATAACACATAACTTTGGTCCATGAGATTTAAAATCAATAGAAGTGGCATTTGAAATTGTTCATCATTCATTATTTTGGTCATTCCATTAAAAAACTCTGTTAAGTGGTCCCTGGACTTTTTAATGGAATGACCAAAAGGATGGATGACGGACAATCTCAGTGACCAAAGTTATGTGTTATGCAAATCTCATGGACCAAAATTATGTGTTATGCATATCTCAGGGACCAAAATTATCTGTTATACCCTCAACTTAACGAAGTTTTTTTAATGGAATGACCAAAATAATGGATGGTGGACAATCTCAGAGACTACTTCTATTGATTTTAAATCCTAAAGACCAAAGTTATGTATTATGCAAACCTCAATGACCATTTTGACTAAAAAAACCTATTTTCCCTCAATGGAGGGTGCATGCAATCTGCATGGCACTTTTAGTAGCTCCCATCATTTACTTCATTTTTCATCCTATTAAGCAAAAAGACAATTAAAAATGACTTGTTTCGGGGACAAACTGAAGTGATTTGGACCCTCCAGGGGCTCCACACCGTCCAAATCGAAGCCATCATCAATTTCATCTCGTCCTCATGAATTTAAAACACCTAGCCTTGTCATGAATCTCATGTATTAGGTTACAATGTATAAGGTGACAATAGCAGTTTGAAAAGTCTTGTAACGTATATCAAGCATCGCTTAACCGTGCACTTGGAAAACATGATACTCGTTATCGTTATTTCATGGACACACATGATCCTTAATGTCCTCTAAGTATTTATTTATTTTTTTTTAATTTTGTTTTTCGCTGAGGCCAACTAAGTTGTGGTCATACTCACTAAATTCCGGGGCATAACATACGTGCATCAAAACTAGTGAACATTTCCACTTCCAATATTAAGATGTAGCCATGTACACCACATGCACATTACCGAAAAAAATTTACAAATTTTTGCAATTGAACACTTGAACCAGAAATTGTTCCATCACAGTTTTGTAGCACGTCAAAACCTGAAATTTATTCTACAACCCTTAGGCCCCAACATGAAAGACAAACCCTAATTTAACTTATAAGTATTAATTCATCTTACAAACAACTCATTTATTCCATAAATCATTGATGAAGGAAATTGAAACTAAACACTCTACCATATTATGCCTACCGAAGCTTAGTCGTCGGAAAAAATGAAATTTTCTGGCCAAAACAGAAAATATGGTACAAAACCTAACTCACTATTCTCACATCTCGCTCGCATCCCTTTGTTCGAAATCAGAGGTATGAGGCCAACCCAAAACCCAACTCTTTTTTGGACTTCACTCTCTTCGAAATCGGAGCTCAGAGATTTGAGCTCAACCCAAAAACCCAGAGCTCACAGAGCTCTCTTGACATCTCTTTCTTCCAAATGAGAAGAGTGATGCAATAGGCTTCTGATTTTTAGTACTTTATGTGGGTATTTTAGTAATTTTGGTTTTGTGCGTGGTGTACATGGCTTGTGCATGACCGGTTTATCCTATTTCTGTCCCAAAGTTAAGAAATTGTCCCATTTTGGGGTATTTCCCAAAAAATTAACACAATGCTATTTGTGTTGTATTGACAAACTTGTTGACTACTACTTTTAATTAATAAATGTAATCTAAAGTCATTTGGTACTATTGTCTAGCTTTATTCTTCTTCGCTTGTAAGTTATGGGTCTTAGGTTCAATTCTCGTCAAAGATGAATTTCAACCACATTATGCTAACCCATTGTGAGGCTAAACCCACCTCCCTTCCCCTCAGTATTTTGTTAAAAAAATGTAGTCTAAAGAGAAATGCTAGAGAGCCTCTCTCAAAGTGAGATTATTTATGTATTAATTGTCACTTCAGAGTTTAACTTTCATTTTCGTGTCAATATTATAATACATTGTGTAAAAAACATGAGTCGGCAGAGAGTTTATGAAGAGTTTCACTTTTAAGAGAGTTTCCTTAGAGTATCTTCGAAAGAGATGTCAAATTTTGAACATAAAATTTAAATATGACAACTATGTGGCATTTCGATATCTTTTAAAGTTTTGTTCTTCGCCCGATATGACAAATTAAATTATTATTTTATTACGTTAAATATTATAATAAATGTTTCAAACAAAAACAATAATAAAATACATTTAATAATCAATTAAAAAAGATTTGAAATTGCTATCAATTTTGGTAGCAAGGTTACCAATTCGTATCATGCCACGTTAGATTTGATTTTTAGGTTGAAAAACTTTATAACAGTTTTCATTGTCAAAACTGAGTTGGACATTTTGACAGACGCTCTAATCATGTCTTGTAGTCTAAATAGTAGCACTCATTCCGAAAATCGTTGTGAAAATTTGTATTTGCATGTTAATTGATGTTGGTAGGGGCTTGTCTGGTCTCAAGCTTAGTTTCCTATGGATTTGCTTGTTTGGTCTCATCTTTGTTGTACTTTGGCTGGGCTTAGATTTGCCATACTCTTGCGAGCCATTGTGAGCCCCCAGTAGTATTCTCTTCTTGTTGTAAATATTCAAATTTACAAACTTATCTTTGAGGAAAAGTTTTCAAATTTTGATCAAGCGGAAAAATATAACTTACTGTAGTTTTTTTTTTTTTGGAATTTGGACCATTCGAGGAGGCTCAAGCATGCACTCATTACCTTCGCGTTCGTAGTAGAAATTTCGTGGCCAAAAGTTGAACCATGTGTTTTCTTTGGCTCAAAACACCAAAAACACTCTCTATTCTATTTTCTGATTTGTTATGCCAATCATAGTGCACTTTTGATCCTAGTGCAGATTTCCCACACAAGACCCTCTATTTTTTACATAAGTACGTTCGAAGTATGAACGGATTATTTAAGACACGCAAGAAGTATTCGAGCATTGCTAGAGAGTTACTCAAAGGGACATCAAGTGATTATACTTCTAAACTTTAAAGATAAAAGGGTTAAAGTTTCTGATGTGTTGATAAAATGTTAGTTTTCTAAATTTATTTACATAACTATAGATGCCGCACGACAAAACGTCATTTTACATTGACTCATATCAATCTTCACATCTCTTTATCTACCTTTGTAGATAAAACACTTCTCTATATCGACCGCGTTCCAAATTAAATTTCTCATTCCATCCCATTTCGTTTCACGAGTATGGGTTGTGTCAAGTTTCAACGATATGTTTGTTTTGGCCAACATTTGTCAAAAAATCTTGTAGTTTTTAGCTCACAAATTTGACGGACTGTCCCAATTTGTCATAGCAAAAGCAGCCACGCCGCGGTGCACGCCCGAAAGCCCTCCCTTTCTCATTTGGTTTGTTTTCCCGCATCATCGAACGCTTTGACTCGGCGCCTCTCTCTCTTCTCTTTGTCCTCTCTACCAAACCCTAACCCCCAAATTCCATCCCCCCCGGCCAATCAATCAAACCCAAATCCCCCCAATCGGACCCCAGCCCGACCCATTTCACCTCCGATTGCCTCCAGTTCCACTCGCACCCGACCCATTTCTTCGAAGTTCCAGCCATGCCCAAGACTCCCGAAGCTTTGCGGGATTAATATAATGATCGAATCGTTAAGCACCGTACGAATTCATTTTATGGGTTTGAGCAATGCCGGAGCTTCGCAGAGGAGTCCGCCGAGGCTGTGCTAGGGTAGCGAGCAAGCCCTCCGACCCACTGCTGCGGTCGCGAAGGACGCGTGCCACCGTCGCCCGAGAAGCCGCCGCCGAGGCCGTGGTGAGGCCCGGACGAGGTTGGCTGTGAGGAAATTGAACGAAGCTAGACCAAATATAACAATATAATTAATTGGACCAAAATTGAAGATTTTTTATCGGCATGAAAAAATTTTATATGGTAAAAAAGAAATTGTTATACAGTCGCGTTACGTTACATTATGTAATACATCTATGCAATATATTGTCAAGTGGTAGCAAGTTGCTGAAAGAGGAAAAAAACATATACATTACATGGAATCCTTTATAAGAGGGATTATTAATCACACAATTTCATTAAAATCAATCCAACGATCAATATGATGTTCTTTTTTTTTTTTTGAAAATTGAAATTCCTTCTTGTTAAAGGGCATGTACATTACATTACGTAATACATGTATGCAATATATTGTCAAGTGGCGTGGCATCAGCACATTTCGACCCGTTCGCTCATCAAACTCTGTGCCGCCCGACCATCTACCCACTCTTTTATTAACAAGATTTGCAGATAATATGAAAAATAAGGATGGACCTGGCCCTATCTTGGCTTCCGTGTGGCTCCCCGCCTCTGCTTGTCCCATGAGAGTTCTTTCACATCACACAATACTATTAGTGCATCCTTGATCATCAATGGTGCTAGTACCGCCTTGGCATGCTTCTTCCGTAAGATCAATGGCAGTTTTAGAAATTGAATTGTTTGGGGTAGGGTACTTAAAACCATGAGGTTTGTAATATTTATTGAAGTGAAGATTGCAGAGAAGTACAAGGAGGAAGGCGGTGGCGTAGATAGAATAGGCAGTGCATTTGAACCACAAAGGAAATGGGATGGTGATGGATATGAAGAAGGCTGTGACTCCAAAGAAGAGGCCAAAATGATGAAAAATGTGGGGGATTGATATTCCGGCAGGACAATAGTTGACATGAATAAAATTGCTTACCAAAATACAAGTGAACGCAAGTAAGACTGATAGTCCAAGAAAGTAAAAGATTGCAGGGTGAGGGACCTGGTGGGAGGGAATTTGAAAGGGGAGAAGCGCTAGTCCAATCGCTGCTGTCAAACAAAACATGGCGATTATATTTGCCCAATCTAAGTTGTTGTTTGCGAGGTACTTATAATTAGTCCTCCCATTTGGAACTTGTTGCACTGCGGCTTCTAGGTCAGGATTGGAATCGCAATCGCGACTAGCGGGACTAATTATGAGAAGTTTGAGGAGTTGGATTGTCTTTGCAATAAGTGCAAGGAGAAAAGGCTTTATGTAGTGACCAAAGGCGGTATTAACAACAGAATTCATTTTATTCTGGAAGGGTGGATAGAGATGGAGAAATATATACGGAGGCAGATATAGTTGATAAGGAGAATGGTTAGAGGTGTTTGTTGGAGTCTTTGAGATGTTGGTTTATATATATAATAAGAGAAATACATATAATAAGAGAAATACACAGAATTTCTCAGAGATGTGAAAGAGAAAGACACTGACTCTGCCAATCAAGACAAAAGTCATACGTCAGATATGTTAGCAAATATAAAAATCAAAGAATGGAGGAGATGTTGGGATCAGGATCCTCGCCGGATCCATTCCCTAGGATCCTAGTGATCTCACAATTCTGTTCGTTCATCGTATATCAGAAGGTTAGAAATTAGTTAAAATTTAAATTTTAAAATTTAAAAGTAAATAGTACCTAATAAAAATTGATCGCACGATATATAATGAACGGATAGGATTGTGGGATCCCTAGGATCTTAGGGAATGGATCCGGCGAGGATCTGGTGCGAGATGTTGTATGCACTATTCACAGAAAACTTTTTATTTGCTAACGCGGTAACGCCTATGACTTTTGCGTCTTCTTAGTATTTGCTAACCCCTCTGCGTCCTCAGCTTTTGCGTCTTCTTAGCATGTGCTAACGTATGACTTTTGCGTCTTCAGCTTTTGCATCTTATTATTTGCTAACGCCTATGGCTTTTGCGTCTTCTTATTATTTGCTACTTAACCATGTCGAAAAGTTTTGCTGAATGTGGAGAGAATTTTTAGTGTGATTGGTACACATGATGATACATCATGTGTTATTATATAAATGATAAAATATGTGTGTCAATAAGTTAATACCTTAAAAAATTAAATTTTTCATCACTTGTATAAAAACACATAATGTATCATCCGCATTTCAATCACAATAAAAAATTTCTCTTGGTGAATGTTAAAACTGCAAGAGCTGGAGATGGCCTCACACTTCATCTTTTGTATTCTGGGACAATATAATAAGCATGTGATATGAGAAAGTCGAACTGTGTTGTGGGGGACAATATTTTTCAAAGTGGTATTTTTTTAAAGAATTGAAGGGGACAAAGTTGAATCACAATTTATACATTTTAAGACTTCTCAAAGAATCATTTTTGTACCAAAACAGATCGATGATTTTGCTGCGAAGGAGGTTAGCCGGCTCGGCCAATAGGAGAGCAAAAGAGCTTATTAGATCCCCACTTCTACTCTTTACTACTTTTTTAAGTGGAAATATGGGATGAATAAGAGAGAGAGAAAGGTGATCAGATGGTCACAGAATTTTATATGCGTAGGGGGATTGGCTTCCCAAAGTATGATTTGCCTTTAGATCCGATAATCTTTATATATAAAGTCAAGCGTTCGATGAACAGTATTTTTTTTTGGTGTCATAAGCTTCATAAAAAAAAATAAAAAACAAAAAAGTCCATATCAAACAAAAAACTTTAAAAGCAATTCAAAATAATACAGCAAATGTAACAGGAGTATTTTCGTCATTTTAACAATATTTTTTTAATAATTAATTTTTTTGTACAATTTTTTTCTTTCAATAATTAGTATCTCATAATAGACTAGCAATCATATGATTCAATCAGTTGTTCATTAAATATTATTTTCTCTATTTTTAAACACGTTCAAAACATCTTAAGATGCATGTAATGCCGGTTATAAAAAAAGTCTTTTGCATGCGGATAATAAATGTGATTAAATTAGTTGTCAAATAATTGTTTTTTTTTTAACAAACGATATTATCTACATTAAAAGGGAGATGGTGGGCTTAGCTTCACAATGGACTAGCAATAATGTGATTCTATATTCTTAATATAAATTTAATATAGACCGATTTTATTATGTGGATTCAACTGTTTTAATTGGTTTATGAGGGGTTTCCCTTAGTATAATCTAAGATTATTCATTTACTTCAAATATTTGACTTTCCTTTTGTCAATTTACGCATATAAATACGTTTAAAATGTGTAAGTTGCGTGTAGCACGTTGTGATTCAAAAAATGTTTTCTGCACGCCCATGAGCGTGTGCATGAAGGCTAGTCCACTAATAAAGCTAACTTTTTTACACTTATGGGATTGACTTTATACTACTTAGGTTTCCTTGTGAATTTAGGAAGAAATAGTACTTAGGTTTCCTTGTGAATTTAGGAGACCTTTCACTTACAAATGGAAATGGAAGACTACAACATTTGTAAGACTAGCTTTTTTCAATATTTGTGGCATTTATGGTACGTGTAAAAAAGTTACACATTTGTTATGTTGACCAAAAAAAAGGCTATTAAAAATGACTTGTTGTCTAAATGTCACTTCCTTCGGGATGCAATCACTACCTTCATGTTCATAGGGAGAAATTTCGTGGTGCAGCAGTTGAACCATGTGTTTCCTCCCAAGGTACAAAATACACTCTCTATCTCATGCTACGATTTGTTATGCTAATTATGGCTCAATTTTGATCTCACTCCCTTCTCACATGTTCATAGTCCAGTTTTCCTACACAAGACTCTACTTTGTACACAAGTATGTTCAAAAGTATGAACGTATTATCTGAGACACGCAAGAATCATTCAAGCACTGCTAGAGAATTACTCAAAGGGATCAAGTGATTATACTTCTGAACTTTAGATGCCACATGATAACATGACATGGTCTTTCTTTGAATTAAATCGATCTTTCACTTCTCTTCATTTGCCTTTGTAGATAAGACACTTCTCTACATCTAAAAGTATCTCCAAAGGAAACGTCAAATTCAAAATATCAAATTTAAATTTGATGACTGATTTGGTAATTTGACATATTGTAAATATTTTCCTCCCACATGTATGCCAAATTTTATTGCTTCATTTATGTTTTTTTTAAAACAAAAATAATAAAAGTTGAATTGTTGTTGGTTTAAAAATAATAAAATAATACTTAAATATGCTAGAATTTAAGGTAAGGTAAGTGGAATGCATTTGGAAATAGCAAAAATCAAATTTGACATCTCTTTGTCCATGTTAGCTTACTCTTATTTTCCATGTCATATTTAACATCTCGGTTTGAGTAAATGGTATGTCATTTGTTACTGTTATATGTTTATGTGGCATTTTTGGCATATCTCTTTGTCCATGTCAGTTTAGTCTTCTTTTCCATATCATCTTTGACATCTTAGTTGGAGTAAATGATATGTCATTTGTTACCGTTATATGTTTATGTGGCATTTTTAGCATCTCTTTTGGAGATGGTCTAAGACTATTTCAAAGGAAATGTCAAATTTTGAAACTAAAATTTAAATTTGACAGCTTATGTGGCATTTTGACATATTTTTATGTTTTTCTCTCCACCCGATATGTCAAATTAAATTATTATTTTTTTCTTAATTTATGTCTTATACTTTAAATATGTATAATTAAAATACATCAACACTATATTTGATTTACCATGTCTTGCTGAGTTGCGCTACTTTGGTTATGCTCATATAAAGTGGCAAGACATGCAGAAAATCTATTCACCTCCTTTTGGATTTTTTGCCATCGTTGAGACAACATTTGGCCAGTACGATTAGTCGATTACTCTCGACCGAACTGTTTGGTACTGATTAAAAAAGAAGAAATAGGTAGTGTTTTAAACCAACTCTATCGTTTAACAATCAAATAATAAATGACATTAAAATATTAATAGAAGACATTTAATAATTAGTATTTTTTTTTTGAATTTGTTATCAAAATTGACAGCAAGCTCATTTGCTGCTATTCCATGTCATGTCACATAGAATTTGACATTTCAGTTAAAAGATTGTCTTTTTTTACGGTTATAACTTATGTGGATAATTTGACCTTTTTTTTTTTAAGATACTCTAATGGTTCCGAATTCAATTCTCCTCTCATTTGTTAAACCTTGAATTACAAAATTTGACAAGTTTGGATTGTGTCAACAACTTGTTTGATTCGGCCAGCATTTGTTAAAAATCTTGTACTTTTTTTTTTTTTTTGGGAAAGTAATCTTGTACTTTTGTGCTCACAAATTTGACGAATGTCCCAATTTGTCATAGCAAAAGCAGCCACGCGGTCCACACCCGAAAAGCCCTCCCTTCTCATTTGGTTTGTTTTCCCGCATCATCCAACACTTTGACTCGGCCCCTCTCTCTCCCCTCTTCGTCCTCTCTACCAAACCCTAACCCCCAAATTCCATCTCCCCCCCCGGCCGATCAATCAAACCCAAATCCCCCCAATCGGACCCCAGCCCGACCCAATTCACCTCCGATTGCCTCCAATTCCACTCCCACCCGACCCATTTCTTCAAAATTCCAGCCATGCCCAAGACTCCCGAAGCTTCGCGGGATTAATATAATGATCGAATCGTTGAAGCACCGTACGAATTCATTTTATGGGTTTGAGCAATGCCGGAGCTTCGCAGAGGAGTCCGCCGAGGCCGTGCTAGGGTAGCGAGCAAGCCCTCCGACCCACCGCCGCGGTCGCGGAGGACGCGTGCCACCGTCGCCCGAGAAGCCGCCGCCGAGGCCGTGGTGAGGCCCAGGACGAGGTTGGCTGTGAGGAAATTGAAAGAAGAGGAGAAGCAGGAGCCGGTGCCGGTGCCGGAGGAAGACCCTGTGATTGTGATATCGGTGAAAGACTCTGATTCGGAAGGCAGTAAGGGAGAAGAAAAAGTCGAGGAAGATAAGAAAGCTGTGATGGCTGACGATAGTGGTGGCCTGAGTGCTAATAAGGCTGCTGGGCAAGAAGAAGAGGGCAGTACTGCGCCTTTCCCTGAAAAGGTAGCCATTTTTTCTTGCTATTTCGATGCGTTCGGTGGTGGTTTTTCCTTTAAGTTGGGAACTTGGGTGGTATTGCTGCTGATGATTGCGTTTTCTGTTTTTTTTTTTTTTTTTTTTTTTAATTGTTGTTCTTTGATTGTTCAATTTATTGGTAGTGGACTATATTCATTGGTTTTGGAAGCATTTATTGTGTTTAGTTTGATGTTCTTGTGAGAATTTGATCCTAATCAGTTAGTTCCCTTTATGGGACCAGTAAAGGAAAGATTTTTTTCAGTGCGAGGATCACCGGTGTGTTACAAATCTATTCGTGTTATAACATGTGTTCACCCCTAATCTAACACATGAATTAGTAACACCACTTGCCAGTGTGGTAGTCATACTCGAAAGTTTCTGCGAGTAAAGTGGGTATCTTTAGTTTAATACTTGTCTGCTATGCTTTGTGCATGCACCTAGTCGGGTTAATTTGGTGGTATTTAAAAGAATTCTTCAGATTGGTGTAAATTAATGATACATTTGATTGTAACAATTTAAAATTTCATAATAAAAAGGATTAGATTTTGTGTCAACTTTGTTATGTTTAGTAATATGGTGTTATGTGTTCTGCTTTTTCAGGTTCAAGTAGGAGGGTCACCACTCTATAAGGTAGAAAGGAAGCTGGGAAAAGGTGGCTTTGGTCAAGTGTTTGTTGGCCGTCGTGTTACGGGTGGAGTTGATCGTTTAAGTGGTGCTGGTGCTATTGAGGTAAGTCCCAAATTTTCTTATGTTGAAAGAAGGCTGTACCGTATAAACTTTATTATTTTATCAGTAATTGTCCTCATGGATTTATTTCTGAATTTTGTATCAGGTAGCACTTAAATTCGAGCACAGAAACAGCAAAGGCTGTACTTATGGTCCTCCATATGAGTGGCAAGTTTACAAGTGGGTCCTTTTCTTCCTATTAGATTTACAGTGTTTCCATTGTTATTTTTCAGGGTGATGTGATTTGGTGCATTACAGTATATTGCATATAGACACACTTACACCTTTGCTAATTAATTGGTCATTTCTTATTATTGAACAGCACGCTTGGTGGTAGTCATGGTGTGCCGAAAGTACATTATAAAGGAAAGCAAGGAGACTATTATGTTATGGTATGAACTGTCTTATCTCTTGCATCATTCCCTTTCCAATAACTGGTTGAAGTTTCTTGTTTCCTTGTACCAAATATGTTTCTTGTTTCTATATACGCAGGTTATGGACATGCTAGGGCCTAGTTTATGGGATGTATGGAATTCTTCAGGGCAAATGTGAGTATTTAAGATTATTATCCCCTTTTATCCAGACCTTCTTCTTTATGATTATCCATTCATTTACTGTTATCTTTAGATGCAAAAGCTGAATATATCGTTCGGTCAGCCGAAAATTCCAGTTTTAAGTTTTTTCTCTGTGTATTCTGTGGGGTCTGAATGGAGGCAAATCTGAACCAATTTGTTTTGAGTCATGATTTTAAGGATTACCCTAAAGTTAACTTTAAGATGCTAGGGAATAGAAAGCTTGAGTTATGTGAAGGTTTATGGCTTTTGATTTAGTCTGTGGGTATCTGTTCTTAACTGATTTTGATTTTACGTGGAAGAGCACGTGCATGTGTTTATAACTTTTGACTTCAGCTTTTGAAAGATTTATTCTTATATTTTGTTGTTTGTGTTTGATTGAATGAGCACAGAATGTCTGCAGAAATGGTGGCTTGCATAGCTGTCGAGTCCTTATCAATTCTAGAGAAGATGCACTCAAGAGGGTATGTGAATGAGTTGCTGACAATTTTATTCACTTACTGGTGTTTGTTGTCCCAATCTTTTTGGCTTACTATGAATGAATTTTCTTCAATCCTTTTGTTTAAAGAGAACAAATTCCTTATTAGATTTCTAACGCAATTTCAAATCATGACTTGTTGACATTAGCTATGTGCATGGAGATGTAAAGCCCGAAAACTTTTTACTTGGTCAGCCATCTACAGCTCAGGAGAAGAAGTTGTTTCTTGTTGACCTTGGATTAGGTGTGTAAATTTATTTCATCTATGGCTTGTCTCGCGTACGACCTTTTTATGGCTTGTCTCGCGTTGTTTCATTTACTTCCATTTCTTATGTCTTCATCACCTGATTTTGCAGCGACAAAGTGGAAAGACACTAGTGGGGGGCATGTTGATTATGATCAACGTCCTGATATGTTTAGGTACACTAATATCTGCATTTTTTGGGCTAATAGTATTCACTAGAATATTTATCTTTGGCCTTAAATCCTTTCTATGTTCCACTTCCAGAGGAACTGTGCGATATGCTAGTGTTCATGCTCATCTGGGAAGAACTGCTAGCAGAAGAGATGATCTTGAATCTCTTGCTTATACACTTATTTTTCTCCACCGAGGGAGGTTACCATGGCAGGGCTATCAGGTACATTATAGGATTAAGTTTAGAGTCTGCTTTACTCCTTCTAATTGTGTTTTTTATCTGAACTATACTTGCTCCTGTTTCAGGGTGATAACAAATCTTTCCTAGTTTGCAAAAAGAAGATGGCAACATCCCCTGAAATGCTGTGCTGCTTCTGCCCCCCACCTCTAAGACAATTTCTTGAGGTCGTGGTGAACATGAAATTTGATGAAGAGCCTAACTATTCGAAATTAATATCTTTGTTTGAGGGCTTGATTGGATCAAATCCTGCTGTAAGGCCGATTAAAACTGATGGTGCTCAAAAGGTAACTTTAGTTACATTGTAATATATAAAGTTTCTTTTTGTTTGTTCATTGGGATTGTAAACTTATTTACTATGATTTTTTTTCAGATTATCAGTCAGGTTGGCCAGAAACGGGGTAGATTGAATATTGAGGAAGATGATGATGGGCAGCCAAGAAAGAAGGTTCGGTTAGGAGTACCTGCCACCCAATGGATTTCAGTTTACAATGCTCGGGTGCCGATGAAACAGAGGTAGAAACTCATTTTGCAATGTTGTACACTTTGTCTAATGTTGTACCTTTTTCCTCTCTGTTGGTAGATAGTGGAGTTTAATTCTTTCCTTGCAGATCAAAGGTATCTTGATCCAAACTTGAAATGGAAAGGATGATTAGAATGAGAATTCCTGACTGCAATTTTCCTCATGGCTTGCTCATCTTTTATTACTAGGTATCATTACAATGTTGCTGATGCGAGGTTGGCGCAGCATGTGGAGAGAGGGATTGCAGATGGTCTGCTTATAAGTTGTGTCTCATCTTGTTCTAATCTCTGGGCACTTATTATGGACGCTGGAACCAATTTTACTAACCAAGTTTATGAGCTCTCCCCCTTCTTCTTGCACAAGGTGGATTTGTATTTCCATGCGTGTTTATATTCATATAAGATGTTATACTCAAAAAAATTGACAGACTTCTTGTTCCAATTGTACAGGAATGGATCATGGAACAATGGGAGAAGAACTATTACATTAGTTCTATTGCTGGTGCTAATAATGGAAGTTCCCTTGTGGTGATGTCCAAAGGTATGCTGCTTTTGTGATTAGTTGGGGCATGATCTGTGAAGTTTAATTGTGTCAATTAATAAAGCTGCATGATGCATTTGTGTTTGTATCTGACACTACTGTATTTGTATTGGACATTCATGTTTTGAGTCTCTTGACAGAGGTTTTTTTTTAATTAAATATCGATAACGAGTCATGTTTTCTTCTTATGAAGAGGATCTTGTCATTTTGTAATCTGAAATTAGTAGACATCATTTGTACTTGCAAATTTGAAAATCCACATCAATTTAATTCATTTTCAGTCACTAAATTATTCAACTGTAACCCTAATGGTGCAGGAACTCAGTATACGCAACAGTCTTACAAAGTAAGTGATTCTTTCCCCTTCAAGTGGATAAATAAGAAGTGGAGAGAAGGATTTCATGTGACCTCAATGGCAACTGCTGGGAGCCGGTGGGGTGTTGTTATGTCTCGCAATGCGGGCTTCAGTGATCAGGTGAGCTGTGGCCGTCTTATTAGCAGTATCTTCTGTTCGCTGTGGGGTTTAGGCCATTTATGGAGCATCCAACTTTTTGACCCGAGTTTAAAACAAGTGGATCCTGGTTATGGCAAAGAGATATGCAACTTCATATATGTATTAATATGCGATCAGTAGCATTTCATGAAAGCGAACATGTGACTTTGCACTTATTTCTGTTTTCTGGTTTTCGACTTGGTGTCCAACCTCTCATTTGCCATTTTGTATTTGTAGGTTGTGGAACTTGATTTTCTCTATCCGAGTGAAGGCATCCACAGACGTTGGGATGGTGGTTTCCGCATAACATCAACAGCTGCAACTTGGGACCAAGCAGCTCTTATCTTGAGTGTTCCGAAGCGCAAACCTGGTGACGAAACTCAGGAGACGTTGCGTACATCTCAATTTCCAAGCACACATGTGAAGGTAAGTTGAATTTGGGTTTAAATTTATCTTTTCTAGTCACATAATAATAGTAGATATTGACATCCTCACTAAATTCTGGTGTTCTTATGAACAGGAAAAATGGGCAAAGAATCTGTATCTCGCTTGTTTGTGTTACGGGCGCACTGTATCTTGATTCCCGTGTAACTATCAGGAATTGGTAAGTCGATATTTGTAGACGACTTGGTTTTTCTTTTTCTCCCTCGCGGGGTCAATATATTTTGGAAGAAGAATTTGTTGAACGAGAGGAGTTAGCTGCAGCCGCGCAGTTTCTGTGTACGATAAAATGTTTTATGAGCCGTACAGTTGGCTTTTGTTGTTTCAGAGTTGTCTTTGAAGTTAATTATGTAGTGCTCTTTCCCTCGTTTGTTCTTTCTCCTGTTACAATGCAAGATGCGCAGCTCTTTGCTCCTCCAAACCGTGATTCATATCGTGCACGTAAGACCTATTGCTGTGATTAGGGCTTGTTGCGGTTCGGTTTAGGCGTTAAACTGCACATGGATCTGTTTTAACTCAACGGCCTCGATTGTTTTGGTTGAGACCTCAATCAGGTGGCAAAACTCGAGAAGGGGATCCTATCAAGCTCGCGGTTTGTCACTTTTGTTTCAACTCATAAGCTGCACAACGAACTAATGTAACATTGCGGCGGCTTGGATCGCTCTGGTTTAGAACTCAAGCCGGTAGCGTGATTAATGCAAACAAATCAAACTTCGTGACCGGTTTAATTTTGTTGTTTCAGTTCATAATCAATTGAGTGCTATCTACAATAATAAAGGAGACGGTACCAAATTGCATAAACTTTACAATGAAATTGAAAGCAGTTTTACCATTTATTAAGCCACAAATGTATTTTTAATAGAATATTTAAACCAAAAACATAAAACTAAGTGGACAAAAACTGGAGTAGGGCCTAAAACATTACCAAAACGGGACTCAATCCACAAATATCAACAAAAAATCTTTACATGAATTCAAAACCTCACAATGAGGTGAAGGCGAAATCAAATACATTTACCATTGAAGATGAAGAATTTGAGAGCAAGAAATATAGGCTTAGTTTAGGGGGTTTTCAAACAGGGCTAACCCGAACATAACCAATTGTCATTTGGTTTCATTTGGTTAAAATTATATTTTTTAGCGTAAAAAACTAAATTTGACTGCTCAAATTGGTTTAGTTTAACCGGTTTGAACAATTCAGTCGCTTGTTAACTTTTATCCAGGGCAGTGCATGTAGATTTAGATTGTTAAGTAATCTTTTGTTTCCTAAATTCTGATGAATTAAATCGAATCTTGTAAATTAATCCCCTCAAGAACATAAAAGATGGAAATAAAAATCTTGTAAAACTTGAAAGAAAGGAGAAAAAGAGAGAAATATAATATCTAGGGAGGGAGGGACCAAAATGGAAAGACAAAACTGAAAGAGGAGGATGTAGGGTCCCACCCAGTCGCACTGGAGAAGAAGATGATAAATAAGAGTATCCTGCTATGACACATGGACACACCAGAGAGACAAAGAGAGAGAGGATGATGGCTTCTTCTTCTTCCTCTCATCTCTCAGCCATCCCACTTCGCCTCTCCAAATCCTCCTCTCCATGCCACTGTAAGCTCTCTCTCTCTCTCTCTCTCTCTCTCTCTCTCTCTCTCTCTCTCTCTCTAAAACTTGAGTGCCCATTAACGAACTTGTTGAAAGCTGCCAGTTTCTCGTAATTTCCATGCATATGGTAATTCCAAGTAGCTTTCTTTATTTTGCCTTATCTCTTTCTTCATAGTATGTACGAGTTCCTGCTTCCTTTGTTTCTCGCTATGCGTATATTAACTGCTTTATTAACTGTCATAACGGTCACTTAACTCATAGTTTTCAGCTAATCAGCTTGCTTTACCAAATTTAATTGCTAACTACTTGGTTTTGCTTTGTCTCTAATGCCTGCGTATTCATTTTTGGGTGTATAAGTTTAATTACGGGAAAATTTGAAAGAACAAGGAAAACCAAATTACATGATGTTCACAGAATTTTGATGAAGTAAAGTAATGATGGGGTTTTTCTGTTCTATGTTTTTTTTTTGTTCCAAAGTTTAGAAATTGGTCTTAATCTGAGTAGGGGACTACTGATTGGCTATTTGTATCGATTTTCCGAGTGAAGAGATTTTACATGGGATTTGTTTTCCTTTCTGGCTCTAAAGATTTGAGAAATTGAAGTTCTGTGACAAAAATTAAGGTAATATCATGAAATCATAAATCTTTACTTCCACTCAGAATGCATTGGGAGATCCTTTTTAACTCTAGAACCGGTGATAGTATGTGCCCTTTCATAAAAGAAGGAAGACAAGATAGATCTAGACTTCTGAGTACTCAAATTGTGCTTTTGGAGTTGTAGCCAGTGAACATTTTGATCTTTAACTCTCATTCCGTAATGCAGCACCCAACTGTTGTGAAAATTAGATGGATGTCCTTGAATCTTTTGTCACTAATTGGTGAAGGGAAATGATTTTAACTTTCATTTGTATGTCCAAAACTTGGCAGTCAACTCAAAGTCTGTTGGGTTTCATGTAAGAGCGAATCTTGAGAATGAGGGCAGCAGTCCGGGGGACTCAGAACACTCATCTCAACCATCGAAGGTAGGGATCTTTCGTTAGATTTAAGTATCTAGTTGATTATTAGTGATTACAATAGTTTATTTGACTTTGAAGGTATGCTTGATTCAAAGAAATTATGGCCACTGTCTATGGCTTCAAAGTGCGGCTACAACTGAATTCATGCTCTTAATGGTTCTACTTAAAGTTAACGTTTCTAGTATTTTGTTGAAGGCAATCTTTCCCATGATTTCCTCCGCTGCGAAACGGCCTCAACTTTGCTTGATATATTAGTTTTCAGAAAAATCAACTTCTGTAGATTACTGTTACCAATTGGAATTTTTGAAACAAAATTATCATTTAGCTATAAAGTTTCGTAAAATTTGATATTTAGTGGATTTTTCATCAAGAAGATAAAGTTACAAAGATTCAGTGACCACAGGAACCTCAAGTCTCAATCTCTCGGAGATTGTGTCTCACATGTCTATGTTCAACCGCTGCTTTGATAAGCAATTTTGCAACCACTTCTGCTCCAAAGGCACTTGCACTGGATGGAAATGATAGACCTGGTTGCCGGAATTGTGGGGGAAGTGGCGCTGTGCTTTGTAAGTATAATTTTTCATCTAGAATTTCTACGCCCAAAATTCTTGTGTACAGATGAATGTGCAAATAATGTTGGTCCTGAGGTTCAGCTAGAAAAGCAACTTCAGCGTTCAAATTTTGTTTCCGAACTATTTCAAATAGTGATTTTTGTTTGTTTAACTACGAGTTCTTATTTTTCTTTTGGAAATTATGAGTTCCTGTGTTCTTTGGTCTTTTCTGTTGGCTCTTAATTTTCTTTGAACAGTGTCGAGCTGATATTTTTGCTCGTTAGAGGAGAAACAGAGTTGCTTTTTCCTCTTATATATTAGCTGTTTTGTGTTAAAGAGTTTAGATGTAGATGTTTTCTTGGAGCATAAAGATTTCGTGAATGATAGCGTGCCATTGAAAAAGATCAGCTAGAACTGTATGCTACTTGGGTTTCGTTTTTCATGGAAATTAGTGTTTCTGTTACTTATGGTATGCCCTTCATCCGCGAGATGTTAATTTGCTTTTCATTTAGGTGATATGTGTGGTGGTACAGGAAAATGGAAGGCTCTTAACAGAAAACGGGCTAAGGATGTGTACGAGTTTACGGAATGCCCAAACTGTTACGGTATTGTACTCATCATTAACACTCATATTTCTGTTTCAGCATATACTCCAAGATTGTTTCGTACTTGCTATTTTTCGTTTCAATATTTCGAACTGGTTAAGCGTTTCCTTCAAGGCGAAAATTCCACTTGGATTGTGTAAAAAAAAATAAATATACAGATGTAAAGTTGATGCATTTTCTTTGATGAGTAATTCTCTGTTGTTCGTAAACAGGACGCGGGAAGCTCGTGTGTCCGGTTTGTTTAGGGACTGGTGTACCGAACAACAAAGGTCTTCTCCGGAGGCCTGATGCACGACAGTTACTCGATAAGATGTACAATGGCCGGCTACTGCCAAATTCATAACGAATCGTTCTGCATCAACGTGACCTCCCCACAAGAGAGATGATTTCCGGCATTGTGACCGTTCGATTTTCCTGTACAATCATTTTAGAAGAGTTAAAAAGCTAAAGATGTATGTAAACCATATATATAGCCTTCCTTCCGCTATGTCGTAGCAGAGCTCCCATTTGCACACTATTTCCGCTCAATGGATGTCGATTTTATTACATCTCAATATATATTTTCGGTTTTAACAGAGCCTGTAGCTACGGACTGTTGTTCTGCAGACATTTTATTTTCTCTTCACGCAGCGAAACAATTAAGAAGCTTACGGACACAAGCAGCATTGTATAACATCAACCGATGAACAACTTGCGTTTGTTTGTTCGTATACAAAGCTTACATGCATTGAAACTGTTCAACAAATGGTATGTGAAAGACAAACAGAGAGTTCCGCTCGATTTGCTTCCTAGAAGACTAAACTGCTCGTGCAGGGCACAATAGTTTCTCGAGCAAAAATGTAAAGGGCGCGCAGTCCCCAGTCTACTCTCCCGTTATTAAACTGACCTGAACGAAAGAGGAAATCATTTCCCGCAAAAGAGTAAATAGATTACTGCAGATATCGCTTCATCTTCCAACAGATAAACTCAAACACTTGGGATTGACCTTTGCAAAAGACAGTTAAAAGGCCTTCTCACAAGGCCATTTGCCTACTTGGTATGGAAAAATGAGATGCGGAGAATCAGGGCTGAGTGTTCGGAAGCTTGACAAGTACAGAATGCTCCGGTTTGTGATCACATTCGAAGTCAAGATGAACAAATGCTCGCTCAACGTCGGGAAGTTTCTCGAGCTTTATCTGGAGGGTCTCTCCAATGGCATGTGCCTCTTTCAAGGGCAACTCCTCCGGGAGTTCAATGTCAACCTGTTTTAACAAATATAAAAGTTCTAATTAAAATAAAAAAACAAAATATAAAATTTCACCATCTATTTCTTGATATAGAATGCACTCTGCAGATGATACAGTTTAATTCCGTGATTTGTAAGGTTTGTGACAAGATTTCTGTCATGAAAATATAAGATCGACATTGCATATAATATGACTAACCTCTACGAAATAAAGAACACCAAATGTGTAAGCACGAACTGTGTCAATACGCTTCACTTGAGGGTGCATTATGGTAATGTATGTCAGTTTTTGTAAGAATTCCGGCGGCGCTGATTGTCCCACGAGGGAAACTGCATGATGTCGATCCCATGTTAGGCACAAAACATTATGAACATATACAATTGTCTACTGTCAAGCATGAATTCAATTCATTTCAATAAGATACTATCATGCACACTCAAGAAAACAGATGAAAATTTTGTAAATTGATAACATGAAACGTATGATTTAAACGATTCTGACCCTATTTAAAATTCTTGTGTTTCATACGTGCTTATTTAACATTAGAAGCGGAAAACCCAGCTGATAGCATGACCATTAGTCATGTAAGGTTTATGTGAGATCAAAAGGCAAGGAAGAAAAGCTGGAAAATGTACCTGCATTTTCTAGGACAGTTCCGGACCAATTTGTAATCGTGTATATAGCAAGGATAATAGCACCAGCAGGATCAATCCACCACATAAACTTATCAGCAAGAACAGCAGCCACTAATCCTACTACGTTCGTTACCACATCAAAATAGTGATCCTGGTAATTGCATTCAAGGAAGTCATATAACATGAAAAAATAGAACTGAAATCCCGTAAAAAGAACTTGCTAAAAAGGGAAGAAACATAAAACCTTTGCGTAAGCACGGACTATCTTGTTCCCTGAGGTCCTGCAGTATAACCAGAGTGCAAGTTTTACCATGGTGGCAAATATCATGATTGCGTACAACCACACCAATTGGTCCGAGGTCATCTTTTCCGTGGCATCACCGGTTATTAGTTGTTCTAAAGCCTGGATCAACACCTGAAAACCTGTAATTAAGTGGAAGCGCATAAAAATTAAGCCGGTTCGAAGTTTATATATGCAACATAGTCTAGTTTAATTATAAAGCTTTCTGCAAGCCTAATTGCATTCCTTTTATGATACCGTTGTGACTCTAAAGCTCGTTCTTTTGAGTACATACATCATGTACACTGGTATACTACTAAGAAATTTTCTAGGACTAAATAGTATTCACGTCAAAATTGTTATTTTTCCTGCAGATTAAAGTGTCATTGAGCACTCGAAATAAAATTTTCTTCGCCTTACTATGACAAAAAGATATCTAAACCATAAACTTCAATTACAATCCAGTCTTTATAGAAAACCGTCAATCAGATTATAAGAATTCAACGCGTTGCTCCTTGTTTATTTTGCCTAGGGTTTCCAAATGAGGAACATATGATCAAGATCTGAATCATTTCCGGTTCAACTTAGATTGGATTATTAGATATTTCTCATGATCTTTGATAGCCCCCACTATTGATCTGGACAAAAACCAAAGCGAAAATTCGAAATAATGCAGAAAATTGGTTTCGTTCTTCTGACATGTTCTTCTGTTAGGAATGTCGGTACTACAAGATAGAGAATGCTCAAGGTAAAGTAGAAAATGGACACCAAGAATTTATGTGGTTCGGCAATTTATGCCTACATCCACGAATCAAGGATCAATCTTCACTATATGAAAAAAGATGAGTACAACAAGAGTAGTCTTACCAAGCCAAAAATAAGGCTTGATGGATACAAAAAAGTATGACACACACTTTCTATCACTCAAAACTTCACTCACAATGTGTAGTGAAACACTCTCACTCTCACTCTTGGAGTGTAACTCTAGCGTTGGACTTGATCATTTGCTACTCACACTTGGTTCTTAATTGGTTATTTCACTACAACATCACACCTATATTTATAGGTGAGGGTTTGACATTCTACTAGTTTTTAGTGTATTCTTCAAACCTCTAGCATAGAAAATTCTAGACTAACCACAAAATTGTAGCTTCTAGATCTTTTCATTTGTAACCAAGGAAGCTAGTACTCTCTAACTTCTTCCGTCAACTTAATAACATGCTAGAATTGTCTAGCATGCTCTAACCACCTCACTTGCTTACTAGAATAATCTAGAACATTCATCATGGGCTAGACCATATACCAACATCTTCAGCAAACAAAATGGAAGCTAAAAGGAAGATATAAGACAAACTCATCTGGCGAAGAAGTTGACAACATAACGCGGGGCAAGGGAGACAGGAAAAAAGCAACAGATGCTTAGGGCAATAAAAGGTATAGTGACATACCGAGTGTAGCCATGATAGCAGCAAAGATGATTATACCGACAGGCTGCACCCTCAATTTTCCGATGGGATATTTATAAATATTGATGTTCTTCATTGCCAGGTGAGTGAACCAAAGTATTCCACCGGCCATGAGATCGAGCAAAGAATCTAGAGTCGATGCAGCAATGGCTATCGATCCACTCTTTACAGTAGCATAGATCTACACATTCCAAAATTATTATCTTAGAATTGTAAAATGGAGACATGAAATCGCAGACAAAATGTAATTTGTTTCAAACATATATGGCTTATGCTGTCATATAAACAAACGAGATTTTCCGGGCGCAATTTTTAATGCAACTTGTAGCGCAAGTGATTAAAAGCGTTTAATCTTCAACCCGAGGTCTTGTGACAAATTAAGTACCTTAAGTCCCAAGAGAATTATATTGGCATAGTTGGATATCTTCATTGCTCTTTCATGTTGTGCTTGTTCCTCGAGATCGTCCTCATCAACGCAGTCGGCTGCCACCGCAAAGTCAACCTCCTCAAAGGATTTAAGTGTTGCAAATTGGGCTTCATAGTATTCCTTTTCTCCTACAACATATATAGACCTTCCAGGATCAATAAAATGCTTGAAACAAACCAAATAAACTCACTCACACACAAAAACAATTCCAATTACAATTGTAGCTTCAAGAACAAATTGTACTACTCTGTTTGTTTGGTTGCTGAGAAAATGAAGGAAAATAAATCAAACATAGTTATCTTAAAACCAAACACCAAACTGTCTCTTGGTTCTTCAGAAGTTGAAAGAAAAGCATAAAAAGATAACTCTTTCCCCAACCATTAACATTTTCCAACAGAATAACGAATTTTTCTTTCTACATTTTCCCAGTTGCCAGAGAGAGACCTCGGTTCAAGGCGGAGGTACGAGAGAAGTCAATGTCGTCAGGAGACTCGGGGTCGATACCGGCACGGACCTTGTCAGGGAGCCTCGAAATGAAGTCGCTTCTGAGTGAGTTGTACGAGTTTCTTCGGCTCAGTCGCCGGCTGCGTCCGCCGCTGCCCAACAGCGGCGTTTTCACACCGGCCGTTTCCGATTTTTCCTCCATTCGAATGACCGGAATAATCTAACCCGATTCCGAATCAATCTCTCTGTGTCTGTCTCTCCACTTTTCTCTCTCTGCCTCTGGGTGAGAAGAAGAAGGAAGCAGATCTTAAAAGAACAGAGGAGGTGAGCTAACTGTAAATTGAATTTCGCACCAAATATTTATGTCTTAAAAAGGAAAAATTATCCCACAACGACACGTACGCACGCTTACTACGTTGTTCTGTACTAGGGCCCACCAGCCCATCTCTATGGGAGAGATGTAACACTAGTGTTGGCAAGTTCTATTTTTATTGAAGTGATACTTGGATTGGCTGTCCTTCCATTTCGGTGCCATTCTTGTGCCCTCCTGTTTGTGTGGTTACGGTTAAGCCAAATTAACATTTTATCTATTTCTTTTTGTTTTATTATTTTTATAAAAAAAACAATATAAAATGTTAACGTGACTTAACCGTGACCATACAAAACAGGAGGGCACCGAAATGGGAGGGCAGACAATCCAAGTCCGTGATACAAATATATAGTAAGACTATAATTACTTCTTTGTGGGGAATACGACGTCACATTTCTACTATCTTTCCAACAGAAATGAGACTCGCATGTACTGGTGGGCTCCATCGCTATTGAAGAGATTGTACAAATGTGATATGAGAAATGTGGTAAGAGTAGCATTACTCAAACACATATATGTTCTTTAGAAAACCTTGGCAGTACATGAGAAATTTATTGATAACGAAAAAGAAGTGACACGTAGTCAGGAGGACATAAACATTACCTTCTAGAAACAAAAACAAAAAACATACAAACAAAAGAGGAGGGACATGAGACCTAACCTCTCTAAAGTCAAACCTAAAATGTCTAAACATGCAAAACAAGCCACCACTAGAAAAAAAAAATCAAACATATATACATTGTCCATTAATTTTGATTAAATAACCAATTTCATAAATATGTAATGATACTCTCTACATTAAGATTTGATATCTTCAACAAAATTAGAAACCACGAACAAACTGACAGTTTTTAATTATTATCGGTCCCTTTATTTAATACAGTTAGATGATTAAATAATCTCTCGTTTGATTGCTATCGACATAGATGATCTTCAAATACTAAACCAGAAAATGAAATGTTTCGACTACAACATGTGGACAATATTCCAATAATAGGAAACAAATTAGGGCAACTCTATCTGTTTGGTCGCATGGCATGCCAACTGCTATTTAGAGGCAACAACTGATGAGTTTTATTATTCAATATATGGGTTTCTTTGTTTAATTATAAATTTGATGATGATTAACCTGATGTGGTTCAAATATTTTTTATTTAAAGGCTAATAATGTGTTTATTTCAACGGCTGAGAGACAGATGCAAATTATAAAATAGAAGGTTAAATAATGCTCCATATGGATACAAAGAACGTTAATAAGACACTCTTAAAAGTAGAACTCTTCGTAGATTCTCTGTTATCTCATGTTTTGACATAATATTTTATAATATTAGTACAAGAATTAACGTTAAACTGTGAAGTAATAAAAAAATTATAAAAAATCTCACTTTTAAAAGAATTATCTCAACTCTTAGCGATATATAAAGGCCTTGAATGCACATGCAATGTATAGTAATGGCGTAGTCACTTGTAATGTTTGTCGTGTGTATATTATTATATACACACCACCCTAGATACTAAACCAATGTAAGGAGTAAGGACTGGCATACTGTAATCATGGCGTTCTATCCGTGGGAGAAATGTTAAGGGACTCTCTCATAAGTTTGATTTTTTAAAAATTATTTTCACCTCATGTTTTTGATATAATATTTTTTTAATATTAACATGAGAATTGATGTAAATTGTAAGGTGATAGAGAGCTTATTAAGAGTCACACTATTGAGAAAATTCTTTTAACATTTCTCATATGTCAATATTGTAATGTCATATGTGGAGAAAGTTATTCACGTATTTATATGATTGACACGAGAAACTATGATGATACTGTGATACAAAAGTCCTAATGGTGAATATTATTCTAGCAGATACCTTTGCTTATAAGTTGTATGGGGATATTGGATTTTATGCTTGTTATTTTGTTGTTGTTGGAGCGTAGATATGACCTAATAACTCTAAGGCATTTCACGAGAATCCGATATATATATATATACACACACACACACATGCTATGAGATGAAGAAACACCTTATTTTATTGTGTTGAACATAGCTGTTAATTATTGAGTATCTCATGTTGAAGATAACATAATCATTGTACTTATTAGCGTTTCAACAGACACCCGTGCTCTCACATTGAAAAATATAATAAAAAATTATATTGTAGCTCTCGTTTTGACAAATAATCAATTAGTTTTGAGTTAGTTGTTCGTACTTTAAACATAATAATAAAAAAATTTGAAGTATTTAATATAAGCAATCAAGCGCGCATGTATAACCTTAGTTAAAATGATCTTTATGATTGGTATAACTCCTTATTTTGATTTTTGTGATTTGGAATCAATAGAAGTGGTCCCTAAGTTTGTCTAACATCAATCATCTTGATCATTCCGTAAAAAAATTGTGTTAAATAAAGACCAAAATGACAAAATATGCTCAATTTAATAAACAATTGGCCAAAATGCTTTGACAAAAACTGAGAGTATTTTTGTCATTTTCTCTTATTTAACGGAGATTTTTCACGGAATGACCAAAATAATTGATGATAGATAAACTCAAGAACCAATTCTATCAATTTTTAATATCAAATACCAAAATAAGGAGTTATATCTAATTTTAGAAGTCATTTTGGTTAAAAAGCCTATGTAAGAATTGTGACAAGAATTGATGTGTCATGCACAGCCAGGCTCTATACGGCATCTAAAGAGATCGATTACCAACCAACGAGACTACGACTACTGCATGATATTTATATAGGGTCTCCACGGGATTTATCCCTCGACTACCAAACAAAGAGACTAAACTACTGCATGCATAATTAAGTAGCTTTTGGGCACACTTAGAGGTGGCGTTTCGAGCCACTAACTCGATAAATTTCTCTACATAGTTGATAGCTTTGCGTTAATATTTGAGACATCACAATAATAATAAACTCGTTCCATAAAAATTTCTCTCCCACAAGCTAGCTTTCATCTAACTTCACATGCTGCCATGCATCTAATATGTTTATGTATTAGTTTTTTAAAATAAATGTCCAAATGCAAACTAGCGATCAAGAAAAGATTTTTTAGTATGTTCAAAATAAAGACACATATATATTTTGTATGTCATTATATAAATAGAGGAATACTTGAAAAAAGAAAAGAAAAAAAATTTTCAACTATATATAATAACATATGACGTAGCATCCGTGTTCAATTCCCACCGAAGAGATCCAAAAACCAATGCTATCTTATGTTTCCCTTCATACGCATGCACTACGTACGCAGCCAAAAACCAAAGATATATGCATGTCGTTTTCTTTTGCTCATAATGATGCGTAAACAAAATAGATGACAAGACACGATCTGTATTCATCGCTACTGTCTTGATTGCCTCCCTCCCTCCCATAACTACAACGGTATAATGATATTTTTCTTTACTTGTACACGTAATAAACATTTAAATAAATATGGCCACTTACTATTACGGTATAATGTTATTCCTCTTCACTTGTAAGTAAGAGAATTTCGATTCAATTCTCGCCAAATGTGAATTTGAACCATATTATTGTTAACTCATGTGAAATTAAATCTACATTCTCTTTTTTAGTGTACATATTATCGTTTGTTAAAATAAAAAAAAAAGCATTTGAACCAATAGAATATGCCACTTGGCATCCTATTAGCAAAACGAGGACTTTTCGATCAATGCATCATATTCTTAACAGTAATTGTACAATAAAATTAAAAAGATAATTCACATCTAGTGTTTAAATTGGGTGCAGAGTTACATAACATGAGTTTAAATAAAATTTTGTTATGCAATTTTTAGCACTAAGAAATAATTTTGATGTCCTCAAATGAATATTAAAAAAGAATGAAAACATAAAATGAAGAGTAATATTATACTTATCACATATTTGTACTATCTTTCTAATAAAGGTAAGGTCCACAAACATATGTAAGTTTCATCTCTATTAGAGAGATGGTACAAATTGTGGTACAAATATGAGATAAGAGAAGTATTTTTGTAAAATGAAAATTGAAAAATCTAAAATAATTTTGAATAATACTTACATAACTGTAATCGAAATAAAGAAGAGGAATTAAATTCCGATTACGAAGTATTCTTGTGTTTACTAAATAATAAATAAAATAAAAAAAGTAGGACCCTATGGATCTTAGAATTGGATTCCTCATTCCGAAGGAATTGGATTCCTAATTTCGGAGGAATGAAATTTCCTAGAAATAGGTAGTTATCCAATTCCGGGGATGCGGGGAATCGGAATGGAAACCTTTTCATGATGAAAAATAGCGCCACTCCTACCTTACCTCCCAACATGTGAACACCCATTAATGATGAAAAAATCTGTACTTGTTTGTTCTCATTCAATGTGATTGCCTGGATTTTTTTTTTCCACACTTTATCTAACTTTTTATTGATTTATTTTTTATTGTATATAATACTAGGTTTCCGTATATGTTATTCTGGAAATTAAAATTTATTAATTAGCACATAAATGAATTTATTTAGAACATGGCAGCTTAATAATTAAACTAGTTTAAATTCCGATTGTTTGGTAAACAATTTGTATAGAATCAATATTATTCCTACTCCGAATTCAAATAGTTTAGTAAACAAATTCTATAAGAATCTGATTCTGATTCCTTATCAATTCAACTCTTCTTCAATTCTATTCTCCTCGTTCTGATTTCGGATTAGTAAACGTGTCTTTAATGCTAAGTCAAGTCGAATGAAACTAGAATAAACATTATAGACCTTATTTATTAATATGAAATTCTCAAGATTTATTCATGATCCATTACATATATTAAATTCTAATCACGTACTGTAATTAGAATTCTGGATTTTGCTTGATATATACTATACTACATCGATCTGAGATTCCTGCACTCGTACTAGTGGATTAAAATATTTCAATATGTATAGTGCTTAAGTAGAGGAATTATATCCCAACATTTATATACGCACGGTGGTCGCAATTTTGCCATTTGCTCCTAGAGGGAAAAACCCGCCAGGCATTGATGCATTTCCAGTTCCATACACAATCCCCAAAATCTCAGCTGGTTTCCTTGCATACGAAAGAGAGTTAGGATCGGCCGATAGGACGTTACTAGACGTCCGATTCTCCGCCCCGAGGGTGGTGGGTACTATGAGCCCTTCATCTTTGTTGCCACTCCCGCCCAGCCGATTCCTAAGTGCAGAAATTCGGTTGGTGAAATCAGCCACCGTGAGGATGTAAGGAAACACCTTCTGATTCCTTCTCTCATACAGTAGCGCACGTACCACAGCATCTTGCCCAGCCTCAACACCCAAAAGTGATGCAGCCAACTACATATGCACACCAACAATTTAATTAGTATTGATGAATTGATTTTCATTAATGTTGAAAAACCCACAACTTATTACTTAACATCCTCGTGGCTAGATCGGTTAATGTCAATCTTAGTCGAAATTGAACATTTTATGCAAATTTTGTGTAATTTTGTTATAGAGTTATGTTTGAAGCCATAAAAGCTTGTTACTTCAGTTTAGCAAAGTTGGCAAGAATATTGTGCTCCACTCTCTGTACACAAGTCCCCTTTCATATTATAGATGAATTTAATATAGTTCTCTTCTCGTTTGAGAAGCCATAGAAGCTTATTTGACCCTTAGAATGAGACTTCTTCCCACATAAACATATTGTTCTAAATTGAGGTGAATTTTAATGAAAAGATTTGAACTGATCATGAAGAAAAGTACTAAGTGGCCGTTTGAAAATCATTTTGTTTTCAATTTTTAGTTTTTACTTTTGAGAAGTCAATGAAGCAGTTTTCAATTTTTATTTTTTGAATTGAAAGTAATTACCAACAAGAATTCAACTTTTAAAAAAGTGAAGAAAAAAAACTGATTCAAAACTGAAAACTAAATGTTTATCAAATGACCCCTAAATTTAACTAATTAAATAATTATTTCTTACATCTAGAGTAGCAGGAGCGGTGAGGTTTGGGATGATGCCAACGTAACCTCCCATACCCACATAAGGGATCAAATAGGCTGCCAACAGAAAATTGATGGAGTTTGCATAGGGATCGAATGGAGGGACCAGGTTGAAGCCCACTGCTTGGTCAAATACTTTTGCAAAATTCTGACGGCTGAGATTTAAAAGTGGCCTTGGAAATCCTCCTACTCGTGTAACAATTGCCCTGAAATCCATGGAAATATTGGAGTATTTAATACCACCATGCATGGTTATGATATGAATTAAATGGGTCATATTATTACATGTGAGAGCCATTAGTATTAGTATTATTATTAGATAGTGTTTAAACTATAGTGTTAATTTTGTATTTTTTGAAAACATAATATATAAACTTTCAATTTGAATGAAAATGAAAAGTTTTTTCTTATGGGTTGTATGATAATCATTTCGTTTTCAATTTTTTATTTTTTTTAAAACCGAAAACCGAAATCTTGTCAGTTACTATTTTCAGTTTTTAGTGTTCAAAAACATGAAAACAAAAAATTACTTTCTTGAGTTTTCAAAATTTGGCCTTGGGTTTTCACTTTTTAGTTTTGATTTTTAATTTTTTTTAACTAAAAACTAAAAGTAGTTAACAAATAAGATTTCAATTTTTAGTTTTAAAAAAAGTTAAAAGTAAAAGCCAAAACTAAAAATTAAAAATGAAATAGTTATCAAACAACTCCTTAGCCCAACCAATATCTAACTAGAGTATCTTGGGTGAATGGCTACCTGAGTACACCTCCTTTAAGTGCATGGCTGTGCGGCTAACCAAGCACAAAACAAATAGGCAATGGTACTAGTGAAGAGTCGCTTTGATTGGGTTATTTTGAAAGTTTTAAACTTTATATTAAGAAAGGGTATTTTGTACTGTTACATAAGGGTTCATATCAGAGAGAGTTCAACACAATAGTGGTTTGATAAAATCTTATAATTTGGAATGCTAATATTGTAAGGACGTGATCGTTTTATGTTAGAAAATAGCTGATCATCAACCATGTGCATTGTAGAAGTGCATGAGAAAGAACAAAGTTCTTAACTCGATCATATTTTCAAGTTTTTAACCCATATATATATGCGCTTTGACATTAGTTTTGGCCCAGTGTATGCATAAATTACTTATTTGATTGCCTGATTATTTCTTGAATTTTCTGTGATTAATATAGAAATTAAACCCTATCTTTCGAAAAACCTGATATGACCAACTTCTTGATAACCGAATTCCTCGATGATAGGGCGGACAAGAGAGTCGAGATTGGCCTTCTGTGCCCCAATGGGAGCCGGACCTCCTTGGGTGAGGCTTGGAGTGATTGAGTCGAGCCCTACGCCTAAAGCACCCGACAGAAAAAACTCCGCCTCCATGAATTCCAAGTTCAAGGCAAATTGAACCATATCGCCGTCATTGGCTTCCTGACCTGAAGCAGTCATGGCCTGAAAGCTGAGAAGATTGAATGCAAGAACAAAACGAAATGCAGAGCTGAAATAATAAGATATTGAACCAGCTGTTGCCATTTCTAATTTCATGCAACCAATATATGAACTATATTTTAACAGTTGTGGATATTAGTGAATGAAACATACGTTAGTACTAACTAGCTTATATAGGTCATGGATTCGTGGTACATTAATTCCGTGTGACAGAGAGAGTACGAGCAAGAGAAAGGATTATAGGTCGTGGATTCGTGGTACCGCAAGAATACCCTACACTATATTTAGATGAATAAATTTAAGATCATTAAGATTATGTTTCGATGAGAAAATTTGAGATTACTAAGGAATTTTTAAATGATGGAAATTGAAATGACGAGATTTTATTTTTAAAAATATGTGAATTTTCTTGTTTGGTTAACCTAAAAAACAATGGAATTGGATATGAAATTTGTTATTTTTAAACTCTCAATCATAGAAATTGGGAAATGACACCTATTTATATGGAATTTAAACTTAGGAATTGGAGGTCCCAAATTCCAAGTTTTTTTTCCCACGGAAATTCTAAAGTTCAATGTTTATGAATCCAAACAAGAGAATTGGTGCATGTCAATTTATAAATTCTGATTTTAATCCAAATTTCAAATTTATCTCCCCCATCCAAACATAGTGTAAGGTATTTTAAAATGACGGAATTTTATTTTCTAGAATTTGTGAATTTTCTTGTTTGGTTAACCTAGAAGAACAATGAAATTGAATATAAATTTGCTATTTTTAAACTCTCAATCATTGAAATTGGGAAATGACGTCTATTTACATAGAATTTAACTTGGGAATTGAAGGTGTGACATCCTGTCCCAAATTTTACATTTTTATAAATTTTAAAAGTGTGATTTTACGAAAATACCATTAGAGGTGAGGGTTTTGACTTCCGTTGACCAACGTATAGCGAGGTGTATGAATTAATCCTTTAGCGTTTTCTTGAAGTACTCGACGTTACGGAACTATAAACCCGAGAAGTACTTTTGTTTAGTTACTATTTATATATTTTATACATTTTTATAATGATTATATTTTGTTATCTTTTAGTGATTTAAAAAAAAATGGAAGAAGAAGAAGAGAAAGAAGAAGGGGGGAACAAGAGAGAGAGCAGAAAAGAAGGGCTGCTGCCCAATCGGAGGAAGGGAAGAGAGAAGAGAAAGGAGGGAAGATAAGAAGGAGGGAGAAACCGGGTTTCCCCCTTGACCCGCTCGACCCGACAAGCACACGGCCAAATTTGGCCATTTTTCCGGCGATTCAAACCCTCCCACTACCTGCAACCTACTCCATAACCTTCCCTCTTCCTTTTCCATCCAAAATTAGAAGGAATTTGGTGGTAATTTTAGGAAAAATTGCACAGGTGAGTGCGACGGTTCCTAGTACTTGTTCTCCTCCTATATTTGCAACTTGCAGTACGATGCATTACAATATGCTTTGGGCGATCGAAGGAGCTTGGTAAGTAATTAGATACCCAATTTAATTGATGTAGTGTGTAGTAAAATGTTTTAAACTGGTGTGAGTTGGATAATTTTTTGTTTTTGGTTGTGATGATCGGATTATGACATGTGGTGGCTTTGTGTCTTATAAACTTATAGTATGAACTAAAAGAGAAATGATAATCACACTTTGCTTTCTTTCTTACATATTGTTGAGGGTATCAATTTCATACTGGAAAAAAAAAATTTGTATGTGCTTATAAGTAATTAATCGGACTACTTCTTATATTGCTAATTGATTTTATAGTAGAACCTCAACTATTTTCATGGTATCAGAGTAGATTGTCTCATGTGTGAAGGTCAACGGTCATACGTGCTCCATGTCACCCGATTTGTATTGTCCACGTACTACTACTGGGCATGAAAATTTGCGACATATGCTCCATATCACTCGATTTGTGTTGTCCATTTGTCGATTTAATCACTGAATTATTCCAAATGTGAAAGTCCTTGAACTATTTTTCAAATAAATAAGTCTTCTAAACTCATTAAAAACTGACAAATTCATTCTACTAAGTTATTTTATTCAATTTTATAACAATTTGTCACGTGACACACTTTAAATGGAGAAAAACTTGTGTGGGGTTTTGCTTGCCACTGAATGTTGCTAAGTGACACTACTATTCAATCAAAACTCGCTACATGGCAAATCTTAAATATAATCTTTTATATTTAAAACTCCTATAATTATTTTTCCTACTAATTAATATACACCATAAAATTTAATTAGTTGTTCTTTTTTTTCCTCTTCTCTCTCTCCTTTTAATTTCTTCCCAAACTTTTGCTATCGTCTTCTTTCCTACTCTGTGTTTTTTCTTTCTTTGTAAAAATATGGTCACAAGGGCAACAAAATGGAGGCAGATGTTTATGCTTGAATCATAGCACAACAGATGTGGGATTTCATTTCCTGCTATAAATGTAATAATTCGATTTACTACGAAAGCATTTATACCTGAATAACAATATTTGAATATTATGACAGTAGCTAATTTAAGGAACATAACGAAGACGAGCTATCAATTTCCAAATGTCTCGTTGAAATGCCCTTTGGTCAAAATGATCGATGCTACCAAAAGAAAAAAAAAACGATTACATATCCATATTTTACACAAAATACTGTTTCACAACTATTTTGTTTTTTTTATCATTGTAAAGCAAACATCTAATTTAACTCCAGAATCGTGGAGACAAAATTTTGCCTCTTCTTGTGGGAGACTGCCTAACTATGGTGCTTCTTTATAATTGATTGCTCCAAAAGATACTTGAATTATTACAAAAACTCAGTTACTTAGCAGAGCGTTAAAGGGCATTCCAATTTAAACACTCAAATGCATATCTAAGAGGAAAAAAAAAACTATTAGATTAATCTTATAGTGTATAATAATTAGTAAAAAAATAATTATGGGAGTTTTAAATATAAAAAAAAATATAAGATTGGCCATGTGGAGAGTTTTGAGTGGGTTGTAATGCCACTCAACAAAGTCTAATGGCAAGCAAAGCCCCACACAAGTTTTTCTCCTTTAAATGGCAAGACTATCATTTTCTCGCTCATAAGCCCTTAACATTACAATATAAGTTGTGAATTTAACTATCGATCTACCTAAACTCAATACACTATTTTTTTTTTTTAAATATGTCTTTAATTCATTTAAAAATGTCGTTTCAACCCTCCAAATTAAGTACAATAAAAAATCTTTAAAGTAATACTCTATAATGGAATAACATTTTTTTTTGAACAAATGATATTATCTACATTAAGCAATAAAATAAGACCCGAACGAAACAAACTACACACAATTTGATTTGGTCAGCTTTTCGGTTTTAGATGTCAAACTCTAGGGAGGGCAGATGGCCAACCCAATTTAATTAGAAAGGTTACTATATGTAGAGTGGTATATCACAGCTATACTAATAACCAAAGAGAGTCCTAGCTTGCTAGCTAGTAGTAATAATTCCCTTTTGTTAGTCATTTATGCTCAGTTGGATCATTGGATACCATGTTCGAGTTCACAGATCCGTCAATTGCTCAACAGATTTTATAAGGCGAGATGAGAAGTTATTTGGCGGTGCAACTTCAAGTCATAATCAAGAGTTAAGGCTATTGGTTACATTAAAATTTTGGTTATTGTAGACTGTGTAGGCTTGGATTCGAATTTTGTTTAAATGTTATGATGTGGTAGTTTCCCTTTGAACTTATTACTTAATAGATTTTTGAGCAAATTCAGAGTAAATACTAAATTTAATATAGGTGTGAAGGAAACTACCCGCTTGAATACTCGGTTTAAACTATGAGTCATATTTCATGTAACATAGAGGGTTCGTTTTTTGTGGTTGTGATTGGAGAGAGAGTTTATTGTCTTAATAATGTTAATGAACCCTTTGTGTATTTGTATTACGTACCATCGTGGCCCTTTGATGCCAAATTATGAACGCAATCACTTTATTACAAACAAAAAAAAGCTTTTGACTTTTTATTTTTATTTTTTTATACCAACAATCGATATTATCTACACTAAAGAGAGATGTGGACTTAGCCTCACAATGAGCTAGTAATAATGTGGTTTAAATTCATCTTTGGCGAGAATCGAACCTAAAGACATCTCACTTACCAGTGAAAAGAAATACCACCAGACCGTAATATTAAATGGTTAAAAAGCTTTTGGCTCTTAAACATGAGAAAGTAGGCTTTCCCTCTTCTAAACTAAACCTCCCGGACCCCCTCATGTATGAACCCTGCCCAACCCTTTAGATGTTCAACCACGATCTATTTTACTAGTTCAACAACCAAAATACAAAGTTGACACACTTTTCTAAACTATTGTGTTTGGGAATTACTTGATTAACGAGTGTATTAGGGCCATTAGATGTGTGGGGTTAATCTAGTTACATATTAATATCAAACTCTTTATATTCCCTATAAAGATGAAGAGATATTCTATAAGATATTTTAATTTAAATATCAATTAAAAAAATAATTTAGACCATCTCCAACTCTTGCCCTAAAACTTAAAATTTTTAGCTCAGAAAATTTAGTTTTTAACGCAGAAACATCTTTTCTGCTCCAACTCTTCTAGCCCAGATTATTAAAGAATGAATTTAGGCTTTTTTTTTTTAAATTAACTTTTTTAAAAATAATTATGTAGACTATCCTAAATTAATTTTATGAACATTTTAACATAAAATTATTTAAATTCCGATAAACATTGAAAAATTACTAAACCAACACATGAAACTCATGAAACACTATAGAAGAATACGAAACACATAATTTTAACCGTTGAATTTAAATTTGGGCCATTAGATATTTTCTTTTACCGTTAGATTTGATTATATTCAATCTCAGTCGTTGAATTCAATAAATTTATAAATATAAGACAAAAATATTAACTAAATTAAGTGTGGACCGTTGGATAACCAACAACCCATTTAAATGTGAGCCGTTGATCAACCAAAAGAGTTGTTGGGCTCAATTTTATTGGCAGACAAGTGGGAGACATACTCATGTGGGTGGGGGCTCCACCACTAATCTTGGTCTAAATCCTGGCCTAAGGCCAACTCCAACTTATGGCCTAAAACCTATAATTCTTTTTCTATCCCCCCCCCACCCCATATCCATTCCAACCCAAGTTCTAATTTGGACCTAAAACCTAAAAAAAAAGTCAGTTTAAGCCAGGATTTAGGCCAAGATTAGTGGTGGAGCCCCCCACCCACTTGGGTGTGTCTCCCACTTGTCTGCCAATAAAATTGAGCCCAACGACTCTTTTGGTTGATCAACGACTCACATTCAAATGAGATGTTAGTTATCCAACGATCCACATTTAATTTAGTTAATATTTTTGTTTTATATTTATAAATTTATTGAATCCAACGACTGAGATCGAATATGATCAAATCTAATAGTAAAAAAAAAAAGATCTAACACAAATTTAAATTCAACAGTTAAAATTATGTGTTTCATATTCTTCTATAGTGTTTCATGAGTTTCATGTGTCGGTTTAGTGATTTTTCAATGTTTATTGGAATTTAAATATTTTTAGATTAAAATGTTCATAAAATTAATTTAGGATAGTCTACATAATTTTTTTTAAAGTTAATTTAAAAAAAAAACCTAAATTCATTCTTTAATAATCTGGGGTTAAAAGTTTAGGCCAGAAGGATTGGAGCAGAAAAGCTGTTTCTGGGTTAAAACCTAAAGGCCTGTTTGGTATCCTATTTCAAAAATTTTTACCATTTCTCAAAACATTTCTTAAGAACATTTCTTGAAAACAATTTTCTTTAAGACTAAAAAACTTGATTGGTTTGCGATTTAAAATTTTTAAATCTTAAGACTTAAACTAGACAAAGAGATCTATAAAGAGGGGGGTCGCAGGAGAGGGAGAAAAATGAGAGAAGAGGAAAGAAAGTAAGAGATGATTGAATGAAAGAAAAGGAAGAGAGATGATCGGACGAGGTAGAGAGGAAGATGAGTGAGAGAATGAAGAGAGCAGATTGGAGGAGAGACGAAAATGTCAAAAAAAAAAGGAGAGAGAAAGAAGAAAAGAGAGAGAGATAGACTTGGAGTGAGAGGGGGGAGGAAGAGAAAATGAGTGAGTTTAAGTTTAAAAACTCATTTTTATGCTTTTAGGGAATATACTATATTTTTTATTTAGTCTTGAATTCAATTTTTGAAAATAGTCCTACTAAACAAGTTTTTAAGGCCTAAAACTTGAAATTTGTTTTTGAGTTTAAAAAGTTGAATTCAAGTATAGTACCAAATAAATTCTAAATTTTCTGGGCTAAAAATTTTACGTTTTAAGCCAAAGATTGGAGATGGTCTAAATCTGGCTTTATATATATATTGTAAATACTACTATTATTCAAAATCATTACATGATTCGCACTTACGAATCCTACCACTTTTTGGACTGTTCAATTTTTTCGGCGACCGACAGATCAAATTTTTTAGTCTGAAGGTCACTGTTCAACAATCAACATTGACGTTCCATAACTGAAGATTGAAAGATTGCACCTATCACAAATCACAACCTCATAAAATTAACAAAAAGTAAGAAGGAAAGCATAACTATAGAGATTGATGAGAATGATGCCATAGTCGATCACAACAGTGGTACCTCTCCACTATGTCAAAAGCTCAATGCTTAACCAATTGATTCAAATTATTAAGTGTATTATTTCATTTGTGAGAGTGGATGCCACTACTTGACACACATCGACCTAAATCGAGGCATAATGGCCGTCACGTGAGAGTGACATAGCCATGTGCGTCGTGCGGAAGTGAAGGTGATAAGATAATGTGGGTAAATAAAAACCAAACTAACTAATTTACACTAGACTAATATATAAGTACGAGTGGAAGTGTTAGAGTGTAGATACACATAATCAGAGCATGGGTACAAGGTGCAGTTCAGCAGGCTAAATACTAATTATACAGGATATGAAAGAAAACCCTACATTGATGAATGTTTGTCAGAACCGCCGCAGAGTCCTCGTGAGTCACTAACACAAATTTCTATCTAGAACATGGAGAGGCGCGAAACAGAAAATGTGAGTGGGCAAAAATAAAACTTTTCAAAATCATTTCACTTTCAAAACAAATAACCCATTCCGTATAATTTCCCAGAAAATAATAATACATACGTATATAGAAATCATGCTCGAGAGTAATGAAAACCAAGTATATGCCATGTCAACCATCTCAGCAATGAAATAAGTAAGCCAGGTGAAATGAATCAACATAAAATGAGATGTCAGCCGGAGTCACCTAACGTGACATGTACGGCTAGTTTATAGCTCATCAATCAAATCCTGCATACGAGTCGGAACTACCTAATGTGGTCTGTACGACAGGTTAGGTGTAAATAAATACACTCAAGTGCTACGATCACGTGAAGGCTGTACGAAATATCGCAAGTCACTTACGAGTCGGAACCACCTAGTGTGGTCTGTACGACAGGCTGACACCTGCCTTGGATCCAAGGTGAGCATGTGGTGCGGGAGGTGAACGATCACGTGAAGGCTAGGCCCTGGCCTCGGGCGGATCACTAACACCGAGGTGTAGAATAATGAGCACTAAATGCATGTAAACATAACTATACACAATACTCACCTGAAGCTTACATGGGCGTCCACAGCATCATGCAATAATATGCATATCTATACTAATGCATATACTAAAATATAATGCAATTGACATGGCATTTAAACACACAAATCCACTTAAAACAATTTATGGGAAAATGGAAAATATATATACGTATATATAGAAAACCAAAAGCCCACTCACTGGTATGTAGCTAGGTCGTAACCCCTGAGTCTTGCCTAAATGCACTCGTCCTCCAGAAACGTCTCACCTCTATGTGAAACAACTATTTTAACGTTACTTTTAAGCACATAATCAAAACCATATAATAACTTCTCATGCGTTACTCAATTAGGGTGTTTAAATATACGATAGTGGCCTACTCAACACCACGAGCATCCCCATATTTTTAGAAAAATTTTCCGATGACCCATGCATCAACCAAGGCACGGCCACACGCACCGGCCATGCGCAGGCACGTGTTTGGCACGTTGGACGAAACCTTTAACGCTGTTAGAGAATATTCTGTTAAATATACCTGACGCCGTTAGTATATTCCGTCAAAGTTGACGGAATATCTATTTTCTTCTCCGGTGTTTCGCCGGGATCCGTCGCCGGTCGCCGCAGCGTCACCGGATTTTGGAAAAATCTTTAAACCTTAATATCTTCCTCGTTTTTCAACCAAATTTCGCACACTTTATATCAATTTGAAGCCTTGAACGAGTAGAACATGATCCTACCTCTCAGAGGTCCTAAAACTGACGAAGTATAGTCGGAATATATCTTAAATATTCCGGTCAACCTGCAACTCGAGGAACTGGCCTATCCCGACATCCAAAACCTTCGAAAAATTATTCCCAGGTCTCTATGGAGTAGTTTTAAGACTCCCTTAAGCTTTAAAACTCCGTGAAATAACCACGATCACGACGGAGCAACAGAGCACCACGCCGAAGCTCCTAGGTTCTCGGGTTGTCGTGATCCGTTCTTTGATCCAATGGTATGGATGGGTTCGTGAAGTCACCATAAACACGTTGGTGCAAAGCTTAAGCTCGATCGATGAAGTTTGGATGGTGTTTAAGAGTTGAAGGCTCAGATCGTACGGACAAGGAAGAAGAGTCGAGAAGAGAGAAAGAGAAGGTTTGCACGTGTGAGTGTATGTGTGTGCTACGGGATTGGGCAGAAATAAAAGAAACAAAGCCTTGATGGCTATGGAATTAGGGCCTGACAATTGGTACAAGGTTGTAGGAAAAGAAAAGAAAATGATTGGTGGATTAAGTGTGAAACCAAAACTTATTCATCTACACCTATTTGTTCATAACATTTCCGTTACGAACTCGATTTGATCACATTAGCAGAAAAATAATAATTTAAAACTATACACATACATCCACGTCATTAAGCCTCGAGGGCATAATTGTCATTTCACATTCAATGATAAAAATATATAAATATTCGGGACGGGTTGTCACACTATTTATATGTTAACAGTAAATGTGATTCTTCTAGATATAAAACCTACTACATTTCCTTGTTCAATTGTAACTGTTAAAGACAATATTCATATACTTAGAGCTGCCATTCTAAGGTCCTCATTTTGAAAACCTGTGAGGTCAGTTTTTATATGAGCCATCAGATTAATTTTACAGTAAATTAATGTTAGGACCCGTCCCAAATTTAACAATATTTTATTACTAAAGGAATGAATTGACCAAAATGCCCCTAGAAGCTAGAATGTTAACTTTCATTAACCTTTGTGTCGTGGGACTCATGAACCATTCTTTTAGTGTATTCTTGTAGTACTCATCGCTACGAATGCGTAGGCGTAAGCAGAATTGAAATTAGAGTTACGGTGAAGATTTTACAAAATTATGAAACTTGAGGGTATTTTAGTAAATTTGTATTTAGACCTGGACTTCGGTTCGGGGTGTGTCAATTAAATATCGACTTAAATTATATATATACTAAAAGAGAAAAACAACTGAAACACTGTTCATAAGCATAATGTTCTTCCATTTTTGCCCTTCTTGATTTCTGTTATTTCATGTATGCCCCTGATATCCACGCGTCATCTGCAAAACATAATCTCCTCATCAAATATCTAAACTCAGCAAATGCAATTGCATAAACCCTAATAATTTTACACATTCAATTTCATCCCATCTTTTATCAATACTAATTCAAACCAATTAGTTACAAAGAACCAAAAAAATTGAGATTGTGTGGTTTCGTAAATTGGGATCCCTTTCTTCTTGAACGCGTGAACCCTTTTTTATATAAAATTTTCTGACGACAGTGGAAATTTTGAAACAGGTTCTTCTCTCTTTTTCATACGCGAAAAGGAAAAAAATAAAATAGTCAAGAGGAGAGAAGGGGATGAACAATCGAGAGAGAGGGATAAATGGAGGAAGGAGATGCGGAGAGACAATAGGAGAAGAAGACGGAATGTTTAACGCGAGAGCGAGAGTTCTTTTTAAACTTATTCATTTCACATAATTATTATGTTTCAGTGCAACAAGAATTATTTAAGTTGATAGTTTAAGCTATCATAAGATTAATTTAAGGACTTATATGAAAAAGCACCTCATGGGTCCTCAAAATGAAGCCATTCTAACAATGTTTTGTATTTTTTTTTTTTCGGTAAACTTAACTAGGTTTAGTATTCAAAACAGTCTGATACTACAAAACAGTCCCATATTAACTAGGTTTATTATGCTTCTGTCCATGTGACATTTTTGCTCAAGTTTGGATTGGTTTCAAGATCATCGTCTTAACATGAGAAGCATGGCCAGTGGGTCCAGCCCAAGGCTGCAGCATTTTTTGGATGACTTGGTGGTGAACATGGTCGTTTTTTTTTTTTTTGGTCAACAAATATGATCGCTTATGTTACTGGGTTTAGGGTTTCAAAAAATTGAGCACATCTGAACTCTTCCGAGTTTTCTTTCTTTTTTTCGTTCTACTTTTTTAGCCTCTTCACCTCTTTCTTTCTGATATAGTAGATCCAAGAAAATATATCAAATCCCGTTTCCTTTTCTCTCCCTGCGTTTGCACATCAATTTATATCCTTAGCATCCTTTTGAATGCTTCCATAGTATGAACACTGCATCCGATCGTTGATCGATTTCGTCTTCTATAGTGAAAATTCTTGCCCACACAAGGAAGAAGGCGCGTCATATCATGAAAAATTTTGGTCACACAAGGATGTTTTGAAATATCCCATATCGTATATGAGAAAAAAAGAGTTTAAATATCCTAACTCCACTCTCACTAATATTAGTCAGTAGTTTTATGGTTTATTGTGAACACAAAAATTATTGCATTAAATTTTGGTCCTTTTGCCCTAATTATGAAAACCAGTACAGAATCACAACTAACTTCATACCAGAACAGCTCATAAACTGATCAGACTTACAATATACAAAAAGAAGAATAATGAATAAGAAATTCAGCACAAGGCTTGTATACTTCCAGTCACAAAAGCCCTTTGCAAGCCGTCTTTTCCTCTAGTTCGGAGGCCAGTAAAAAATCCCCGCCTTTGAGCTGTCGTTCTTAAATATCAATACTGCAGAAAGATCATCCCAATATGGAACATCCACCCCTTCCATGGTCGGAGGAAGTATCAACGGCTTTGTCGGTGGCTCAATAACATGCCTAGATTTTTCATTCCTATAGAAGGTTGATGTTGCTTACTGGATATTCCTCATCACCTGTACCTGTAGTATCATCAATCGTAAATTGTCAAAACTCCGGTTTTCCTTTTTCATAAGAACTTTCTGTTTTCCTCGCTAACACTTCCAGTCGTAAAAATAATTTGAATCTGCTTCAGTTAATAAGTTGTGAATCAGCAGGGAACAGATTCCTTCTGGTCGCTTTGTTTCCTCTTCTTCTCACTTTTGTGTTGTGGCTTATTTGAAGCTCGGTCAGCCTTGGAAACAATCTTAGAGACGGTAAACCCAGCTTCTTCAAAAATGTATGATCTGTGAGGAAGTAATGCATTGCGAAGAACAATGTCGATACCATCATACGTCCAAACACTCAAAACTGCCTCTCCTTTAAGTCCAACAGCAAACCAACCAAGACCTGCAGCAGCAATATCCACCGAACTTGAATCCCAACTGTTTCCGCTGATTCGAAATTCCTTTCTCACCCACTGCCCAAGCTCCTTAACTCTATTCTCTCCAATTGGTGGCTGAAACAAGAAGGGACATTTTGGCATCAGAACAATTAATAAGACATTAAGACTAATGACTATTAGATAGAAAACCAAGACTTCGGAGAATTATCACTTGTCAACTAGTGTTAATACCTGCAATTGACGACCAAAATGTTCCTCTATCATTGTGCATGCATTTTCGGTTTTTCCCATGTGTAGTGGATGATAAGGAGATGCCCATACTGTAACATAAACAGAATCTACGGATGATTCTTCTATATCCAGCCTCATAAGCCCAGCGATATGAACTGAATACCCATCCTGTAACAGCCAAAGGACAAGAAATATTAGCTGTGATAAATGGAACAAATATTAACAGATCACATTGAACCTAAATTTGCAACAGACATTCTAAGATCAATGATGAACTATGCATTTGAACATAACCCAAAAAGTAGCAAAAGAGAGTACTTATCAATGGTAACTGAGCGTCCAATACACGCAATCAACTTTCTAGTGAGATATAAACTCAATAAATAAGGTTCTGAACACAATTGGTTACTGGATTTTTCATGCAGCCCAGAAATCGGTATATTTATCAAATTGTTGAGGTAGTTCCAATTGTTGTTGAACTCGAGCTGGTTGACGTGTACAAAGACAAACCAAACCACAAACTAAACGATACTATAAGGCAAGATCATGCTTACACAATTGAAGCAACGGGTGCTTAGTAATAGTAACAAAATTTGAGCTTTTTGATTCTATCTATTAACATGGTATGTGTTATTAAATTTATTCGCATTGGAAGAAACACATTACTGTGAGTTAACACAGTGATCTACTCAAAGTTCAGAAGATTAAATAACCAAATACGAATACCCAAAAGCTATAACTGCACATTCCTCCAAATTCAAGACCATATATGCAGTTATACATGAAATCAACAGGTACTTTACCACTTCACCTTTGTAATTGGTGGTAACGAAATCAAGAAATCACTATAAGGTACTTGATGCTCAAGTAAGCTTACCTTGATCCTGTACGTCATCGGTCTCAACTCCTTGCTAATGTTGACAAGACTTTGTTCCTCTCTTGTCAACCTAGTCGTAATCTGATGAGGATTCAAAAGCCCGGGAGTATCAAACAACTTAGTATGACCAGGTAGAACACCTTCCACTCTAACAATTCCCAATGTTGTTCCGGGAACTGGCGCTTCTGTCAGATGCGTAATCTTCCCTCCAACATGCTTCCCTATCGCATTTATCAGTGTACTCTTCCCGGCATTCTGCGCCCCTACTGCCCACACATTCCCTCTCGGTCCTGCCAAGCTAGTAACATCATCAACAAGATTCTTCAACCCCCAATCCCTCACAGAACTCACCAAATGCACACTCGTTATCTTACTCGCTCCGCCCTCCCTTGCTCTTGTCCTAACCCAATGCTCTAACCTCGTGGGCGACAACGAACTCGGTAAAAGATCAATCTTTGTCACCACAAGCACCACTCTCGGCACATTCCCTGATTTCCCCTGTTTCCAAGCTGTGAAATGCTCCTCAATTGTATCCGAAACCAACTTGGCAACCTTTTTAGGAAACGACCCATCGAAGTCTGCAGCATCCACCACCATTAGCACCACTGATCGGGTCCCCGACGTCAAAGCTAACTTCCTCCCAACCGTATGATCAAAATCAAAATCCGGTAGTAAATTCTCCACCGTCAGATCCTTCACTTTCCCGTAATGCCTCAGAGAATGACACCGTGCGCAGACCACCGGCTTTTCGACCTTGACTCCCACCAAATCGGCCTCAGAACTCAAGTTTTCGGGCTCGATTATGAGACCCCTTTTGAGAGAATCATTGAATTCGGGCACTTGACCAACGTGCTCGAGATGGGTCCCCAACCGATACGTCCTCGGATCCTTTTTCGAGGGCTTGAGGAAGAATCCGGGGTGTTTGGGGTCGGAATCCTGCATGTGAACTCCACACCCACGGCAGACATGGCGAGCTCCGGCGGTAGTTTCATCGTAATTTCCTTCGCGGTTAAAGGGCAAGGATTGAGACGAAGAAAATGGGTGGAAGAAAATGGTGGAAAATGGTAAAGATTGAGAATTTGTGGGATTTTGGAGGTGGGGTTTTGGGAATGAAGGGAAATTTGAATAGGGGGTTTGGGCTGGGAAGGATTGGGCGAGGAGGGAGAGAGAAAGGAGGGGTTTGAGCTTAGAGAGAGAGTGCGTTCGAGCAATCAGTAGCATGTCTTTCTTTTATTTTGAGATTGGAGGGGAGAGAGAGAGGTTCGCAGGGTTTAGGGTTTAAGCGGAGGAGGTGACCACCGTATTTTGTGGATGGGCGTAGGGTTTGGGCTCTGGTGATGATGGATTGGGGAAGAGATCCCATCGGCATCCCTCTCACCAAATCCTAGGGTCCGAAAATCCAGATCCTTGAAATTTGATTAAACAACTACAAATAATAGACCATTCTAAAAGTTGTAATAATTGTAACTGTTGAATCAAATTTTAAGAGTCCGCATCTTAGGATTCCTAGGACTTGGTGGGAGAGATTCGGATGGGATCTCTTCCCGATGGATTGACCCTCACTCAGTGACAAATATTTTGATTAAAAGTCAAATCAGAGAAATCTCTATCACTCAAATTCCGTTTACTAGCGGTAACTAGTAGTAGCACGCTCGCAGTCCCATTTGGAAATAAAACTTTAATCCAATTCGAATGTGAGATTGTCTTCTACTTTTTTCATTTTATCACTTGCACTCCCACTTAATGACACAATCTTTTAGTTAAAAGTAAATAAGCGCAATATATGTCACTCAAATTCCGTCTAATGGCGGTAACTAGTAGTGGGACGCTCACAATCTCTAATGTTTTTGGAGTGTGCTATCCACACACCTCTTTTTATTTCTCTCACACTCTTATTAATTTATGTCCGTTGATCTTCTTCAATTCATCTAATCCGACGGCCGAAAACCGAAAAGATGTGAGAGAAGAAAAAATGGGTGTGTGAACATCATACCCCTTGTTTTTAATTGAGGGAGGGGGTAGATGAAGTTCTTGTGTTCGGAAGTACATACATGGGGTGGGCGACCAAATACTATATCCTTCCTTTAGTAATGTGATCAACAAAATCACAAATACCAACACTCCTATGTTCAAAAGCAAATTGTTCTCGAGGTTTTTGGTTGCCAATCACAATCTCCATGTCTTCCACATAAATTAATTGATCATCATTCATCGACTAGTCTCCTACATCAACAATTGATAATCATCCACCGTCGTCATATGGAAGATCAAGATGGTCAAAAACAACATTATCCTAGTGTATAAAGCGATACGGGGAGAGAGATCGAATACCAAATGTAGAGTTCAACAATAAATGCTCTTAACAACTTAAGTTACAAGTCTTGCGTTTTACTTGCCGACAGAAGAACACAGGAGATGCACATCAAGAATCAACAAAAGAGATCTTCAATAAATTTTATCAAGCAAAAAATATCCGGCCTTTTACATAGAGCTCCCTCAATTCCTTCCAACCTTTTTATTTTTCGCAGTAAAAGGTTACAACATCTTTGAACAAGTTTCTAGTTTTTATATCTCAGTGTTCTTTCCATATACGGCCGGCGACTTTCAGCTTCAGCTCCTGCCTACTACCACCCGAGAAGAAGAGTGCTAAGTTCCTCTGAATAATTAGTCCGTCTTGACTGTCACGGACCTTTCGGTGACTATCTCGGATACTCCGAGGAATTCCTTGCCACATGAGCTTTCTACCACTGCCACTGACTTCAAGACTATAAGTGAATTGCCTCGCCTCATCATCATCGCCCATGAACCTTAGGAATGCCATGTAAACCGGTGCGGTTCCAATGTGGAATGCCTCAAAATGCAAGCAAAACTGACGGCCAAAACAGTTGAAAATCTGCACTACATTCAAAGTCAAAAATGGGTATGAATACATTGGTAGAGGTTGAACGGAATCAAATATGAGAAGATCGATTTTGTTTTATGATTGTTCATTCCAAAAAGATACTTATGAGACTGCAACATTTGTACCGCTTTTTCTACTCAGAAATTAAATACGTGATATGATAACAGAAACAAGGAAGTCATAGCAAAAGACAGCAATTTGTCCTTTCGTCGGGGATTAAGAAAGAAGGAGAATTTCAAATTTAGCTATGTCAGTAGGTCTTTGATGATTCAGACGCTGGACTAGGGAATTTCCCACAGCCTTTACAAAAATTTACTAAAAAATCGAAAGTTTTAAAGAAATACGTTGTCCTGAAATCAACAAAGGCACGTTGACTGGTAAGAGAAGAAAATACTGTATCAAGTTTTTTCGTGATACTTAAAAGATGCAATTCCCTTGACAAGATTGTTTATCGAAATGCAATTTGTGTATGTGTGTATGTAGGATATACATGTAGAGAGAGAGGGAGAGAAACATACTGTCAACATCCATGTAGCGTTTTCAACCTCTTGGGGATTGGATTTAACATATCTGTGGTTGAAAGTACTCCCGTCATGCATGTCGACCTTGTGATCATTTTTAAGATGCATCATAAGGAATTGGATATCTCCAGTGACAGAACATTCAGCTCCAGCGTAAGGGCAGCTGTACGGACGATAGTTACAGATTTTCTCATGCTTTAGCTTGCTGTAGTATGGGAATATATCTTGGCAACCATAAATTTGGTATCTACAAGGAAGATCCAGAGACTCTGCTACTTTCTCCAGTGCCAAGCACCTTATATTTCCAAGTTCGTTTCGACAAGTGGGGCAACAGTTGTGCACTCTGACCTTACAGCTCGAGCAAAGAGTATGGCCATTTGGACACTACAATATACAATATAAGCTTCAATAAGTTCTCACTTCGACAAAAATAATATCTTAGAACATGTATATTAAAACCTATGTGCATGCAATCGAATCTGAAGACCATATAATGATGTTCAAGATAGGATGGTGTATCATTATGCTAAATTGTGTATGACAGTATTTCTCAATTGATCCTTCACATTCGATGAGTAGGCAGTTCTTAAGAAATCCAGTTTTGGAGTTCAAGTTTTTTGAGATTTACAACTTTGTGAATGTTTTCGAGTTGTATATAGTTGTGGCGGCATAAAGACCTTTAAATTTCAATTGTATAACTTTATAGAACTACCAGATGCTTAAAACCCTATTAGCATCAATTGCAGGATTTTTCTTATTCTTCGACCAAAAGAAAAGACATATTCCTATTAAAAGAAGCATGGAATCCTCCTTGATCATTTAAATTTAAACAAATATTAAGACATACCTGGTGAATTGGAGGACACATTAAATTCATGCAAACAGGACACTCGAGCAGATCATGCACATTACTATTTGGTGGCAGTCCAGGATTTCCAATCAAACCAGCAGCAGCTTTTCTGAAAGGGGAAGCCCTTAAATCAGCGGTGGAAGTTGCAACATCAGTATCTGCAAATGCCATACGAGACTCAGCCACATCTTCACAGAAGCGACCTCCAGGAGACATGTTTCTTCTTCAAATGTCAAAGCTGGTACTCTCAGATTGGGATCAATATCATGGTATTTTTCCCGAATTGTGTCACTTTCCTCAAGTGTCAATTAAATTACCCTGTCATTCCCCCATCGGAAGTTTAGTGTTCTGCATAACTTTTCTTTCAACGAAATGCATGTAGTTGATGTAATGGAAAGCAAGGTATTTGTCAGAAAAAGGCATGAAATAAAGATGCCAATCTACAGTTTCAAGAAAGCCATATAATAGCATTGAATTAAACTTTAGGCACGTGAAAAACCATAAACTCGTGCATTCGGAAGAGTTTGAGGTAGGATTACGGGTGAGAAAGGGATACGATACCTACTTGCAAAACTTCAGATCAGATTTGTGAATTGTTAGAAAGGCTTTAAAATCCGATATCCTACTTGCAAAACTTCAGAACAGATTTGTGAATTGTCAGAAGGCTTTAAAATTGGATTTTAAAGCCCAAAATCCCATCTTATAAACTAACAAATGAAACAATGAGATCTAATTCCTTGTTTAGTAGAACACCTCTTGATTCATTACCACTCCACCCCTAAACCTACACCAATTATCTTAGATTCTACAAGAGATAATGACAGAATATACGAGCAGTTCCAAATTTATCACGGTCATTGGTCAACAAGATCTTTCTCGAACGGAAATTATAAGCAATGATTCCATAGCAGTTTGCCGTTACAATGGTATTTCCTATTCACAATAAAACCTATCAAACTATTAACAGAAGTAATTGGAGAAAAAAGAAGTTTACTTGAGAAACAAAACCAATCAAAAGAAGTAAAAAAAATGCCTAATTTGCGTGTGAAGAAAACTGGAACAACAATTCCCTCGTGCCTTTGGAAAGTAAGAAAATTTGCAGAGAGAGTAAAAGTAGTTGCCCTGTTTTCTCAGCATGAAGCCTAAAAAAGCATATAATAGTCTTGTGCTTCACATGATTTATCAAAAAGGTAAAATTATCAGATCAAACAACTTCCAAGTGCTTTTGAGAATCCCTAAAAACTACAATGCACAGTGAAGATCCCTGCAACAATAAATTATTGTAAAGCGGAAGAAAACAAGATTGGTACTTGGTAGTGATTATTTCCAGGTAAGATGCAACAAAAAGTGGAAAAAACTCAGAAGCAAAATCCAGAAGCTGCTTTTACTTTTCAATTTTCATGGCATTCTTCAGCTCATTTTTACAAAAGCACTTTCAGGAAATGAAAATTGAACACTACGAATTGCATACTCCAAAACCCAATTCACGAATTCAACAAAAATTACACTTCCTCAACCAAAAGCTACCAAATTTAAATAAAAAGAAACACACACAAAAAAAATTAAAAATTAAAATAAAAAATAACGGGAAGAAATAGAAAATCTTACCCAGAAGTCAGAACTGCAATAATACCCCAACGGGAAGAAAATAGAAAACTGCCCAATTCCCAGATGAGATTTTGAGTTCAAACGCTTAAATATTCAAACTTTAATCCACCATCACCCGCCAATAATTGAAGCAATTTTTTTTTTCACCAAGAGATTAAAGACAAGCAGAAGAAGGTGTTGAGGTGGAGAAGAATCCGTGAAAGCTGGCCCGGATTCGGCGTGTCTTAGTTTGTTTTGGGCATGACAAAGTTTTCAAGTTTCAAGTTTCAAGAGTCCAACCCTATCTCTCCCTCAAAGAAGATAATGGATTTTCATTTTTCGATTTTGCCTTCCCCTTCCTTCCGCCTTGCACTAGTGAGAGAAATTTGTGATTGTGACCGGAATACGAGGTCACGTGTTTTAATAGAAATTTTATTTTTTAAATTATTAACCTTTTAACATGCTTATCTTATTATTTTTATAGTGATACGTGATGTATCATTCTGTGTACCAATCATACTAGCGTGTGTGTATGTGTGCAACCCACTCCCTAACGAGAGATTTTTTAATATGACAGGTACACATGATGATACATTATGTGTCATTATACAAATGATAAAATATGTGTGTTAAAAAATTAATAACTTAAAAAAATAAATTTTTCTACCACTTATATAAAAACACATGATGTACCTCTTATATTTAAGTCAGAATGAAAAGCTTCTTCTCCCTCGCTACCTCCAACACCTAAGCACACTCGGACTATATTTTATTGTATTTTCATTCAAATTAATTGATTGATTGATTGGTAATATTCACAGATAGAATTAGACCCTGCTGTAAATTTATTATCTTAAAACTATAAAAAAAACAGTAAAGCGATTATATGTTTATTTACTTAAAACGACCTTAGTTGTGAATATAAATGATGAAACTGATATTATGAACAAAAGTAATATTTGTGTTTAGTTAACATATCGTGTTTCTAAACCATAAATTAGTTTTCATTTATTGATATATCATTGTTTCCAAAGATGATTTTTATATAAAATTTGTGATCAGATTCATTTGTGTAAAGTTTCTCGTTGATATTGAGAATGTATCTGTTTGTTGACTTTAGTAGACCTTGTTAAGAACTTTTAAAAAATTATTATAAAAATTGAAATAACCGCTTAACGGATTATAAGTGATACAATACATGATTTATTTTTCATTTATTGATTGATAGATGTGTATTCCTAAATTTTCATATTTAGCAATATCCAAGTTAGTTACACGTTGTTGTAAAAGAAAATTAAAATACATAATACTATATTATTGTTTGATACCATCCCTACTCTACCCCCTACAATGTTTTCGATGTATAATTGGAAGTTCTTCTCGTGTATTTTTTTATGATTGTCTATAATAGTGGCTCAAAGGTAAGCATTCCTAACCATTGCCTTCATTTGGAAGAGATTTTCAATGTATTAAAAATACGATTCGGTATATTAAATGTTATAATACAAATTGAAATAATTTATTTAGTACTCATTTACTTGTATTCGTACCGAGACATATACGGGCACACATAAAAATTTCTGCCCAATTGGCGTTGGGAAGGTGACACTTCCCGCACGCAACGTTTTGAATAGTTTCCTCCTGGCAATCTGGCCGATAAACAGAGTGGGGGGTGGTGGTCAGGTGGAGGTGAGTCCATGGGATGGGGATTTGGATGCAATTGCACGGTCGATGCCGAAACTGAGTCAACATGACCAAGTCACTGACATGGATCCAACCTGGGACAGGTGATGGCTCCTATGAAAGAGACAATCCTCTGTGGTTTCATGGGTTATGGAATTCATGTGAACTAGAGTTTTATAGGATTTTGAATGCCTATAAAGACCATGTGGTCATGAAAATGTCCGAATCCAATGTTAGTTTCTGGTTTTCCATATTTGTTATTTCTCTCGTCAAGGCAACCAACTATGATTTAGGAGCAAATTAGATTTAAGAGAAATGTTACGTACAAAGTGTTTTTGGATACGTGAATGACTGTTAGTTGTTAATGTAAGTTTCGATAATTGATAATCATTTTTATGAGCAATTTTTAAGTGTTAATGTAAGTACCTAAGCAACTTTTACAAGTACAACTCTACTTAAAAAGTTATTGATATTTCCACCAATAAGCCATTAGATATTCACCGTGTCCATGTATAGACAATATATGTGTTGAGTTCATCGTATAAGCATAGTCTAACGAAATGCAGCGAGTGCACATGAAAAAGTTTTTTTAGATTAACAAGGATCACTAGTCCATTTAAGCAATTTAATGTAACAATGTGAAATTCATCAGTATAACTTAGTAAAGTAATGCTCGACATCCTATTTTTTTCTACATTTTTCGTCATCAACAAAATGTCATGATTTAATGATCACCAAGAAGTTTCCCCACATTGCAAGTAAGAGAAATGTTAAGGAGACTCTCTCAAAGTGAGACTCTTTATTGACTCTTTTTCACCTCACAATTTAACGTCAATTTTTTTACCAACATTATAATCATTGTGCCAAAAATACGAGGTAACATAAAATTCATAGAACTTTTTAATGAGTGTCCTAACATTTCTTTTGTAAATAATGTAATCTTTATTTATCCTTGGATACCACATAAAACGCATCCCTGTAAAGTTGTTGTGTTCCATGTTTGGTGTCACAAACACCGGCAAACGATCGACAACGGCATTTGAAGAAGTCAAGGTGATTGAACAAAGTAATTTTTTGAACTTTTTTGCATGTTTCTTTGTGCTAATGGTAGCTATATATGTAAAGATATAATGTATACTATTTTATGTCTCCACATTGGGGGTCCTAAGCCAATGGTGGAGGACCAGTTGGCAGTTAGGGTTGAAGGCTAGAGATTTCAATACGACATTGTAGCCTTTTGTGTATCATAATTTACGAAGGATAAGAAAACGACATACATCCATTAAATCAATGTTTAAGATGTGCCATTAGAAGATTTTTTTAGCTTAATATAATCGAAATTGGACCATGTCATTCCACGTTCTTGTAACAAGGGCCGCCGTCAGTCCGTTGCGGGTCTATCGATGTACTTGTTAAGTTTGTTCTTTCATGTTTTAATTTAGTTGTTTTGGACAAAGGATTTATCATAGTAGCAATCACTTAGTACTGATAACCAATGGATGTCAATGTTTCTTAATATATGAATGAATGATCTGTTCATGAAATCAAAATAATTGAAATTGGATTTCTAATTTCAGCGGTAAAACATTTCTCGCCACATCAATGACAAAGTTCTAATCTTCCTTAATTTTCTCTATAGGGTCGAACTTTCTGCATATGGTGGTTTGCTTTGTGGTTTCTCACGGCTTTGGTTATTTCATTATTTCATCTCCATCTCTAGCAACTCTAGGAAGAAATTGCCCAAATGGACTTTTAATTATGTAATATATATTATAAAATATGGATGGCCTTCATAGTTTAGAGGAAAAAAAGACAGAAAAGATAATACCTAGGTACTCACTTTCTGATTTGGCTCAATAAAAAAATGCCACATGTTTTTTGTTTTTTAAAGTCCAAGAACAATCAATAACATGTCTATTATTTTTAAAACAATAAAACATGTCTCAAAATATCATTGGACAAAATCAAAAGGTAAGTACTCACCAGTGAGTACTCAAGTATTATCCAGACAGAAATACGTGTGGTGATTTTTTAATACATTTATTTGGTTATAGTTTCACTAGTTAAGGATCTCAACTAAATAATTGTCATTTAGTATTACGCTCTAGTGATATTCTTCCCGAAAATAACGGCGAGTTCGCAACCAATTTGTTCCCACATTCCATTCGTGTAAATATATAGTTATATAAAGAACCTAGCTTAAATAATTAGTTTGGCATAATGTTTTGGTGTTGTTCTATGAAGTGAGATTTACCAAAGCATTAAGAAAGGGAGCCACCAATTGCCTAAAACACCCCCAAATTAACTTATTATTTTTGGGGCTTTATGGCGTTTGGGCTTGTAGTTCAATCTTTTGTCTATGATATATGGTTCATGTCACAAATTTTTGAGTTAATTTAACCTACACAGTGGTCCAGAAGGCTAATAAGAAAAGATGATGGGGTTTTGATGTAAGAAGAAAGAATGCTTTTCAATGATGATTTTATTTCATATCAAAACAAGGTATATATACAACCCTATACAGATATGGGAAAGAATAAGGGAAGAATAATTACATCCTAAACTAGGAAACCAATTACAGTAGGAATCCCACAATTATAGGAATCCTAATATAAGTCAACACTCCCCCTCAAGTTGGTGCATAGATGTTGCACATGCCCAACTTGTCTAGAAATCTGGAGAACTTGTTACTAGAAACCGCCTTCGTGAGAATATTTGCTACTTGGTCGTCCGTTCCTATGGGAGGAACCTCAATTAATTTACTGTCTAGCTTCTCTTTAATAAAGAACCGATCAACCTCTACATGCTTGGTCCGATCATGTTGCACAGGATTATGAGCAATATTCCGTGCCGCTTTATTGTCACAGAATAACTTCATAGGTAGATCTTGTTTGACCCCCACATCTTGCAACAGAAACTTAAGCCACAAGAGTTCACAAATACCGAGTGCCATGCCTCTAAATTCGGCTTCTGCGCTTGACCTTGATACGACATTCTGCTTCTTGCTTCTCCACGTTACTAGATTTCCCCCAACAAAGGTGAAATACCCAGATGTCGAGCGTCTATCATCCGTCGATCCTGCCCAATCAGCATCCGTATAGCACTCAATTCTGAAATGCTCATTTTTCCGAAATAAAATTCCTTTACCAGGGCTTCCCTTTAAGTAACTCAATATTCTCATAACTGCACTCATATGTTGTTCTCCTGGATTGTGCATATATTGACTAATCACACTTAAGGCATGAGCAAGATCAGGCCTAGTGTGAGCCAAGTACATTAATCTTCCTACTAACATTTGATACCTCCATTTATCAACCGGTACTTGGTTCTGATCTATACCCAACTTCATTCCTTCGGCCAAAGGAGTAGACACCGGCTTACATGCTGTCATACCGGTTTCTTCCAACATGTCAAGAACATACTTCCTTTGTGATAGAAATATCCCGGACTTGCATCTTGATACTTCAATCCCAAGAAAATATTTCAAAGGACCAAGATCTTTCATTTCAAACTCTGTGGACAAATAACTTTTCAAGGCTGCTTGCTCAACAGGATCATCACCAGTAACCACCATATCATCCACATACACGATTAGAGCCGTAACCTTTCCGTTCTGGTGTTTCAGAAACAACGTGTGATCCCAATTACTCTGTATATACCCAAATGCCCTCATGGACTTGGTAAATCTACCAAACCAGGCTCGAGGAGACTGCTTTAATCCATACAGTGATTTCTTGAGCCTACATACCTTTTGTTTCCGTTTGTCCGAATCACTGCACCCTGGTGGAAGATCCATGTAAATCTCCTCAGTCAGATCTCCATGGAGAAAAGCATTTTTTACGTCGAACTGTTGCAAAGGCCAATCCAGATTTGCTGCTAAGGACAGTAGAACACGAACTGTATTGATCTTTGCCACTGGTGCGAATGTATCAGTGTAATCAATACCATATTTCTGTGTATACCCCTTTGCCACTAATCTTGCTTTAAAGCGATCTACCGTTCCGTCGGCTTTATATTTTACTGTATAAACCCATTTGCATCCCACTGTTTTCTTTCCGGCTGGCAAGTCTGTTATGTCCCAGGTAGCATTCTTCTTCAACGATCTCAATTCTTCGTTCATTGCATCTTTCCAGCGGGAATCTGCTAAAGCCTCCTGCACACTGTTAGGAATAGATACAGTAGATAATTGATATACAAATGACTTATTTGATTCTGACAGGTGACAGGTAGACACATAATGGTTTAATGGGTATCTCACTCTGGAATCAGAGTTTGGCTCACTCATGGAATACTTGTGTTTACACTCAGGATCTGCCTCATAAGTGGGTTTGGGAATACCTCTATTAATACGCTCTGGAAGGCGACGAAGTGGAGGTGCATCCGGTGTAGAAGACGATTGGTTATGAGAAGTAGTATCTCGTGACACATGCTGTAATTGCTGCTCTGTTTCACTGCAATTGGGCAGCTGCATCTCATCTTCCAACTCAATACCCGTGAGACCCGTGGGCTGCTCCTCTTCTTGACGTGTTGGCTGCTCCTCAGTAGGCTGCTCGGTAGGACTAAACCCAGAAAACACGGGCTGCTGCCCTTCCCCAGGTGCCGTGGGCTGCTGCCCTTCCCCAGAAGCCGTGTACTCCAAGCTCAACACGTCCCTATCATCGCGAGTCAGAACTTCATCATTGCAGTACTCCCCCTGAAGTGAGGACAGGGAGGAACCAAAGAACATTTCATTCTCGTGAAAACTTACATCCTGAGTAATAAACATCTTTTTACTCGAAGGATGATAACAACGATACCCTTTTTGGGTAGTAGCATACCCCAAAAAAACACAACGAAGAGCTCTAGGTTCAAGTTTAGTCTTCTGTTGAGGTGGATGGAGGTGAACAAATGCAACACATCCGATGACCCGTGGGGGAAGATTGGGAGTCGGGGGGCTGCTAGTCTGAGATGTGAGAGCCTGAAATGGCGTATGGAAGTCGAGAGTCCGAGATGGAAGGCGATTAATAAGATAGGTTGCAGACGTAAGTGCCTCTCCCCAATAATAGAGAGGCAGATGTGCCGCAAGTAGGGAAGCACGAACCATTTCTAACAAGTGTCGATTTTTCCTTTCTGCAACCCCATTCTGTTGAGGAGTATACAGACACGTGGTCTGATGAACAATACCATGCAACTCTAAGAATGAACGAAGTTCCATATTAACATATTCTCCCCCATTGTCACTGCGAAGAACCTGGATATTCCTGTTGTATTGTACAGCAATCATTTTATGAAACCGTTGGAAGGCCGAACTAACTTCACTCTTCGACTTTAACAAAATAACCCAAGTCATGCGGGTACAATCATCAATAAAAGTAACAAACCAATGAGCACCACCAAGAGTGGCTACTTTTGACGGTCCCCATACATCAGAATGCACAATCATAAAAGGAATAGTACTTTTATTTAAACTGGGAGGAAAAGAGGTTCGATGGCTCTTAGCCATTTCACAAACATCACACTTAAACTGAGAAACATCAGTCTTGACAAACAAACTAGGAAATAACTTATGCAGATAACCAAAGGAAGCATGCCCAAGTCGCCGGTGCCACATCCAGATGTCTGATACTTTATTAGTAACCCCTTGAGAATCATCAACGGAAAGAGCTTGAGTCAGCAAGCTAGAACTACTGGTGGTCAACTCCAAGTAATAAAGTTTCCCTCTTCTAATACCATAACCAATCGTCTTCCGCGTCCGGATATCCTTAAAAACACAAAAATATGGCAAAAAAATAACCAAACAATGTAAGGCAAGGGTTATTTGAGCAACGGACAACAAATTATAATTTAGAGAGGGAACCACAAGAACAGTGTCAAGTTTCATGGTATCAGAAAGGGAAACAACGCCTTCCCCAATAACAGGGACGGCATTACCATTAGCAACATTGACCTCGGTTTGTGTGGATGTTTTTAGTGATGGAACCTGTCTAGAATCACAAGTCATATGTTCAGTAGCTCCGGAATCAATTATCCATGTATTATTCATAACAGAAGTAGAAGTACTGAGTGCCTTACCATCACTTCCTGCCGCAGCTATCATGGCAGATGCCTTGTCCGCTATCTGATCCGAATCATTCTTGGTTTCGACAATGGAGGCTCGAGATTTGTTGCACCGAGGATCACGGGTCTTATCCCAATTCTCGGGATATCCAATCAGCTCAAAACAACGACTCTTGGAGTGTCCCGTCAGGCCACAATGTGGGCACTTACCTTGTGGACGATCCCGGCTTGTCTGGTTTGGCCGAGTTGATCCAGGCCGGTTTTGTACCCCTTCTCGATTCGACCCACTAGATGATCCACGGGCCCTTGCTGCCATGGCAGCAGACTCCCCCTTGTCAACCTCTGTCTTCATTGCTTCCTTTCGATCGGCTTCTCGACGAACATAGGCATAAGAAGCCTGCAGGCCAAGTGGGGGATCCTTCCGCAGCACTTCTCCACGCACCTGATCAAACCCATCATCAAGACCACCAAGAAACACATAGACCCGTTGTCTCTCAGTGGATTTCTGAAACACTTTGATGTCATTCTCACACTCCATGGATACTTTATTAAAGTGATCCAATTCTTGGAAGATCTCAGTGAGCTCCCCAAAATAGGTAGCTAAGGGTCGGTCATTCTGACGCAGACGGGATGCCTTCTGATTCAACGAATAAATTCTAGCCTCGTCATTCTCATCAAAGTAGGCAGCCTTCAAGGAGTCCCAAATCTCCTTCGATGTAGACAACCGAATGTACCGTTTCATAATCTCGGGCTTCATGGAAGACAAAAGCCAACTCTTAATTTTTTGATCTTCAGAAAACCAATCATCATATTTAGGATCATCTTCGCTAGGTGCCTTGATAGACCCACGAAGATATCCCATCTTCTTCCTTCCAGCAATATGAATTTGAATGAGAGGAGCCCATAAATCATAGTTCTTTTCATCCAAAACCATACCAATATTAAAGCTTGAATTCTCTGACTGCACCATAATTGGAGCAGCCGCTGAAACAATCTGTGAACCAGCCCCCTTTTCTTCAGCCATCTCTCTGTTGCTTCGGTGTTGACTGACACAAACTAGGCAGAGGAAAAAAAAACGGCAGCGGTGATGGGACCTAGAACACGTTGGACAAATCAACAGGGCAGCAACACCCTATCTGGTGCTCGCTGCAATCTGTCAGAGCAGCAACACCTTCTCTGGTGCTCGCTGCAATCAGTCAGGGAACGGGCAGCAACAACCCTACGGTTGCTCGCTGCAATGGATCAGGTACACGGCAGGAAAAATTAGGGTTCAGTTTTTTTTTTTCTAACCCGGCTCTGGTGCCAAGAAGAAAGAATGCTTTTCAATGATGATTTTATTTCATATCAAAACAAGGTATATATACAACCCTATACAGATATGGGAAAGAATAAGGGAAGAATAATTACATCCTAAACTAGGAAACCAATTACAGTAGGAATCCCACAATTATAGGAATCCTAATATAAGTCAACACTTTTAAAGTAACCAGAACTGATGGGGAAACTTTAATCACCTGTGTACTAATGGATAAACAAAATCGAATGAAGATAACTACTTTAATTACTCTATCAAGTTTAATTAGATCACAATCAAGAGTTGGCTTTGAAATCACTGCTCACTCTTGCCCTCTTTTCAAGCATTCATCAATAATTTGTTCTTTTCAGGGTCTCTTAGGATTCATATGATTGGCATTCGACATGAAGAACGGAGTGCCGGTTATCGTAACGCACTCTCTTTCCTTCTTTATTCAGGGTTGAGAATGATAGCATAAAATATTGCATATACAGAGCTTTTTTAGGATCTCTTATCGTTCAAATTATACATGTATATAACTATATATATGCGATGCGAGCTACATGTGGAATATTACAACAGCTTATATGTGTAACTCTCCATTTCCCTTTTGAAAACCTATAGCTAGTTGATTTTTTGGACTTATGAATTAATTCCACCGGATTACGGTAACATATATATAACGATACTTCAGATATTACCCAACAAAAGAAGACCATATACTACAGAGCTACATGTGGAATATTACAACAGCTTATATGTGTAACATTAAAGAATGAACTGAATATTATCATGTACGTGGTGATGGCTGATCAGCAGCAGTACTGCCTGTTGGCAAGTCGGAGATGAAAGCCAGAATCCGGTTAATGCTAGCAGAACGAAGGGGCTGAAAGCTGTTGAATGACCTCAATTTGTTCTTGGAGAAGAGTCTGGATGAACTGGAAAGGATCAGATAAACCAAAGCTTGAACTACCACAAACATAGCCACCTTCATAAATGTGTTATTTACCAACGCCAAGGAAGTGATCTCAACCACCATTTTCTTTTCTTATAATTTTCTTATCTAATGAAGTAGTTGCAGAAAAGTTTGAGAGAAGGCTTGCAATGAATACAATTTGCTCAATTATTTGCTATATATAGGAGGAGAAAAAGGAAGAGCAGCGGCCATAAGTCGCCTCCTAATTCTTGACTTTTTTTAGGCCAATCAGCTGAGAGGTTGTTACTTGACCGCATATGCTTAATTATATGTACTTATATAATAAATTAGTCCGCGGCATATGCTTGGCTGCACAGGACTTTCAAAGGGCCTTGCTTCTTTTTTCTTTCCCTTCTTCGCATAGATTATTTAGTGTGACATTTGCACGGTAACTCGATCGGTGTTATTAATTCACTCGTAGTATAATATGTGTATTTATTATTAACGTACATTTTAAGTTTATAAAATATTAATTATATAATTATTTTTTTTCTATTTATAATTATTTTATATGATAACATATAAAATAATATCATTACGCTAACATGTGCGTGTCACACTAATTTTTTTAATAAAGAGTTGATTTCTAACTAAGCCACTATCAATAATGGCAAAGCCCATTTCAAGGCTCTCCTAGGCTATAGCATAGCGAGAGTTTTGGTTCTTTAAGCTTAACTTTTTTTATTAATCTTTTGGCTATTTTATGATTTTTAATTGTCATATTCCACTTAGGGAATGAAAATTTTGAATCTTAAGGCTATTTTTGAGGTAAATAAGAGCTAATAAATGTTAAATAAACTCATCACTTTAACCAATATTATAATTTAAAAGTAATAATTAAGTTAAAACTTTCATATTACAAATAGTTCCTTATTTTATTCAGTTGAAAGTTTTGAGGCTAGAAGCTTAGAAAACATAGTATAAATTCCTTGCTTCAATTGTTACTTTCAAGTTTACTATTATATAACTTTATGTAGACAACAAAAAATTGAAAAATTGATTTCATGGTAATAATTTTAGCTTAGCCCACCCACTAAATAATTCCTAGCTACGTCATTGGCCACTATTATATGTCTCTAGAAAGGTAATTAGGATTGAGGTCTAGGGTTTTGGAAGTTCATGCAAATGGAGCAGGTGGTGGCTTAGCTACTTTTATCAAACAACTAAAAGTAGAAAACCAAAAACGTCATCAAACACGAACCCAAATTTGTTGAATTACGGAGGCTGATCTGGCCCTGACAATACACGCATATCACTTTAATCATGATTTGTAACGTCCAAGTATGCTTTTAGATTAGAGAAAGAAAAAGAAGCAACAGTCTCCCCCCGTATATGTGTTTGCTTTGGTGCCAATCTATATTGTGTTCATTCCTACTCAATGAAGTTATTATTCAAGTTCATCACTCGTGTTTCTTATTATACATGCAATTACAAGGATACAATACTGGTACTGTTACATGTTTTGATTGCACACAGTATCTTGCTGTAACGTGTCACACATGATAAATTGAGCGCATGCAATATTTAAATTAAAAACAACTTATGTAACGAACTTTACCGTAACGTTACATTTTAATTTAATAATCCGTTGTTGTATAGAAGAAAGCTCATAACAATGTATTCTTGCACAAAGAGTCATGCCAACTTCCATATAAGTTTTAAGTAAACAGTAGTATCTGTCTGAAGGGGATCAACACGTGTCAATAAGTTGTAGGCTAAGTTATGGAGTCATCGATATTACACACTGCTGTCAGTGCCTGCCTTATAAAGCAAGACGCGTGTCGTTTTCGGTCTGCATACTTGAAAAAGTATATAGGGATGCACTATTCCTTTCCCAGCCTAACCAACTTGAACAAGAAGAAGAGCAATCTTACAGTTTTTACTCGGAGAATTTACGTATATCACTCGGTGTTGAAAGCAAAAATGGCGTCCCACAGACAGACATACAGAGCCGGTGAAGCCAAGGGCCAAGCTCAGGTATATATATACACATACTCTTTCACAATGTATGCACTGACATGATAGTTTAGCCACGTTTGAAATAACATATATTGGTTTTGGTACTCCAGCAATTAGCACATCGAACCTGAGTATTTTTTAATTTTTGTACACGCTGTAGCAGTGAGAGAAACTTAATAGAAAAGTCAAAGTCGGTCTCCTTAAAATGTGTCGATTGTGTCACATTTCACTTTTTTACTTATGTTGTAAAAATTATTGATACGTCGTCGATAATCTTATTCATATTATTATCATCAAAACGGATTTTGACATAATATTGATCCATTTTGAATGATACTGATATACGCTCGTTCTTTTAATATTTAGGAAAAGACGAACCAGGTGATGTACACAATTGGGCAGAAGGGCCAGGAAGTGAAGGACAATACCCACGAGACGGCCCAGGCAGCCAAGGGGGTGCAACTAAAACAACTAGAGACAAAGGTCAAGAGAAGGGAGAAGTTACAAAGGCAAAGGTATGGCAGAGCAAGGAGGTGACCAAGGAGAAGGCCTCAGAGGTGGGCCAAAAGGCCTAAGGCACTGCTGGGGCCGCCAAGGAGAAGTCGGAGGGGTTCCTTCAGCAGACAGGAGAGAAAGTGAAGAACATGGCACAGACTACTGCCAAGGCTGTGAAGAATACGTTTGGCATGGCAAAGGACGACGAGGAAGAAGACCGCGTTTACTATAGGAAGGAGAGGGACTAATGATAGGGATTTTACCATCTGTAAAAGTAGGGATAAAAACACTTAAAAATACTTGTAAGAATAAGGTTATTGTAGTATAGCAGCTCAAGTAATTTAGTTTTCTGTAAGGATTGAATGAATAATTTATGTAAATATCAAATCTTAATTAATTATTTGAAGACGATTGCAAGAGGTTGGTTTTGAGTTTAAAAATAATAAAAATGAATTTAATTAAAATGAATAAAGAAATTAGCAAAGTAAAAAAAACAGAGGAAAATGTTTTGAAAACCAAATTGTAAAAGCCTAAGGTTCCGCCGTCTCCTTAACAATCCGATGTAGATTTACCAATTACTTATGAATTACCCATGCAACTTTGAATGTTAGGTTTTCCTAATGCATATTCTACTCGTGGTATTCAAGCTAAAACATATATTAAACATGCAATCTGTCCGTGGTATTCATATCAATTATAAACATGCATGACTCATTATGCTTTGTGAAAACCCTTTGAAAAACCATGCAACCCTTAAGACGTGGTATTTATCCTAGGTGAAATTACAACTATTAATCACAAGAAGCAATAATCAATTCCCGGTGGTATTCTGACCGAATTGCATCCGATTACTTATCTAAACATCCTAATGGTAGCTAAGCATTAAGATATAAAGACAATTCAAAGCATGCATGAATAATATCATAAGCAATTAAATAAAAACTACATATTCATGCTAAGACTCAAGGCATCGCCCTAACAAACGAAACTAGTTACGAACAACCATAAAACAAAATATTATTAAAAATATGGATAAAAAATATCTTGAAAATAAACTTGAATTGTCAAAAGCAATTCTCCAAAGTAATGTGTGCATTTCCCCCTAACCTAATGGCTAAATATCTTATTTATACTAATACAAAATAAAACCCTACCTTGAAAAAGTCTTAGAATAAAACTAGGAAACATAATTAAATGATAAAACAGAAAATTAAAGGTTTCCTATTTGAACTAGAATTCGGAGTTCTCAGAAAATTAGTCTTTTGACCGACTCCGATTTGGTCCCAAAAGATCTCTTTTTAAAGCTGGAGACGTCCCCTACAAATCCTTAATGAATCTTCCCAAAAATATGTCATATTGACTTCAAAATACCCAAAACGTCCAGAAACATCAATATGGGAAAGCTGCACGTTGGGCCTTAATTTCATCGCCACGGTCAAACGGCTTGGTAGAAAAACATCTTGAAAGACTCACGAACATCCTCTAATTGAAATTACTCCAAAATTCATCCGTTTTGTTACTTTTTGCTCCAGAGGAAGTCAAATGTCCTACATTAAAAATACATAACAAAGTATCAAAATTCTACCAAAATAACCAATAAATTAATACTAATAATAAGGTAAAATATATAGTATAATATCGACTTATCAACTAGTTTGACATTGTTTTATGTTGTTTTAATGTCTGTTTCTTCAGCCGTTGTTTGTGTTTTTGAGTTTTGTTGGTTATGTTGTCGTCAGCTGGGCAAGTTTTTTAAGTCCTCTCCCCTCTCTATGTGAGATGGGGATGTAGCGCTGCATTTGGTTTTCCAGTGTTGTAGGAATCAGATTGCAATTTTCAGTCGCATATAAAATGCAATCTGCTGAATAATTCCTGTATTTCACTTGTAGCATTTTCTTTATTTTATATAATCCATGCCTTTAAAAATACAAAAGTCTAATTCACGTCTAGAATTGAATTGAATAACATACTGTATTGATGGTATATTGAACGAGAAACGATAAATTGTATTTGACTAAAAGGTGATGATTACTCAATCTAGTCCCCTCGAAACAAAAAATCATTCACTTTGCCTTCAATATACCATAGATGATGAGTTATCAATTCATTCCAATCCTAGAAACCAAATAAGGCTACGAGGAATTAGAATTATTCTGATTTCTAAATTTTTTTGCCTTGGAATAAAAATGTACAAGAGTTCTATGCTAATTACAACCCGTAACCAAATACACCGAAAACTCAGAGACTAAAACTGATTATAAGGTATCCCACACCTATTCATATTGTTCCCCGATTCAACTATTTTCTTTTTTCAAATTTATTTCACAATAGTTTACGTGAGTTTGACGCTTACTATAACAATCGTAATTATGTCTTTTGTTAACGTTGATGTTTTCAGTAACTATGATGGCTGATACGTTCGGGTTTATTCATCTCTTTAACTCAAGATTTCAGTTCCTTTTCGTCCATTTTTATCCTCCGTGTATATATATATATATATATAGAGGCTGTGTTTCAGCTGAAAAAAAATGGATGAGGGTGATGAAAATCTGCAGAGAAGAAAGAAGAAGAAGAAGGATCCGGTGGGTTTGGGTCCGGAGAGGATCCTCTCCCTCATGATTGCACTTTAGACAACAGGTGGGTCCCGACAATCAAGCTTTGAGATTCTAATCCAACGGTTAAGATTTCATCTTAACATGATACCACACGTGATAAACATTATCCTGCTTGTTTGTCGGCCCAGTGACCGCCTTAGTCCGGAATCCTGGAATCCCAGATAAGAATAGTATTAAAAAGCGCACCCACTGGCTCGCTGCTCTTCATCTTCAACCAGTAAGCAACCGAAACCAGAGCGCAAAAAGAACCAAACATTTCAGATCAAGCCCACCAAACAAGAATCCGAATTTGACGCTTTCGCCGACCCCACGATGAGTTCTTCATCCAAGACGGCGAGGAAGCTGCAGGTGGCGTCGCCAGTGCCGGCGGATATCGACATTGCCAACTCTGTCGAGCCTTTCCACATCTCTGAGATTGCAAAAGAGCTTAATCTCAGCCCCGACCACTACGATCTTTATGGGAAATACAAAGCCAAGGTTGGTTGTTTGATTCGTTTAGTTACTAACCAGTTAGCGCTCGAGCATGTATAATATGTTCATTTATTTTCATTGATATATACAAATTTTGAAATTTGATTATTTGGGTGTATTTTATGGGAGATACAAGGCCAAGGTTTGTCATTTGATCCGTTTACTTATTAACTGGTTGGCGCTCGAGCACTTCTGTGTGTGTAATATGTTCATCTTCTTTATTGGTATGGAAAAGTTTTGAAATTTGATTATTTGGGTTTATTTGTTTGGAGATACAAGATCAGTGTTGGTCGTTTGATTCGTTTAGTTACTAACCGGTTAGCGCTCGAGCGGTTTTGTATGTGTAATATGTTCATTTGCTTCATTGATATGGAAAGATTTTGAAATTTGGGTTTGTTGGGTTTGTTTTGTAGGTTTTGTTATCAGTGATTGATGAGCTGAAAGGATCTGGAGATGGGTATTATGTGGTGGTTGGAGGGATTACTCCTACCCCTCTTGGAGAAGGCAAGTCTACCACTACTGTTGGACTCTGTCAAGCTTTGGGTGCTTTTCAGGATAAGAAGGTGAAGTTTTCTATTGTTGTCAGTTTAAAGTTTGGTTCTTTTTTCAGTATTGAAAAGTTTGGGCATACGTTGTTTTTTCCCTTTTGATTTTTCCTTTTCTGGGAAGTTGATTTCAACATTTAACTGAATAATCAAGCAATTTAAATTGAGTTTTGGCCTTTTTGTTGGGAGAAGTCTTGAAGTATGAGTGGAGGTACAAAGGGACAAAAAGAATTAATTCAGAGGTTACATTGATTTCTGGCTTTGTGTTATTGATTGTACTTGGTGTTGCCTTAGCTTGTCGTGTCGAGAAACTAGGGCTAAATCTTAAGGTTGGAGTGTTTAACTGGTGAGGAAGGTATCACTGAGTAATACACTGACAAGCATTAAAAACAAGATGTGTTACAAAAAGATTGTAGTTTCAGGGAACTGAAAATTTGTTGTGATTGTCCCTTGTGCTTATGATGTTTTATATGCATTTTTTTTTAACTTTAAATTTGGTTCATTCTGTTTTCCCCTTGTTTCTGTGGGTAAAAGCTAAAGTTTCGTGGTCTCTAACACAGTCTCATAGGTATTTTTGCTAAGTCTTCTGACCAAGAAGTTACCAAGCTGTTTTGGTGCGGTCCTGGCCCTTAGTCCTGTGTACTGCATCCGAAAAGAATTTGTTTTCAAAATGTAAAGCAAAGTATTTCAAGGTTGTCTTGTAATTATCTCCTTTGTTGTTAAAGTTTTCTTGCAGTTTTTATGGAAGACTTCAAACCACAGCACGTCCTGCAAAAGTAGACTTATGCAGATTTTTTGTATTAATTGTTGCTAATGGAATTTTATATTGTTAGAAGACTTGAATAGATTTTATTTCACAGTTGACGGCTATATATCTCAGTAGTAGTTTGTATGGCCCTGATCCTGTATTCTCTCCTTTGTTACTATAGGTTGTTACTTGCCTTCGTCAACCATCACAAGGACCAACTTTTGGAATCAAGGGGGGTGCAGCAGGTGGTGGTTACAGTCAGGTGATACCAATGGATGAGTTTAATCTTCACATGACAGGAGATATTCATGCAATAACAGCTGCAAACAATCTTCTGGCTGCTGCCATTGATACTCGGATTTTCCACGAGGCAACCCAATCAGATAAGGCTCTACTGAACCGGTTATGTCCACCAAACAAAGAAGGAAAACGGAGCTTCAATGACATCATGTTTAGACGTCTAAAGAAGCTGGGTATCTCCAAGACCACGCCCGAGGAGCTTACACCGGAAGAAGTTAAGCAATTTGCCAGGCTTGATATTGACCCAGATTCTATCACATGGAGAAGAGTAATGGATATAAATGACCGGTTCTTGAGGAAGATTTCAATTGGTCAAGGCCCTGACGAGAAAGGGATGGTAAGAGAAACAGGATTTGATATTTCAGTTGCCAGTGAAATAATGGCAGTTTTAGCCCTTACAACATCTCTAGCGGATATGAGGGAGAGGCTTGGGAAAATGGTGATTGGAAACAGCAGGGCCGGTGACCCTGTAACTGCCGATGATCTTGGTGTTGGAGGTGCATTAACAGTGCTAATGAAGGATGCTATAAACCCTACATTAATGCAGACTCTTGAGGGAACCCCAGTTCTTGTTCATGCTGGTCCTTTTGCAAACATTGCGCACGGGAATTCCTCCATTGTGGCTGATAAGATTGCACTGAAACTGGTAGGACCAGGTGGGTTTGTGGTCACAGAAGCTGGTTTTGGTGCTGATATTGGTACTGAGAAGTTCATGAACATAAAATGCAGGTATAGTGGTTTAACACCTCAATGTGCAGTTATAGTTGCAACTATAAGGGCCTTGAAAATGCATGGTGGTGGGCCTGATGTTGTTGCCGGGAAGCCTCTTAACAAGGCCTACGTTACTGAGGATGTTGCTTTGGTTGAGGCGGGTTGTGTGAATTTGGCCAAGCATATTTCAAACACAAAAGCCTATGGTGTGAATGTTGTTGTTGCCGTGAACAAGTTCTCGACCGATAGTGAAGCAGAACTAAATGCAGTCAGAAATGCAGCATTGGCTGCTGGGGCATTTGATGCCGTTATTTGTACTCATCACGCCCATGGTGGAAAAGGAGCGGTTAGTCTCTTCATCCTATTAACTACTTAATTTTCACTTCTCGTGTTTACTTGCTGCTGGATAGTACTCTTGGAAACTTCTGTTATAATCTCATATTTGTTCCAAGTATTCCATCTTGTCAGGTGTAGCACCTTAAACTGCGTTAAATGGTTGTCATAATAAATGAAGTGTACTGTAATCTGCAGGTAGACCTAGGAATTGCGGTTCAAAAAGCCTGTGAGAATGTTACACAACCATTGAAGTTCTTATATCCTCTGGAGTTTAGTATTAAAGAGAAAATAGAAGCAATAGCCAAGTCATATGGAGCGAGCAGTGTTGAATACTCAGAGCAGGTTAGCGCACGTGATATTATTTTTAAATTTCAGTTCACACTATTTATTTCAGTCTCTCTTGCTCTCCGTTTCATTCATAGATAGACGGGCATTTCCAATACCAATGAATACAACTATTCCTCTTTTTTTTCTCATTAAAAAAAAAGAACTATGTACTGTTTGCTGCAAACAGAACATTAACTTGATTCTTCTACATCCTTTGCAGGATAGACATATTTTCTCTTTTTCCCCTTTCTCTTGACACCACTGAAACCAAAATGTCAATAAATTAAACCAGCGTAGAAGTTTACTCGAAATGCTTATTGATACGAGTTTCCTTATTTGTGTGAGTAGGCTGAGAAACAAATTGAGATGTACAGCAAGCAAGGGTTTTCTGGTCTGCCCATATGCATGGCGAAAACCCAGTATTCGTTTTCACATAATGCTTCTGAGAAAGGAGCCCCCACCGGATTTGTCTTACCAATAAGGGATGTAAGAGCTAGCATTGGAGCTGGATTCATCTATCCTTTGGTGGGAACAATGAGTACAATGCCGGGTCTTCCAACTCGCCCTTGCTTCTATGACATTGATCTTGACACTGCAACCGGAAGGGTCATCGGTCTTTCTTGAAGATCGCTCTGCATTTGGCTCTCCATTTGCTCATCGAGGCAACTTACCTATACGGTTGCTCAAGCCTCTGTTGTTTGGCTTTTTGCTTGTTGTGTAAGTTATCTGTATTACTAGCTATTGATTTCGCAAATAAAGAAATCTCTGAGGTTAATAATAATCTAATTATAATTTTCCCCGGACGAATTGTATAACAAAAGTTGTTTCAATACAACCATACATTGTTATTTTGATACATTAGTTTAGTCCCCGTAACACTTGATAATATATACGAGAAACTTTTATTTTTGTTGAAAAATTAAACTACGGAAAAGAAACATTGCAATAACAGTCAGACGCAATTACAGTTGGGCAGAAAGGTTTTATTTTTAAGAACGAGAGTGTTAGATAGTTATAATGTAGTCTCCCTAACATTTTCTCTTTCGGCAGTTGCATTTATTTGTCAACTGAAAAACAGACAAAAAGAAACTGTTGACATTCCAAAAATAAAAAATAAAAATAAAAAAGAGAACTCTCGAACTTTATCACTGCATGCTTACATCCAAAAATAGCCAATATTTTGGAACTAATTAGTAATTAGTTAACTAATTAACCACAAGCTTAACAGAAAAGTTGCAATAATTCTTACAACAATTGAATCAACCCCAAAACTCCGTTGTGTCTTCTCTACCATCTCTTTCTCTCTATTTTCAGACAATTAGGGTTGGAGTTAAGCCAGACTCTCTTCATCCCTGTCTTCAGTTTTGTTTGTAACTTACAGCACAAGTAACACCTTAACCGAAAAACGAAACAACCCAAGTTATATAGAAATGGCGGATTTTCTTCGGTCAAATTCAATCAAGCGTCATTTGCTTGCAAAACCAACATCAGAGTCGGTGACGACGGTCCCTCCACGGCCCTCAGTTGCAAACATCTCAGTTAATCCAGATTCGAACATAACCATGAGCATCACAAGCCTTCCTTCCACGAAGCACTCATCGCCGACGAAGCCAGGGCCGAAGGTCCCTTCACTTTCAATCTTGTTCTCCAAAAGAAAATCCATGGCCTTCACTTATGTATTCACGTTTGCCTTCATTGCCTGCACTTTCTTTTTGGTTTTCAACCCGTCACGCCAAAATGGCCCTCTTCCTCTTCGTTTCAAGAACCTCCTCCATGCCTCCTTCTACTCCTCTTCTCAAAACCCTAATGCACACTTGGAGCTTTCCCGGAGAGACCCCTTTTCTGGGAAACCTAATTTTTCGCTGCGGTTTGATGAGAATGCAAGGTTGAAAGATGATAAGGTGGATAATAAAGAGATTGATCTCTCTCAACTTCTGGAGAAAAAGGAAAGCTTGAAGGGAGATAACAATGCTCAGTCATCCAACTCCATTCTTTCATCGTCCAATAACACAGAAATCGAAGTTTCTGGGAAAATGGAGGGTTCCAAGAGAAGAAACGAGACCAAGAAGCAAACACTTTCACATTCTTCTTCTTCTTCGAAAGATTCAAATGGCAAACGTGGCTCGAAGAAGAAAGGTGATCGTAAAAAGGTGTCATCTAAGAAGCATGGGAAAGAGAGTGAGTTGAAGTCCAAGCTGATGAATGGCTGTGACATATTTGATGGAAGATGGGTGAGAGATAACTCATACCCGCTTTATGCTCCGGGGTCTTGTCCTTGGATTGATGAGCCTTTCGATTGTTTTCTAAACGGAAGGCCAGACAATGGCTACGAGAGGTATAGATGGCAACCAAAACGTTGCAATATCCCAAGGTAATTAATTTGCAGGGCTTTTTTACTTGACAATTGGAGTATGCTTTGTTCATACTATGTTTTATTTGCTTTTACTTCTAACCCAAGGCAACCTCTAAGAATCTTTTGACTTCATGTTGCTCTAAAGTTCGAACTGATTTTCATATTGGCGTGCATTTATATCGCATTCGCTAGATTGGTTCTGTTAATAAAGCTTGTTGGGTTTGGTGTTGTGCAGGTTGAATGGTAAGAAGATGTTGAGATTGTTGACAGGGAAGCGTCTAGTTTTTGTTGGCGATTCTCTCAACAGGAATATGTGGGAGTCTTTGCTATGTATTCTTAGAAACTCAGTGGATAATAAGAACAAAGTTTATGAAGTTTCGGGTAGGCAAGAATTTCGCACAGAAGGCTCTTACTCTTTTATTTTTGAGGTATGTTGATTTCGATTTCATAGCCTTGTAAATTCTTCCTCCTTACCTTTTGGCTTTGTTGGTCTAAAGTAACATTAATGTAATTGTTCTTGTATGGATCAATAGGAGTATAATTGTTCCGTGGAGTTCTTTCAATCCCGGTTCCTAGTTCAAGAATGGGAGATGCCAGAACCAAGTGGATCAAAGAAGGAAACGCTTCGCATTGATTTGATTGAGAGATCATCCGACAACTACAAAAATGCAGAAGTTCTCATCTTCAACACAGGTCACTGGTGGACTCATGAGAAAACTTTAAGCGGGTAAGTTCAGTGGTCCGTTTCACTCTATGTCATGGATTTTCGGAAACTTGGCACCAAAGTTATTATGTATAATAATCTTGCAGGAAGGGTTACTATCAAGAGGGTTCCCATATCTACGGTGAATTGGATGTTGATGATGCATTTCGCAAAGCTTTATCGACATGGGCTAGATGGATTGACACCAATGTAAATCCTAAGAAGACCGCTGTTTTCTTCCGGGGCTATTCACCTTCTCACTTTAGGTACATTTTGGACACATAAAATACTTCAACTTGGCTAACAAATGTATTGCATCTTGCTAATCTTTTTACCCTTTTAACAGAGGTGGAGAATGGAATTCTGGAGGGCATTGCCACGGTGAAACTAAGCCAACTACAAGCTTGGAATCCACGGAATATGGAGGAGAATATCCAACGAACATGAAGATCCTAGACTCGGTACTCAAGGGGATGAAGACGCCAGTCAACTATCTGAACATTACAACAATGACTGATTTCCGGAAGGATGCTCATCCATCGATTTACCGAAAGCCGAATTTAACTGAGGAGGAGCGAAAACCGCCTATGATCCAGGATTGCAGTCACTGGTGCCTCCCTGGCGTTCCTGATACATGGAACGAGCTTATATATGCTCAACTCCTCAAACGTAACCAGAAACAACATAGAGAGAAGAAACAGAAAAACCAGAGGACAACTTCTTAGAACTGGAGAAAAAAATAACGTAGTTTACGTTTTTATTTTATTTTATTGAAAAGCTCACCTTATGGAGAATATCGAACAGGTATTCTTGATTGTATAGATAGAAACGAAGGATAAGGCAAAAGTTGTAGTTAGGCAAAGAGGTGGGGCAAAGTGATTTAGTGATCAATTGTGTTTTCAGATAGAGGTGGTGAGAGAAACAGGATTTAGCCCTTATGGCATCTCTGGGGGAATTGAAGGAGAAGCTTGGAAAAATGGTGACCCGAAACAGTGAGTGCTGGTGATCGTGGTGGTCGCAGAAGCTGGTTTTGGTGCTGATAAGGTCATGATTATAAAATGCCAGTCTAATACCGGTTTAACGCCACAATGTGCAGTTGTGGTTGCAATTATAAGGGCCTTAAAATGCCTGTAAGACTGAGAATATGTCTCTGGTTGAAGCTGGTTGTGCGAATTTGGCCAGGCGAAATTCAAACAGGAAAGCCTATGGTGTGAATGTCATTACTGTGATGAGTTTTTGGAGTGATTGTGAAGCAGAACAAAATGCAGTTAGAAATGCAGCACTGGCAGCTGGGGCATATGAGCAGTTTATGCACTCATCATGCACATTGTGGAAAAAGAGCGGCTAGTCACTTCATCCCATTAGTCTTATAATTGGCGAAAGGAATTTGGGCGTCATTTTCTTGTGTCCGAAAAAATGATTCATCAAAATAATGAGTCACAAGTGATCATCGACAAATTTGAGATCGCCAAACTTTTAATCCCAGTTTTATACCGTGGTTGGAACGGCAAGCACAATGTCGGATGCATTTGGCTATCGGTCTTGCTTGAAGGGTGATGCATTTGGCTCTCCATATGCTCTGTTGGAAGTTCAATTCAAATAAAGTAGCCGAAAGTAGTGGAACATTTTTCAGAAAGTGGTTGAAAACTTTTTAGCTAGCATGTTGTTTTTTTTTTAGGTTGTTCACCTACAACTACAAACATCATTGCTCCCTATATCTGTCGGCTGAAAGGTGATTACAAGACAGTAATGTGCTGCCATGTGATAGCTGAACTGCTTTTAGGAAAGCTGACATGTTGTATTTGTTTATTAAAAGCACTTGAGTGGTTCGTCACTTTTTGCATGTATAACTAAGCCTCTTGTAAGCAATTGAGTTTGTAAACTCTTATTAAATATATCAAAGTGTTTGCTTGTTAGCCGTGCAGTTTGTCCAACACAATAAGTTTGCTTTTTCATTTTTTTTCTTTGTTCAATTGTATTGAGAGTGATAGTGAGACGTGTGATAAAGTTAGAAAACTTATCACCCAAATATTTTTGGTATTGAGTTAGTAAACTTTGCAATGGCATATGATCTCTTCTTAGCCAACACCTTCTTTAAGAAGAGAGAAGAACATGTGATCACCTACAAGAGTGGGTCGTCAAAAACACAAATAGATTTTCTTCTAATGAGGAAAGGGGATCGTATAACTTGTAAGGATTGCAAAGTTATACCAGGAGAGAGCGTGGCTAATCAACATCGCTTGTTGGTGGTGGATGTACATATCAAAAGAGTGAGACAAAAGAACAAGACTTGGAAGTGCCCAAGGACTAGATGGTGGAATCTAAAAGAAGAAAAACAAGCAATTTTCAAAGAAAAAGTAATCACCCAGTGTGTGTGGGATAGAGAGGGGGAAGCTAGCCAAATGTGGGATTCCATGGCTAGTTGTATCCGAAAAGTAGCAAAAGAGGTATTAGGAGAGTCCAAGGGTTTTGCCCCACACCAAAAGGAATCTTGGTGGTGGAATGAGGAGGTACAAACAAAGGTGAAGGCTAAGAAGGAATGTTGTAAAGCCTTATACAAGGATAGGACCGATGAAAATGGTGAAAGGTATAGAAAAGCGAAACAAGAGGCGAAGAAAGCTGTGAGAGAAGCTAAGTTAGCGGCTTACGACGATATGTATAAACGACTAGATACCAAAGAAGGAGAGTTGGATATCTATAAACTAGCTAGAGCAAGGGAAAAGAAGACAAAGAACCTAAACCAAGTGAGGTGCATCAAGGATGAGGATGGAAAGGTTCTTGCTACAGAGAATGCGGTTAAAGACAGATGGAGAGGTTATTTTCATAATCTTTTCAATGAAGGACATGAAAGGAGTGCTTCTTTAGGGGAGTTGAGTAACTCAGAAGAGTGTAGAAACTACTCTTTTTATCGTCGAATCCGGAAGGAAGAAGTGGTTGTAGCTTTGAAGAAGATGAAGCATAGAAAAGCAATAGGCCCAGACGATATACCAATCGAAGTGTGGAAAGTTTTGGGAGAGATAGGTATAACATGGCTCACTGACCTTTTCAATAGGATTTTGAAAACGAAGAAGATGCCAAATGAGTGGCGAACGAGCATTTTGGTGCCTATCTACAAGAATAAGGGCGACGTACAAAATTGCATGAACTATAGGGGTATTAAGCTAATGAGTCATACAATGAAGCTCTGGGAGAGAGTCATTGAGCATAGATTGAGGCAAGAGACACGGGTTTCGGACAACCAATTCGGGTTCATGCCAGGACGCTCAACCATGGAGGCAATCTATCTCTTACGAAGATTGATGGAAAGATATAGAGATGGGAAAAAGGATTTACACATGGTCTTTATAGATTTGGAGAAAGCGTACGATAGGGTCCTAAGAGACATTCTTTGGAGGATTTTAGAGAAGAAAGGAGTACGAGTAGCATATATCCAAGTTATAAAGGATATGTATGAAGGAGCAAAGACTGCCGTAAGAACTCATGAAGGACAAACCGAAAGCTTTCCCATAACTGTAGGATTACATCAAGGCTCATCCTTAAGTCCTTACCTTTTTGCGTTGGTAATGGATGAGTTAACAGGACATATTCAAGATGATATTCCTTGGTGTATGCTTTTCGCAGACGATATAGTGTTGATAGATAAAACTCAGGAAGGAGTAAATGCAAAGCTTAACCTTTGGAGAGAAGTGTTGGAATCTAAAGGTCTTCGCCTAAGCCGATCAAAGACAGAATATATGGAGTGCAAGTTCAGTGCAAATGGAGGCCAAAACGAGTTAGGGGTGAGGATCGGTGATCAAGAAATACCAAAGAGCGATCGTTTTCGTTACCTAGGATCTATCTTGCAAAAGAACGGAGAATTAGATGGAGATCTCAACCATAGAATACAAGCTGGATGGATGAAGTGGAAGAGTGCATCTGGCGTGTTGTGTGACCGCCGTATGCCACTGAAGCTCAAGGGAAAATTTTATAGGACGGCAATAAGGCCGGCGATGCTGTATGGCACAGAATGTTGGGCAGTGAAGCATCAACACGTACACAAAATGGGTGTAGCAGAGATGAGGATGCTTCGTTGGATGTGTGGGCACACGAGAAAGGATAAGATTAGGAATGAGGATATCCGGGGTAAAGTAGGAGTAGCCGAAATTGAAGGAAAGATGAGAGAAAATCGGTTACGGTGGTTTGGACATGTGCAAAGAAGGCCTACTGACGTTCCGATTAGAAGATGCGACTATGGGACAGAGGTTCAGGGCCGAAGGGGTAGAGGAAGACCTAGGAAAACTTTGGAAGAGACTCTAAGAAAAGACTTAGAGTACTTGGATCTAACGAAGGACATGACACAGGACCGAGCACAATGGCGTTCTAAGATTCATATAGCCGATCCCACTCAGTGACTTGGATTTTCCAAGTCTCCAACCGAGAAGTTTTCCTCACTCAGGAAATTAAGGGAACACTACCTCAACCTACATGTTCCACTCACAAAGCTCCAACAAAAGAAAATTCAAAGAACTTAGCGAAGAAGGCTTTGGTGTATTTAACACAATACGTTGAATTGAAGGAAAGCTTATTTATTGATATCCCCGATAAGCTACAAATATGTACATATACATGAGTCAAAATAAACAAACAAGAGGGAGCCTTCACAAAGGTTGCTTAGGAGAAGTCTCAGCAGTCGGTAGAGCCCCAGAAAGAGAAGGCACCGGAGGGGGATCATTCGGAGCCTCAGTACTGGACAGAACCCTAGAAGGAGGAGGCATCAGAGGTTGATCATTTGGAGCTTCATTACGCGGTACAGCCCCAGAAGACGAAGGCAATAAATGCTTTTGGAACAAACCCACAAATCTCTGATGATCAAGTAAAACCTGACCATCAGTTTCCTTCATCTGGTCCAGCTTCCTCTTCATGTTTATAGCATAGTCATGTGCGAGACGGTGCAACTGTTTATTCTCATGCTTGAGCCCTCTAATCTCTTGTTTGAGACTCATCACTTCGGCCGCCAATGATTCAACTTGGCGGGTTCGAGCAAATAGGCGTTGGGCCATATTAGACACAGAACCTGCACACTGAACACTGAGAGCCAGCGAATCCTTAACAGCTAACTCATCAGACCGTTTGGAAAGTAGTCTGTTATCTTTGGGAGTGAGAAGGTTCCTGGCCACCACCGCAGCGGTCATATCATTCTTCATCACGGAATCCCCAACGGTAAGAGGACCAGTAGGGGAGACGAAGGATGGGCGCCATATGTTGTCTGGAGAAGGCGGGGCTGCCTCTTCAACAAGGTTCAAGTCAAAACGACGATCGGAGGGGCCAGACATTTTCAAATGTGTTGAAGAGAGAAGAGGTCGGACAAATCAAGATCTTAGAAGTGCAAGAATGGAGCTTCTACTGGTGGAGATTCAAGTGTGCTTTGGAACTTAATGCCAGCCCCTATAAAAAGCTGCACTCGACGGAGCTTCAGACATCGAAGAGGCGCCTGCTCAGAAATCGAAGAGGTGTTTGCTTTCTCAAAAGCTGGGCTGCTTAGAGACCACGAGGGTTGATCTCATAAATCGAAGAGGTGTTTGCTTTCTCAAAAGTTGGGCTGCTCAAAGACCACGAAAGCCGATCTCAGAAATCGAAGAGGCGTTCGCTTTCTCAAAAGCTGGGCTCCTCAGAGACCACGAGGGCCGATCTCAGAAATCGAAGAGGCACCTACTTTTCCAGCCTTGTCAGCACCTGTCACACGCACACTCAGCTTTGCGGAAATTATGGGTATTCTGTCGAAGACTTCTGGGGAAGTAGAAAACACATGAATCTTACTGTCCAATCACCCACTTCCCACACGCAACAATAGCTCATGGGTACCACAGATAACTTTGCCAAAGTTCTCTGCCAAATTTGAGCACGTGAAGCTTGCAGCTCCCACTACATCGCTCTGACCAAGAAGGGTAAAAGAATAGCAAAGAAACAGCACTAACAAAGTTTAGACCCATAAATTTTGAAGGTCTAGCTACCATATTATTACCCACAAGGGTAAAGGAACAGTACCACTGCTGGATAATTGGAAAGTCCCTGTGTGTCAACCTCTGTGCCTCGTGGCAAGGTAGACTAGCAAACATGCCCAACCTTTACTCACATTCGAGAAAACACTCCCAATAAAATTGCTTGCTCCAAAATCGAAGAGGCACCGTCCTCCGAATCTCGAGAGCCAGACTCCCAACATGACTGCTTTCTCAAAAATCGAAGAGAGGGTAAAGGAACAGTACCATTGCTGGATAATTGGAAAGTCCCTGTGTGTCAACCTCGGTGCTTCGTGGCAAGGTAGACTAGCAAACATGCCCAACCTTTACTCACATTCGAGAAAACACCCCCAACAAGACTGATTGCTCCAAAATCGAAGAGGCACCGCCCTCCGAATCTCGAGAGCCAGACTCCCAACATGATTACTTTCTCAAAAATCGAAGAGACACTGCTCCCCGAATCTCGAGAGCCAGACCCCCAGCATGATTGCTTTCTCAAAAATCGAAGAGGCATCGTTCTCCGAATCAATCGAAGAGGCGCTCGCTTTCTCAAAAGCTGGGCTGCTCAGAGACCACGAGGGCCGATCTCAGAAATCGAAGAGGCACCTACTTTTCTAGCCTTGTCAGCACCTGTCCCACGCACACTCAGCTTAGCGGAAATTATGGGCATTCTGTCGAAGACTTCTGGTGAAGTAGAAAGCATATGAATCTTACTGTTCAATCACCCACTTCCCACACGCAACAATAGCTCATGGGTACCACAGATAACTTTGCCAAAGTCTCTGCCAAAGTTGAGCACGTGAAGCTTGCAGCTCCCACTACATCGCTCTGACCAAGAAAGGTAAAAGAATAGCAAAGAAACAGCACTAACAAAGTTTAGACACATAAATTTTGAAGGTCTAGCTAACATATTATTACCCACAAGGGTAAAGGAACAGTACCACTGCTGGATAATTGAAGTCCCTGTGTGTCAACCTCCGTGCTTCGTGGCAAGGTAGACTAGCAAACATGCCCAACCTTTACTCACATCCGAGAAAACACTCCCAACAAGATTGCTTACTCCAAAATCGAAGAGGCACCGCCCTCCGAATCTCGAGAGCCAGACTCCCAACATGATTACTTTCTCAAAAATCGAAGAGACACTGCTCCCCGAATCTCGAGAGCCAGACCCCCAGCATGATTGCTTTCTCAAAAATCGAAGAAGCATCGTTCTTCGAATCTCGAGAGCCAGATACCACATACCACTTTTTCAAAGTGCTCTGACAGAGTTAAAACATGTGAAGCTGGCAGCTCCCACTACCGTGCTATGACCAAGCAGGGTAAAGGAATAGCATTACTACTTTTTGTTAGGGAGACTCCTATATATGTCGACCTCCATCCCCAACGGACAGGCAGACCTGCAAAAATGCTCAACCCTTCCTCATATCTGATAGGGCACTCCCAACGAAGCCTTTCGAAATATTCAGCTTTCTTTCCACCCGATAATACCTCTGCAAACAAGCTATACTAGAGCAAGAATATCTCATATCATCAGGGTTAAAAGCAAGAGTATCCCATATCATGCTTTTTCCCTGTCTTTTCCTTTGGCCTTGTTTTTACCTGCAAGACAAGGAGAAAGAGAGCAATCAGTCAGCACTTGAAATCAAGTTCCCAGCCAGGAACTGACTGCCTGGAACCCCTTACCTGATTACTTACCTGGCATTGCTCTCGAGTACTCATCTTCAACATCTTATGTGTCCAGGGAAGATACCGCATCTGCTTGAGGGACAGATAGGGCAAGTGCGAAGGATACAAGGAAGCATGTGGAGACAAGCGTAACAGCACACATGCCGATACATCCATTACTCTGTCAAAAGCAAAAGTATCCCATATCAGCAGGGTCGAACGTACTCTAGATTTGATGGACTTGTTTTGACCCTCAAATTCTTCAGTCGACCTTATACTCTGGAGGAAACCAGAAAACCCTCCAGCTCAGTTCAAGAATTAGCCTGTGGAAAGTTACTTCTTCAAAAGCAAAAGTATCCCATATCATCTCTTCTCATTTTTCTTCTCTTTATCCTTCATGCTGCTGCAAGATGGGGAGAAGGTGAACAATCAGCCGGAGCTCTGATTGCTTACCTTGTCTGTCACCTCTTTCAGCAGATCCCCTAGCTCGGCGACTTGGGGGACTCCTACTACATGGTTTGTATCGCGCTTGACCAAGCCTGAAACTACAAGTAAGCTTCAAGTGAAATTGATACATTACCTTGTGCATCTCCACCAGTTAAAGATACCCCCCCTGGATGGAGGAAGAGTACTTCCAGAGAAGCTGCCACATCTACCTATGCGACAGATAAGGCAAGTCAAGATGATACCACACTCCGATACTTAGAAGTTTCGTGATTACGAGATCATTCTCCCACAATATTTCCTAATGTCATTTGTACTCTAATGTCATTTGTACTAAATCATTCACTTGTACTCACTAAAGGAGAGCTTGAACCTATGTACTTGTGTAAACCCTTCACAATTAATGAGAACTCTTCTATTCCGTGGACGTAGCCAATCTGGGTGAACCACGTACATCTTGTGTTTGCTTTCCTATCTCTATCCATTTATATACTTATCCACACTAATGACCGGAGCAATCTAGCGAAGATCACAAAAAGCGACCGTTTTCGCTACCTAGGATCTATCTTGCAAGAGAACGGAGAATTAGATGGAGATCTCAACCATAGAATACGAGCTGGATAGATGAAGTGTAAGAGTGCATCCGGCGGGTTGTGTGACCGTCGTAGGCCACTGAAGCTCAAGGGAAAATTTAATAGGACGGCAATAAGGCCAGCGATGTTGTATGGCACAGAATGTTGGGCGGTGAAACATCAACACGTACACAAAATGGGTGTAGCGGAGATGAGGATGCTTCGTGGGATGTGTGGGCACACGAGAAAGGATAAGATTGAGAATGAGGATATCCGAGGTAAAGTAGGAGTAGCCGAAATTGAAGGAAAGATGAGAAAAAATCAGTTCTGGTGATTTGGACATGTGCAAAGAAGGCCGACTGACGCTCCGGTTCGAAGATGTGACTACGAGACAGAGGTTCAGGGCCGAAGGGGTAGAGGAAGACCTAGGAAAACTTTGGAAGAGACTCTAAGAAAAGGCTTAGAGTACTTGGATCTAACGGAGGATATGACACAAAACCGAGCGCAATGGCGTTCTAGGATTCATATAGCCGACCCCACTTAGTGGGAAAAGGCTTTGTTGTTGTTGTTGTTGTTGTTGTGAGTTAGTAAACTTTGAAATACCAACATGCTCACTGCGGCAACATTTTCCGAAGTTCATCGAACGAAAGTCGGCCACCATCTCTTCCCCTTACAATTTACAGTTCTGAAAACAACTTTTAAGGTCACTTTTTTAGCTTGTAATATACAATGCTGTAAATTTTTTACAACATTATAATTTCCTCCTTCAAGCATTTACTCCACTCTGCAATCCTTGCCAATTTTATACCACTTTGATTTTGATTTCTTATCATTCTTGGCCGTTCATGATTTCATTTTAACAAAGTAACATTTAATTTTATATATATGCTCAACCTTCTATGACACTACATGCCCAAACGTGACAAGCATTATTTGAGGTGTGGTGGAGCAAGCTTAACATAATGATACTCAGGTTGGTGCCAAACTTATCAGGCTCCATTTTCACGATTGCTTTGTAAATGTACATAATTAATTAAAGAATCTATTATTGGTACTCTAAAATATCAAATGTAACATAACAGACATATATTTTTATGTGCAACACTGTTTAAATTAATTTAACAGATAACAATGTATGCATGCAGGGATGTGATGGATCGATTTTGTTGGACAACGCACTTGGTAAAGAGAGCGAGAAAGATGCAATTCGCAGTAAGGGGGCAGAAGGATGACAACAGAAATGAATTCTAGGGAGAGAGTAGACATGGTCGACAGAGAGAATGATTCATTCTTTTTTCTCTATATCATGATAATACAATGATCTGAGTATATATACATCCCTTCACAATTCTAACAACTCTAATTGTTAAGCATTGGATTAGTGACATCTGTCATAATCCTAGACACATACAAACACATCTCCATACACAGAGACTTTTATACCCTTATCATCCCTCACAAGCTCATGCAAGGCTCGACCATGCATGATATTGGAACAGTGATAAGCAAATAAATGAGATTAAGTCGGACTCACTAGCAGGCTTTACTGGATAGACTCTCCACACCTCACTAAATGGCCTTATCCAATCCCATGCGGAAAGGAGAGATTAAACAGGATTAGAAGTGGGCACGCGATTACAGCATCACTCAAAAAAAAAAAAAAAAAAAAAAAATCTCCACACTTCACTTAGCAATTTCCACAGATTACAGCATCCTAACTTCTACCAAAACATTTCACTTCAATTCAATTCCAATACATATTCATCATCATGCCTTCAATTTCAATTGAAACTTTAGTCATCATGGCTAGTTTTTTTTTTTTTTTTTTCTCTAATCAACGAGGCTGAGCTAAGCCTCAACTTTTACAATACGACGTGTCAAATTGTCTCTGACATTATCTGATGTGTTGTAGAGCGAGCTTAGACCACCGATGTTCGAACTTCGAATCGGAGCAAAACTCGCCCGTCTTCACTTCCACGCTGTTTCTTCAACGTAAGTAATAATTAATCTATTTTTCAATTCCTTGAGTACTACTAAGGATATTGGACAAATGATATACTAATAGTTTTTTTTTTCGTGCGTGTGTGAATATACGTGACATAGGTGTGATAGTTCAAATTTGCTTGAGAAGGCCGAGGGATAGATAGTGAAAAGAACGAAGCTCCTAATCTGTTTACAGATTGTTGTGGAATGGTCGATGACATAAAAAAAGCCCTTGAAAATGTGTGTTCAGGAATCGCGAAAAAATAACCTATGCTGACAAAATGTTTTGTTGCAAAGTTGTTTTGGTGATGGACATAGTTTGACGACTGAGATTTGTCGCCTTAAAAATAAGTTGACTGTAAGATCCCACACTGTCTAGGGGAGTTATCCTTATATGTATATTCTCATCTCTACCTAGTACGATACCTTTTGGGAGCTCACTGGCTTCGGAGTTCATCGGAACTCGGAAGTTAAGCGAGTAGCGCACGAGAGCACTCCCATGATGGGTGACCTACTGGGAAGTTCTCGTGTGAGTTCCCATAAACAAAACCCTGAGGGCGTAGTCGGGGCCCAAAGCGGACAATATTGTGCTACGGTGGAGGCAGGGCCCGAGATGTGGTTGCGCACGAGAGCACTCCCATGATGGGTGACCTACTGGGAAGTTCTCGTGTTAGTTCCCATAAACAAAACCCTGAGGGCGTAGTCGGGGCCCAAAGCGGACAATATTGTGCTACGGTGGAGGCAGGGCCCGAGATGTGGTTGGGGCCTGGATTGGGATGTGACACTGACGAAATATCAAGATTCATTGGAAAAGATCATGCACGACATGCTTTTAGCAACAAAATTGCCGACAAAATTTTTTGTTGGGAAAGGCTCTTTGCCGACTAATTTTGACTTTTGCCGACAAACTAATTTAGTCGGCAAAGTGGAAATTTCTAGTAGTGTTTGGTATTTTTGTAGTAATGTACTACGTTTTTTCATTAGACTCTTATTTTGGGGCATGTAATACTTAAAAGACAAATGTTGTTTTTATGTTTTGAAGTAATATTTATGTGCCATTATGATATACATACACAAATTTAGTATTATGTTTTCAATATTTTTGGGGTCAAGTTATGTTTTTCATTTTCATTATTTATTAATTTAAAATATATTTTCCTTAACGGGTAACGGGTCGGGTCATATTACCTGATAATATTAATTGGTTGATGTAACACCCGCCCCCATTTATAAAGTTATATGTGTGTAATGTTCCCTAAATATTCTGAACCTATCAATTTTACCCTTTTTGGACTACCCTATCAGGATCTAAACATTGGATCCCTTCTTTCTTTTCAAGCTGCCACGCGGCAGTACCCCCTTTACTCTTCCCTCTTCTCTCTCTGTCCCCCCCCCCCCCGTGTACTTCTTCTTTCTTCTTCCTTTCTGTTTTCTTGTCTGTCCTCTCTCTATCCCTCTCGGCTCTCTCTCATCTCACTTCTTTCTCTCTTCTCTGCACCGCGAACGCACTCACGCACCCATCTCCCCTGCGCGAGGAAGACAACATCATCACCATTTTGTCCTTCTCACCCTCTGTCCCGTGCTGCAACCCCAGGAAACCCGGAAAGGAACTCCGGCGAGTTCCTATTTTCTCGGTTGGGTAAGCTCCAAACCTTCACTTTTTCGTCCTAAAATCTGGTGAATAAGTGTTAATGGAGGTTATTTTGTGAATTTTGAGGTTTTTAGGACGAATCGAAGCCGGGTGTAAGCACACCCAACTCCGGCGATTCCGAGGGTGTCGGGGCTTTTTCCGGCCATCTCCGATCGTTCCACGACGAAATGAAGGTATAAAAACACTCCCTTCGTCTTGCTCTTCGTTTTGGTACCTAGATCGATGTCTAGGTTTGTGTGTGGTAGTCGGCCGGAGCTGTGAAGCTCCGGTGGTGGTGCTCCGGTGAGGCCAGGCCTTTCAGGCCGGTTTCGAATAGCAGGAGGGCCTTAGGCCCGTGTGGGAGTTGGCCCAAAAGCCCTAGCCCTTTTTCCTTTTTAATTTGTTTTTAGTTAATTAATTTGTTAAGACCAAGGCCCTCGGGCCGTTAATATTTAGGGCCGAAGCCCATTAGCCAAACCCAAAAACCTTTTAAGGTTTTTAGTTAATTTCTGATATAGGAAAAGGCCCTCGGGCCGTTTATGTTTAGGGCATTAGGCCCGTGTGTGTAGCACAAGCAGATTAGGCCTTGGGCCAATCTGAGTTGGTTTTCCAACCCAAAACCCTTAAGGCCTTTCGACCCAACCCAAATTCAAAGCCCAGTTGACTGTTGACTTGGTCAACGGTCAACGTTGACTCGGTCAACGGTCATAGTTGACTTTGATGTTGACTTTGACCGGTCAACGGTCAACATTAACTTTTTGAGTTGACTTTTCGGGGTTTCGTTCAGGACCTCTCCTAGGCTAATTTCGACGTTCTGAACCCGTTTTGAAGTCCGTTTTCCCAAATTCAATCGTTTGAATAGAGTTTGACCAAAGGTACTCCTTTATGTGAATAGGTGCAATTATTAACGGTGATTCCGTGATACCTTTTTGGTATAGCTTTGCACCATCGGTGTATGGTGAGTGGACCCCTTCAAAAGCATGTTTTAACAATAGAAATGCATACATACAAAGCATGATTTAATACTTATGTTTTATGAAATACTTTACGAGATAGTATTCTTACTGAGGCTAGATTGAATTATTACTATTTTTCCTATAACCCATGTTCTTATAGAATATCCGATGGATGACGATATGATATTTAAAACATGTTTAGAACACCTCTTTGTAGTATAGATGATGGATGACTTTATACTACGAAGTTGTTTTTCAATATATATATGCTCAATGGTTTTGTACTTACCTAGTGGTCCTTTCCGCTACGGGACGTAGGGATAGATTCTGGTCTGTCCCGGGCGACGGTTTGGTGTTGGCATAGGGCCTGGAGTGTGTTTCCTCTGGCTATTTAGCACAGGGACGGGGAGCCGGCATGGGGCCTGTAGTGTATATTCCTCTGACTGTCTGCTCAGAGACGGGGAGCTGTCATGGGGCCTGCAGTTTATCGGACAATTCACTAGTGTTTATTACTTATACAAGTTATGAATTTGAGATATTGCACGACATGCTAGGTTTCAGAAAACCTATTTTGATCATGATATATATGTTTTCATAAACCTGAGGGTTAGTATGTTGATAACTGTTTTATTATATTTATATCAAACTGGTCCACTCATGTTTGTTTTGCGCCCCCTTCAGGACCTACGAACGAGGATTATGATATAAGCTACGAGGCATTTCCCTACCAGTGAACCAATGTCATATTTCTTCTGCTTCGATATCTATTGTAATATAACATATCTCTATCTTAAATTCTGTTTGTACTCTGTAATAGACGTATGCTCTGACATTATGCGTTGATCCAAATGTTATAAATTAGAAGTTGAATTTGTAGTATTATTGTGGCTAGTCTTGCTGCCTGTTTTAGCTTATTTATGAGTTTTTACTTAAATAAATGGCTTTCGTCACCCTTTGGGTGTCGGCCAGCACGTGATCATCCCGATGTCACGAGGACATCGGGATCGGGGCGTGTCAGTTGATTTCAGGTTGGGTCATATTACCTGTTTACTTTAACGGGTGTTACACGACACGACCCGTTAAGATATCGGGTATGTCACGAAAACGAAAAACACAACACGGATGCCAGGTTTACATTTTACATAAAAAAAAATTGTACATTTTAGAAAAAAAAAAATATATATATATATATATATATATATATATATATATATATATATATATATAATTGGTGCATTGCACGTTTTACATAAAAAAAATTGGTGCATTGGTACATTCATAAAAAAAAATTAGCACATTGTATTGTGTATTGTACATTGGTAAATTGTACATTTTACATAAAATACTAGTACATTTTACGTAAAAAATTGGTAGATTGATATATTGAACATTGTACATTGGTACCTTCATAAAAAATCCATACATTGTATTGTATATTTGTACATTATACATTGGTATATTATACATTTTACATAAAAAAAATTGGTAGCAGTCCATAACTACGAGTGTTCTTTGACTGAAATCTTATTGATTTTAAGTTTTTTTATCGAGGTCCCCGACATTTATACTAATGAGATTAAATAAAACCAATGATTTGTAGGATTGAAAATATTAACAGATAACACACACATACACACACACAAAATGATTTTTGGTTAAAATTCAAAGTTTTGAAGCCATTTTTGTTAATTTTTATTAAGATTAATTGCTAATCTGAGTATACTGTAGGTTGTGCTTTATTTAATTAATTACATATAATTTTAAAATGTGGATGAACAACAAGTTGACGTTTTAGGGTATAATTCTAATTATCTTAACAGACATCATTACACCATGATCTATCATTTGTTTGATCTAACATATATATGTAGCATGAGAAACTTGATCATGAAGTAATATAATGGAATGGTGCCAGAAAATAATATAAGTATGACTTCTTTTTTTTATTGTATATCAACCTTTGACAACATGGACAAACAGAAGAGAACTGCGAAAAGAAATTGGCTGCCTATAAAATGACAGAATACTTAAACCTCATGCTATTAGACTACCGTTATTTAGGGCACATATATAAATTTTTTTTTCAAAATACTAATGAATAATTTTCAATTAATTAACCCTTCTGCAATTAGTCCTAATCTCTCCATTGGTGCCTGTCAAAACTCCTATATTCCCCATATTGATCATGGACTTACCAAAGCTATCAAAAAAGTCACTTTGGCTATTTGCAAAGCGGTTCACAATCGCAACGGTGTCTCCGCTAGTTGAGAACAGCACCTGATCGGTCTGGAGAAGCCCACGGTTGTTTTGGAGATTTGTAAAGTAGTTGTTGTCAAAGGCATCGCGGGTGGATTGGTCAAGGTCGTTCAATGTATCTCCGTTGCCGTTTTGAGGACATGTTTGGCGGAGGGTTTCCAAGTATCCGGCTTCTATGGTCGGGTCCGGGTTGCCGGTGCCGTTGAAATTGTAGATGCGGTGAACGAAAGTTGAACATCTTGCCCGGCCAAATGTATGAGCACCTAAGAATAAAGGAAACAACCACATTAAAATTTTTAAAAATAATTAGAGGTTGACTTATTATTACGTGGTGTACTGCTAGCTTAATCTGGTGATTAATTGTACTATTATTCTGGTCAATTGTGTGTATATATACGGTTACCTGATAAAGCAACCAGACCAGTGGAATCTAATCCTGCATCGCGAAATTTTTGTGAAAGTTCATCAAGGTTTTCGCGAAAGCCTGGAATGGCAGTGGTACCAGCTCGGTTAGCTGTCCTACTGTCTCTTCTTCCCAATTGAACTTCCCACGTCGGCCCTCCATTCTGCATATATATACCAATACAAATATTACATGAAGAACTTTTTGAACAACAGTATGTGAGGAACTGCTTAAAATATAAATGCTCCAAATTTCCAAGAATTGTTCATTAATTAGATTATCTCTTCACCGCTATTCGCATTCTTTTTTATTTTCTTTGGGGCTGGTTCTCAGATGGATTGATCATTTCCCAATTAATTAAACTAATTAGGACTTTTAATATGTACGTACCTCAGAAACAAGAATTTGAGAAGCAATTGCTAAAATGTCAGAACAGGAGACAACACCAGGGCAAACATTCTCGAGAGCAGTTTTGATATCATCTACGACGTCGTATCCGTCTGTCGATAGATTGGGACCTGCATCTTTCTCGCTATCTATTCCATCTGCGTTGTCTAGCATAATCGATCCATCACAACCCTGCATGCATGCTCGGTTTGCCATTAAATTAATGTTATTTAGTATTGCACATAAAAACACAGCTCTTCCTTTGACAGAGCATCCATCTGTTCATTATTAATAGACGGATTCTCGATATATTATTGGTCAATAACATATCAACAGAAAAACTTTTTTACATTTTAGCAATGTATTATCCGTATTATCAAATACAAAATCCATCATTTAGCAAAGACGGATGCTCATGCACGTAGAGCTTTATGTAGTAAATATTTCATTATATATTACCTGATGATAATTTTTGAACAAATATTTCCTAATGATATTTAAGAATAACCAATAACATATTCCTTAATGAACTACATACATTGACGAAGCAGTCGTGAAAATGCACCCGGATAAGTTTGGCACCAATCCGGATGTCATTATGTTGAGCTTGCTCGACCACACCGCGAACAATGCTCGTCACATTCGGGCATGTGGTACTGTAGAAAGTTGAGCTTAGTTGAGCGTTAACATTTCCCAACACACTAGTAATAACAAGAACAAATATTGCTTCTGCAATTGAAAATGAAGACATGATGATTAATTAGGAAACTGAAAATTGAGAGGTTGCTAGCTATAGATAGTAGCTCTTAGGGTGGGAGATGAGATGGGTTCTATATGAGGCTAATACTACCCTTTTATAGAGAGAGTATATAATAGGTGAGATTTCAGTGCAGCGATAGGCATTTTGTGCATGCACAGCAAATGACCAGAAAGATGGTTCGTTGAATATTCATACGTGGAAATTTTCAGATAATTAAGCTGATGTGGGCCTATTGGCAATCAGGAACTTTTCTAAGTATTCTTTTAAGTTGAATTTTCAAACTTTTCGGTGGAGGGCGCAATTATTGTAATCAAATTTTGTATATATTTCAACAGTCCAAGGGCCACATATAGTAATTATATTGAGGACTTGATATAGTAATAATTTCACCATGAAAAGCATTGGTCCGGGGAATGAATAATGGAATCATGAAGCAATGATTGTGCATATTTATGCACGCAAATGAGGTACCCAATCCATATACCATCTATTTCATTTCTAGTCACCTATCGAGATCAATATTGTTGATGTATTTCATACAACATGAAGTAGTGAGACTTCTTCTAATTGGATATGTAGGGAGTAGGAAACATACGTATGATGAAGTCTAGCATTCTAGAAATTTTGTATATTGACTGGAGGCTTTGGAGACCATCGAATGACTTCAATCAGTATGTCAAACCGTGTGGGTACGTATGTAGCTATATGGACGCGCTCATTTAATACTAGCATCCTATTACGGGAATGGAAATATATATCTCAGTCCTGTATAATGTATGTTTATCATAAAAAGTTTTTTTGAAGATCATTTCCATAAAAAATTTAATTATTTGAATGACAAATTATTTATTTATTCAAATGTGTAGAACATATCAACAGTGTGAGTACCAAGTAACATTGATGAATTGTACATTTATTTGATATATTTAAATGACTAAACGGTCTCTTATTCTTTTTTTTTTTTGGTTGTAGATGATCTCCAAAGAAAGACTAAGAATTGAACAATACTCCGATTTTGGAATCTACCGCAATTAGTGGTATATGTGCATTCTGACATGGGGATGAAAGTATTCTAATAGAAATTTTTTAACTATACCTAGTACACAAGCCGATACACCACCTGTAATAATATAAGTGGTAGGAGACTGAAGAAATATGATGTTTCACCATAAAACCAATTGGCAATATGGGTTGTTCCACCATAAAACCAATTGGCAATATGAGTTGTAGCCCAATTATTTATAAGCACATGCAAATCTTTCCCCGATGTGGGATTCATAAGCTCAACATGAGCCCTCATGTGTGGTGAATTTTCAAGGCTAAAACGTGGAGAACACAAATTGGATGACATGAAGCATGTGTGACCGTTGGGCTTCACATATTGGACAACTTGCTTTGATACCATTAGAGGTGCAACTTGGGTTGGGCCAATCCGAACCTGCTCATGTCCAATCCGACTTTAAACCTGAGCGAGTGAGTTTTTTTTAGTTATAACTCACCCGAACCCAACCCAATTTCAACCCGTTCATTGATTGGGTAAGTTGGGTTGATCATTTGTCTGTCCATCCCCAACCCAACCCAATCAACTAACCAAACCCAATTTAACCAGATTGTAACCAATATCAATTAATATTCATACTACACCCAAGTGAGCCAAGTCCAAAAAACAACGCCCTTTCTAAATTTTTTTAGGAAATTACCCTTTATAATTACTTAAGCTTTTAGGGAATAAGAGACTTTGATTAGTCAGCCCATAGTCGTAGTCTCTAAATCCTAAAGCTTTATAGTAGATTGATTTATGAAATTAAAATTAGCTAGCTTTGATTCTACTTAACTTAATTTTTTTAGGAATTCTTGGAAACTAAGTTGTTACAAGATTAAACTTAAAAAAGTTGGGCAACCCTAACCCAACCCAAGCAAACCCTAACCCAATTAAACCCAAGCCCAAATGAACCCGCGAATGAATCCCAACCCGAACCTGAGCCCGAATTGTAAAAGTTTGGTTAGTATTGGGTTGACCTTCTAACTCGCCCAACCAGCCTGAGTTGCACCCCTAGATACCATGAAGAAAGTTGAGGTTCCACCATAAAATAATTGGCAATACAAGGTGTAGCACAATATAATTAAGAACATGCAAAGTCTCTTTTTTCTCTGATGTGGGAATCTTATTCTCAACAATAACATATCTCTACTTATATTATGGCACATACTAGCTTGTTTTCTACTACGTACATGAAAAAAAAGATCTCTCCTAATATAGAATAATAAAGATGTCCTTGTCTAGTTATATTATAATAGGAGGTGTACTACTTTATGTTCCGACGGTACACTCTCAACGGTTGCCTACATTTTGACCTCCAATATTTTAAATCTTTGTTTTTTTGGTCATTCCAATATATTAAATTAAATTTAAGAAAGTTGCCCAGATTCAATCTCTTCAACGGCCAAGTAACTTTGAAGTTAATTTACTGTATCATTTACTGCTTATAACTTTGACCTTATGTATAAGTTAATATCATATCAATTAGCTAGGGTAGTGACATATAGAAGATTTGAATAGGGTGGAATATTGTTAGGTATGTTTTTGTGAAATGCAGACAAACATCTAATTGAGCTTTAAAATAAACAAAAACAAGAGTCAGCAGTGCTATCCAATCGGCTCCTTTATTTATTTGTTGGAAAATTCCTCCCTTTTTTTTATAAATTTATATTATTATTTGGCCAATTTTTTTTTGTGATACTCTACTTTTAAATAGACCAATTTGGTGAAAAGGCTCTTAATTGTAATTATGTGGTGAAATTCGTTATCAATCAAAGTCCAAAATGAATTTTTTCTCATTCTTCTGTCATTTGTAGGGGCAAACTTGTTATTTTTGTTTTTATTGATTCCATCAACCAATCATAAAGCGCCATTTGGATATAATTTTTTTTTATTTTTAAAACTTTTAGAGCTACAATAAAAGAATAAATAAACAATAAAATTACTATGTTCATATTATCAGACTTTCTCATTGCAAGAGAGCCAAGAGTCAAATTCAAGATTTCAAAAATCACAAAGTGCCTCGCCGCGTTTAGGTTAGAATATAAGTGTTGAATATATCATTCCAGCTCAACAATAGTTAGTTAGACAATTGAGAATGTGGCTGTGTTGTTATAGCTGTTATCGAATTAGTTAGTTAAATAGCTTAGGCTGTAAGCTAGTCATGATGGTTATATAAACTATATTCTCATAGTTGTAAAAATGAATTCAGTATCAATGTAATCAATTACTTTCTCCCTTTCTCTTATTCCCTTCTCTCTCTTCTTCTTCTTCGATACATGCTCTCTCTACATTTCTTTGTTTTTCTGCATCTCCGTAGGAGCGCTGAGAGACGAAGAGCATCGAAGTGAGCAATGCAGAGGCTGTGGCTGTGTGGTACGGAAGCATTGTCTCCACGCAGCAGCTCAACTCCATAGGTGACCTGAAAATGCGAGGAGCTGAGAGGCTTTGGTTTACATGTTGTGGTGACCATGCTTACCGGATATTTGGTAGGATATGCTGCATTCAGAGCTTTGTTTAACCAGAGTCCCATCATGAATGTTGCTGGAGGCATTTTTGGATTGGTCATTGGCATGCTCGTGGAAATATTTGTCTTCTTCCACATCAAAGCTAAAGAAGAATCAATAGACTTGGTCTTTAGAGTTGGAATTCTCATGACGGGGCTGCCCGGTTGTTCTGCATTTCTCAAGCACTCATTCAATCTCAAACTGGGAAACCCAGTTGAGATTGAGGGGGGATGTTGAATATATCATTCCAGCTCAGTAATAGTTAGTTAGATAGTTGAGAATGTGGCTGTGTTGTTATAGCTGTTATCGAATTAGTTAGTTAAATAGCTTAGGCTGCAAGCTAGTCATGATGGTTATATAAACTGTATTCTCATAGTTGTAAAAATGAATTCAGTATCAATGTAATCAATTACTTTCTCCCTTTCTCTTGTTCCCTTCTCTCTCTTCTTCTTCTTCGATGCATGCTCTTTCTGCATTTCTTTGTTTTTTTGCATCTCTGTTAATAATAAGTTATTATGCAAATTGAATTCAATTTCATTTTAAGAAGAATAGTGGTGGACGGGATGGCTAGGGTTATGTGAGAGAGGGGGGAAGGTGGTGGGTGGTCGATGTGGCTGTGGGCCTGTGGCTGACAAGGGTAGGGATTTTTTTTCCTTCTATTTTTTGTTGATTGTAAAAAATTGGAATTACCAAAAAGAAAAGAAAAAAAATGGAATGACCTTTTTACCCTTGCATGTGGATTAGATTTTGACAGAAAATTCAATTTGGACTACGATTGATAACGAACTTCACCACAGGGTTAAGATTAAAACTTTTTTCACCTCAGGGGTTGATTTAAAAGTAGTGTCTCATCGCAGGGATCAAGAAAAAAAATTTAACCTTATTCTTTATATAAGGATAATATAAATTTATAAAAAAAACTTTAATTAGTTGCCTAGTTGAATATTCTGAGCATATTTGATCAGCTGAATTTTCATCTAAGCAAGATACGGGCCAATAGTAATTCATGATATACATGATGAAATACTAGCATGCATGCATCCAAAGTTTAAAGAAAATGACAAAAATATTTCTTTTTTGACGGCATGCGAAACAAGTAATTCATTTCTGCTTTTTTCATGCAAGGAGCCAACGATCATCATTGACATAATGGAAATGGTAAGATTGCGGGATGCCTCCAAATTTTCGAAAACGAATGATAAAATTTGATCGTTCATGACAGCATAAGAATTCCATGAAAGGAGAAACCTCAAGTTGTGGAGGTATGAATCCAAATGTTTTCAAACTTGCGGTGGGTTGCAAACTTGCAATGCAGCGACAATCAAATAAAAACAAGAAAATTAGTTCTAAGTTGAAAAACAAATTAATATGTCTTTGGTGTCAAAATTGTTATAGTTGACACCAATGGTGACACTCAGGTTTATAAAGCCACTGAAAAGGAATGGTGCCCTCAAATCAATGCCTCATAGCACATTTTGTTGTAGACTTGTAGTGGATCAACCTTTCAACACACCAACTTATGCGTGAGTTGTTGAGATTAAATATGTGAATATTTACATTTGAATGTGAACATTTAATTCAAAAGCAATTAACAAAACGAGGGACATGACCATAAGTTTACAAACTAATAGCTAGGGAAGGTTTCTATTCTCCAATATAGAAATTTTTGAGAAATTTCTCAAGTAGAAGGTGTTCATGTGCATTATCAATATAATGAAAAGATCTTGTCAAAACTAAAGGGTTTCTTATTTCACAAATATTTTGGCTGGAAACTCACAGGTTTTAATCCGTTTTGCGATTATCTACAAAATGCCATCATAAAACCTTTTTTTGTTTTGTTACTTTCGCCCTAATCAAAGCTTCATATACGATCATGATCGGACAGTACAAAAGTGTCATGATCAACGAAACTCCCTTCTCACTAGCCATGTTCTGGGCCCTGCTTGAATTTTATTTTATTACTTAATTTTCAAGCTTAAAAGTTTAATACAAGGCACTTATATATGTTAGCTCTTCTAAATTACTTACAATATTTTTCTTACAATGTTCACAAATTGGTTAAGATATAAATTAAAAAATTCTGTTTGACTCGATAAATGTTAAGGTCACTTCCAAAAGACCTAAAAAAATTTCCTTGCAATGCAAAAGGCTTTTCAAAAACTCAACAATCGCATTTTTTTCACAAAATAATATGAAGTATAATTCACAGTTTTTAATTAGTTTTTCAAAATTTTGCAAAACTAACATAAAACCTATTTTCGTGGTTTTCTCACTTCTCGCCAACGGAACTCCTTGGTCCGCCGACATTTTCTTATTGATTTGACGTTTTCCAGCTTAAACTCTAGTGAGAAACACTTGACTTAACAAATGGTAAGTCCACTTGGTGAACGGCTTATAAGTATACCTTAATGCGCAGGCAAAAATACTCTCATTTTTGACAAAAAATGTGAACAATAAATCACGACTTTTAATTGGGTTTACGAAATTAAAGTCATACAAGGGTTACTACACGTAGAAACTTTATACACACACAATATATATATATATATATCTCAAAAGAAAATAAAAGGAATTTATTCCACATACAGTCTGCATAAAAGATTCCCCCAAGGCATTAAAGCAATTAGGAGCTAGGACTAATCTTGCAGAGTGCAAGTCAACCGCTGGCTAGACATATTTCATGCATTAACAGCCCTGCAGTTCTTTCTGATCTCTCCAGCAGACCCAGTGAGAGGACTAATATTCCCCATCTTGATCATAGAATTAGCAAAATCAGCTAAGAACAGATTAGGATTTGAGTTATAGCTTTGGACCAAACTTTTAGTCCCTGTTGTCACAGCTGCATCACTAGAAAATAGAATTTGATCTGAACCTAGGAGGCCCTTCCCGTTAATCAAGTTCTGAAAGTAATGGTTGTCAAATAGATCAGTTGAGTTCCGATCTAAAGGCGCGGTATTGTTTCCATCACTGGTCTGCGGACACTGGTTCTGTAGATCAGTTAGCATGCTTTGTTCCAATGTACTGTCAGGAGCACCTGTTCCTGAGAAGTTGAAGAGTCTATTGCTGAAAGTGGCACACCGTGCCAACCCAATTGTATGAGCTCCTACACATAATTAAACCCCTTTAACACATTAATCAACTGGTAGATTATATCAACTAATGATGTATTCGCTCTTAATTAAACAGCGGTGAAGAACATGACAAAATCTGAAGAACCTTATTCAGTATTTGGCCATTAGATAAAACATCAACATAATTTCCCTCGCTTTGACGGATTAGAATGGATTAAGTGTCTTAGATACTTACCCTTTCAAAATGGAAAGGAATGTGTCTCATGCTTGATGAACAATTAATGTTAGGACTTGATCGACTAAATTGAACAATTTTACGACTAAAAGAGAAGGAAAAAAATTCTCCTTCCCAAAGTTTTATTGGATGGGTCTGACTCAGTCCAATCTTTTCTAGTTCCAGCCATAAAACGAGATTAGAGACTAAAACCGCTAAAGATATTACTCTCTAGCATATATATTGATCAAGGGCCGCAAATTTAACGCGTTATTTTAATTACATGCTCAAAAATGAATATTTTATATTGTCCTCTCTGCATGCACAAGAGAAGCACATTGAGACTAAAATAAAGGGTGTTGAAATCACTATAGCAAGTATACATGTACCTGATAAGGACACAACGTCTGTGATATTTAGGCCCACAGCGGCAAACTTGGAAATGATGATATCTAGGGCTTCAGTTGGCGCAGGAAGTCCACTGTTTGCTCCTGACTGATTTGCCACTAGACCATCTCTTCTTCCAAGTAGAACTTTCCATGAATTTCCTCCACTCTGCAAAATGTGGCAATATTAGTATAATACAACCTAACATGTTTAATTATGAAATAAGGATCTAATTAATACTGGCATGCATGATAGTGGATATTAATAAACATAATTAGCAAAGTTAATTAACTTACTAAGAGCACAGAATCTCTAGCAGCTATGGCTAGTATATCAGCACACGACACAACTCCGCTACATGAGCTCTCCACAGAGCTCTTGATTCTGTCAACGACTTCAAACCCTCTTGCTGAATTCAAATTTGGGCGGGCATTCTTCTCACTATCAGTTCCATCCAGTAGCAGTGACGCATCACAACCCTACACGTGTACATGAAAGGGAGATCATTTAAAATTAGGAGGCCTATGAGCTGCAAATAAAAATTGTGATGCATGCATAAACAGAAATCGGTATATGAAAACTAAAAACAAAATCACTATCTACGGGATTGCTAAGAACTCACATTGACAAAGCAGTCATGGAAGTGAAGCCGAAGCAAAGAAGCAGCCATTCGCATTTCAGACTTGACAGCGTTCAGAACCTCTCTTCGGACAATTTTGAGAACATCCGGACATGTTGCCTTGTAGAAATCTGTACTTAACTGGGCTTTCGCAACAAAACACAAGGCAAAGAACGTGATCATTGCCAAAGAGTAACGACGGCTAAAATTAATCGATGACCTTGTCATGGTTACTTAAGAGATGACACACTTAATGCTAATCAATATGGTTAAGGGCTACTTAAGTTGTATGATCAGACATTCCTTGAACTCCATTTATAGCCACGATTATGCGTAAAACAACAATTTTTTAATGGGTGCTTTAGATTTTGGCCCTTACAATTCATGATTCTTAGATAAAAACTCATCTACATATAAACGTCGAATAAAAGCCCAAATTAAAAATCTGCAGCCACATTGGAACACTATTGACCTACTAATACAATTTATTTACATCCATGCCACTTTCCCAAATACCTAAATTTAATCCAAATTAAAAGTTGTAGAAAAAGTGAAATAAAATATATAAACTGATGTATTGCATTAATTGTATCCATATCATACCAAAAATTTACCTTTACCTTTTTAGTGATATATATATATATATATATATATATATATATTTTTTCTTTTTGCATTGATTGGGAAGTAAATTAATTTGTTCCAATAATTAAAAAAAAATTATACTAAATCTGTATTATATAGGTAAATTATTTTTCATGTATTGTTACATATATTAGGCACGTTTTATTGTTGTATAAATATAGGTATGACATAATATTTTTCAATATAATACATCAAATTATATTTCTTCTTGTTATGGGTAAATTATTCTCCATGTATTAGTGAAAAAAAGATATTATATTACACACGGGGTACAATTTTTTGTAGGCAAATTATTGGAAATTAATTTGTAGGTAGGTAAATTAATTTGTTCCAATTATATATATATACACACACACTACACCTAGATTATATATATATATATATTTTTTTTTTTTTTTTGAGAAAACCTAGATTATATATTTTGAATCAAATAACATTTTTGTATACATGGTTGGTAAATTATTTTTCATGTATTATTACATATATTAGCCTATTAGGGACCTTTTTTTGGTAAAAATATATAAAGTAATATGTATATGATTGTTTGTAGGTAAAAGATAAAATCAAAAGCATGATCCAATTCCTAAGTTTATGCAATATTTTGTTGCTGGTATACAATATTTTGCATAATTGGAAATGAACATTTCAAATAGTAAGCAGGTAAATTAATATGGTCTAATTATATAAATACACACACACACACACACACACACACACACACACACATATATATATATATATATTTATACACATTTTGAATCAAATAACATTTTTGTACATGGTACGTAAATTACTTTTTTTTAATGTATTATTACATATATTAGGTTTTTTTTTTGTAAATATATATATATATATATATTAACTCATAATGCCAAATACATAGAATTAAGCCAACAATTCTCATATTTGATATTAATATGCAATGAATTTTTTAACACTAATGTCTTATTTTTCTTTTTGCAAAATCATTAACTCTCTTCTTACAATCTGCATAGAATTAATTGTGCACATTAAGTATGCATAGGGGTATTTTAGGCATATAAAAATGTAAAATGTGTAAAGTAATATGTAATTAATGAATTCACTTAGGTGGATCCTAGTCACTGGGTTTTTTTTTAGTAAAAAAATTATGTTGGATTTTATATGGAAAAATTTGAATTTGAGGGGTTAAAGTCATATTTTCAGTTTTTTAATTAACTATACAGTAGTGTATAATTTTGTTTATCTAGTTGAAAACTAGCTAGCTGCTAGTGCTTATGATGTATGGCGGCAGCACTCAGTGCTTGACTGCTTAGTTGTCTTCATGAACTCAGAAAACTGCACTGAGAGTGTGAGACTGATATTAATTAGCATAATCTCAAGAGATTAGTGCATTTAATATTGCCGACAATGCGGATAACTGAAAGAGTGGTGGCCTAATTGCTCTCAGTTGTACGCTTATAATATAAGAATTTGATTTCTATATGCAAGTTCATGAACGACAGAAGATTGGCAAAGCATACTGTATACGATATAGTGCATGCCTACAGAAAGCCAACTGGTTTTTTGCTACCACTTTGGCGCGCGCTTGATTAAATTATGCTTGCATTAAGAATTTTTTAACAATAAACTAAAGCTGAGCATGCAATATGACAAACTTAAAATTAAAATTATTTTCACTTGATCATAGTGTTTTCTTAGTAATGGTCTGTAAAAATGTTAAGTTGGAATTGAAAGCATCTTTATCCCTGTTGATAAGAGTTGACATTTTGGGGAAGCATGCAATTCACAGAGTGCCATGTATGAGGGCACTACATTGCCATTTTGTCTCTTCTTCTTTTCCTACCCCTGTTTCCTCCAATGAATGCAGAAGACCAACAATTTAGAGACTAATAGCAACTTCACGAAATTAAACATTAATTAGTTGAGCACCAAGTTTTTTCGACGTTTAATTATCGTTATTGGTACATGTAAGCCCACGTTTTTTTTGTGAAATTTACAAATTTTTATTTTTGCGAAATATTTTCTATCATGATTAAGAATTTTTTAGAAGGTACTTAAAATTGGTTTTGGGGTCCAAAACTTTGTTGAAACAGGACTCCAGCCACAAGAATATCTACAAAAGGTCTTACATAAATTTTCAAAGTCACGGTGTGGTGACGGTGAAACATATAGATTTTATAACAATTTCTAAATAATAGAATATTTAAGACAAAACACTGAAAAATGAATGGACAAAAATAGTAGTGGAGCCCAAAACGGGACTGCATCTACAATAATATCAATAATAAGTCTTATATGGATTTTTGAAACCTCATGGTGCTGTGAAGTGAAACCAAGTAGATTTTACGACGATTTTTGTACAAATTTACAAAATCTCCTAGAAACTGTGATGGTTAGCCCACGTTCTTTTCGAAACAATTTTTTTTTTATTTTTGCAAAATATATTTTGGCATGATTAAGAGTAACTTTATAGTGCAATTGAAAGTAGTTTTACTATTTACTAAGCTACAAATATATTTTTAATTGAATATTTCAGACGAAAATTGAAAAATAAGTTCACAAAACTAGTAATAAGGCCCAAACATTGCCAAAGCGGGACTCCATGCACAAGAATATCAATAAAAAATCTTACATAAATTTTCAAAATATCACGGAGTAGTGAAGATGAAAGCAAGTAGATTTTACAACAAGTTTTGTACAAATTTGCAAATTCGTGAGAGGGCCCTGGAGGAGTATTGGAATAATGAGAGGAAGAAGCCCCCTGAATCATGGTAGTACGCCCCAAGATTGGAATGGGGGGAAGGAATGGAAAGATAAATGGATGGGGAATCCCCCCTATGTGCTAGGAGCCAACAAACGGAAAAATACCCGTGGGAAAGCATGGGAGCCCCAAGCCTATGTAATAGTATCAACCCTTAGAAGATAGTTTAGCATCACCCTACCGATGAGTCCGGAGGAAAGACTGGTGAATCAGGCAACCCCTCTACCTTGAATTCATAACTTGCATAATGAGTTGCATCGACATCTTTGCCCGTGATCGAATGCCCCTTTCCCACGCCACCAATCGACGAATGCTGAGGGAGGAGTGAATCAACTGATGCAACCAACCACAATACACCACCCGAGCAACTATCCAACACCCGAAAAGGCGGAATAATGCCAGGAAGTTACCATGCAACTCCAAGTGAATAACCCAACCACGACTATCTAACCAACTACCTATGAACTAATCAACAACCGAATGAGACTGAATCCAAGCGAGTGAATGAACGAGTCAGGGGTTTGTAAAGAGCAAAGGACTATAAAAAACACTACCCGGAATATGAGTCTTGGCTAGTTTGAGCTGGAAGACGAGTCGAAGAAGTCAAAAGAGCAGGAAGAGGCATAATAGCCATCAACCGGAAGCAGTGCAGAAATAGGAGGAGAGTTTGTCTTAGCAAGTGATTGGGATTGCCGACGAGGAAAGAGTTGCCTGACCGCGAGGAAGGCCCTAGACGAGTGATTGACTAACCGTCGGGCTCCTTAAACCTTGACCCACCTTCCTGTCATAGGCTTGCTTCCCTCTGAAAGTTCTTTCTTTCCTTCTGCCACTAGTAGCTGTCTCATTCCTGACCTTCTGTTAGTACGGGCTAGCTTCAGCTAGCCGGTGAAATGGGTAAGTCGTGCAACAAACAATCCTTGTTCCTGACTTTGCCTTGCTGCACCACAACCTATATTCCCGATGCTATTCCTTGCTCTATTCCTCTTTCTCAACCGGTACTGGCGGATGTGCGGTGCCCCTAATCCGAGGAGGGGGCTCAGCGGGAAGAGTTTGGTAGTTGGTTCCATTCGCTCGACTGAAAGAGCGGGAGCTCCATTTCTTCTTGTAGTTTCCGCGTACGATTCTGGATTTAGTGGGCAATTCAAAGACGATCTTGGCGGAAATTTGGAACTCTGTTGACAAAGACCTCCGCTTTTGGTGGATTACTTAGCAGTTAGGGATATTTACTATTAATATTAAGAAATAAAAGGCATAATAAACCGGAACATCAACTCGAGATCGGCTTTATTATTCGGTTAGGAGTTCGGTAGCTCGTCGGAGGAATGCCACTACGAAGCTTCTTCTCCTTCTTCTTGCGGTCGAATGGGCAAACTTCCTAGCCGTAACCGGAATACTCCCTCCCGGGCAATTGGATCAAAAGAGAAAAGAGGAATACGACTCGCTGGAATGCACCCACCAGTTTTCCAATGGTGGAAAGTTCTCTCGCCGCTCCCGCATGCCTGCTAATAAGAGCTTGTTGACATCGAAGTTTGTACCGAACGAGACTAAGATTGCAGCAATCAGTTTCGCTTCTTTTTATGTAAGTAGGGTCGACCCGCCATAAAAGAGTTACTTTTCTCTCTTGAAGGAGTTTTATTAATTCTTTTCCAAAGGTGCCATCCGCCGAGAATTGGCGAGGTGTGACGTCTTCAGCCGAAGCTGAATGGTTTGAGTGAGAACGGAACAATCTATCTCTCATCCGCCAAGAATCGGGGGTAGCAGGGTGGTCAGATGGCAGGGGTAGCTTGCCCACTCTCTCCGGGTCGATTCTATTATTTGTATTGTTGTTGAGGCGGTACATGGACGCCGTTCTTAACGTCCGAGATGAGTTTCTCTCGTCCACTACGGCTTGGAGCGCTCCGCCCGATACGAATGTCTGTTCCCATTCCTGTTCGGGATCGGGATGCATCTTATATGATTTTAAGTTAAGTTAGTTCGGATTGTCATGGCAGTAATTGATGGGGAATCCCTGTGAGAAATAGACGTACCGATGCCGATTGGTTAGGGCCAAGGTCCGCAGGGTATCATATATATAATGCAAGACATCGAATCTAGTTGTTACCAAACCTGCTCCCCTCGAGTGAGGCAGGGGTTGAAGAGAGGCTCTCACCCCTGAATCAATCCCGAAATGTGAGACCAAAGGTCGGGCTGTTGCACATATCAATAAAAATAGAAATGGATTCGCGTGATGGATCTTGTGCGGGTTAATAGTTTTAATTCGTGGTAAACCAGTGGGGTAGGCGCCTCTTGGCCTCCAGCAGAAAAGCTCGTTGCACTCCACCTCTCAATCAGTCCCTGAAATTAAATTTATAAAAATAATACGTAGAAGCGAGTGTCCGACCCGACCTCTTTCCTTTGCCCTTTCGTGCTCGGCTCCCTCACGGAGCATTCGCTCATTCCCTTGATCCGTCTACCACACAAACACAGTCGGAATGGACGCACCGGTCAATGAATTTAAAAAGTAAATTGATTGCTATTTCCGATCGAGAGAAATTTCTTAGGATCTGTGCGACCAACAAATATCACGGTATTCTCCTCCCAGTCACACAATGGAATAGCAGTCAAACTACGTAATTTGGTATCGTATATAATATAAACCATCAAATCCAGTTATTGCTGCCTGCCGCGAGAGACACAAGGTCGAAGAAAGGCTTTCGCATCCAAAGCCAATTCCGGAATACAAGACCAAAAGTCGAGCTTTTGTACCACCCGAAAAGGTTTAAAAGTAAGAATGAAAAGTGGTTGAGCCCGCTAGGAAGAGACATTATGACTAAAGTGTTTTTATCCTTAGGGCAGCTTGTTAGCCTACGTTTTTTTTTTTTTAAGAAAATATCATTCTTATAGTTTTGTGAGCCAGAAGTGTATTTTTAATAGAATATTTAAGCCGAAAATTGAAAATAAATTGACAAAAATTGTAGTAGGGCCCAAAACATTACCGAAACGGGACTTCATCCACAAGAATATTAATAAAAGTCTTACATAAATTTTCAAAAACTCACCGAGCAGTGATAGAAAATAGATTTTACGACGATTTTTGTACAAATTTGCAAAATTGCCTAGAAACTGTGATTGTTAGCCCACGTTTTTTTGGGGAAAATGTAAATTTTTTGTTTTTGCAAATATTTTCCATCATGATTAAGAGTAACTTTATAAAGCAATTGAATTTTTATGTTTGTCGAATATGGCAATTGAAATTGGTTGTACTATTTCTTCAGCCACAATTGAATTTTTATTAGAATATTTAAGCCAAAAACTTAAAAATAAATGGACAAAAAATGTAGTGATGCTCAAAACATTGGCGAAACGGGACTCCATCTACAAGAATATTAACAAAAAATCTTGCACGAATATTCTAAACCTCAAGGTGTGGTGAAGATGAAAGTAAATATATTTGACAACAATTTTTATAAAAATTTGCAAAATCGCCAAGAAATCGTGATAACGCCCATGTTTATTTTTTTTTGAGAAAAAGGCAAAATTTTTATTTTTTCTGAAATATTTTCCGTCATGATTAAGAGTAACTGTATAAGGCAATTGGAAACGGTTTTACCATTTATTGAGCCACAAATGTATTTTTTGGAGAATATTCAAGCCCAGAACTTAAAAATAAATGGACAAAAATTGTAGTGAGGCCTAAAACATTGGCGAAACGAAATTGCATCTACAAGAATATTAACAAAAATTTTATATGAATATTCAAAACATCACGATGCGGTGAAGGAGAAAACAAATAGAATTCACGACATTTTTTTTGTACAAATTTGTAAAATCGCCTAGAAACCGTGATGTGGGCTAATAATTATTTGGGTGGCGTGTAGCTTGATATGAAACCTATAAGTCTTGGATGCATTACAACAATCTACAATTTAGAAGAATTGGTTCACTAGCTACTAATAGTACAGATACCTTTTAAGATAAAACTCAACATCGACATAGCATTATAATATAGCCCTAATGAATCCAATATTTGGACTAGGGTGATTGAGCACAATATCAGTACTAAGTAGTAGCCTCTTGCCTGGACTTGGAACTCAGATATCGTATCCATTCTTGCCATATATATTAAGTTAATTATTTCAAAAAGCAGGGGGATTGTATATCAAGAGTACCAAATGCATGTTCATTCAGGCTCCACTTCTCTTATTTATCAACAAGCAGAGGTCACATAGTATATTTATGATGTTTGAGATACTAATTTATGGACGAATATTGATACTAAATGGAGCTTACCGCATCTATGAATTAACCGCTCTGCAATTCTTCCGAATTTGTCCACTCAAACCAGTAAGTGGACTAATATTTCCCATCTTGATCATGGACTTAACAACGTCATCAAAGAAAAGCTTAGGGTTTCTTCTGTAGCTGTCAACAAGAGCTCTGGTCATCATTGAAACGGATTCATCACTACTAAATAGAATTTGGTCAGAACGAAGAAGACCCTTTCCGTCGAGTAAGTTCTGGAAGTAGTGGTTGTCAAATAGATCATTCGAATTTTGGTCAAGCGCCGATACTTCGTTGCCATCACCATTCACAAGACATACATGTTGCAAATCAGATAGCATGGTTTTTTCAATTGTACTATCTGGACCTCCAGTGTTCGAGAAGTTCCAAAGTCTTTTGCTGAAAATGGCACACCTAGCTCTTCCAATTGTATGGGCACCTATGTACACACTGTAAAGATACTAGTACTTGCAGATTTGAGAGAGATGAGAGAAAGAGAGATTTGTATTAGTAAAATTGCTTTGTTTTTGTTCAGTCATGAAGGTTTACAATGATCACCTATATAGGTGTTTTAGTACAAAGCTTGCAGAGCAAGTATTCCTTGTTAACTACCTCCTTATATCAACTAACTCTATCTCTAACCAACTTTATCCAAGTCCACTAGATTCTAACTACTAACTATATGCATAACAACCTACTTAATCTCTTGACAAGTGGCTTTATTTTGACCATTGATAATCTCATCACTTGGATCACAATCTTACACCTTATCCTTCTTACATCCCCCCACAATCTGATGCTCGAGGGCACTGAGCATGAGATTGCTGCAATGCTGTTGAAACAATGGTGCATATAAGCCTTTTGTAAGAATATTTGAGATTGATTTGTTGAAGACACATGTTGAACTTGAAGATCTCCTCGAGTGACTCTCTTCCGCACAAAATGATAGTCTATTTCAATGTGTTTAGACTTAGCATGAAACACAGGATTGGTAGATAGTGCTATGGCTGAAACATTATCACAGTACATCATGGGAGGGGAATGTAAAGATATATGCATATCACATAATAGTTGTCGAATCCATGCAAATTCAGCAGCTGTGATTGCTAGGGCTCGATACTTAGCTTCGATAGAGGATCGAGAAACAGTGTGTTGTTTCTTAGATGCCCAAGAAATAGGATTTGAACCAAGCAACACAACAAAACCTAAAGTCGATCTCCTATCATTTGGATCACCTGCCCAATCGGCATCACTATAAGCTTGTAGATGCATTGGTCCTAGTTTGAAATGAATACCATATGTAGACGTTCCTTTGAGGTATCGAATGATTATTTTCACTGCAATAACATGTGAAACCATAGGATTGTGCATGAACTGGCAAGCTTGATTAACTGAAAATGCGATGTTAGGTCTAGTAAAAGTAAGGTACTGAAGTGCCTCAACAACACTCCTATATTGCTCAGGACTGTGATAAGCTTGCCATCATCCTTGAGTAACCTGTGATAAGGGAGACATGGTGTAGCACATGGTTTAGACTCCAGTAAATCAACTTTATAGACTAACTCATTGATATACTTGGTCTGTGATACAAACAATCCTTCTGAGGTATAAGTAATCTGCAATCCCATAAAGTAGTGTAATAAACCCAAATCCTGCAGTGAGAGCTATGATAACTTGACTGATCAAGTGAGAGCTGCGACATGTGAGAATAACATCATTAACATACAATAATAATAACATTGTTCCCTGTGAAGACTGCTGCACAAACAAAGATGGATCAACATTTGAGACTTGAAACACCAAACTTGGCAAAAAACTGGTGAACCTTTCATTCTAGGCTCGAGGAGTCTGTTTTAGGCCATATAGTGATTTGTAAAGTTTACAGACATAGTTTGAGGGATGATTTGCACTCTCAAAACCCGGAGGTTATGCCATATAAACTTCCTCTTGAAGTATGCCATGTAGAAAGGCATTTTTGACATCGAGTTGCCTGAGAGACCACTTAAATTGAGCAGCTAAGGCAAAGATCAACCTTATAGTTGTAGGTTTCACCACAGGGCTAAATGTTTCCAGATAATCAACACCCCCTTCTTGGCTATACCCTTATGCTACAAGTCGTGCCTTATACCTTGCCACACACCCATCTGCATTTTTCTTTATTTTGTAGATCCATTTGCATCCAACTAAATTCTTATCAAGTGGTAATGGAACTAAAAACCAAGTCTTTTGAGAATGAAGAGCTGTTATTTCTTCTTGCATTGCAATCTACCATTCTGGAACTTGTGAGGCAGCTTTGAAGGTTTTTGGTTCGGAAGTAACAGTAACTGAGAAAGCCTTCTTTTGGGACACCCCATTCTTGAACCTTGTTTGGATAGGATGTACATTTTGTGGTATTGGCAAAACAACACTTAGGTTCTCATGTTGAAAATCAGGATCCACAGGGATAAAGTGCTGTGTACTGGAACTAATTGGGGATAAGTGATGTAGTGAAGAAGCACATGGTATGTTTGACGTAGGATTTGCAGTTGGAGGTATAGAAATAAACTCTGGAGCACTAAATGCAATTGTTTTCAAAGAATATGAGGCTCTAGATGCAGACAAAGATTCTGAAACACTAGATGAATGCATATTCAAAGAATCTGTGGTCTGAGATGATAATGAATGAGATGAGGGTGAAAGTGAATGCAATGAAGGTTGTAATGCTTGATTTGTTAATGTGATTATTAGAGGTAATTGAGGTGAATGTACTGGAGGATTTGGTGAATGTAATTGTGATGACGCAAAAGACAATTTTAAGTGTTGAAATAAACCAGGGTTTGAATATGGAAAAGTAGATTCATCAAACAAAACATGCCTAGCCACATAAATTTTACCATTAGCAATATTTAGACATATAAAACCCTTATATTGGCTTGCATATCCCAAAAACACACAAGTTGATGTTTTAGGCTGAAATTTATAAGTGTTATAGGGTTTTAAGAGGGGAAAACATGCACAACCAAAGACCCTAAGATGTTTGATCTCAGGAATTATGTTATATAACTTTGAAATGGTGAGTGCATATTTAAAGAAGCACAAGGCATCCTATTGATCAGATAGGAGGCAGTAGCACATGCATGAAACCAAAATTGGGTAGGCAAGTTTGCAGTTTGAAGAAGTGTAATTGCTGTTTCTACAAGATGCCTATGTTTCCTTTCTGCCAAATCATTCTATTCAGGTGTATATAGACATGATTTGTGATGTAAAATACCATGTTTTGACAAAAATTGTTGAAACTTATTGCTTGTATATTCACCACCATCACTTTGAAATATTTTGACTATAGCAAAAAACTGGGTACACAAATAGGCATGAAACTGAACAAAGATTGCAAAAACTTCTGATTTATTTCTTAATGGAAAAATCCATATGTATCGAGTACAATCATCTATGAAGGGTACATAATACCTAAACCCTTCATAAGATAGTAAAAGGGCAGGTCCCCATACATCACTGTGTATTTTCTCTAAAGGTTGTACAGATTTGGTTACAGGAAAATTAAATGGTAACTTGGTGAACTTTCCCTCTAAACATGGTGTACATATTGAGGAGTATGTGTCCAATGACGCAGGAACTTGAGATTGAAGTAGAATTGCAGAAGTAATTGCATTGGATGTGTGTCCTAGTTGTTTGTGCCATATGCTTAAATTAACTGGTTTTGCAAGGAAACATGAATGAGATGCAGGTGGTGAAGGTGACTGCTTCTGTGAAATGGTGAATGGAATAGGGTAGTAACCAGCTTTACACAGCCTCTTGAGTAGTATTTTCCCTGTGGATTTGTCCTGAACCCAAAAAGAAACATCATCACAAATGAATCTGCACCTATTGTCCTTGTAGAGTTGATAATGGATAACAAATGGTGAGAAGGTTTGGGAACATGTAAGACATTCTTAAGAGTGAGGGAATGTTGTGGTAACACCAATTTAGAAGTACCAATATTAGAAATTTGCAAACCTGCACCACTTGCAGTGGTAATTGTATCAGTTCCTTGATATGGGGTAGGCATATCCAAGTTTGCCAATTCCGAGGTCATGTGTGATGTAGCATTAATGTCTGCAACCCAAAACTGTTCAGATGGTGCTGAAGGTTGATGATTGGCATGCATAGTAGTGAGATTGACATTTGGAGGTCTGCCTTGACATGCAAAGTTGCTTATGTGGTAACATTGGAGAGCTGAATGTCCATATTTCCAACAGATTTGACATTGAGTAGGAGAGCTCGAAACTGTGTTGGTATGTCTTTGAAAATAATCTGCAGCAACATGACCTTTCTTATTGCATATTTGACAAATAGGAATCTCAGAAGGATGATCTTGGCAGTTCGATTGATATGGCTTTGGAGTACCAAGAATACCAAGATTACCATTGGAAAACCATGTACTGGAATTGTATTGAAATCTTCCTCTACCTTTACCTCTGAAATTATTGCCCTTATAGCTCCCATAGTTGTGATAACCCCCATTAAAATTGTTATGAGACCCATTTCCATGATTATGATTTGTAGAACTTGATCCTTCACTATGCTTGAAAGACTGATTAGAAGAAGATCTTGATTGCTCATTATCGATAACAAGTGATTTCACTTTGTTAGATTGAATTCCAGCAACCATGGCACTGCCAAAAGATAGTCTAGAAGAACTGTCAAATGATTGCTCAATAATGGCTTCTTCTGCCAAGAGTTTAGATCTGAAGTCCTTGAGAGATATTCCATTCTCCTTTCCTCTGCCCACACAACAGAATGTGTTGAATTCTATGAGTAAGCCTTTCAATGTAAGTATGATAATATCATCATCATGAAAGAGTACTCCAGCTGCAGCAAAATGGTCTCTTGCATCTTTGATCTTTTGGAGATAGACCGAAACTGATTTTGACCCTTTCTTGATATTCTGCAGCTCTATCTTCATCTGAAAGATTGTAGCTTTTGTTACTGTAGAGAACCTTTCAGTGAGATTCAACCACATCTCAAAAGAACTCTTGCTCCCAATGATGCAAGAAATGGCAGTCGAGGACAATGTGGCAATGAGTAATTGCATTAATGCACGATCATGCATTTTCCAGATCAAGTAGTCATCATTTTCGATCCCTTCAGTGTTAGAATCATCGTTAAATCTTGGTGGGCACTTTCTTGACCCATCAACGAACCCCATAATTCCATGGCTTTCCAAAAGCAATCGGACCTGAAAGCTCCAAGTGAGGTAGTTTGAGTCATCAAGTTTTACCATAACAAAAGTGGAGACTGTAGAGAGAAGATTAGTGATGGGTGATTGAACAATTTGCAACTGAGCAGCAGTGACCATTTTTGCAAAATTCTTGCAGAAATTTTTCGCTGAGGCTTTTGATCGAACAGTTGGTGGACGAACAAGAAAAAACCAACTTTCTGAGCAACTTGTATATTTTCCGTCACCAAAAATCACAGAGAGATACAAATTAGAGGGTATAGAAGAGAAATCAATGCTTTAGAGATTGAGCGGAAGCACCGGATCGGCCGGCGATGATACCATGTAAAGATACTAGTACTTGCAGATTTGAGAGAGATGAGAGAAAGAGAGATTTGTATTAGTAAAATTGCTTTATTTTTGTTCAGTTGTGAAGGTTTACAATGATCACCTATATAGGTGTTTTAATTAGTACAAAGCTTGCAGAGCAAGTATTCCTTGTTAACTACCTCCTTATATCAACTAACTCTATCTCTAACCAACTTTATCCAAGTCCACCAGATTCTAACTACTAACTATATGCATAACAGCCTATTTAATCTCTTGACAAGTGGCTTTATTTTGACCATTGATAATCTCATCACTCGGATCACAATCTTGCACCTTATCCTTCTTACACACACATGATGAGCAAAGGGAATAAGTACACAAAGGAGGATAGGGCACTACATTTTAGATATAGGGATAAGTTTACACACACACACACACACACGTGTTATATGATATATACATCTATATATAGATACACTACTAGAAAGTTTGACCCAATATCATTTCATTTTAGGACTCCCCAATTCCTTTGTTATACCGTAATACCAATCAAGTTTGACTCTCAAATGCAAAATGCATACAAGCACGCCAACAGAAACGAAACAATAATCTCAGTCGTTTCTAATATATTAGCAAAGATAGAAATTGCAACCATTTCTATAATTATATAGGCTTTTTTGTTATGTACCTGACAAGGAGACCACATCTGTGACATTGAGGCCAACATTGCCAAAATTTGAAATTATTGTATCCAATGTGTCATATTAAGAAGGAATAGCAAGATTAGCTCCTCTTTGATTTGGCACCTGTCCATCCCTTCTTCCCAGTAAAACTTTCCACGACGGGCCTCCACTCTCACATTGTCATGCCCTTAGATTCATCCGTCGCGTCCGTTCTTCTATATACTAATTATATGAATCTCGAACCTCTACATTTAGAGGCCGTTTTCACTACATGCTGCCTAATGACCTTTGCCACGTTTAATGATATATCTACCCTAAGAGGGTAGGGAAGTAAGTTAAGCCTCACAGTGGATTAGTAATAATGTAGTTCAAATTCGCATTTGCCACGTTAAATTAAATGTGATGGAATATATTGTAATTACTTGCTTGAGCTCTTTTCTGACAAAACAACAGCTAACTAGTTGTTTTTTAGTTGAGCTAGTTGCATTTGAAGAAAGTTAGGGTTCCACTACAAACCTAATTGGCTATATAGAGAGTAGCCCAACTTACTTATAAGTTTAGCACATGGACAACACAAAGCGGGTGATGTAGAGCAAGTGCGACTGTTGGCTTCATATGCGAAACAACCTGCTTTGATACAATGAAGAAAGTTGGGGTTCCACTATTAAACCAATTGGTTATATGGGTAGTAGCCCAACTTACTTATAAGTCAATACAACAAGGTACCTCCTCCCATCAATGTGGGATTCATTCTTCACAACATCTAATGTGGGTTGGTCAGATGTTGGAGGGAATCGAAAATCTTCCCTTGTTCAAATTTGACTTCATATCCTAAGTTTGTCGTTTACTATGTTGCATCGGCAATTTAAGATAAGAAACTATTGACACTTCAAAAATCTAAGTATGCGCACTGCTCATAAGAGTACTTTTCTTTCTAAAACTAGAAAGTTTAGAGTGCACAGTTAAATTTTTTACTACCAATAACAATTCCCTTTAAGATATTAAGATATTTTTTATATTTTGTTTCTCTAAGTCGTTTTCTATTTGAACTCCTAGACCTTCTAGTACCAAGAGGCATAATATAAACATCTTTAGGGTGCTAGGGGTATGTTTGAGGTTTCCCGCAAAATAATGGGTTTCATACCTTCTCTTTGGCATGTTACTACCTTATTAATTTGAGAAACCAAAGATGAAAACTTACCAAGAGTACAGAATCTCGGGCGATCAGGGCTAATATATCAGCACAAGATACAACTCCACTACATGCACCATCCACAGCATTTTTGACTTTGTCTACCACTTCAAATCCTCTTGCTGAGTTCAAATTTGAAGTGGGAAATTTCTCACTGTTACGTCCATCCCATAGAATGGATGCATCACAGCCCTCATTAAGGTCAAATTACGTGAAAATATATGATTCGGATGAAATCATAAAGGCCTGTAAAAAAAATTATTGCCAAAATTTTCTGAACTCACATTCACAAAGCAATCGAGAAAGTGAAGCCGAAGCAACGAAGCTGCCATTCGCATTTCGTTCTTTACAGCATTTATAACCTCCTTCCTGACTATTTTATAAAGATCTGGACATATCTGCTTACAGAAATCTGCAGAAGGATCAGACTTCACAGCTAAACACAACATGAATACATTTATGAGCAAAAATAAGCTATTATAGTCTATAGATCTATTCTTCATGGTTGTTTAGTGAAGACCAAGAATGAAGAGATAAATTTGAAGTTATATTATTAATAGGCAAAGTTCAAGCAGCTTCATTAAAATTGCATAAACCCCAATCCATAGATGAATTAGTGCACTAAATGTTTTGCCAATCAGAAATTGACAAAGTTGTGAGATTTCTGATTATTGAGTTGCAATCATATAAACTTGTACCATGGAAAATGTGAGACAATGAATCAAAGTAAAACATTTGGAAAGCATTAAGGGTTCAATAATTCAAGGAACTTTGCCAAAATTCCGTGATACAATCATTAAGTTGCCGATGCATCAAGAATGTTGAATAGTTATAATTCTCTAATGTCATGTTTGGAGGAGGGGTTTTAAAGTACAAAGGAATTTTATATTCGATTGTTAAAAATGTACAACAAAAACATTACCAATAAACTAATGGAAACTTTAACGAAAAGCTCCCGGTATTGTTCACTTAAACGAAAAACCACATTTTTACACTAAAAAGTCAATCCTGGTACTATTCACTTTACCCTTTATTTTGTCCTTATCGTTAAAACTCAAAGTTTTCAAATCATTTTCATTAGTTTTCCTTAAAATGTACAAAACTATGAAGCTGCTATTAGAACACTACAAAACCACTAAACAAAGGTGTCTTGTGAAAGCTCTTTCAAATGTACTGGATCCTTCTATCTAGATTTTTGTGGTGTATTCCAAACATATTTTAGCACAAGTTCTATAGTATTTTAAAATTTAAATTTCCTCGTCCAAGGACACCATAAAGAACTAAAGACATAGTCATGAACAAATTAATATTGACATTGTTGATGCACAAAATCGAAGGTCTTGGAACAATGTAAATCCGACCGTAAATCTGCATGAAATGTAAATAACACAAGATATATTGTGGTTCACCCTAAGGTTTGAGCTACGTCCACACTAATTATTGTATTTCTCTGAGAAGTGAGAGAAAGAGCCTCTGTAATGAGAAGGGATGTGAGAGGGGTGAGAAGGCTCCAGAAATGGCCTCCCCTAATTGTGAGGGTGAGGGGTCCTTTTATAGAATAAGGATTCTTCACTTATTACATATTTGCCCCTTACTTTATCACATAATTACATTTAAGTTCCCCGAGTATTTGTACGAGATCTAAATACGAGACCCTAAATATGGTATAAACAGACATTATAGAGTACTCAACTATTCACAGGATAAGGTTATCAAACAATCAAATGCAGATAATTTTTTTTTGGTGTGATTAATTGTTGCATGTCACGTTGTATTACTATTGTCACATGTCACGTTATATTACTAATCCATCTTGTTTTAACATATAATAATGTACCTGAAATATCAACATTAATATCTATCCATATTATTATACTTGAACTAGAAGTAATAATCTTCCATGACAGTGTGGCTGTTACATCCAAAATATTTTGCAATCAAATTGTGATCGATTGTACCTTTTATACTGTTAAAGCATCCAACACTAATCCAATTAAACATAATTTCTAGGTTAAAGCCAGATTTTCAACCAAAACATTTAAGAATTAGAAAGGAAAAGTAGAAAAAGATATTAAAAAAAATAAAAAGAAATGTAATATATGGCGCCAATGCATCAAACAAAAGTAACAGCAGACACATGTAGATATATCCACAGTACATCAGTTTGGACGTGTCTGATGGATAACTTGCCACGTGGCAAAAGACCGGAGATATTAGTGTGCTTGCACTTATGAGCCTCTCAGCCTCTGCTTCTTCAATCTTCGGTCACCAATGGCGGCAGCAGCAGCAAATCTAACACACCTGAGAAGCTTCCATTACTGGCGCCAAAAACCCACATTCTCACCATCGCCAACAACTCTTCCCTTCTACAGAAACTCTTCAGCTTCAAGTGCAGGCCGTACAAAGTCGTTGACGAAAGTGTTGACTCAAGAAGAAGTTTCGTTTACGGAGCAAGAGAACTCCCTCGTCGAAGCCCTCATCGGAATCCAAGGCCGAGGCCGCTCTGCTTCTCCTCAGCAACTAACTGTAGCACTTCTCTCTGCTTCACTTTATAAAATATCCTGTAATATTATTTATTTATTTTTTTTAAGAAAATTGATTGAACGAGAATTGCTAATGCTTTTGCAGGATGTTCAAAATGCTGTGAATGTTCTTGAAGGTTTACAAGGCGTTCCTGACCCGGTTCGTCATCGTTGTTATATTAAAATTCCAAACAGATGCATATATGTGCTTTTGAGAAATACGCGCAATAAAATACCGGCCACAAAGTTTTAATCGAAAGTAGAACTAAGAGACGCTAAACTGATAATAAGTCATATACATACAAATTCAGGCTTAGTTTCTTTTTCGTTTCTCTTAGGTTTTATTTTTTATGTAAAGTTTATAATCGGTTATATTTGTGCATATTTTCGTGTATGCTTAATTTATAAAGGGTCTCATTAAATTTATTTATAGGAATATTGAATTTGTATGTTTTGTTATGTATGCAGACAAGTTCTAGTTTAATTGAAGGGCGCTGGCAATTGATGTTTACTACAAGACCTGGAACTGCCTCTCCAATCCAAGTATGACCTTATCAACTAAAGCTTTTTCCCCTTTGTAAATGATTATAATTTTTCTTTCTTATAAAATTAAGAAATTATGAAGGAATATGGTCTGTTTAATTTCTTTCAAATCATTCATCCGAAGAATCGAATTGTTAATTGTTGTGCATTCCTGTAAAGTGTTATCACAAATTTGAAAATTGCAAAAAACTTAGTTTCTTTTGCAATTTGTTTTGAATTTCCTTACAAACTTGAAATCATCCACCCTAGCTATGTGACAGATGAACACATGTAATCCATTGTATATGTAAAGGTATGGATCTTTTATTGAAACCAATTTTGTTTAAGACAATTGGTCTGGCTGATACTCTAAACAATTTGAAAGTGGCATTTAGTTTGAATCATGCTTCTAAAATTTTGCAGAGGACGTTTGTGGGGGTTGACTTCTTTAGCGTATTTCAAGAGGTATATCTTCGGACAAGTGATCCACGCGTATCGAATATCGTCAAATTCTCTGATGCAGTAGGTGAACTAAAAGTAGAGGTACGACCTGCTATCTCTCCAACTCCTAAATATCATCACATATATCTTCTCAAAAGCACAAAAGAGTTACTACCATAGTACCATTCAGTTGTTATCTTTAGCCTCCTTTGATTCTAGTAAAAAATGTTGTCATAGTATTTTCTTTCACTTATGCATTCTCTATTTTCTTTTGACGCAGGCAGCAGCATCAATAAAAGATGGGAAACGAATCCTCTTTCGGTTTGACAAAGCAGCATTTTCTCTTAAATTTTTACCGTTTAAGGTTCCATATCCAGTTCCATTCAGACTTCTCGGAGATGAGGCAAAGGGCTGGTTGGATACCACATACTTGTCCGAATCTGGAAACCTTCGTATCTCAAGAGGAAATAAGGTAATCGGCACTTTGTTGCTTAGTAGTATAAAGATTTTAATACATTCTGTGCTGTATTTCACATCAATGATATTAACACATAGTCAGAGCCTTTCAATTAATTGCTTAATTCTTAAAAATGAGTTGCTTATAGCTAAGGATATCCATAAATATCTTTGTAGTGCAGGGAACTACATTTGTGCTGCAAAAGAAAACCGGACCTAGGCAAAGATTGCTGTCAACAATCTCCACGGGTACAGGAGTTAAAGAGGTGATGTTTCCAATTCAATTTTCTGAAGTTGCATGCCTAAGAAAATTTTGCCTTCTTGATATGGTCTCCTGCAACCCCATTTCTTCTATCGCAGGCAATCGATGAGTTTATCTCGTTAAATCAGAACATGGGTGATCTGGAACTCCAAGACGGAGAGTGGGAAATGATATGGAGTTCACAGGTAATCTCATGCTTATAAATTGGCCATAGAGTGTTTTTATGTTGCCTTTTACAGATATCCTAGTGGCGTGGGAAGTGGAAAAGACACTGGGACACTTAAATTTGGTGTGACTAAAACACTTAGAATTTTTTTGCATACAATTTTCACTCGCCTCTCATATGTGGCAGGAAGAGACAGATAGTTGGTTAGAGAATGCAGCCAATGGTCTAATGGGAAAGCAAGTAAGCGAAAATTTATAGCTTATATTTTCGACAGATTTCTTTAATTCTCTTTCCTCTTTTCTTCTTCTAAAAAAAATGTAATGCTGTGATTATAGATTGTCAAGAAAGATGGACAAATAAAGTTTGTGGTTGATACCATACTTGGACTCAAATTCTCCATAACTGGCACATTCGTGTAAGTTTCTCATTACCTGGAATTTATGGTAGTACTGCTGTATTGTGAAAGCCTGATTTTTACATTCTCCATCACGTTGACAGGAAAACTGGCGGCAGAACATATGATCTTACAATGGATGACGCGGCCATCATCGGCGGTCAGTTTGGGTATCCTGTAGAGCTAGCGAGCAAGTTCGAACTTGAGATACTGTAAGATATCTCATTTTGTTATTCATGTACTTCTTTCCTCAAGATTTTGATCATCTGGAATCCCCTTTTTATGCATATATCTACTCACTGTATGCTGCAGGTATAGTGATGACAGGATCAGAATTACACGGGGGTTTAGAAAAATTGTTTTCGTGTATTTACGAACAGATGGTGTTGAACAGAACTAAGATGGTCTAACCGAACAGATATAAGATCTAAGTTTCAAGCGATGCAAATTTGCTTCTTGTAGTTCCTTGTGTTGGTAAATATGAAAGCACATCCAGATTATTTTGAATGTTTGATTGCAACTCTGAGAAAAAATACATACATATTAGCATTAATGTCTTGACATGTATTTCTTGGCTACTTTTTTGCCTTATCGTAACATCAAATGTAATTATGAAATTAATCGTATCCCAGATATGTTCTACTCTGGTAAGAATTTGAAATTAATCGTATCCCAAATATGTTCTACTCTCTGGCATGATTTCGAGCATGCCTAATTTTATCCTTTTAAATTTTATTTCTGTCTGTTTTGATTTATTCAATTTAAAAGCAAAAAATAAATAAAAGTGTACATGAGGAGAAAATAGTTGTGTGTAAATCACTTTCTTCGTTCTTTACTATTCGAGCTTGGTATTTTGGTATTTATACGCTAGGGCTTGGATTACTTATTCAGTACTTCTATGTTCTAAACAAATCAGCAAAATTCTCTCACAAAAAAGGGTACTAAAAAAGAAATATATCTCGTCAATAGAATCCCCCACCAAATATCATGGCACAATAAAAACCCAATTTTATAGAATAACGGTCATCATACTCTTCCACCCCCACCCCTTCTGAAAGTGCCTTAGAAGCAATTACTTATTTGATTACTTGGATCCTAAGTAATCAAGAAAAAAAAAAAAAACTTGCCTGAATTATTCATTCATTCTCGTTGCAAAATCTTCCACATTCAATCAACCTAGATTTGGACTTCAATGTCTTCTGAAACCCTAGATTGTTTTGGTTCTTACTCAATCAACCTAGATTTGGACTTTAATGTCTTCTGAAACCATAGATTGTTTTGGTTCTCACTCTTTAAATTCAAAGGCTGTACTTCTTTTGCTCACTTTTTCCTCAAAACCACAATTCGGAGGGTTCTTCGAGCACCTGGTAAGTGTCCTATTTGCTTATTAAACAAACCTTTTCACAATTTTTTTTCATCCACAAATCGGTACGCGTTTGTCTTGCATTTGTTTAGTTTTGATTTCTAACACTGCTTGAAGTGTTATGATTAAACTGGAGAAAGTAATAACGTTCTGCTCCTATTTCTGATAAATTCGGAAAATATTATGTCACTAAAGATAGATTTTTTTCCTTCTTATTTTCTTCGACTGTATTGAGAATTTATATTTATCTGTTATGAAATCGATATGTGGTTGTATTCCAAACATTTGAATACTGAGGTTGATATGGGGAATTTTTATTAGCACTAAAAACCATCATGCGCTTTTCCATTGTTTATCTCACTAGGAAGGAATGCAGGTAACGTTTTTGGAATGTCAATAATAGCTTCCTTTAATCGTGTGAATAATTGATTAAACCAGTTTACGGTTCTTGCAGTGTGAAGTGTGAACAATGTTGGCTCCGCAAAATGCGCCAAAGAAGGAAGATTTTTCCCTCAAGGAGATTAAGCCAAAAATCACTGGCAAGGCAGCCAATACATCAGGCCCGTCGACCACCTTCGACTTGGTGGAGCAAATGCAGTATCTGTATGTGAAGTTTGAGAAAGTCAGAGGTTTGCCGCCAGCATGTCACCCGTACATTGAAGTGAACATTGGGAACTACAAGGCAACCACACAGCACTTGGAGAACAATAACCAAGTGTTTGCTTTCAAAAGAGACAAACTTCAGAGCAACAAAGTGGATATTTTGGTGAAGGACAAGGCTGCTGTGGTTGGAGATGGAACCATTGGCAAGTTTGATTTCGCTGTTAACGAAGCTCAAATGAGAATTCTTCCTAATAGTCCATTCGCGTCGCAGTGGGTTAGGCTGAAGGACGAAAAGGAGTTAAAAGGAGCAGAATTGTTGCTTGCCTATTGGATGGGGGCACAGGCTGATGGTGCATTTAACGAACCTTATTATGCTGACACGGCCTCAGTAGTAAGCGGTTATGGTGTTTCGGAAACTCATCCCAAAATGTATGACTTTTATTATAAGCTTTGGTACCTTAGAGTTAATGTGATTCAAGCTGAAGATCTGGTGTTCAGAGACATGAATAACGGAAAGCCACGGGAGATTTTTGTGAAAGCTTGTGTTGGGAGGTGGGGGTTGAGAACTAAGGCTTCGCAAACTAAGACCGATAACCCTATGTGGAATGAAGATTTAATGTTTGTTGTGGCAGAAAAGTTTGAGGACGATTTGATTGTGAGCGTGGAGGAGAAGGTGGATAATATGGGAGGAAGTTTCACGTTAGGTAGTTGCAAGATTCCTTTAGCGAATATCGCAAAGAGGAATAATGCTGCAGCGGCTACTGCTGTGAAATATAACCTTGAGATGATGGAAAAACTGGAGGGGAAGGTGAAGTTTGCTAGTAAGATTCAGATGAGGGTCTCTTTGGACGGCGGATACCATGTTCTTGATGAGCCTGCTCACTCTATTAGTGATTATAGGCCATCAGCAAAGGCATTGTGGAAGCCGAAAATTGGTGTTCTAGAACTGGGAATCATAAGCGCTTCTACACTGAAACCAGTGCGGCCTAAGAATCGCGTTGATGCGTACTGCGTGGCTAAATATGGTCCGAAGTGGGTGAAAACAAGGACGGTTGTTGATAGCCGTGATCCAAAGTGGAATGAACAATACAATTGGGATGTCTATGATGCATGTACTGTCATAACTGTTGCAGTTTTCGACAACAATCATTTGGAAAGCTGGGATAAATCCGGCGGGGCTATGGATTTACCTATTGGGAAGGTAAAGATTCGGCTATCAACTCTCGAAGCTGGTAAGATATACAAAAACTCTTTTCCGCTAATGGTTCTGCAGCCTTCTGGGTTGGACAAGAAGGGTGAACTCCAATTGGTGGTGAGATTTTCGGTTGACAGTATGCTTAACACGCTGTGGACCTATACGCAGCCTCTGATGCCCAAAATGCATTACCTTCAGCCACTCTCTGTGGATCAGATGTCTATATTATTGCAACAGGCGGCTGATGCTATTGCGTTGAAGTTGAGCAAGTCTGAGCCACCCATACGGAGAGAGGTTGTGGATTATGTGTTGGATGTGAAGGCCCGTTCGTGGAGCCTTCGAAGAGCCAGAGTCAATTTCGAGAGGATCGTCAAAGTTTTGGATGTTTTCTTTTGGCTCATCAAAAAGTTCGATCAAGCACGCAGTTGGACTAACCTGTGGATATCCATACCGGTTCTCGTTGCGTTCACTATCTTGGTTGTTTTGCCTCAGACGCTTATCTATACTCTAATCGGAGCATTGGTCTACTGCGTTTTCGTAGGGATTCGAAGTTACCCGAATAGGCCTAAACAAATTCCTCACATAAACACCGAATTGTCACATCTCCATACAGCTCTTCCAGATGTTCTGGATGAAGAGTTGGATCCGTTTCCAACAAGAAGGACCGACGTCGAGACTCTGAGAAGAAGATATGATCGGCTTCGAAGTATTGGATTGAATATCCAGACACTGCTCGGTGACATAGCAACTCAAGGGGAGAGGGTGCAATCTTTGCTTAGTTGGAGGGATCCAAGAGCCACATCTATGTTTGTCATCTCCTGTGTTATTGCTGTCTTCATACTTTCCGTCGTTCGTTTTGATGCTATTGTTTTTCTTGCCGGAGGGTACGTGTTATTGCCGCCAATTTTCCGGACCAGATTCCCGGTATACCCCCAGAACTTGCTCAGAAGGATGCCGGCGAAGACGGATATCTTTGTGTGAGGAGCTTGAGACGGAAAACTTCCGAGCCTACTTTGCAGACAATTGTTCCAATTTCTTGCTTGGTTTTTGTTTCATATCTATATTTCTTTCATGTGGTAATGTTCCTGTGTTAGAATCTAATCGTCCGCGAGGCCGATTAGATTAAAAGTGTAATCTAATCGCTTATTCGAATAAACTCGTGAAACTACGAAGAACAAAAGACGAATTCATAACATTAAAACTGTAATTTTCTGGCAAACAGTATAACTACATTACATTAAAACAGTAATTTTCTGGTTTGGTCCTAATAAACGTTATTGAAGTGGTGGCATGGGAACGAAAAACTACGAAAACGAACCACCGGGAAATCTACCGATGCTGAGAAGTCTCGCTCCAAGGAGTTCTCGGCCGAACCAAAGAGAGCTTTGATGTGTGGATGCAAAGCAATAAAGCGCGTGGCTGCAGTCAGTCCATTTGAGCTTCACACTTGCACTCTCCACCAAATATAGCGTGCATCAAGAAAACAAGGTTGCAGGCGAAACAAAGAACAGAGCATCTTTCACAAAAGACCGTTGTTTCACCATAACGTAAGCAATTCCACGAGCTTTCACAAGCTTCCTTAAGGTATCCTTCCTGCCTAGGACCGACAAAAGATTTCAACTTCCGTTAAGATCAACCAAAACACAACTAAACGAGTGATGGCTGCAGATTCTAAGCTTTCATGGCACTCATTTAATGGAGATAATGAAAATATTCAACATCAAACAGGAACGACGGAGGACCATTTATAATCTCAGATTATAAGTTTACTGGAGTAGAAAGAGTTTCTGAAAACAAAGAATAGTAAAAGGTGTTGAGCACTTTCCGTCCATATAAGACTTATGAGGTACCATGAAATATTAGCAAATGGGCTTTTACCATCAATAAGCTAGATGCAACCCTAGGTTTGACCCTCACGTCTGATTAGTGAAAGCTTTTCATAAATGCATTACATCTGTTACCTGTACGCTCAGAGATGTTTTGAGTAACGAAGAGCTTTGCTCAGAGAAACCATCCTCTTGCTCTTGTACCTAAGAACCATTTGCAGAACATTGCTTGACAAAAGACGTGCCATGATTATTAACATGATGCAAAAAGAACAGAGCAATTTGTTAAAGAAATATTGAGGGAATTAGAGAAACCTGAATGAGCAGCACTGTTGAATTTGAAGTAATGCATGCACTGAAAAGAACAGCGATGATGCAGCCTTATCAAAATTAACAATCAAGCCTTTTCTCTAGCAGACGTCCACTTGTATTGGTTTTCGGCATCAATGCTTCCCAAAATTATCAAAAGTGCACATTCGCCTTCTTCGAAGATGCTAGAGATTTCAAACTGCGCATTTGGAACCACCCTCACAGGCGATACAGAAGATTGAAGAGGGGAGTGTAAGTCACTTCATACGAACATACAAGTGAACCACAAGGAAAGCTACTAACCAGCAGCCCACAGATGCTAAGTTTTGACAACAAAAATTGTTCCATGTACACACACTCGCACGGGCGCATGCACACAATCTAAAATCAATTTTGAGACAACCCTGTCTTAAATCATAAAATTTCAAGTGTAGGTGAATATTTACAATTACATAATCAGCAGTCTTGCCTGTATAGGATGAATATAAAAAAGTTCTTTTTAGATCACTGTCAAGAATTGCAAATACAGAATTAAAATTCACCAAGTCCTAGTTGTTACACGTCAGTTGACACATTCAAGTACATCAGTGTAATCTAGTAGAAGAAGATTACTTATCATATAACAGATATTTTATGAAACCACAAGGAAAATCATTTAACAAAAAAAGGGTTTGCATGACATTAGGAAATTGAACATTGGATACATAATAGGATTTAGATCAACCCTAACAAATGCATAGGTTCATTTCAAACCTTATAGCGAGTACATGCACCGATACAGAGACATATCCTTTTAACAGAATGAACCTTACAACTAACTCTAACACCCCAACCCAAGTAGATATAAAACCTACACCCTAATCCCTACTGATATTATTAGGTCGGAATGGGGCAGAAAATTGAGAACACCAACAGTTCGTCCTCTCTTTCCCACCAACACACTGAAAATGAAAATACAAAGAAAGAAATGAAATATAATGCGAATCTACAGAGTGCATATATCCAGATGTTTCACAACTGACGACTGAAAGGGTAATGTTTATCTGTTCAGTAACAACTTACATTAACGCGGGACAGATCAGTCACCGTCGCCAATGCTCTTCTCCAGGCACGCAATTCCCATTTCCTCATCCTTCTTTGCATTCATCTCACCCTGCATTAACTCAGTCTCATTCTTGATCTCAACTTCATCTTTCACCATCTTATCTTCAGCCTCATTTTTATTTCCAGTTACTTTTTCTGGAGTAAGCTCGCTCTTAAATTCCTCAATCTCTTCGCTACCTACAAACTCATTTCGTGTTTCATCTTTCACCTCATTTTCCTTTAGAATCATTTCATTGGGCACATATTCTTCCATACCTACATCAACATCCCTAACACTTTCATTCTCGGCCAATGTGCCAACACTTCTACTTCCTCCATCTCTCGATACATAATCTACCATCTCAGGATTGTTCTCACCCTCCATTCCCATATGGGGTGCATCCGACCCTCCATCGCTATCATTTTCAAATGCATTTTCCACCACCTCTTCATTGACCTCCCCCATCACATGGCACCTCCTCTCAATGAACTGCATCCGCCTCCTCAAATCCGCCAACTCCCTCTCCATCAAGAAAAGTCTCTCCTTCAATGTCAGATTCTCCTCCTCCAATTGAGCTATATGCGTATCCTGATCATCCACTCTATTCTCCAAAGCATTGTTATACTCAACCCCACTGTAATTCGGGTACACCATCTCGAACCTACTCAAATCATGGTCCAACCTCCTCTCCACCTCCACATGCTCCTCCACATCACTCTCGCTCGATCCACCACCACCCTCATCATCATCATTTCCAGGCGACCGAAGCCGAATCAACCCCTTCATCGACCCATACCCATCAACACCCCACTCCTCTTTCGCCATATCCCCCAAGACTTCCCGCGAAGGCGAGAACATGGGTGTGGGCAGAACAGCCGGAGTCACCGGATAAGGCGAAACTAGTGAGGCTATACCGCCGGCCTTCTTCGCACGAATAATATACGATGTCGTGTTCCTTGGGGCGTAAGGCGCAAACCTATTGTTAAACTTTTTTTTGGGGTAAAATTTCCGGGCTTTCATTCGATTCTGAGACTGTAACTCATGAAGCGTCGGGGGTATGTATCCTCCTCCTCCTCCTCCTCCTCCTCCTCCTCCTCCTCCTCCGCTTGTCTGACCACTCAACGGCAAATTGGGGACATTCTTGTCCGTTCTCCTCTTATCTCCGCCCTTCTTGCCTTTCCAATTGTTGCGTCCAACATTCGACGGCGGCGGCTTTTGGGCGGCGAACTGAGGCTGCGGCTGAGGCCAAGCCTTGTAGTTCCGATTCATCATCATAGGCTGAGACTGACTCTTCATCATCATCAACTGAGATTGCTGCTGCTGCTGCTGTTGCTGCTGAACCACCAGGGATTGAGAAGACGGCGCCATCATCTGCTGCAGCGGCTGACTCATCATCTGCGGGGGCGGCTGGTTCATCACTTGAGCTTGGCTCAAACTCATCATCGGTGGCGCTTGATTCATCAGCTGTGACTGATCGTTCATCGTTTCCCCCAAATTCGAAGGAAACTCCACAAACCCTAAATTCCCAAATCTCACAAATTCAAACAAACTCGTCCGTTTCCAATCCAATTCCGATCAATCAAAACCGCCGATCAGATCGCACAAAAACCCCCAAATTTCAAGATCGAAACCCTCACAATCCTATTAATTCCAATCCAATGTCTCGATCTTAAACCTCCCACACAGAAATGATCGAAATTTTTCCTTTTTAAAAAATTAAATAAAAACAGAGGAAAATTCGAAGAATTTGATTTTCTAATTTTTCTTGATTACGATTTGATTTCTGTTTCTCTCTCTAGCAATTTCGAGAGCTCTCGATCGAATCGAAGCCGTTGTCAGGAGGGCGAACGGTGCGCGTGGGGATGTATATGTAGGGGGTGATTGCGGCCTGTGGATCGTTGGATCCGAATTTTAGATATGGAGGGCCCAGATGGATTACGTGTCAGTTGGACATTATTCGAAGTGAGGTGGATTGTCTACCCTTCTATTTTCATACTCTCCCAATCTTTTCTTGTTTGTGTGGTCACGGTTAAACCACGTCAATATTTTATATTCTTATTACTTTTTGTTTTATTATTTCTATAAAAAATTAATACAAAATATTAACGTGGCTTAACCGTGATCACACATCACAGAAAAGCATGGAAAAAGTATGGAAATTGGAGGATAGACAATCCACCTCCTATTCGGAGATCTGGCGTTGGAGTAGGTCACTCGAGGGAAATTGCATTCTTCTTTTACAACAAATTGTATAATTTGGTACACAATAAAAGACCAAACATAGGATTTTATTTATTTATAAAATTTACTACGAGGTTCGAACCTAAAACGCATGGGTATAAATTCGAAAGAGTTTCGAAATTGGAACGCATGAATAGAAACTTAACCGTCTATGCAGTAGGATATTGGACCAAATTCAATTGCATATAGATTATTATTACATATCTAAGTTTGATTTAGATAGGCTGTCCGAAAATCTTTTAGTTTCAAGCATTCTCATTCTGTATATTTATACTTTTTGCTTATTTTTGTTAGCGTTTCGCTTATTCAATTTCCAAAAACAGGTTATATAAATATTTTAATTTTGGAAATCTCAAGACGTGAGAGTCAACTTTGTGACTTATTTCTGTAGTATAATTGTATAAATATTATTGAACGATGTCACCCTGAAATATTCGTCAGGTGCTCATCTCTTTTTCAATGATTTTTCATAAGAAATAAGTGCAATATATAACTTTTGCTTGGTGATGAATAATGAGGATGTAAGCTTGTTTAGAAGTCATTTTAAAATAGTTGATAACGGTTTTTATGAAAATGTTTTTAAAACGAATTCTTAATAAAAATGTAAGTAAATCATAAAAAAGTACTAAAGTTCTTTTTGCAAGAAGCATTTTAAGTGTGGTGCTTCTTGTTGAAAAACTTCAAGCGTTTTTGGAGCACAAAAATATTTTCTCTAACAGCGGTTTCAGTCATTTTAAAAGAACTTCCAAATTAGTTTTGTGTGTAAACTTGGAATTACAAACTCATCATCACCCCCAACTTTTAGTGCATCTTTTCTGGGACGAATATATACATACATATATATATATATATATATATATATATATATATTGCATTTGTGGCCCCGATTGATTCCTTGTGATGTTTACCTTCTTTTTATCACATAAGCTTTGACAACCACTCATCTCTCTCCATCTGTCACAATTCACAAAAGCCTTTGATCCCTCTCTACCGCTTGAGGAAGGAAAACACCATCAATATCTTCTTTGTCAAGGAAGGAAAACGGTTAAGAAACTCACTTTTTTTAGCCTTCCACACAACCCTCTTAATAGTCGTTTTAATCTGATACCAGGTTTGTTATCAATAAAACTTTTAATAATACCCTTGCAATTAAACTCGTTATCAATCTTAATCCAAATCAAAGTTTCAATCTAAATTTTGTTGAACTCTATACGATCACGCCTCTTATGAATATCATTTACGTGCATGGTTACGTAACATTAAAATTTCACCGCCTTGATAATGACCTTGCCTTCGCAATTGGCAACCACACGGGCAACATTGGGTCCATTTAGGATGAAATTTCAATTGATTCTTTTCTAGCCTTCAATTTTGATCGATGGAATTACGAAATTCGAACTTGGTACATCTTCCAACATTAGCAGGAATAATTGGTCTAAATTATTAGCTCCGTAGACACAATTTCGAGTTCATTCATGCATACCCGAGTATCAAAAGAAACGAACCAGTAAAGATTTAGAAAAGAAAGTGTTCACGAGGTGCTTCAAGCCACAAAATCTCGAAAATCATTGATAGTTTGGTCGCTAAAAACTCTATATATTATCAGTATACATTCCTCGTACACAATGCAGCACACAAGCGACTAAACCGAACGGCGATATACGACACGATCGATGATATACACTACTATTTACAATGTCTCGAAAATGGAAGTTACGGATACACGATTAGTGGACAAGCTAGATCAAAGAAGCAAAAAGATTACACCCTACCAATACGTTTACCGGGGAACATAAGCTACTTAAAATGATACATAAAGGGAGGAAAAACTCGGTACCTATATTCCGGTATTGGGGTTGTTTCCGGCAAGGACGAGAGAGATCTCCAACCCTCGGCTGAAAGCCTGGTTGAACATGAGCCGCGTTTGGAATGTCGATACAAATGGGAACCATGAGAACAATGCAATAGGTATGAATATGATCATCCCCATCCCGGCGTCATATAGAAGGGCAATGGAACGAATGGACTTCCACAGGTGAAGCTTTTTCATCAACGGTTTCCAGGCTATAGCAATCTGGAAAAAAAGTCACAGATTAACGTCAATATAAATGGGAGGAAGAGGGCGTTACTGATACGTACTCAAACTAATTTTCAATTACACAATCGGTTCCCAAAGTAATTTGGTCAGGCTAAAATATAACGAACGGAAATTGTTTATGCATAACACAAAACACAAATTGTTCTAATTTAATTTTCCTAGAAATTGTGAAGGAATGGACGAGTGCCCGAATCTAATTCAACAGTAACTGCTATCAACGTAACATAAACGAGAGTGGAGTAGTAAGAAAAGAAATAAAAGAATAGGAGATGAAAAGACTTACAGAAAGGATTCCCCACCCAGTGGGTATAAAGGCTAAAATCGAAGCAAAAACGTCTGCAATTGACAAATCTGTAAATTTAACTGCGACTGCTAAACCGGCAAGCGCCAACAAGAAGGATACACCTTGAATGAAACGCAGCACAAGCTGGAAGTTAACAGATATCTTCTGGCTGAAGGTAAACACCTGCGAAACCAAAGCAAAAAAATTATTAATTACATAGAAACTGGATTTGCATCACATAATGTAGGCCGAAATAGATGCTATCGCTCAGTAGTTTCAATTTCACCTTGAAAAGGAGTATAAGCACTGCCAGAACAACCCATGAGAGGCCATACACCTACAGTAAAATATGAAATATTCGGGCAAGAAAATGCATGAAAGATCAGAAAATATTAAACGCACCAGCTTATATACAGACCCAGAAATTGCTGAACACGGGATAGACAACAAAGTGCAACAGTTACAAGCATAGAAGAATAGGATGCATTTTGAAGGAATGAGAAGGAAAGCCCATATTAATATAAAATAAACCATTACCGTCAATGACGTACTGTCTCCTTTCACATTTAGCTTGTAGACAATGCCATACTGAAAGATAAAGAATCTCAGACTCAAAATTGTCTCCGCAATCCTACCACCAAAAGTCCGAATATGTGCCTGCAGATGAAATCTCAGGAACATGAACAAGGGAATATAAAAAACAACACAATAGAGCAACCAAAAACCAAACAATGAAAGCACACAATTTCACTGAGACAGTGATTGAGGAGGTAAACAAGGACAAAAGGCTACAACATTGTAACATAACGGTTCCACAAGATGATGACCCAATATAAGAAGGGTCTAGATAAGGAAGACATACCACACCCTTGATTAAGAGGGGCTGCTTAAGCAACTTGCACGTTTACCAAGCTGCTTGGGGAACCCCAACCCCTAACAACCTGGTACTATCATTAGTACAGTTCCTATTTCAAAAGTATCTGGTTCCAGACTCACTGAATTGGTAACTTACCAATCCTTTTTTGTAATGTATTTTATCTCCTGGGTTATACAAGTGGGCATTTTTCCAGAGTTATCAATTGTTATCAATCTACCCTATGGTAATTTTTTGAAGGGGGGGGGGGAGGTTTTGTGGCAGGCATCCACCAGATTCTTTCAAGAACTCCCCATCACAAGCATTCTTATTTTATAGGGTCGCCATTAGACTGAAAAAATAATTATTGTCTAGACAGTGCTTAAACAGAATCACTAGAAATTAACTTTAACAAGTAAGGCAATTGAAGGGGTAAAAGACTGAAGATAACTAGGAGGAATCTTGCATCATCGGTATTACCAGTTCTTCCTCCCACCAAGCTTCCCAGCTTTCTTCACCCTTAACTCCAATTCCACCTCTGTAAAGAAGCCAATTTGTCCAATCTCGAAAATCCTCCACAATCCTATAAGGACATATAATGGGTTAACCAATGAAGTACAATAGAATAACAAATTTAAAGAATGTAAATCAAACAGAACTTACTTCTGCCACTCAAAACCAGACGGATTGAACAAATATGGAGCAAAGAGCCAAGAAAGTGCCATAAACCAACTGGTCACTGTGAGAAAAATATATGTTAGAGCACTCCCGTCATTATCGCCGTAGGCAAGGTACACGACCAACAAAAGCACTACTTCCAATCTGACAAGAACAAAGTAAATGAGTTAAATAGAACACAAAAATCTGAAACTGCGTTATTTTTTAGATTGGTAGCGTTTGCCTTATAAACATGGAATCAAAATATTATTAAAACAGAGGAGAGATAAAACAAAGAAAGTGACAAGGAACCATACCCTTTAACAAAATGACTGCGAGAGTAGAGCCTGTAGTTCTCTGAAAATTTAATGTGACGAACTACAAATCCCCTGCCTGTTGCTTGATACTGTAAAGAAATAAGCATAAATTGATATGCCATCTACCAAAGAAATTAATGAAGCGTGAAAAGGAGAGCAGGAAATCAAACCTTTGCACCACCATGAAGAATAGTCCGGCCAAAATAATGAGTTTTTGTACCCAAAGAGAATGTGAAGTAGACAGAACAAAGCTGCAGCTGCATTGTGAGAAAACTGACCATGGCCTGCAGCAGGAGTCAATGGAAAAATTGGAAAATAGTCAAGAAGGGGGAAACTAAACTTTCTTCGAAACATATTATTACCGTACCAGAATATAGTGAAAATAGAAAAACATGCTATCCAGGAGGGTGAACTACTTTCAAGCACCTCTTGAAAGATAGCACCTCCACCAAGTTCCCAAATGTAATGGGTTCTAAGTAAATGTGTACTGCTAATAATGACTTTCATTTGAGAGTAGTGGATCACAACAGTAGTGACAACATCGTTGCTCATACTATTAAAATTAGTATCACAGTTATGGTTTTAAGAAAACAGATTAAACTGCATGCCTAAAGTCAACAGATTAATGTGTATAAGCAAGCTAGATCACTTAAGACCAATTAGAATAGTGTGATTACCCTCAGGAAACCTTGTTCCAAGATGAAGCATAGAACCATTGGGACTGCAGTGAAGATACCAATTTGGATGAGAAATTGGGTATTAAGAGCAGCAGTCAACGCTGTATTCTTTGTCACCAAAGCTATGTCTGTCAACCTTGACTCAACACCAGATAATGCCTAAAACAAGAACATGTTGCCATGAGAATAATTTAGAATGTACACTGTTCATGTGACCCACAGGCACGCACACACTCAAAGGGGAAAAGAAAAACAAGGAAACTTAACTATGCCATGCTTTTATTTTTTATTTTTTGTGAAACCTCTGTCAATTCTTTTACATATTTAATATAACCAAATCCAAATACATCACAATTGAAGATTAAGCGGATTTAAACCTAAAAATGATTCCTACAATACCACATCTCCACCATCAATGGCATATAAGCTTAAAAAATTTACTTAAACACAGACATGCATGGGACGAAGTAAACATACACGCATGTATCAGCACAGACGGATGATTACTACTATTAACCACATATGCACAGAAAATGTAGCATGAGGTGGTAAGCAAAAACAAAACCTACCAAATATATTTTTCCATAGAGAAAAACAAATACCATCAGCACTGTTAACTGCACAAGCAAAGAAAACAAGACTAGTTAGATATAAAATCAAGTAGCTTAATGAACAATGGAAAACAATTCCATTGCTTAGAAGGCAGTAAACATGTGAGTATGAAGCAGTAAAAATTAAAAAAAAAAAAACTTGAGAACTTGATATATGGAAAAAGCATTGTGATTTATCATTGAAGCCGAACTAGAGACAGCAATATTGAAAGAAAGCTCCATTTGGAATAACTAAGATAACTGTTAGGAAGAACTTGCTTGTTATTATATAAGTACATACTTTGGACAAAGTTACATTTTTGTAGTTACTCAAAAAAGCCATTTGCTTATTAACAGAGCATTTCAACCTTCAATTTGTTTAGCCACAAGAAATTGCAATAAGCACAAAAGACAGTTGGCATAATTAAGAATCACTATACCATTGTACAAAAATAGTAGCCAACGGTGGTATAATAAAATGACAGCATCCGAAAAAAATCAAATTGCTGCCCAAGCCTGTATACATCTCGACTTAGAACTTGTTCACCGTTACCACCAGAAACCTTCCCCTCAAATACAGCAATTTGATTGAGCCCAACATCTCGTCCCTTGCCAACCTGAAAATTGTTATTAGAATCTCACATCATGTGTCTCAAATGAGAAAAAGAATAACAAAAGAAACCTACTTGAATGTACTCGTGGTGAGTCACATTTCCTTGGCGTAAAGTTGAGTTGAATCCTGCACAACAAAACCAAATGAAGTTTGAATTAAATCCTTCAAAAAAAAAAACTTTGAATGCCTATATTGACACATTCGCCGTCAACTATTCCTTCAACTAGCTAGCATCTCAATTAGCACTCTAGAAGCGATCCAAGAGATCGAACAATGGCCCGGGGTTAGTCTAAAACTTTAGTAACAAAAAGTGGAAAATGAAAAGATGGTTTTTGTCATTCAAATTAAATTTTTTTGGGGATTTAGCAGTAAGCGTAACATCAAACACTTGCTGGCAATAAATTGCCAATTTTGTTCTATTTATTGAAGCCCTTAATTTATTGTTTATTAATCCTTAATTCAAGCCCCAAACTTTATCAATAATCCCCATTTAGGGCCTAAGAATAAAACTCTCAGTTTTCTGGGGTTTTTAACAAAAAATATTAAATTTTCAGGGGGTGTTTCCCTACGGTATACAGAGTGCAGGAAGACAGTACATGGGGAAAAAAAATACAACAGCAATTTATCAACCATGAGTCATACCTGCAAAGATATCTTCACTAATGTTAATTACACGAGAAGCCTTGCTAATACCACCTCGAGTTAGGTGGAACACTCTATCAAACACATCAGGGTGACCATAATGCATACGGACCCTGTACATGGCCTATGATGTCAGTTTCAAGTCTAAATTTTATAGACCCAGGGACAATGATAAATGCATTGGCATCACACAATGGACTTACTTCAAAGGATTTGCAAGAACACGCTGAGCTAGAGTTACAAAGCTTGCTTCCTGATTGGACATGAATAATGCTAAAGAAGAAACACTGCACAAAATATACACAACTATTTAAAACAAATAACACATTTTGCTCTATTAAGGTAAAAACCCAGAGGATACAATTTAAATTTACCTTCCTGTAAAGATATGCTCTCTGACGCCAAGAATTGTAGGACGTCGGATACCATGATCAGTATGGAATTCTTCAAGTAGGTTTCTCATCTTCAAAGCTTCCTCAAAATAGTTATCCTACAAGAGGACAAAGATTATACACTATAGTTAATTAGAAAAACAATACAACATAATGAACAACCTGGACTACAAACTACTTGAAGATCCTGACAATACTCGTCCACAATCAGAGTTAAAAATACTCCTGTTTTCCAAATAAGAAATTACAATCAACAAAACATTTCCACAATCAGAGGTAACGACACTTCTGTTATGGATTCTAACTTTTACCAACCAAGATGGAAGCACTGCACAAAATATATCATGTAAACCAGTAGTCAACACACATGGTATGAGTTTCTTAGCATTAACCCAAAAATCTCTAGCAGAGCAACACAACAACACAAAATATCAGACATGAACAAGCGGGAAAAAAAATTCAATTGGTTACCTGATTCATGTCAATTGTCTGAATTGCATTTCCACGAGTAAATACAATTGCATGGTTTTGATTCTCCGGTTTTCCTTCACCAAGTTTCGGATTTCCAGGCAGTTTTATGGAGTAGATTTCCTGTGAAATCCAAGTAATTGTTAACATAAAAGAAACATAATGTCAACAAGAGTGAAGAGGCAACATTTTTCCTAAAGCATATCTATTCTAGCATCCCTCGAACCTAGAACTACTAAATATAGAAAAATTAGTAGGGATAATTAAACGAGCTTTTACTCCATACATGCAAGACAAAAAACTATTTAGTATTAGTAGTTTATCCATTAAAAATCAAACTAAACAGATAGACCTTGAAAGACAATGACACTTCGATCTCTAATTCTACATTTCTTCTTTCAAGGCACCAGAGTTAGAAGATATGGGATTTAGCCTTTATGTATGCGTATGGTCGAACTAGTCAATAAATCCAAAAGAGAAAAACAAAAACAAAATAAAATAAAAGAAAGAGAGGCCAAAAATAACTGAACCCCTCAAATCCTAAAACTGGGCCTGTGCTACATAAATTAGATGGCAAAATAAAAAATAATTGCACCTTGTCCTTCCCATTGATATCAGCCTTTACAAGTTTTGAGTAGAACTCTCTGTGCACTTTACCATCCTTCAAAGTCTCAACTTCATCAATAAAAGCAACCCGAAGAGCCTCATATCTAACAACAAATTAAATAGAAAAATTATGTCAGGTAGAATTTTTAAACATACACCCAACAAAAATACAAACAACTTCATTGGAAAGAATAACCAAAATGTTAGGATAAGAACAAGCAAATTACAGATGCATAATATGTACAAGAACAATAGATGCAAAACTCCAAAAACAATCAATAAAAAAGGGATGCCCAAAAAACAGTAATGACCAAAGAGAATGAAGGAATCTAATTCTCAACCATCCTTACTATTTAATGTCTATTATTAATAACAAAAAAATATTGTTCAAAAAACTGTTTATTAATAATAAAATGTGTTTCTTAGGGGGAGGAAATGGACGATGGTCTAACTGTATCCTAACACTCCTGTCGAACCATTGAGAGACTCTTCAAAGAAAAGAAGAGAAGAAAACAAACCAATCCAATCTGACACTGACCAACCTATCCCCTGATGTTAGACCAAGTGGATTGAGCACTGTGCAAACTAGCACAAACAAACCATAATTACATTACCCTCCCCATCCCACAAAAACGCACAGAACACACCCCATGGGAATGCAGAAGCCGTACACATGAAATTTGACAATGTGAAAAAGAACAAAATTTGACTGTTCCATTGATAACTAGTTCATAAAACAATTCACCTTTGCATAAGCATTGCTATATCTGCAGCCTCAGGTTTTTGGCCTTCTTTCTGTTTTCCATATATTTGACAAGTTACAACATATGTAAACTTTAAGTCAGCATGAGCACGTGCTTCAGGAGATAACTCAAACGCTCGAGTATCAATTGCATCATTACTGGAAATTGCACCCTCCACATCTGATCCTTCTAACAGATAAAGAAATGGATCAAACAGCAGGGCAAAATACAAAAAAATGAAACAGTAGAAGTAGCGGCTAAGTAGTGGTACTAGTAATAATAACTGAATGAGAACAAATAATAATAACAAATAAGCTGCCAACCTCCAGAATTTATTCTCTCCAAATAGGTCTGAAGCATAAGAGCTTTCCTATAATACATCATTCCACGAACTGCAGATCACAGAACTTAGATAATTAGCGGCAAACCCATGAATTCACTAAGACAAGCATACACGCGTTCAGAGTGAACTAAAGGGGTATTAAATATATTAGGAAGAAAGTATAATAAATATATAAAATAAAAATGAAAGAAAAAAATGAATTAAAATGGAACTCACACAATAAAAATGTATCTGTGGGAGGAAGGGAGAGAGAAGAAACCATAGACATTGATTATGAAAAATAATTACCTGTTCTGGCTAATGTTTGACCTCGGTAAGAGGCCCAAAAACGAAGCTCAAGGATATCAGTGGGATTCTCAGAGAGTTCAGAGTCAAGAGTATTTTCGTCACGGCCAATTCGGGCAAGAAAGTTCTTCCACTCATCTGCCAAGAAAAATGATATGTCAATATACCAGTGAAGGCCGCAAGACAATGAAGAAAATCTTGCGAGACATCTCCTAACAAAACCATAAAATTGCCCATAGTTAAAATAAAATAAACATCTAAATGAAACAAACAAGGATGTATAAAAGAGATGGCAACAGAAAAATAACAAGAACGGGGGTGAGGAAGGGGGATATCAACCCCCGAGATGGAGCACAAGGCTCAGTAGATAAAAAAATTTAGAAAATAAATGCATATGGTTTGAAACAGGGAAAGGAAAAAACACAATAACCTAAGAGTCTAAGGCAAAGCTGGCCAGGATGACCCTTTCAGTAATTCAACCTCTTGTAAATCTAACAATAAACTCTAAAATATCACCTGAGCACACTGTGACAAAAAGAAACTATTAACCCCAACTTAGGATACTTAATTGTGCACATAAGCACATCACAAAGCACAAAGAAACAAGAATAAGATCCTAATTAAAGGAATAAAAAAACTACCTGGATAAATTTTTTGAAGATAAAATAATATTGATATTCCATCCTCATTTTTCTTCTGGAGCTCAGCCATACTATACAGCACAATTTCAGCATAGTATGGAGTAAACACACTGCATGCACATGAAGAAAAAGATGAGAAAGGCAGGCATATGAAGCACATCAATCTTACGGAAAAGGAGATGAAGAATGTATTACCTGAACGATAACATCTCACGGACTGGCTTTGCTGCAGGCATCTCCATAAAAAGGGAATTTGTGAAGAACTCAAGCCTGCGTCTTGCCTCCAGATTATTGGGTACATTGGCAGCCGAATCTTTAATGGTTAACAGCGAATACAATCTTTTGACTTGCGATCTCTGCATATCCTCGATAATTAAAAAGAAGCAGAAGCACAATATACTGCTGAACATTAAACCTAAACCCAACTAAGGAGATCAGGTAATCTACTCAAACATACCAACTCAGGGTCCTTAGGCCACTTCAACTTTGCAAATAGACGACCTTCTGTCCTTGCATTTAACAAAAATTTCCATGTCTCATAGTTTCCCCTAAAATTGGCAACCAATAAAGTGATATAAGTAGAGTAGAATCAAGCAATGGAAACACTACCTGTACGCATACAACACATGTTTAACTGACCTCAGGTCCATAGAAAGGATGTCATGGTGCACAACATCATAAAGATCTTGAACAGCCTTAACTGCACCTTTCTCCAGTTCAGGTGTTCCCCCTTCTTTCTGTGCATTATATAAACGAAGCGGTATATTTGAGTAAAAAGAAATCGATATACCAGAATAAAGCACAAACAAATAACTACATGACGATATCAATTTTTATGTAATTAGAAGAAAAGAAAACTCAGAAAGATAATTTGAATTTTAGAGAGCTGCCTTCCCAAACATTACACAACTATCACTTGCCCAAACAAAGATGACAAAACCCTGTTCAAGATTCCTTTCGAAGGTATTTCATACTTTCAGACCAAAAGTCTCAACCCATTTGAAGAAGAAAACCCTCCACCCCATTTCCCTTTTATGTTCCTAAATGCAAAGGTTAGGTATAACAATTAAATGAATTGTCATATGCACACATATACACACATACAACGAAAAGACATATAACTTAAACCACTTGGCAGCATTGTCCTAACAACTGGAAACTAATTAATATCAAATATACTTTTATAAAAAAACAATACCACATCCAAGCAAGAAGGGGTTGATCAAACGAAACATTAACAAAAACAGAAAAGAAGTCCCCTGATACATATATGTAACTTGAAAACATATCTACATAAACAACACATCTAGAACAACAGAGTAAGGCTGCAGAAATTAGGAGACATCATTTGACAAGGTAGCAAAGAACCTAACTATCTACCCAAGACATCAGCCAGTACAAAAGCAATGGGAAAAAAAGAGTCCGCCTCAGCAACCCAGACGTTCCTTGGATAGGCAACATGACTCTATTCACTATATTAGTAATGAGATTGAGAAACAAAATATCCATTTATAAAAACCAGAATTACATCAAGGAACCAATAAAGAAATACAAACCAGAATTCCCATTAATGCAGTAACTCTTGATATCACAAGTGGCAGCTTATTCAGTTGATAATCAACATGAATACTCTTCTTCTCTATGCTTGAATGAATATCCTTGTACACCTGTTCAACCCTGATAAAATGAGAAAGAATTATATAAGTTTTTCCCTACGCTCAAACATGTGCTCATTAAATGGGAGCTCATATTAGAAGCATTCTTATCTTCAAACATAAACTTACCACATCTTTCCTTCGTCTTCCAATATTTCATCCAAGATTAGCTTAAGGCTGTGGAAGCACTCCTGGACAGCATACTTCATATAGTCATCTCTTGAAATTCTCTCCCAAAGTTCATCTTGTGAATCTCTGCTCTCAACAGCAATATCCTTGGCCACAAATATCTACATAATCAAATATTAAAAATTTTGTAATAGTATTTTACCCAAAAAAAATTAAAATTTGCAGTAGTATGAATGTACAATTAGAATGTCTTAAAAACGAGTGCACGTTGAAAATTAAAGAACTGATGACCTTGCTAGAGAGAAGAAAAAGCGGCCACTGAACCAAGGGAAGATTTCCAGAGTTTTTAGGCATGGCAAGCAACTCCATTTCTCTGGAAGAAAGTAAAATAACTAACTGAGTAGTCGAAAGAATGTGTACAAGTACAGTAAAATCACAGGACTAATTTCAATACTCACAAGTTGGTGATATAATCTTCTTCCCTCAAATTTCTTATAATCTCATTCCAAAACGGAGAGAATCTACCAGCATCAACCTTGTTCTTCTCAAGGTCCTTGAAACACACAGCGTATAGGTAAATTTTGCAATGGGCTTAAATAATCCATTAAAGTAAGTCATAATTGATTTAACATATTTCAGCTAGGTAAAAGTGAACAATGATTAGTTAAATTTATCAACAAGTAATAGGTCATTTATTTTCCCCAATTTTACAGGCTCACCTCACTGGAAGGCTGTTGGGAAGTCCTGCCAGAAAGAAAAATGAAAAAAAAATCCTTTAGTTTTAAACACTTGAGATAAGAAAAAAAAAAAAAAATAGTGGTATTGATGTTTAAATGAAAAAAATCAATCAATTGAATGAAATACATATATAGAACCTGTCAGGAAGAGACACATGAAGAGTGTTCATAAAAGCTCCAGGAAACTGCTCAAAAAGTTGATGAAGTGCTTCCAATGATCTAATCTGGAGATTATAATACAGAGATGAAACATTTAAGCAAGAATTAATAAGAACTCACCAGGATACTGCTCGAGTGCCAGCTGAAATAACAAAAACAACAACAACAACAACAACTGACCTCTCCAAGTCGATCTCTTGCTCCAAGCAAGAATCCCCACACACCAGATATAATGGTGTAAAATACATGGAGATCTAAAAGATAAATCTGCACGAATAGATTGGCTCATGGTCAGGTGAAAGAAAAGAAAACTAACATGCACTAGTAAATCGGAATTGAGTTCCAGCATACTATATCCTCTCTCAGCCCCTATTCCTCTGATCTAAAGAATATATAAAGGCCCTTCAGAACAGTAGTCTAGTTTTATTTTTAACTTTGTAGCTGCCATTAAAACTACTTTAAGCCCCTATTGAGAAACTTCAAAAGCTGCTTTAATTTGGAATGAATCACACGTTAACTCAACCGTGATCTCATAAACTCCATAGTTTAGAGTAAGCATAAAGGTGCAGGACTGCAGACTTGAGTGAATAAAATATCAAACTAATAATGTTGGTAATAGAATTCCAACTTACAAGTATCACAGGAGCCCATAAACTAGCAACTGTCAAGGCATTATGATTGTCTGCAAGCATACAAATTAATCAGTTTGAAGTATGATTAGGAAAAATTAAGTGTCTCACTAAGATTAAGATTATAACCAAGAGATCTATATTACCAAAATAAATGTTTTTTAACTACAATCCATCTTCCGCATATATGCTATCATAAATTTAAAGATTTTAATAACACATTAGACAACTTAATGGAAAACAAGAATCATATCATCATTCCAAATTTCACTTGCATTCAGACTCCTGCTTTAAAACGCATCTGTTTTACAGAAGACACGTTTTACATATAAATAAAAAAAACCATAAGATTCTCCATTTCGCTTTAAAAAAACATTTAACTATTGAAGTTTTTAGATGTATTAATTCAGGGCAGTTACAAAACAGATTAGAAATAAAATATATTTCAAAGTTTTAAACTTTAAATAAAATATCCATCGAATGAGAGACCAGTTGCTTACTTTTAGAAACAAAGTCATGCCAAGAATAGAGTATAGAATCCATTGTCACTATTGTCTTAGTTGGTTTCACTAATGGCTTGATCTGTAAACCAAAGAGAACTTTTAGAAAGCCATATTTAGCACAAAAGGGAAAAGGAAGTTGATTCACAATCATTCAAATAACTGCACAAATGACACTGCCATGGAAAAATGTTCAACATAACAAACCTGAAGAAAATAAGCAAAAGAAAATTTTCCACTCAAAATCACAAGCCAGAAAAGCATATACCTGCAACAAAACAAAAACAAAAAAAATCTTAGCAGCACACAAGTGGGTTTAAACATCAAATTACCAATGCTATTTGAATTCGTATACCTGTAAAAAGACAACAAAGAACACCAGAAAGATCCTGACCTTAAAACTCTTTAGCATTTTAATCAACACCATTATATGTTTAAAAACTTATATAATTCTTTTTTTATCCTTTTGGTAAGTAAGGATAGGGAGCATACAGCATTCAATAAGAGACAACACTTGTTATAATGTTCAAAGTTTCCGACAAATTAAACTTAAGAGAGAATAGTGATTTTGGGAGTACTTGATAAAATCAGTGCTCCTCTCATACATCCCACGTCCAACATAATGCCGTTCCTTGAAAATCAACAAAGGAAACAATAAACAAATGGATTAGTAAAGCAGATCATCATATGATGGGTACAAAAAAATCAAGGCATAAAGAACAAAAAGGGAAAGTTGTGAGATTAAAACCTGGCGCATCCACTTGAAAAAACTAATCAGAGGAAAGCGATCACATTGATTAGTCAGATTGTGGCAGGCTGGTATCCTCATAAAAAAGCTAATGAAGAACTGGATACCAGCATATGTGCCTATAACGATCACATACAGTCTATAAATAATTGAGTTTCCATTTTGTTTACTCTCTTCCTGGAGAGCTTTCCTGAAAGGCACAGAGAAAGAATGTTACCAATGATTAAAAATCATAAAATATAAAAAAATAAAAAAATAAAAAAAAGCTTCAAAGATAAGAAATAAAAGCATGTAAAACATGTTAAAGAATGGACTTCGTTAGGAAGTTACACATAAAGAAAAGTTATGACCACTGATGCAGTGCCAAACCAAACAAATCGGAGAAAAATTCGAGAAACTGCTAGGCGCCGTGTTGTAGAATATGCACCATACATCATGCGTATGTCAAGAACACCTACACAAGAAGTATTTTCTCAGATACTGAAGTTACTCTAATATTGTGCAACAAAAAGAAATGCCTTTTCTGACTATCTTTGGCTCAACACTTAAATATTGTAAGTTTTTATGAGACTGAGACAGTAAAGAAGCCACATCAGCCCATTAAGAAGCGAAACCCTACTCTCAAGAAATTTCATTGCAACAAATGTTGGACCAAGGCTCAGAACTTCCCGAATACACTTCGAATCAAGCCTTCCATTATTGAATGCAATTATAGTCAGTCCCTGAAGGTTCACAGATAAAGCAAATTTAGTACAACAGCAATCATAAAACACGAGGAATTTTAACAGATCGCGACAAAATACATTGCAAAACAAAACATAACTGGTACTAAAGAAAAGCTACAATTATAAAAGAAGGGAAACATAGACCATAGAAACCATAGCTTCAATGAAACCAGGGAGAACAATATTTACTACAACAACAACAACAACAACAAAGCCTTTTCCCACTAAGTGGGGTCGGCTATATGAATCCTAGATCGCCATTGCGCTCGGTTTTGTGTCATGTCCTCCGTTAGATCCAAGTACTCTAAGTCTTTTCTTAGAGTCTCTTCCAAAGTTTTCCTAGGTCTTCCTCTACCCCTTTGGCCCTGAACCTCTGTCCCGTAGTCACATCTTCGAACCGGAGCGTCAGTAGGCCTTCTTTGCACATGTCCAAATCACCGGAACCGATTTTCTCTCATCTTTCCTTCAATTTCGGCTACTCCTACTTTACCTCGAATATCCTCATTTCCAATCTTATCATTTCTCGTGTGCCCACACATCCCACGAAGCATCCTCATCTCCGCCACACCCATTTTGTGTACGTGTTGATGCTTCAACGCCCAACATTCTGTGCCATACAACATCGCTGGCCTTATTGCCGTCCTATAAAATTTTCCCTTGAGCTTCAGTGGCCTACGACGGTCACACAACCCGCCGGATGCACACTTACACTTCATCCATCCAACTTCTATTCTATGGTTGAGATCTCTCTCTAATTCTCCGTTCTCTTGCACGATATATCCTAGGTAGCGAAAACGGTCGCTTTTTGTGATTGTCCGTTCTCTTGCACGATCATTAGTGTGGATAAGTATATAAATGAATAGAGATAGGAAAGCAAACACAAGATGTACGTGGTTCACCCAGATTGGCTACATCCACGGAATAGAGGAGTTCTCATTAATTGTGAAGGGTTTACACAAGTACATAGGTTCAAGCTCTCCTTTAGTGAGTACAGGTGAATGATTTAGTACAAATGACATTAGGAAATATTGTGGGAGAATGATCTCGTAATCACGAAACTTCTAAGTATCGGAGTGTGGTATCGTCTTGACTTGCCTTATCTGTCTCATAGGTAGATGTGGCATCTTCTCTGGAAGTACTCTTCCTCTATCCAGGGGTGGTATCTTTAACTGGTGGAGATGCACAAGGTAATGTATCAATTTCACTTGAAGCTTACTTGTAGTTTCAGGCTTGGTCAAGCGCGATACAAACCATGTAGTAGGAGTCCCTCAAGTTGCCGAGCTAGGGGATTTGCTGAAAGAGGTGACAGACAAGGTAAGCAATCAGAGCTCCGACTGATTGTTCACATTCTCCCTATCTTGCAGGCACCATGAAGGATAAAAAGAAGAAAAATGACAAGAGATGATATGGGATACTTTTGCTTTTGAAGAAGTAACTTTCCACAAGCTTATTCTTGAACTGAGCTGGAGGGTTTTCTGGTTTCCTCCAGAGTATAAGGCCGACCGAAGAATTTGAGGGTCAAAACAAGTCCATCAAATCTAGAGTACGTTCGACCCTACTGATATGGGATACTTTTGCTTTGACAGAGTAATGGATGTATCGGCACGTGTGCTGTTACGCTTGTCTCCACATGCTTCCTTGTATCCTTCTCACTTGCCCCATCTGTTCCTCATGCAGATGCGGTATCTTCCCTGGAAGCATAAGATGTTGAAGATGAGTACTCGAGAGCAATGCCAGGTAAGTAAGTTCCAGGCAGTCAGTTCCTGGCTGGAAGCTTGATTCCAAGTGCTGACTGATTGCTCTCTTTCTCCTTGTCTTGCAGGTAAGAACAAGGCCAAAGGAAAAGACAGGGAAAAAGCATGATATGGGATACTCTTGCTTTTAACCCTGATGATATGAGATATTCTTGCTCTAGTATAGCTTGTTTGCAGATGTATTATCGGGGGGAAAGAAAGCTGAATATTTCGAAAGGCTTCGTTGAGAGTGCCCTCTCATATATGAGGAAGGGTTGAGCATTTTTGCAGGTCTGTCTGTCCGTTAGGGATGGAGGTTGACATATATAGGAGTCTCCTTAACAACAAGTAGTAATGCTATTCCTTTACCCTGTCAGAGCACTTTCAAAAAGTGGTCTGTGGTATGTGGAAAGCTGATGTTGCGTGTGAAGATTACAGACAGCTTTATCCAAGGAGATCCGGCTCTTGCAGTTGGGAAAGTGTTGCCTCTTCGGTTTTTGAACAAGCAATCCTATCGGGGATCTGGCTCTCGAGATTCGGAGAACGATGCCTCTTCGATTTTTGAGAAAGCAATCATGCTGGGGGTCTAGCTCTCGAGATTCGGAGAGCGGTGTCTCTTCGATTTTTGAGAAAGTAATCATGTTGGGAGTCTGGCTCTCGAGATTCGGAGGGCGGTGCCTCTTCGATTTTGGAGCAAGCAATCTTGTTGGGAGTGTTTTCTCGAATGTGAGTAAAGGTTGGGCATGTTTGCTAGTCTACCTTGCCACGAAGCACAGAGGTTGACACACAGGGACTTTCCAATTATCCAGCAATGGTACTGTTCCTTTACCCTCTCTTCGATTTTTGAGAAAGTAGTCATGTTGGGAGTCTGGCTCTCGAGATTCGGAGGACGGTGCCTCTTCGATTTTGGAGCAAGCAATCTTGTTGGGAGTGTTTTCTCGAATGTGAGTAAAGGTTGGGCATGATTGCTAGTCTACCTTGCCACGAAGCACAGAGGTTGACACACAGGGACTTTCCAATTATCCAGCAGTGATACTGTTCCTTTGCCCTTGTGGGTAATAATATGGTAGCTAGACCTTCAAAATTTATGTGTCTAAACTTTGTTAATGCTGTTTCTTTGCTATTCTTTTACCCGTCTTGGTCAGAGCGATGTAATGGGAGCTGCAAGCTTCACGTGGTCAACTTTGGCAGAGAACTTTGGCAAAATTATCTGTGATACCCATGAGCTACTATTGCGTGTGGGAAGTGGGTGATTAAACAGTAAGACTCATGTGCTTTCTACTGCACCAGAAGTCTTCGACAGAATGCCCATAATTTCCGCAAAGCTGAGTGTGCGTGTGACAGGTGCTGACAAGGTTGGAAAAGTAGGTGCCTCTTCGATTTTTGAGATCGGCCCTCGTGGTCTCTGAGCAGCCCAACTTTTGAGAAAGCAAGCGCCTCTTCGATTTCTGAGATTGGCCTTCGTGGTCTTTGAGCAGCCCAACTTTTGAGAAAGCAGACGCCTCTTCGATTTCTGAGATCGACCCTCGTGATCTCTGAGCAGCCCAGCTTTTGAGAAAGCAAACGCTCTCTTCGATTTCTGAGCAGGCGCCTCTTCGATTTCTGAAGCTCCGTCGAGTGCAGATTTTTATAGGGGCTGGGATTAAGTTCCAAAGCACACTTGAATCTCCACCAGTAGAAGCTCCATTCTTACACTTCTAAGATCTTGATTTGTTCGACCTCTTCTCTCTTCAACACCTTTGAAAATGTCTGGCCCCTCCGACCGTCGTTTTGACTTGAACCTTGTTGAAGAGGCAGCCCCGCCTTCTCCAGACAACATATGGCGCCCATCCTTCGTCTCCCCTACTGGTTCTCTTACCGTTGGGGATTCCGTTATGAAGAATGATATGACCGCTGCGGTGGTGGCCAGGAACATTCTCACTCCCAAAGATAACAGACTACTTTCCAAACGATCTGATGAGTTAGCTGTTAAGGATTCTCTGGCTCTCAGTGTTCAGTGTGCAGGTTCTGTGTCTAATATGGCCCAACGCCTATTTACTCGAACCCGCCAAGTTAAATCATCGGCGGCTGAAGTGATGAGTCTCAAACAGGAGATTAGAGGGCTCAAGCATGAGAATAAACAGTTGCACCGTCTCGCACATGACTATGCTACAAACATGAAGAGGAAGCTGGACCAGATGAAGGAATCTGATGGTCAGGTTTTACTTGATCATCAGAGATTTGTGGGTTTGTTCCAAAGGCGTTTATTGCCTTCGTCTTCTGGGGCTGTACCGCGTAATGAAGCTCCAAATGATCAACCTCTGATGCCTCCTCCTTCTAGGGTTCTGTCCAGTACTGAGGCTCCGAATGATCCCCCTCCGGTGCCTTCTCTTTCTGGGGCTCTACCGACTGCTGAGACTTCTCCTAAGCAACCTTTGTGAAGGCTCCCTCTTGTTTGTTTATTTTGACTCATGTATATGTACATATTTGTAGCTTATCGGGGATATCAATAAATAAGCTTTCCTTCATTTCAACGTATTGTGTTAAATACACCAAAGCCTTCTTCGCTAAGTTCTTTGAATTTTCTTTTGTTGGAGCTTTGTGAGTGGAGCATGTAGGTTGAGGTAGTGTTCCCTTAATTTCCTGGGTGAGGAAAACTTCTCGGTTGGAGACTTGGAAAATCCAAGTCACTGAGTGGGATCGGCTATATGAATCTTAGAACGCCATTGTGCTCGGTCCTGTGTCATGTCCTTCGTTAGATCCAAGTACTCTAAGTCTTTTCTTAGAGTCTCTTCCAAAGTTTTCCTAGGTCTTCCTCTACCCTTTCGGCCCTAAACCTCTGTCCCATAAAAAAGGTCGTACCCAGTGAACCTCTGTCCCATAGTCGCATCTTTTAATCGGAGCGTCAGTAGGCCTTCTTTGCACATGTCCAAACCATCGTAACCGATTTTCTCTCATCTTTCCTTCAATTTCGGCTACTCCTACTTTACCCCGGATATCCTCATTCCTAATCTTATCCTTTCTCGTGTGCCCACACATCCAACGAAGCATCCTCATCTCTGCTACACCCATTTTGTGTACGTGTTGATGCTTCACTGCCCAACATTTTGTGCCATACAGCATCGCCGGCCTTATTGCCGTCCTATAAAATTTTCCCTTGAGCTTCAGTGGCATACGGCGGTCACACAACACGCCGGATGCACTCTTCCACTTCATCCATCTAGCTTGTATTCTATGATTGAGATCTCCATCTAATTCTCCGTTCTTTTGCAAGATAGATCCTAGGTAACGAAAACGATCGCTCTTTGGTATTTCTTGATCACCGATCCTCACCCCTAACTCGTTTTGGCCTCCATTTGCACTGAACTTGCACTCCATATATTCTATCTTTGATCGGCTTAGGTGAAGACCTTTAGATTCCAACACTTCTCTCCAAAGGTTAAGCTTTGCATTTACTCCTTCCTGAGTTTCATCTATCAACACTATATCGTCTGCGAAAAGCATACACCAAGGAATATCATCTTGAATATGTCCTGTTAACTCATCCATTACCAACGCAAAAAGGTAAGGACTTAAGGATGAGCCTTGATGTAATCCTACAGTTATGGGAAAGCTTTCAGTTTGTCCTTCATGAGTTCTTACGGCAGTCTTTGCTCCTTCATACATATCCTTTATAGCTTGGATATATGCTACTCGTACTCCTTTCTTCTCTAAAATCCTCCAAATAATGTCTCTTGGGACCCTATCGTACGCTTTCTCCAAATCTATAAAGACCATGTATAAATCCTTTTTCCCATCTCTATATTTTTCCATCAATCTTCGTAAGAGATAGATTGCCTCCATGGTTGAGCGTCCTGGCATGAACCCAAATTGGTTGTCCGAAACCCGTGTCTCTTGCCTCAATCTATGCTCAATGACTCTCTCCCAGAGCTTCATTGTATGACTCATTAGCTTAATACCCCTATAGTTCATGCAATTTTGTACGTCGCCCTTATTCTTGTAGATAGGCACCAAAGTGCTCGTTCGCCACTCATTTGGCATCTTCTTCGTTTTCAAAATCCTATTGAAAAGGTCAGTGAGCCATGTTATACCTGTCTCTCCCAAAACTTTCCACACTTCGATTGGTATATCGTCTGGGCCTATTGCTTTTCTATGCTTCATCTTCTTCAAAGCTACAACCACTTCTTCCTTCCGGATTCGACGATAAAAAGAGTAGTTTCTACACTCTTCTGAGTTACTCAACTCCCCTAAAGAAGCACTCCTTTCATGTCCTTCATTGAAAAGAGGGAAATTATGAAGGATTATTCACTGTTCTTTGCTTTCATTTTTTCCTTTTGGGTAGCCAGCATGTGACAGGGGTATAGCCAATAGGGTAAGGAAAACATAGCCACATAAAGATAATTTATAAGAGAAATGAAATCATGTAAGGCATGCAAACCTGAAACATCATCACAAGGAATATCCAAAGACGGTGGAAGCTATGGTAAAGATGGAGAAATGTCCTGTGCTCAACAAATGAAGTTTTTCCCCGATGTTGACTTCTGCCAGATTTAAGTATATTCTGTAACAAATATGGTGTGTATGTTAACCACATGTATAGCAATATGTAATATACAAATCAACAAAAGAGGCTTTCATTTTGGCCAATTCAGAGGTAGGGATATTCAGGCAAAGCTGAAAATTTTAGGGACTCCAAATGCCTTTCAATTACTAAATGTAAGATTACTATATATTCTTATGATTCTAAATTTTCTTTTTTTTTTCTTTTTTTTTTTTTTTTTTGAAAATTTAGAACATTTAAGACTTTCTATGTCAAGATAGGTAATAGTTTTTTTTTAATTAGTTTCTATGTCAAAAGTTCTAACAGAGGATTTTCTAAAAATTCAGTTCTTATGCTGCCCACGGAAGAAAACAATATGATTCCAAGGTCTTGACTGATTCATTAAATCGATGCACCTGTTTCAACATGCATTAAGTACATACATATAATGAGAGAAAATAACCAACCATATTCCAACAAGTAAAATTACATATTATCACGCAAGAAGCCCACCTTTGACCTTCGTACTGGCTTTTGAAAAAAAGATGACGCTCTGCGCCAAGGCCAACTAAGTTCAAAGCAATGAAGTGACCTGCATATAAAAGTTGGTTAGCCTTTAAGGTGTGAACATATGTTACATGGCACAATCGTGTAAATATCTTACCAGAAGTACTCGTTGAAATCATCATAATTGCGCCAGGCGGAATGTGGTGCTTTTCCATTATCATTGTTTGCAGCTTCCTGCACATAGTTGTAGATTAGGAGACAATTTTGAAATAATCACCATAATCTTGTTAGTAACTGAAACATCAATGAGAAGACAGTAAGGATGAAAAGAAGAACATCCCAATAAGACCTCCCAGAGACGTACCGCAGCCACAATCTCATAGAGAGGATAGATAACTTGGTCAAGAAAAGAAACTCCATTTTCAGAATTACAACTGTTTGCTGGCTGTGCAATCTGCTGCCTTAGAATTTCATCCATTTCCCTTGCCATCTGCACATTACAATTCAGGGCTCAAAGGAGAGAGAATAATTTTCAGAAACGAAATACAAATAAAAAGTTGGAAAGACCCACACAATAACAGAGCATGCTAAGCAAGCAGTGGTCAAAAACTAAATTCAAACGCCAGAAAAAAATTAAAAAACGAAAGTTTCAGAAAGTTTATAAAGGTCAAAAGGACAAACAAGCTTTTCAAATTTATAAATTCAAATGCCAGAAAAAAATCAGGAAACAATTAAAAAAAGAAAGTTTCGGAAAGTTTATAAAGGCCAATAGGACGAACAAGCTTTTCAAAATTGACACAAGCTTATTTCAAACTAGGGTTATTCCTAAGAACTCCTGAAAGTAGAAGAGAAAAGTAAACTCCACAATGACACAACCAATAGGGGAAATAGCACAATCCCATGAAAATGGGATATGCAATCACATTATAAAAGTCATTGCATCTCTTAACATGCATATCACGTTTGGACAAACTTTAATTCAGTGAGGAAAAGAAGACAAAATTCATAACACACTTTTATATGTGAAAACAAAGGACACCTAAGAAATAGTGATCATATATTGCAACTGATTTGCTCCACCAACCACAACAAAATTGCACGGAACTGTGGGCAAAGAAAAAAACTCACATGATGAAATATGTAACACAAGCATTCAGGAAGGAATCTAATATTGCCTGATTCACCCCAGATCAGAAAGTACAGAGAAACAAACAGCAATTTTTTTTCCCTGGTAACTGCGTCCAAACTGCATAAAAATGACTTATTTAGTGAGTTTCTATCATCAAACTCCTTTCTATATACATAATTTACAACAACAAGAAAATCAAGGAACACCCAGAATGGGTGTTAAATCAGGTCTAGGTCCATACGTGCTCCAAACTGGCTGAATGCATAAGTAGTCACACCATTTAATATAGTTCTCAAGGGACTTCAGAAATACACTTTGTGCTGCAGCCTCGTCCAATTTCTGCAGCAATATAAAGACACAACATATGGACTGAATGTAAATCTTCCCAAGTATTGTAAAAAATTTAAGCAATCTTTTCATATGAAATGAAATTTTATCAACAGAAAATGGTGAAAGTGCATACCAGAATGGACTAGCATACAATACAGATATTTAACTTACATACACTACAGATATTTAACTTACAGCTTCAATTACTTCAGGAATACGAAGCCGAGATTGCTCATTTGCCAGAAGGTGAACAATATGTTCGCGCTGGTTAGAGACATTATCTTTCTGGCACACAACAAGAAACATCAAGTCTCAGAAAATTACTGGCATCATAGTGCTTTGGAACCAAATTAAGATTATCAGATTAAATATGGAACGAAAATTCAGTTCCAAAGTAAAAGGAACAGTAACTAATAATAACGTTAACAGCTTAACACAGTTCTTATAATTTTCTAAAAGGTCATACCCAGTGCACAAGGCTCCCGCTTTATGCAGGGTCTGGGAGAGGTGAATGTCGGCTAGCCTTACCCCCATTTTATGGAGAGGCTGCTCCCAAAGTTCTTATAATTTTCTAGAATAAACAAAATAGAGTGTTTTTCTTTTTTGTTCAAAGAAGCAACAATTTTTATGCAGAAGACTGACACAAAAAGCCCACTTAAAACAGAAGACCAGATGTCCACTTCTCTACAGTGCAACATAATTGTGAATAAAATCATTCATGGAAGCAAGGATGTAGTGGGTAAGTGGCAGTGGAGTGTTGAGATGATTGCATTTACTTAACTCAGGCCACTAACCAAATTGTCAATATTTCCCGTAAGATTTCTTGAAATAGATATTTCAAGAAATAAAGTAAAATTCAAATTAAGAACTTGGTCAAAACTTGAAACCTAAGGAAGCCAAAATTTGGATTCAGAAAAAAAAAAAAGTGTGATCAGGCATGCAAATACCTGAAATCCAAAAGTATAATACAGAAAATCAAACATGTCTGGATCTCTTGTAGCAGGGATTGGAAAATCTGATGGCAATTTTGGTAGGTTACTGAAGTACTTTAACGCTGACACTGCTGCTTGTACCTGGCCATTATTTTCTTTGATTAAGTAAACACAAACCATAAGATGTTAACTTAAATCATGTAAGTAATAAAACAATTACCTCAGGCAAAGAGACAACAGAATTTGTAATGTTGGGAGCATCCAGAGGAATAATATTGTAGGCAATAAGGTCCTCGGTCATTGCCGCATCTGATTCCATTACCCGTTTCAACTGCAATATAAAACAGATTTAATCAATTCTGCAACTAGACATAGGAGGCAGATACAACAGGTGAAAATATAACAATCATGCGCCAGACAGGAAAATAAAAAATGAAAGAGTAAATTTCACACTTGTTAAGATCGAAGTGAGTTTTTTTTTCAACAACTTTGTGTTTTGTGCTTTGTTTAGCCAACCAGGGATGAACATTATGGCTTTGATAAGCACTAGTTGGCTGAAGAGAGCACACACAAACTCAAGAGAAAAAAAAAAAGAAAAAAAAACCCATTAAAAAACATCAAGTGAAAGCAACCAACAAAACACCTCATTAGAAAACTCAAACGACAGATAGAAAGTTCATTGTGTGGCTTGGAGATCAAATAATATGATTATGAATCTATGATGCAACCATGGTCCATAAAGAATAAAGTTTGCATTAAACGGATATAACACTAAAAGACCAACCTCTTCAGGAATTTCCTCAGTCAGCTGCTCCAAAACTATCCCTAAAACTCTTAGAGTTGCAAAAACCTTTTTCCGCTTCACTGTTTTTCTCTCTAACCTGTTTAAACAAATAAAGGTGACGAAATTGAGTTTTATTTCATATAAGTCTGAAGAGTAGGGTGGGCAGGTAATTTACCAGTAGCAGAAATAAAAAGCACATTAATACAGGAAGCTACATCAATATGAAGACAAAGACTAATCAAGACACCACAGCCTTTCAGTCTAGTATATTGCTCAATAGAGTTATATTCCTAAAAATAGGAGATAAAAAAGCGCTTCCCAATACTTGACCTTTTCCCACACCTCCTCAGCTTCCATCCCACTGACAACTTCAAATATCGTTTAATTTTTTTCTGACCATGTAACCCAAACAATAACAATACCCATCCAAGGAAAACATGATACAGTGACAGTTGTTAAATGAAAAGATTCTTAGTATAATCTTCCAGACAATCATGAACGGGAACATGCATCTACAAACTTAAAGCCTCATGTATCAACATTGGAGCTAAATAGTAAAAAAATTATAGGCAGAACTTATTAGATACCAGAGTAAAGACATCAGTGTAATGAACAGAAAATAAGCAAATAAAAGTAACACATCTTTGGAGTCATATTGGGACCGAAGAAACTTACTCGCCCAGGTTCCCACTGAAAGCACTAGACTCCCTCAACTTCATTTCTTCCTCCCGCAGCTTTTCTACATTATTCTTCTGTCTGTACAGTTTGTAGAACTCTTGCAAGCGAGCAATGTCCTGGCTTCTATCTATGGTTCCACCTTCCTTCTTTGCAAGCTTTTGCTGGAAATTTGCACAAGGGGGCAAACAAATACAAGAAATTGCTTAATAATAGATTACAAAACATAAGCACATAAATTCTTTTTGATAAAAGAGATGATAAGTACATATATAAGGGTTATGAAAAGTAAATACAAATCTAACAGCTTCAAACTCAACCCCCCCCCCCCCCCCCCCAAATTTTCTTCATACAAAAATATACCTTAATGACAGACATCAATCCAGTCTTGAACTGTAATACTCCCCTTCCTTCACTATTGGGATCCAGATTCTGAGCCAGAGAATAAGCATGCTCGCATACTGCAGGGGGACAATCAGCACTTTCAAAATTGTGAGTTGCAAACATAGAATTTAACTATAATATATACAAGTTTTTCACCACCAAATTACAGCAACAACTGAGTTTAGATGATTCCCCATTTTCAAATATTTTTTAAGCTAAACGAACCAGAACAGAACTACCATCAGCCAATCTGGTCTGACAAAATGAGGGGGACTATTTAGAGGTTTAAGGTATTTTTTTTTTCATGTAGATCTTGTTTCCTTTTGTGTAAGAAATTCCAAGTGAGCTGTTTGAGCATCTTCCTAAAAGCAGTTATGCACTTCAGGAATGGCCTCCTAGTGTAATTCACCACGACTGAGGAAAATATTGAGTTGTTTTGTTTATTTCTCAGCTCATATGTGGATGTGGATAGGTAAGCATGCTCAATCAGTTTTATGCGCAACACAATTTTGAATATATCTTGGTTCCTAGTTGCTTAAAATCTTGCATAACTAACAACTCTAGTAGGAATAAGCTAAAACCTAAAACAGTAACGGAACTTTTAAGACCAATGAGAAATGCCACAGCAGTAGCGGAAATGTACAAGGTGGGTTGCTTTGCTTCCCATCAACTCAATCGATCGTACTTTCGACCCAAAGAAACCAAGTACTCAATCCCCCCCCCCACCCCAGCTACCAAATTATCCTCGCAGATTCTTATGTCACATATAGGAAAACAAACTTAATTTCCACAACCCAAACAAGCTACAAAACTATAATTCAAAATTCGAAGTAAAAAGTACAAAAAAGATGTGGGTAACACACAGATTCTGGAAATATTGGGATCTTCGTCTTGGATTTCATCAGCAGCTCTCAGAATTTCATCAATATCCCTATTGTTTGCAAGTGAGGAAGGAACATTTCCAGCAATTCCAGTAGCATGCCGGCCATACGCATCAGCCCCCATCCTCGCCCTGCTCAATACGGCACGGACTAGATGCTCCCATCGCTGTTCAACTCGAGACATTTTCTGCAAAACAGCGAGTAAAACCTCGAGAAAATTCCAATGGCGTTGCACTAAGAGCGAGAAAATCCCCGCTGATTTTCTCAGCAACCAAACAGACAGATAGATATATATACACGCATATATATATAGATACAGAGATAGATATACAGTAGTAGCTAAAGTGAAGCAAAATTCATGGAGAATCGGCGTACCAGATTTGGGAAATCAATCAGTGCATAGGAAACCCTAGAAGGCCGAGTCGATGCCGAGTTGAATCGGTCTCCAGCTCGGACGACGTGGTTTGAAGGTGGTGGGAGGTAATGTGGGTTTTGAAAATTGAGAAGGGAAAGGGGAAAGGGCAAAAGGGAATAAAGGAGGAAGAAAATGGATCTAATGGGTAACCGGTTTGACCGGTACATCCGGTGACAGAGTATGGGTTTTGGGTTTGGTGACTGGTCGCGGCCGGTTCTCGAATTGACGCGGAGAAGAAAACTCCCGTGGACGCGTGACCCAATCCATGTATTGCATCTAGAGACTCCAGTATCCACATTGTCAACAGCCCAAAAGATTAATTGCATTAACAACGTAATTACCACCCCCTGAAAATAAGGAAAATCGGTAGTCATCGTTTCAGACTCACGTCGTGATGTAAGGTAACACTTCTTTTGTAGAAGGTCACTTGCAATCGGTAATCATCGTTAACTCCCAAGTATATAGTTGGTTTTTTCGAGAAAAAGTATTGTCTTATGCATTTAGCGAGGCTATCATTGCATTACGCTGGTCCGAGTTAGGATCAAATTTTTTTGGCTTTTTAGCCAAAATGGTCCTTGAGATTTGCATAACTCTTCATTTTGGTCCCTGAGATCTGAAATTAATAGAAGTGGTTATTGAGTTTGTCGACTATCAATCATTTTGGTCATTCTCTTGAAAAACCTCTATTAAATAAAGATAAAATGACAAAAACACTCTCAATTTTTGTTAAATCATTTTGGCCCATTATTTATTAAATTGAGGTTATTTTTGTCATTTGGTCCTTAATTTTGCAAGGAAATATCAAAATAATTGATGATTGACAAACTCATAGACCACTTTTATTAATTTCAAATCTCAAGAACCAAAGTGATTAATTATGTAAATCTCAAAAACCATTTTAGCTAAAAAGCCAAACTTTTTATTATTTAATTGAGGCTACAATTTTATCAAGCGCTCATTTATCGAGATTTCTATGTATGTGAGTGGTTATGATTTTCAAAATGCGTCAAGTTATATTTTTGGCATTGCGCCTAGAAGTTTAAAATTTAAAAATTGCAGCAATTTACGGAGTCAACTTTTTGGACATCTAATCGTCCACTAAAATACAGAGCAAATCTGACTTGCTTGTTAGCCGACATGACGGTCTCGTGATCACATTGTCCAGGGGATATGGCCTTCCATCTGCTTCATCATACCCTCATATTTAAACCCGAAACGTAATGAGTTAAAACGAAATATCATATCAAAAACATGCAAGGGTGCAAATAGATTGATGATTTAGCTAATAAGTTTTTCATAAATTAGATATATGCATCTTAAGATCAGAAAACCGACGGGGTTGCAGTCAGTCAAGCGGACCTAACAAAAAAGCAGCCCAAACATACGAATAATTACAACGCATATGAACAAGATATTGTTTAGCTGAGTCTGAAAGTGGCTAGGCGATCGAAAAATTTGCTCGAATTTCGCTCTTGTTACTAGTAAGGTTACTCCTTGCTCCGGGATGAGCGATCCTTGCGTTGCCCGCCAAGAATACGAGAAATCTGCAAGCCTCTGCTGAATGCTTGGTTGAAGAGCATACGAGTCTGGAATTCAGAAACAAAAGGAAACCAGGCCAAGAATGCAACCGGGGTGAATAGAAGCAGGCCCATAACTATCTCAAAGCCGCGAGCAAGAGTCCGAACTGATGGCCATAAACCAGCCTTGTGCACGACAGGCTTGCAAGCTTGTGCAATCTGACAAGAGACGGGGAGCACAAAATCGCGTTAGGAAATTCAAGGACAGAGATGCACAAGAGCACTGTCGCTATATCGGGAGTGGATACATATAGTGAATTAAATTAAGGCAAGATGGGAGCATTCACTCACCAGAAGCATTCCCCAGCCAGTTGGCATGAAAGCAAGAATGCAGACGAGGATGTCCTGCAGGGTCATGTGAGGCAGCACAATCAAAGTGACCAAAATGGACACAAAAGTTATGAATATCAGTCCCTTGATCAGCCGGAATACAAGTTGGAATTCTGCGCTTAACTTTCGCCTCCCAACAGATACAGTCTGCAAAGAAACATAAACAATTAAGTACAATTAACGGGAATACAATTTCGTGAATCGACCTTATCTTGTGGCCCTCATGTAAATATTGATAATTATGCAAACTTGACACTCACCTTCATAACGAACAAAATAAGGACGATCACCAGCCACGAAATGCCATAGACCTGTTAACAAGTAAATACAATATAATAATAAGTTCACAATTCCAAATCCATAGAAGAAAAGAAAGGGGAATTGAGAGAGTGACCAGGTTAATTATTTACCAGAACACTCTTGTTTTCCTTTGCGATGTTCAAGTGATACACGAGCCCATACTGATAGACAAAGAACCGTAAGGATAACAGTATCTCAGCTACAATACCACGTTTTCCAGAATATTGGAGATGCTCTTGTTCCTCCTCCCACCATGATTCCCAGCTTTTTTCAGGTGGAACACCTATACCCCCACGGTTGCTTATCCACTTATTCCAATCCGTCCAATCATCAACAATCTTTTGCCACTCAAAGCCAGATGGATTGAACAGAAAGGGAGCAAACAGCCAGGTTCCCACCATAAACCACATAGACACAGTGATCAAAATGTACGCAACAGCACTTCTATAAGTATGACCAAAGATCTGGTACACAACGAGTAAAATTAAGAGCTCAATGCCCTTAACAAAGTGGCTGCGGGAGTAGAGCCTATAGTTGTCAGCAAATTTGGCATGGAAAACCACAAAACCTCGGCCTGTGGATCTATATTTCGCACCACCATGAAGTAATGTCCTTCCATAATAGTGGGTCTTCGTTCCAAGTGAAAATGTGAAAAATACTGGGGCCAATTGCAATTGCATCAATATGAATTCACTTAGTGCAGTTCGGAAACCCTTCTCCAGACCAATTTCCATCAACATAGGCAACGCCATCAAAAATCCTATTTGAACAAATGATTGAGAAGCAAGGGCCACTTGCAGAGGCTTGTTGTCTCTAATTGCTCGTTCCGTGCTCAAACCCTCTTCAAGTCCACTAAGAACCAGATAAAGGCGTCCATAAAGGAAGACATACACGGTAAGCACAGTGATCTGCCAGAAAAACATACTTCCTTGTTCACAACTTTTGACAAAATACCTATTTTTATTCTTAATTCTTAAAGACCCAAGTACATAAAAGTTGAAATAAACTAAAGAGCAACGTACCAGAGTACTGTAGTAGAAACCAATTGTGGTGAAATAGCAAGACATCATTCGGAAAAAGTCAAAACGGTGTCCAAGTCGGTATATATCTCGACTGAGTGTCTGCTCCCCATTTCCATTAGCTATTTTTGCTTCGAACATAGAGATCTGGTTAAGGCCCACATCTCTTCCCTTCCCAACTTGTATGTACTCGTGATGAGTTACATTGCCTTCACGGAGTGTGGAATTAAAGCCTGCATCCCATTCCATGGTTATATTATAATTGCCCACTCATAATTGTAATAACGGATAATGTTCACTCAAATGCCTCCAACTTACCGGCAAATATGTCTTCACTCAAATTAATAACCTTGGATGCTTTACTGACACCCCCTCTGGTAAGGTGAAAGAGCCTATCAAACACATCAGGATGACCATAATGAAATCGAACCCTGGACGAGCAGAAACATTAAATTAGAAAAAACTAAGAATAGTTAAATCATAAAATGCAGAAAAGTTAGCAAACTGAAAAAAAAATGAAAAAGGTAAAGGAATTAAACAAATGCAAGCACACACTTGTGCACATGCTAATAATCCAGTACTCAATATTTGGCTGCCATAAGTTTTGGTTTCAAGATTTTCTTTTCCCAAAATTTAAAGTGGACATTATGAGGTAATAGAACTTACCTGAGAGGATTGGCCAACAGTCTCTGACCAATGGTGACAAAACTGTTTTCCTGATTTGACATGAACCAAGCTAGAGAAGAAACACTGCATAGGATCAGGAAAGAATGTTAGTGATAACTCGCAATCATCAGTTTGCAATACAGCAATACACCCTTGGTAACAACACAACACCTACCTTCCAGTAAATATATGCTCCCGAAGCCCAAGAATTGTAGGATACCTAACCCCATCATGCTTCTCGAGAAATTCTTGCAGCAAATTCCTCATTTTCAAGGCTTCTTCCATGTAGTTATCCTACAAGATGGGTCAGATTAATTAACATTGCACATTGGGATACACGCACATTGCAAAAGTATTGAACTAATATATTATCCACCAACATTTTAACTTTGTACTTCAAAAACTCATTCAGTCCAGCCAATCATCATTGTCTAAACTTGCTACTCAGGAAAGTAAAATCCTGGATCCATCAGTCTTTTGATAACAACCACCATACCTGGTTCATATCAATTGTTTGCAATCCTTCTCCACGTGTGAAAATAATGGCATGATTTTGATTTTCTGGTTTTCCTTCACCCAAAATAGCAGGTCCTGGAAGCTTTATGCGATAAATTACCTGTGTATAGATAGATAACACTACAATTTAGCAAAGGATGTTAAAGAGTTTAAAGATGATAAAACCTAAAAAGCAAATAGCATACAATTATATGTGACATGGCCTGCTTAAGGATAACGGTTCAAAAATTCAAAATACTTATGCAAACAAGGTTCAAAGAGTGGACTAACCACTTACGAAATACAAATCTGTTCCACAATTTACGTTTAAATACGAAACAAAACTGTCACATACTAAAAAAGGTACACATTAAGTGAACAAGGAGTCCACTTCTAAAACAAAACCAAAACAGGGAATCTACAAAATTCACTCTAAAACACGAACAGCAGCTCAATAAAAGTAAAAACAGCCGGTGACCAATCTCATAAAATAATAGAAAAGAACAGCCTAAATTCCAAATCAACAGATGCCCATAAATAAGAAATAGAAACCTTTTTCACAAGTATACCACCTCCTCACCCTTCACAAGCTACAAATCTTAGTCAGGCAATTGCCCTTGTAAATAATACATCTTGTCAATGTTCACAATAAATGCGAGAACAAAAATGAATTAATCTACCTTTGAGACAGATACATAACCATAATCTGTTTATGAGAATATAACATATTTGCCTCACAGATTAGCAATGCCACAAACATATATAGAAATCAGGATTCTAAGCCAGGTGGTATCCTAATTTTCTTAACACATAGGTTCGATTATCAGTATGGCCATTGAGGATCAAACATTCAACAAAACATGTCTTACAATACAATATAATTCATAAACACATTTTACTTTCATAGACTAAAACTCACAAGTGTAGTTTATAGCATTACTTGATCAAGATTTTGAACGGGCTCTGAAGAATCAATTGACTTAGGCAGAGCAGCCTTGACTAAAGTAGAGTAATAAACTTTTTGGTTGATCTTCTTGGAACTATCTTTGCTAGGTTCCTCAACCTCATCAATATATGCCACACGTAGTGATGGATATCTGTTGCACAAAAATAACACCACCAATTAAAGTTATGACAATCAGAAAATACTACCAGAATACTATCTGAAACATACGTTGTCATAAGCCTCAGAATGTCTTGCGCACGAGCATCACCAGATCGCTTGTGTATCCCATATAGTTGGCATGATACCACATATGTGAATTTCAAATCAGCTACTGCTTGACATTGCGCCCACAGTGACCTTCCTTCCTTTTGATCTTCAGAATTCAATTCTATGGCCTTATAGCCTTCCATTAAATCTGGAAGGTGATATTAAGCCATGTGTGCAAAGCAAACAATACTTTCTTAGTTTTCTTTATATCTCACTTAAAAAGAAGTGTAAACATTAGGAAATTTATTTAAAATAAAAGACATAAAATTAGGTACCTTCATCTTGGGCCATATCTAGAAAAGACTGAAGCTCCAAAGCTTTTCGGTAGTACATCATTCCCCTTACTATCATCAGTTATGAAATTTAGTAAATACCGGAGACGAACAATGTCCATAAAAAATATATTGCCATCATTATGCTTTAAAAATAAAATATCAGCACATAGGTGGAGAGATACCAGTACGAGTCAAAGTTTGCCCTCTATATGATGCCCAAAGGCGAAGATCTTCTTCCAATTCGTCTGATCCTTTAAGCTCCTCTTCACTGGTGCAATTCACACGCTCAAGAAAGTTGTTCCACTCATCTGTTTGCCAACATAGAATCAGTAGAGGACAAAGTACCATAGGAGATGCAAATACATTAGCTTGAAATATCAGAGAGTACAAAAATAAACCTGGGAAATTTTATTAACCAAAACAAACCTGGGAAAATTTTTTGCAAGTAGAAGAGAATTGAAACCCCATCTTCATTTGGTACTTCCAAATCACGCAACGAAAAGAGAACCTCCTCGGTGTAGTAAGGAGTTAAAACACTACAAGAAAAATTATTACTTTATAAGCAAGTGCAACCAAAGGAGAGTAACTATTATATGGCACACAAACACTTAAGAATATATCAAGTCCTGCACACCATCTAATTTGCAAGGTTTCCGCAAGTTTCTGAGTTAACGGAAACCTTTCATATAAAACTTCTGACCAATCATGTATCCTCCTTAGAGAGTTCAGCTCGTAGAGATGACTTTACCATAGTCCTAGTCTTCTAAATTCTAAAGACTCAATGCGCCCCCCCCCCCACCCCCCCTTCATTTTTACAATGTCGTAAAAGTACAAACCAGATTACATCATTGTAAATTTCGCAAAAAGTGCTGGTTCCGAGGGACGGAGGAGGGCTAGGTTAGCCGAAAGATGGTTATTGGTTCAAGGACGCAGGGTGCCCCTGATTTTTCAGGGTAAGAAGGGGTAGAGTAAATGCCTCAAGCCAGTTTATAAATGAAATTTCAAAAATAAATAAAAGACAAACGAGGCAAGATAACTTACGAGAAAGAGAGCATATTGCGAACTTTTGGTGCTGGAGGCATGTCCATAAACAATGAATTTGAGAAAAAAGAAATCCGCCTTCTAGCTTCTAAGTTGGATGGTACATCCATGGCAGACTCCTTTGTTGTAAGCAAAAGATAAAGTCGTTTAATCTGCCAAAGAAAAGGTAATTAATGAGGATTATAGGACATACTGAAGATTAAAATTTGTAATCATATCTCTACCAATGACACACCTTCTCCCTCCAAGCCTCTGTTACTTGAGGAATAGGAAACCTGATAGCCCCAGAAGATGCAAACAACTGATACTGTTGAGGTTGATCAAGGGGCATCATCCCTTCATGGCCAAACACACCATGGCTTGAATCTACCAAACTACACAACAAAAATGACGTCGTCTTAAGCAACACTTGTATATGTAAATAAAAAATTAGTATGCATCACATCAACGGTGTGATACCTGGACATTTGGTCCTCCATTATGTCTCTTGTCACTACCTCCAGCATGTCCTGGAACAGAATCACAACTTGATCCCTTTCGTCCTTATTATTGTCCAACTGCAAAAATCAAGCAAACTTGGTTATGAACTTATGATCATTCATCCAACTGGCTGAGAAAATCACATGCTAAACCAAATCTAAAATCTTACCAGATGTTTGATGAGCTTAACGAAATAGCCATAGAGGCTAGGAAGAGCACTCATATTGTATTCGACCATCAGGTCACCCGCTTCTATGTGCTTGTCAACCTCAGAAAATATATCATCTATAACCCTGAACCCCAATTAATTTAGCTTAGCAAGTGGTATACGAAAAATTAATTCTTACTAGTTGAAAACTGTGGCACAAATCTTAGATGAAGTTTTATTTTCTCCAATGTTATAATGGAATGCTTCTTACAATAAACAAAAACCTACTCTTTCTCACGTGCTCCCTGAACCAGGAACTTAATTATGTTCCTAAATGAAGCATAGCATTCCAAAACAGCACAAGACATGTAATTGTCAGCCTCAATCCTCTTTTTCAACTCTTTATCCTTGCCATTGCTGTCCTTGGCCATGTCTAATGCTATCGGGATCTGATGAGCAACACACAATCACTATGTGCATATAGGGATTCAAAACTTCCCAAAAATGTACTCTAAAACTAACCTTGCTAGCAAGCAAAAATGGAGGCCACTGCGTAAGGGAGCCTAAATCACGATCAGCCCAATAAGGAACAAGCAAAAGGTCCATTTCCCTGAGGATTAAAAAACCTTAGCACACAACCAAAAGAAAGAACACTATGGAAAGAACCTGGAAAAGAAGCAGCACCATAACATTGAACTACTGCAAATAAAAATATATCCATTGCCAGATCACCTATTGCTTATAAGATCCTCCTCTCGGAAACTACTTATTATCTTGTTCCATAATTGAGCAAATCTTGCTGCCCCTTTCTCTTTGTTGACTTCAACCTGGAAGAATTGAAGCATTAATAAATTAATACAACTAATGGAAGGGGAAAATAACAGTTACAAGTTTTACATAGAGAAAACAAAGTTAACCTGAACAAAGGTGCGAGACAAAGTAGCCTTCAGTCCTTTCTTCTTTGGTTCACTCTTTTCCGCCGGAATTAAACGGGCATTAAAAGCACCAGGAAGTGATTGAAAACGAGATCTCAGCATTCCTAATGTTCGAATCTGCAACCAATTTGAGAATAAGCACTAATATTGTACAAAAATAATTTTTTTATACAGATCCAAGAAAAAAAAATTGAGAAGAATTAGTTCAAAAATCATAAAGAATAATATTAAATGCAGCAGCGAGTTATCATGTTTAAGCCCCTGGAAAGAATATAAATACGGGGATATAGGTATAGCAAAAGAAAGAGCTACAAATTATACATATATCCCATTTAAATGTGAAAGGTGAAATGTAAATTCTACTTTTCAGAACTTCATGAAGTCTTTGTGAAATTTAAATTCTACTCTTCAGAACTTCATTAAGTCTTAAATGAAGTCTTACTTGCAGTTTGTATAGACAAACCATCAGAACTGCAAATCATGTAAGACTTCAGAACTTCATGCAGTTTGTTTAGACATTGAATACCTCAACAACAATTGCAACAGGAAAAAAAGGGAGGGGGAGGGGGGGGAGGGGGTAGTTTGATCAATAATAAACACATGAAGCTTAAAAATGAGCTAATTTGAAAAAGTAGAATTAAAGAGCTATTTTGATCAATAATTCACTAACCTCTCCAAGGCGACGGAATGCACCATAAATTCCTCCAAATATTGTGGAGAAAATGGCGTACCAAATCTGGGTATCCATAAAATAGACCTGAAAAGATTTGAGCATAAGAAAGAAAGAATCTACAATATACTGGACCGGATGACAAGAAAACAATAGCTATGAAAACAACATAAACCATACAAGGATAATTGGAGCCCAGAGTGCAATCACAACACCAATATTGTTCTTTGCTGCAAGGAAAATAAATATATGATAAACAACATGTTGAGGAAAGAGATAACATTAAACACAAAGAAGGCATTTGATACATTACCACGGGGAAAAAACTCGTGCCACTGAAAATTGGTTATACGTACACTCATGATGGCCTTTGTTGGACCAACTAAAGGTTTTATCTGGAAAGTAAAAGAATCATTAGAAACAAACAAATGGACTGAACAGAAGCAGAAAATACAGTTTTCCCATTTATTGATTTATACCCTATGGAGAGCATTGGGCTATGTTTTATACCTACCCAGTTTTCCCATTCCACCATTTATTGTTTTGATGATTTGTGTGCTAACATATAACCCGTAAGAGAAACAAGAAAAGCCCAATGTGGTTAAGGGAGACACCTCTATATAGTAACTGAAAGCCAGCTTGGTAATTATAAGAAGAACCCAAAACATTGTGTACCTGAAAAGTTTCAACAGATAGAAACAAAGGTTATACATAGAAGAGAATGATAACAGATAAGAAACAATCCCATATATCTTCTTTTTCTCTTTGGAGTAATGGATTCTTACTTGAAAAGGGAAAATGTGCTCTCATGCATTCCCCTCCCAACATAAAGTCGAGGCTACAGACAAATAATAATAAATTCAGGCTATTCAGCGCATGTTAGGTGATTAAAATAAATGCAAAATACATATACAAATATCAGAACCTGTTTCACTTACCTGTGACCACCACATCATAAACATCACAATCTTATAATTTGATCTCTCAAGGAATCTACGAATAAATGGGAACAGAAACAGCACCGCAGCCAGCATGTTTGGTGACAAGTAGATAACAACAGCCAAGATAAACAAGGTTGGTTGATGTCCGTTGTTGCCAAACCAACTTTTGATAGTTTGAGCAAACACAGGAGGGTTTTTCCAACTATATGCATATGTAATCGGTAGAATTACCACCCACATAGCAGCTGTAATGACCTTCAAAATGTATCTCAACTTAACATGGAATGACATACTCCGCCTACCCTTCCAGCTAAGAATTACATCCAGAAAAGCTGCACAAGCCAAGAAAAATAAGCAATCAATATTTAACAAATTCGACTTCATACAATGAACAGTGAATTTCAAGATAGCAATATTAGATCTATTTACACCCATGTTGAGAATGAATCCCACATTGATAGGAGGATGGACCTTGCATGGGCTTATACGTAAGTTGGGCTTTTCTTCCCATATTGCCAATTGGTTTTATGGTGGAACATTAGACTTCTTGATTAACAAAGAGAGTGGTGGGATTCAAAAACAAGGACAAGAAACCATCAAATTCTAATTCAACATAGTAAAATCTCACTTAGGTATTACATAAAAGGGAAGCAGTAGCATACTGAGACGTAGAAAACAGAGAACAATAATGAACTTGCAGCTACAAACACCTATAACAAATTTAATTACCTTGCCCAAGCTTTAATACTGCAGCAGTTATGAAGACAGACAATGCTTTCGTGAATACTTCACCATCAAATAATGCAGTAGGTTGCCCCGAGCCATTCCAAGCAACAATTATCATAACCTTATAAAAACAAAAGTCAACTTCAGCAGTGTCATAGAATTAAGTACAGCTCACAGAAGATTAGATGGAAGGAAAGACAGAACCTGTAAACATAGAATAAAGAAGCTCCACATGCGGTCAAAGCTTCTAAAAATATGCCAAAATGACCGTATCTCAACGAAATTAACCTTCCCCACCCATCGATCTCCACTAGCTGGCTTTTTATCCTGAATATTATATCAAGCAACGTTATGCATCAGGCGAGAAAAGCCTCTCTCAAATTGAACAGCAGTTGCATCACCAGGAACAAAAATATGATTTTTTTTCACATATGATCATCACTCTTATCAAGAATACTGTCTAAACAAATTTCCAAATACGGTCTATTAAATAACAATCTTATCAATCTCAGTCATGATCTCAACTGTTAAGGTCAGCCACATGGATGCTCATCTATCACCAACAGGCAACAGAGAAATTAAAAGCAGTTTAGAAACTCACTCAACACTTAACTGTATTAATACTATCAGTTGCTGATTTTAATTTTTCCATTCTATGTTTTAGAATGGCCGTTCCATTCAATCAGAACTAACTTCAAATTAAACTTCCACAAAAGAAGAGTGTAAATTCCCAAAAATATAGATTCTCTTTTGATTTCGACTTAGAAAGGGCTAGAATAGCCTCATGGAAAGGGAAAGCAAGAAGAAAGAGTAAAACAAACATGACCTACCTCATTACTTATATCAGAATGACGCTGATCAATAGGCATGCAAAAGAAATCAGCACCTGCACGCATCGGCCAGCCTAACCGGAAACAATCCACCGACCTACAGTTTAACAAAGAGCATAAGAACTAGAGATATACAAATGAATGGGAGGGGGAAGGCAAAGGGAGAGAAAGAGAGAAAGGGGGAGAGACATAGACAGAGAATTTATATGTTTGTACCAGAAGTATTCATTTAAATCATCATAATTTCTCCACTGGGAATGCTTTGATTTCCCTCGTTTACTCCTTTCAGCCTCCTGTCAAGAAAAACCACAGAAACATGATGAGATATAAGCAATATGCAACACTAAAAATTCATCCTTTAGTTTAGAAGGACACCCTAAAACATGATGCTCTCTCCACCTGCCCATGCAGGATTTAAGAAAGGCAAGGATGTAAGCCATTGTTTAGAACTGAGGTACCACTCTTAAACTTATTGAAGTTAAAAAAAAAATACGTAAAAATAAAATAAATACCTTTGCGATCACTAAATAAATAGGAGTCACAACTTTTCTCAAGAAAGCCTCTTCTTCGCCTCCATAGGCAGGCTTCACATTCTCTCCCGTCATTGGACTGACATTCCCAGCGAGCATACCATACAATTCAAATGCCATCTACAGAAACAAATGAAACAAATAAATATCAATTCCTGTGCACTGGAGAGAAAACTTCTATAAGCCTATGAAAGCATGTCCACAAAAAATAGTATAGCATGCTATTACAACTTGAATGCTATCAATCAATTTTTTTTTGGTTGATAAAGAGACAATTTTCACATAAAAATATTAACAACCATACAATCCTACAAATACAACTGTTGGTAATGAAAAAAATGACATAGAGATGTTGCACTTGTAATGAACAATAGACTACAACTGAACATACGTGGTGATAGATATAGCAAAGGCACTCTGGCATGAATCTCAAATTTGCAGCTTCTCCCCATATCAGAAGATATAGACCCATGTATAGTAGTTTGCGCTGTTGCACCTCTTGCTGTATTGTTGGTAACCTGAAAAAAAAGAACCAAAATAGCATCAAATTAAAAAAAGTAAATTTCTTGGGGTGGGGGAAGTGTGATAGAAGCAGAATATACACGCTCCCATTCACATTAAAGTTTAAGACACCGACATGAAATTTCCTAATTTTTTAAATGATAACCCATTTCTGTGTCAATCACCACACATAAAATAGAGCAGCACCACTTTATTTGTGACTTGTATCAGTTGTACCCCCTGAACACACACCCAACCAGCAACATGCCCACACAACTATACTGTGGAATATAGGCAGTCCTATTTGAATTCCAGGTTACATGCTCAATAAGATAACTAAGCAACTATTATCAGTCAACTGACATTCGTATAAGACATCTCACCAAAGGCTACTTTTCCGGCCCAAATACTTGCACCATTTTTTGTAGTTCTTGAAAAGCTTCTTCATCACTTCTGTCAATGCACGGTCATCCAACTAACAAGAAAAAGCACAGAATTATGACACAATCAAGGAAGAAAAGATCTCTGCTAATTCCAAGAAAGCACAACTTAAAAGTTTTACCTGCAGCTCTTCTCAGATTTAGACAGAGGATACATTAATATATTCTAATTTCACAAATTAGTTATCTCATATGTCAAACAAATTCTGTTTCAATCAAGCTATGAATTGTCTCTCCGTGAGGCTTAGTAACACTAAAATTGAATGAAATGTTCGCATTCCGCGCCCCATTCAGAAGATAGAAGATACTAAACATCTCCCACCAAAATTTAGTTATGACATATCTAAGATAAAATGGTTCAGAAAGCCACCAGTTTTTTCCTTTAAGAAGAAAGTCCCCCTTATTTAAGTGCAACAACATCAGTGCAAGAATTGTGGCATTCTAAAATAAGCTTTTGAGAATTTCATCAGTTAAACCACCAACGTTTCTGTGAAGCACCACCTCCCCAATTCAAGAAAGGAGGGTACCTCAAAGATTTGCACCCAAAACTTGTACTTTTTCATTTCTCTAGCTGAGCAAAAAAATAATACTCTTGGTTATACTGTGGACCACTGGCAACACTCATCGGGACTCTCAAAATAGTTCATTGAAGGAAACTCAGTAGTAGCATTGTCGGCAATGAGGTGAACATAAGGCCTCACATTGTTTTGGGAAAATGTGAAACGGCAAAACTGATTTACAAATTTTACATTAACACATGTGCCAGCTAATATTCATGTCATCCACCAAACATCCATGCCAGATACATACCTTGGGTTGTTGATCAGGCTTTGGAAACTGCCTTATATGCACATTTGCAAGCAATAGTATCAGATGCTCCCGTTGATTTGCCACATTATCCTTCTGAAAATTGTTTAGGATAGTCAATAAACATTGGTTACAAAAAATAAAAAATGCATTGCGCTCCAACTGAAGAAGAATTGCATTAATAAATACGGCCACAAGGGACTTAGCTAAATTCTCGAAGTGCATAAGCTGTCTGATTATGTTACCTGAAACCCAAACATTGACTGAAGCCAATCCAGAATGTCTTCTTCATTTTTCTTTTTGTATTCCTTTGGCCAAGGAAGACCCCTGGTGTTACGAAGAGCAAAAACAGCAGCTTGTACCTGCAAACAACATACCATTTGAGTAAATTTGAAAACGGAGCTAGACAAACAAATAAGAATAATAAGAATAGACCTCTGGATATTTCATAATTGCTTGATTTGCACTATCAGGATCAAGTGGAAGGATATTGTAAGGGACCAAGAGCTGTGTCTTTTGTGCAACTTTATCATGAGCTTCCAAAATCTGCAAGTGTCAAACATAAGTCCATTGTCAAAGAACACTCAAACACACAGGAAACTAGTACAGTACAACAGCGGCTAAATCTTGACATTGCAAAAATAATCACCATCACATAAAGTGCTGAGGGGAAGGGGGAAAAGAAAAGCTTTACATATCAGAAATGGGAAGAGTAACAGAGTTGTACCTCACGATCAACTTCCATAGATTGTGTCATATTAACAGCCTTTAAAACCTCAAAGAGAACATTGGCAGTCTGGTATGCCTTGGTAAGTTGTGCACTGCATAGAAGGAAAACCCACTATCAGACAGAGGAACAATAGGAGCAATTATACTAAGCACTCCACCTAACAAGGCCAATAATCTGCCAATGAAACCCACCGGTCAGCTTTATGAGTATTTGACAAAGCTTGAATATATTTTTTGTAATAATGATGGTAGAAGCTCTGCATTTCTCGTGCATCACTTTTTTTAACCCTTCCCATGAGTGTTGGATCATTCTCCTGAAAAATAGAGAAAACTTTGCTTAGAGAACAATTAACACTAACCAGAAACAACTAACATAGATAAGGTTTTTAAGATCCCATGTTAATCTCATTAGGGAGGATATCAACATTGCAGAAAAGCAACTTTTGCTTCTAGTTTTGGGTGGAGTGGTTCATGGATTTAACAACTTGGTCATAGAACAGACTCACTTTTCTCAAACCAAGATTTTTCTGGCATTGTATGCGTGTGTGGTTATTGAACAGTAGAACTCAGATAAACACAAAACACCATCACAGTCCATGGTTAGTTACCTAAAAAACATAGAGAAGTTCAAGTCCGCATGAAATTTTATGTAATATTGACATAAATTCATTAGTACTTTTTCATAGTACGCTTTATGCTTCTTTGACATGAAACCATAGTGTGCTCCACGAAAAATTTGTTAGGGGCTTTACATGTTCCAGGCCGGAACTTGTTATATAAAAATAAAGAAACCAATTTGACTTGAAAACAGAAAATAAGTTTATTTCCACAGAGCCTAAGATAAAGAATTTCCCCCTATGAATAAGGCTTCGCAAATTTTCCACTAAGGCCAAGATGGCAGTTTAATTTGTCAGCTTGAGAACTTTAAAAAGCTAGTCACCCAGAAAATTGTATTAAGCAAGCATTTAAAGTTGGCTAAATATGACTAGAAATCAATAACTCGCTTATTGGATCTGTAAGACATAGTTTTTCTAAATTTCAGCCCAAAATCATAATAGCCCAATATACATCATTTTGCTTTCCTTTCTTCCCTTCGTTAGAAAAAAATAAATTCAGTAGAAGACATCTAAAGTTGGCTACAAAGAACTGATGATTCGTACAACGAAACCAATTTCTAAAGAACCATGTACAGAAATGAGGAAGAGCTTGTTTAAGAGCTTTCGTACTGAGATATGAAAAACTTTATGCACAAGGCTACAAAATAACTAATACTTATACAAAGGAACAAATTTGTTAAGGTCTAAGCATTATAGCTAGAAAAATATACAATTATGAGCTTTATACGAAGATAACTAAATAATACACCATACCCTTTCAAGACGTTGAAGAAGGGCAGTTTTAAACTGACGAACGCCACGTCCACTAGAAGTAGGATCCAGCCTATGAGCCTTCTCGAAGGCATAAAACCGACCTACAACAACATCCAGCACAAAATTATATCTCATATGGCCAACAAAATAAAGTGGATATCATAACAAACTGATTTAAGAAATTTAGATGAAATGAGAAGTGAGAACAAGACCCAGAACATTTAAATGAAAGAAACAAGATTGTCTTAGTGGAATAATTCAAAGGTAGTGTATATCGAGAAAGAACCACCATATTATCAATTTATCAGTGAGCCCTTGTTTCTCAGACCGATTTCTAATTGCCACAACGGGTGAAAGAAAAGGCGAGTTACTATAAATCATTTCCTTTAGTGAGACAATGAACCACATATCAGACAACATAACTCAACTCAAGCCCGTATAACATGCAAAGAAATAATTTCTGAAAAATATAACAGACTTCTAACATAAGTGGACAAACTCCAAATCATCAATACATGGATGAATCCTTCTATTCGAAAACATTAGATGGGAAAAACACAGAAGCAACCGTGTGTACATGTGCAATTAAACCGAGCACAAAATGCACACATGAGCAAGCGAAAACATAACGCTAATTTCGTTGACATAGGTACCAAGTACCAACTGCATACCAAAATTCGAATAACCTCCGAAATGCATATAAAGAAACCGACCCAGATGCAAAAAAAATTCTTAATGCTCATCAATTCAATGCAATTCCAAACAAGCAACTCACTAATAAACACTTGCAAGCAAAAAGTTCCGGCCGTGAAAACTTACAGAGATAAGCAACTCTAGGATTGTTGGTTTCGACTTCATTGGCAACACGAAGAATGGGGGCGATTTCGACAAGGGACGATGGCACGATCTCACTGTCGAAAGCCGTCTCCCCGATGTTCCCGGCGGTCTGTGTTCGAGTTATCCGCCTCTGCAGTGGCTGCTGAGGTGGCTGATCCGAACCACCCCCTCTCGACGACGACGCCATTCTCCTTCACTTCCTATCAAAACCTCAGAGCTCAATCACACTACTGGTTCTTCCTACTTCCTACTAAAAACGCAAAATTTCAAAAAATAAAAAATAAATCCAAAAGCAATAATAAATCAAATTTTGAACTAAAAACAGAAAAATAAAGCTTAAAACTCCAATAAATTTAAAAAATAAAAATAAAAATAAAAGAGAAAGCGATTACCGGCGGAGCAGAGAAGCTAAGCTTTGAAATCCGGCATCTGAAACATGCAAGAGAGAGAGAGATTATTTTTTTAAAAAAATTGAAATAAATGAAGGATAAAAGGGGAATGTGAGTGGAAACACAATGTGGGAAAGGAGAGAGCTTTACAGAAACAGCAGAAATACGAGTGCTTTACAGTGAGGGTTTCCAGCGGAGGAGAAACCCTAGGAGAGAGAAACGGCAAAGCAGAGAGAGAGAGAGAGAGAGAGAGAGGCGCGGGGTGCTGCGAGTTTAAGCTAAACGAAGGGAAAGCACAAGGTTAGAGGACAGTAGTGATACTCTCCCACTGCTGCTGTAGTGCTCTAATCCTAGAGAGAGGAGAGAGAAAAATTCCCTACTTTTCCCACTTGTGGGCCCAAATGCATGGCCCTAGCGTCGTGCCATCTTTCAGGTTCAGAATTACCGCTATACCCTTCGATATTTACTCCTCTGCGCTTCTTCCGGGGGGTCAAATTTGTAATCGGGTAAAAAAAATGAAAAATCTTATATTCGATTCTTGTAAATGACGGATTCGATATCAAATTAAGTTGCACGTTATGTGACTTAACCGAATCTATCTCTTTTAATGTAAAAATATTGATGCATTTAAAATTAAAAAAAATCACACCAAATAGGAAAGGGGTAAGGTCAATTAGGTCAAATTATAACGGGATAAGAGATGTAATGTCTGTATGTTTTTTGTCTCTAGTGCCGAATTTAGTAGCGCGGGACCCGCACGAGCGACGGTGACTGACAAATGACACGATCTGCGAGGGGGATGGAGACCGCTCTCCGCAGCGGACCCGAAACCGACCAATGAGCGATTGAACTTACTCAGCAAGTTTGAAAAGCGGTGGAAAAAGAAGAAAGTATTAATTTTTTGACCTCAAAATATTAAAGAAAAGAAAACTTTTATTCTGTGTTTAATTAGGAAAGTAAATACACTCTTTGGTATGGTCCACGTCACATGGATAACATAATATATATAAGTAGTACGATGTGGGAAAAGGGAACCGGATTCCCACCGGATTCAAATGAGCTGAGCTCAATGATCAAATAATTTAAATTATTGAAATTTAATCAAACAATTACGATTATTATAATTTTTAAAGGCTCTTTATTTGGCAATTCAAATTTGATGAATGAACTCAGTTCCTTTGAATCCGAAAGTGATCTAGTTCTGTGGGAGTAGATCCTTTCCTGATTTACACCTTCGGAGTTTGGATCAAATAATTCTGCTTCTTAAAGGGTCAAAATTTTTACTGTTTTTGAAAGCTACAATAATTTTTTGCCACGGAATCAAATTTTAAATATTGGAATTATTTGATTGCTAGTCCGGAAAGGATCTGCTTCCGTACGATGTAACATGTAAAATTGTTTTAGATTTTTGGTGGGTCCAAGGTTTATATAATTTTTTGTTCCACCTTCAAATGTGGAAGGTTTATGCTGTGGGCCTCGTGGAAACTTTAGCCCAAGGATCCCTTCTTATGGACTCAGAGATGAAAAGGAAGCCCAGTTCAAATTCACTGGGTTGGGTTTTAATAGCACGTCTTTTGTTCTTCGGTGTTGCTCAAGTGCGGTGTACCTCAGGCCCAGTGTCTGATGTCCTCTCAAATGATGTCTCCTCTATGTCTCTTTTTTATTTTTTGACATTTGTGTTGGCTTTATATATAGATATGCTGTACTACAATCTCTATTCATTTTTAATAAATTAGAGTTTAAGCGGTATGACATGTGTTAAAAAAAATGAAGGAGGAGACACAAAAGGGACACCATTTTGGGGACAGTAGACATGCTGACATCCTTCGACTAAGGTCTCCTGGGTCTCTTTTTGATGTGGGTTGCTAGTTGTTGGAAGGGAAAGTCTATCGTTGTATGTCTTTCTTGTAATCGTGTATGACATAAGGAGGGAACAAAACAACCGTAAATTCAAGAATTTGTTTCAACCTGTTGCCATGATTCTTAACTCAATTAAATCCACTATTAGACTAAACAAAGATTATTGAAAGAAAATACAAGTTATTGGGATTAACTTGGTCATTTCAAGTCCAAACATATTAGTTTATGAAAGGGATTACTTTTCCAAATTTCAAGTGTTTAAAGCATTTAGTTTTTAGTCTAAATGATATTTCTCTTATTAACTCTAAAAGATGTCTGAAGTTTCTATCTACACTCGGTTATTGATTAAAGAAGACCCATGAGCAAAATCGAACACAGAATTTCGAAGGCAAGAATAAATGTTCTTGATGAGTCACAAACTCCATGTATTTATTTATTTTGTAGATGTTGATTGAAACCAATGATAAATAAGTGACTAAGTACAAGAGGGCGGCAGTTGAAAGAGTTTCAGTTGAAAGAGTTTGAAAACATCAGTTAGCCTGCAGATACATAGTTGTGTTGAAAGAGTCACAACACACACACCTCATACTCTCTCTCTCTCTCTCTCTCTCTCTCATATCTGTCAGCTTCCATATGTCAGCCTCCTCTGATTGATTGCCTCGTTGTATATTGCTCCAATTCTCCATCACTTTCTTCTCTCCTTTTCTTTTTGTTTTTTACTCTGTCTTGCAGTCCTAGTTTTTCTTTAACCAGCATCTCTTTTATTCCCTCCTCCCTCTTCCTTCTTCAGATTCCCTCCACCCTCTCCGTCTTCCTCGTCAAACATCGAAAACCAATCCTTTTTCTTCTTCTTGGATTGCATTCCTCCTGTGCCAGTTGCCAACTGACAAGAGTTTTGAGTTGCAGGCATTCAATAGTTAATGTGCTATTTGGCATTTCAGCAACTGGGTTTTGCCTGAAGTTTCCGGGATTGCCCTGAGTTCACCGAAAAGAGCTTTGAGGTAAGAAAAATTATGTCTTTACAGAATTTACAGAATTTATCATGGTCCGTTTGATAATTATTTCGCTTCCACGAGGCTTTACGCGCTTTTTGACTTTTAAATGGTTAGTAAAGGAGTTGACGAGTTTTGCGTTTTAACTTTTAAGCATATCACATGGTTTTAAGTTGCATAGCTTCTGTTATGGCTTTTCTTAAAATCTTACCGCAATCCACCTCCATCTGTTTACAATTTGCTTGATGTTGTAGTTTATGGTTCAAATGTCTTTATACTATAATACATAAGGGCCCATTTGATAAGCATTTCGTTGCATGAAGCTGATTGTGCTTTTGGACTGACCGAAAGCACGAATGTGTTCACAATTTGATTACTTTCATAGTTCAGGATTCCAGATATCCAGTTTTGGTTCATGAGGGTGGGAAAGTCTTGTGCCATTGTGTACGAGGCTCTGTGTTATGGGACTGAATGTAAGTTTAAAGGGCTTAATTGTGGCAACGGTTCTTGAATTATAAACTTATAGTCCGCGTTGCAATACTAGTCCTTTTCGTCAACTGCATCAATTTTCCTGTCGTAGTTTACAAGTGCAAATATCCAATTCTGGTTCCTCATGGTTTCTGAGTGAAGGAAATTGAATCATGTCTTCAAGCTTAATGAATCCCAACCTAACAAGTTTTCTATCTTTTACGAAATGAAATTCGATCCTATTGGATGAATAGCCTCTTAATTACTGTTCATTTTTCACCATTATTTGAGGAAAAAGATTTTCAACTTGCGTTATGATCTGTAGGATTTTAAGAAACAAACATAGTTTACAAGACTGCACGAACGAGATCATAGTTTGTTCTACATATGTTTCGAATTATTTGTAGCAACCCATTGATCAAAATTTACATCCAATTCAGAGAAAATTTGAAGAGGATATTGAGCTTTTGTGCTTTCTTGTGGTATAGTTTGCACTGCTTTTAACTTGCTTGTATTTTATTACATGGTTTTGTATCTAAAGATTCAGTTTCTACTATTAAACTTGGTTTTTCGTTCTTTGCATATGATTCAGTGTACGGGAAAGGATTTGGTATCAGCAGTTCAGCACAAACACAAATGGCGTCGTCTTTGCAGGATCTTTTAGCAGAAGATGGATTTAGGAGAAAAAAATTGTTGAGCAAATCAAAGGCTTCCTCCTTCCACTCAGGCTCAACTACGCGTCATTTGGCTAATTTGGATCCACACAAGAGACATTCCATGTCAGGGGATAGAATTAGGACAGAGAAAACAAGGTCTGATGTGTCTCGGTTTGCTGTGAATAATGATCTTCCAACGGGTGATGGTGTTGCAGGTAGGAGACCATCCGTTGATGGAGGATCAAAGAAAGAAGTTAGGGATGGACTCGGAGAAACAGGTGCTACTAGGTTGAGGGAAGCTAGAAGTTTGAATAGAATTTTTCCGCGGAGTCTGCCACGAAATGAGATAGTTGAGGTTGAAGGTGAAGATTTTGAGAGATACAAGGATATATATTCGAACGAATTGTATAGCTCAGACAAAAGAAAGGATAAGTATTTGATTGGAAGTATGGAAGATGATGGACTTGAAGAGAGCTCGAAGAAGGACACGAAGTTTGATAGGAGGAATGGCCACAGTTCAAACAAATATGTTCCTGGACGTACGAGTTTTAGCGACAGCAATAGACAAAGCAGGAAACTGCCAGAGACCTCACATGACAGATCAAGGAGAAATTCATCATATAGCAAAACTTCGGAAGATGTTCGCAGACAAAAGAGTGATAAAGTTTTACGGGCAGTTCCTGAACCTGCTCTTGATGAGATTGCTATCCAAGCCATTGTTTCCATTCTAAGTGGATGCATTAAGCAGTTTCTCAAAGATGAGAATTTCCGGCATGAACTCAGAGACAAATGTATCTCCTTCCTAAACTTTGTTGATCTGGAAGAAGGGAATGCCGAGAGCAGAATCATTGCCAGATTTGAACAGGCAATCGAAACAGTGGAAAAGGCAGCAGAGGAGTCAGCAAGCGAAAGGGATTTAAAACGAGCTTCATTGCAGCTTAGTGTTGTAACTGGGTTGAACAATGCCGATTTGACAGATGGATTGACAGCCGGAGTTCCTAATTACAAACTGTCAGCTTGTGCTCATCTCTATCTCAGTGTGGTGTACAAGTTACTGAAGAAAGACCGTGTATCAGCAAAGCATCTTTTGCAAGTTTTTTGTGATACGCCCTTTCACGCACGAATGACATTGTTGCCTGAATTATGGGATCAACTATTTCTTCCACATTTGACACATTTAAAGACGTGGTATGATCAGGAAGCTGATTCAATAGCGGATAGACAAAACAAGCCGAGGAAGCTGAAGCTTTTAGGAAAAATGTACAATGAAATGTTGGATTCTGGGACTTACCAATTTGCCGTTTACTATAAGGACTGGCTCACCGAAGGAGTTGAATCTCCTCCCACTCCTGCTATCCATATCCCATCTGTAGTATCTCTTCAGGAAGCTCAGCAGGGAAGTTCTGAAAGTCATTCTTCGGAAGCACCTAGTCCAGGCGGTTCACAGCTAATGGTCAGCAAAAAACTATACGATTCTGTGTTTAGCCGTGCAAGTAAACCTGATCCTAATGATACCGAGGATGATGGAGAGATGGAAAACTTGGATACTATTACGAGAAGTTCTGATGGTTCATTTGTTGTGAAACAAGTAACTCAGGACTCTGCCGAAACAGTTCAATATCAGTACCACGACACTGAAGATGATTACTCTAAGATTGCGCCGGAAGATGGATCCCTTTCTGTAAGTGACTTTTTTGTTAATTAATTCTTTTTCTGAGCACATCTAGCAATATCTAGATTCAATAGACGTTTTTGTATTCTATGCTGGGACAATCTTATGAATATGTTCTTTAGTAATTAGCACCAGCTTACTGCAATTAAGTTTTTATTTGCAATTTGATTCAACATAATAGTTTATCACACAAACACGAAATATTGTACAGAATACAGTTAGCATCTTTGCAAGCTTCTTTTGAGCTTTGATATTGTATCTGGTTATTTGTTGTATGGCATATAAATTTATATGAGATTTTCGTTGTTCTGCTAGGTGTCATCGTCATGCTCTAGAACATTTTTGAAGGAAAATGGACTCTTCAAGACAGAAGAGCAAAAATGGGGTTCTCTTGGAGTGAGTGATCTACCAGAAAGCAACCAAAATCATCAGTTCGGTGACATGTCTGGAGAAAACTCAGAAAGCCCCCGTACGCTGCATGCACAGGAGAATAAGGTCACCCTCAAAATCCATGTAAACTCCGTTTTTGAACAGAAGCACATGGAGGATTCCAGCGATCACAATTTATCTACGATATCGAATTTCAGTGAACCTTCGATTGCCAGTTCTATTGTAAACGTACTGCACCCTCTCTAAAACCTTTAACTTTGTAAAATGTCAGTTCTAGTTTATGATACTTATGTCTTTTCTCTTCTTGTGCAGCCAATCAAAGCAAGGTCTTCGTTCGAAGGTGAGTCAAAAGGAACGTCTGAGGTTTATATAGTTTGGTAGTGCACATCTGGATCTGTGGCTCATATTTACATTTCCTTGGCACAGATTTACATGGAAATTATTTTGAAGGAGTCACTTTGTCGGGCATTCCTCAGGACTTCATTTGCCCTCTAAATGGACGGTTGTTTGAAGATCCAGTGACCCTAGAGACGGGTCAAACCTTTGAGCGTTTGGCCATCAAGGCGTGGTTTGATCAGGGAAACAGAACATGTCCGGTGACAGGAAAAGCTTTGGAATGTCTAGTGTTGCCTCTTCCTAACTCTATCTTAAAGCGCGTGATTCGTAGTTGGAAATCTGAACATTGTCGGAAACTCTTAGCTTTTGCCTCTCATGTAGTGGGGACCTTGGTGAGAGATGTGTCCAGTCACTGCGATGAGACTGCTATTTCCGTGCTAGAGCAGCTTCTCACTTGTTTCAGCAATGAGGAAAGGACGGAAAATGCCAAGCACCTGATCTCTCTTGGAGGCTTGCAGTTTCTTCTTCAGCGGTTTCATTATGGAAAAGTTGAAGAGAAATCGCGTGCAGCAGCATTACTGTCGTGTTGCATAGAAGCAGATGCAGATTGTAGGAATCAAATAGCAAGAGACATTAACAAACAGTATGTTATGGAGATGCTCCAAAGCCAGCAGTTTAAAATAAGAACAAATGCAGTGTTATTGTTGACGGAATTGATTTGCCTCAAGAGGTGCGTAAAGTTTACTTATTGGTAAAAAAGTTTCGTGGCAGTTGCACTATATAATGAGCCTGTCAACATTCCCCATCATATGGTCTTTTTTATCTTCATTGACCGAGCGCAATGGCGTTCTAGGATTCATATAGCCGACCTCACTTAGTGGGAAAGGGCTTTGTTGTTGTTGTTGTTGTTGTTGATCGTGTGTGTGAGTGATTCATCATCGACTCTATGTGCCCGTGAGAACCTTGCTTCCGGAAATGTGCATAAACATACTGTTAGGGTGATGTAGAAACAATACATACGTCACCTATTTTTCTTCTTGACGCAAATGATAAATGCCTATTGAAAAATGAGGGACCGTATAACTGTAATTGTTAGTGATTATTTTGGTATCTACTGGTATTTTCATCACCAATTCCATGTTGTTTCCTTTCCCATTGCAGGAAGAAAGACGTCACAACATTTCTCAGTGGCTTGCAGATTGAGGGGATGGTGGATACAATGGATGTTCTGCTTGCGTGTCTCCAGAGTTCTCCAGCTAACCACAGACCCCTGGTTGCCGTCCTTTTGTTGCACGTAGATCTTCTGGTATACTCATTAAGCATAAATTTAAGAGTTTACAGAAACTTTTAATGGTTCCGTCCTAAATATCTTACTTTGCTCGACCGTTTCTTGCATCAGCAATGCCACCTAAAATTAAAATGAAAGGCATCTATGCTGTATGAAAAGAGAATTTTCGACAACTTGATTTCTTTTTACTTGGTGAATTATAGTTTCTGATTTGTAGATTCCTACATGCTTAATGTTGTGAATGCTGGTAACGTTAGAAATTCAGTGATTGTTGCTCATGTAAATACTGTATAATGTATCTGTATTCATGTGTTCTACGGACTTGCAGTTCAAAAGAACTGGTTGCTGCTGGGTGAGAGGTGAATAACTTCATTTAAAATTAAAAATAAAAAATAAAAAATCTGTTTTGGTTGCCGGTGGTGGCTTATCTGTATTTGATTGGTACTTTACATTTGATGATTCAGTAATATCTTGAAATTCCCTTTCCGTTGTTAGAAGATAACGTCTCCATCTTGATTCTGCATGATCAAAATGTATGTTTGGCTAAGACAACCATGCTTTACAGGTAGAGAGGAAGCTGTCGATGCCATTACATAGAGAAGAAGCTGTCGACGCCATTACAGAGGCTCTTGATTGCAGCCTAACTGATGAGAACGTCCAAAAGAATTGTTGCACAGCACTTCTTATCTTGGGAAGGTTTTTCTCTTGCTCCAGAAATTCATCACAAAGTTGGATCTTAAAGCAAGAAGATTGTAGTGGCAATACTGAAGTGAATTCACTCGACAACAAAGAAGACATTTCACTAGCTGATGACATGTCTCCATTGGTACATTTTTATCCCCATACTCACTTATATCTCTAGCCTCTCCAAAAATAATTTATTGTGTTCACTTTTCCTTCTAAATTGAGTGACAAGAAACTGAAAATTTATTATCAAATGTGTTAATGGTGCAATATATAGGATGAGGGAGAAAATTCCAGTGAAGATTGGTTGAGGAACTTGACAGTGTCACTACTCGGTTATGGAAAGAAGTCTTTTGTAGAAACCCTTTCAAAGTGTTTAGGATCCGAAAACTTGGAATTGATTAGAATGTGCCTAATCACCGTGGAATGGTTGAGCCGCGCACTTTCTTCACTGCCCGGTTCTGAGTTTCAGCTGTCCAGCTTCTCATCTCTCATTTTTCCACTAAAACAATGTCTGAAGACCAGCGAGCAGGTTGAGCAGAAGATCCTTGCTTCAATGTCCATGCTCAACTTCAGCAAAATATCCGGTTAGCAACTTCAGCACAAACGTATTTTCCCTACATTTTACATAACAAATGCATAACAGACGCCGTTTAACATTATATTTGACCTACAAAGTTTCCATTTGTGAACTCAAAAGGATCTCAGCAGTGCATTATCAGACGGACGTGCACAATTGAGTTTCTATGATTTTACTAGTGCGTGGATGCTAAGTTTTAATTACTATATTTCCTTGTTTGTTGCAGAATGCAGGGTGCTTTTAAGAGAAAACACAGAAGATATTGCAGTTCCTCTAGAAAACCTTGCTGAAGTAACTTGGAGTGCAAAACTACTACATGACATTATTTCTGAAGAAAATCATTAATCTAGCACGAAAGACGTTTACCGGTATTATTCCTCTGTAATTTTCACAATTGTGCAGGTGTTTACGTTTTCTTGGAGCAAATCTGCAGCTTTCCTTAAGTCTTGATTTGGCCAGGAATTTTTAGACTCCTATAGCGAGTGATGTATTGTAACTTCTGGTACAAGAAAACTTTGTATATAAATGGTTTGTTATATAAACTTAATTGTAACTTCTGGTCATCCAAAGCAAGTTTTTAATTGTGAATTGTATATTAAAGGGTTAATTAAGAACAAAAATGGATCGATAAATGTGTATTTGGATATATGCTGTGTTCATTAAACATCTTTAGTTAAATTTTAGAATTTTTCTGAAGTGAAAGTTAAAAAAAAGAGAGATACAATCTGACTAAAATTAACAAAAATTTGACAAATCTCACTGTGCTTTTTTCGTTGTTTTAAGGAAATTCGATATTATATTGTTGGAAGAAGAATGCAAGTTCATCTTAATTGAAATGATTATTTAGCCCTAACAAAGAAAATGATGCGTGGAAGTTAATACTAGTTTGGTACTTAATTATATATAGTTCAATAGGTAATTATGGTCGAGTGGTAAATAATGGTCTAAGTAGCGCACCAATATTACTAGACTAACAATCTACAATACCAACAATTTAAATTAGAACGATCATTGCGCTGACTACTTAAATTATACCGAACTTTCAATATATCAATGTTGGGCGCCAATTTTATTCTAAATCAGTTCATTTCTACATAAACAGTCTGCATTATCGACAATTTAAATTACACTAAAACTTCTTTACAACGGTGAATATGGCGCGTCAGTTTTGTTACAAATTAACTTGACGAACACAGCCTGAGTGCTCTTGAGGAGCCACCACCGCAGCGGTTTGGTTCTGGTGATCATCAGACGACATCACATGGTCATGCACCCATCCGTACGGTGGCGCAGCAACACCACCAACACCCAATGCCCGAGCTCTCTTTTTCTTAGCTCTCACCGACTCGTGGCATTGGTGGCCGGAAGTATTCGCCTCGTGATCGTGCCGACCAACCACCAGATCGGTTCCATTCTGGTGCTTGTAGGATTAACAGGCACCACAGCGACGCTGCCGTTGTCAAATTCCGGGAGCTGGAGTTTGTTATTTTGAAGCTCCTTATCGTGCTTCTGACGGAGTCTTAATGAGTTCGCTGCAGTGCTCAGGACCCTGTAGTCAACGCCGGTGTGAGCCGAGAAGACATGTGCCGACTCGTACAGTCCGTGGCATATCAGACATTTGCACCGCTCGTCGGGTCAGCTGCGGTGCAGGCTGTGTATCCGCCCATCAGCCCCCAGATGAGAAATAATTTCCACATCAAGCGGCTGCAGTCCCTCCTCCTCGGGACGGGTGAGGGTGTGGTTTGACCTTCTCGGTGATAGCTGAATGGATCAGCCGAGTGACCAAGCTGGCTTGCTGCTGCTGCTGGTTGTGGTGGTGCCGTTGATGGGTTTGCTGGATATATTGTTTTGCTTGACGGAAATGGAGTTTTGGGAAACGAGGATGACCAGAGGAATTTGAAGGAGGGATGAAGGTCGACGGAAATGGGAGTTCGGGTATAGAACTTAGAAACGTTCTGTTAGGAAAAGGGTGTAGTCAATTTGGATTCTAGAGAATTTTAATAGATTTTTTTTTTTAAGTGATAGATTTTAAAAGATTTTAATGGACTTATAATTATATATGGATTTTGATAAATTTATATGGATTTATACTATAAGTTTTTATGAATTTGTATGGATTTTGTTTGTGGATTTTCTTATCCATTTTTTGTTTCCTGAAGAATGATTGGTTTTATTTCAAATTCAATTCGGGGCATCGACTAATGAATCAATTGAATTTTCATGTGCATGGAATATAAGCTTGAAAGAAATCCTAGAGGATGAGGTGGGATTCTATTTGGTGTTGGGTATATTCACTTCAAATTCTCAAATCCAACGAAACACACTTCTTCATGAAATCCTACCAAATCTTTATTTTTTGAATGTCGATAGATTTAGAATCATTATAAAAATGTCTTTTCAAATCTCACTTGACTATCTCTGGATTTGGATGTATTTTTAAAATCCTCTTAAATCTTTATTTGACTACAGCATGATTTCAAAGTTTTTTAAAATCTTCTTCTAAAATCCTAGTTGACTACCTCTGATTTTAAAATCTTGTCAAAACCTAATTTGACTAGAATATGGGAGTTTTTGTTCTGTCGTAGTGTTCTGTTAGCGAAGTTGGATGAAGGTTGGGGTAAACCTGTAATTTCAAGTTTGCCACGGAAGATGGAAATTGGACTCACAAAAGATGCCAAAGGAGGAGATATCACTATGTTTTGATAAGATTAAATCTGGGCATTTTTAATGCATATGGTAAAAGAGTAAGAGACTCATAGTCCTTATTATGTGTATCCACAAATAGGAGCAAAAATTAAATACGTTTCTTAAAAAAAAAAACCGATGGGCAAAAACAATGTATTTATGCTTTGATTTTATTTTTGACTTAATTGGGTGCTGCAACAAAAGAAAATGTCAGTATCTTATCTCTCTCTCCACTTTTGATGAAAATTTTAATTACAAGTTTACCCATATATAAAAGGACCAATAAATACCTTAAAAAAAATATATATATATATATATATAACAATAATAGATTGGACGCAAAAAGGTAACACGAGGCCTAGAATGTACCCCAAATTCGCAAAAAGACATAAAAGATGAGGATAGAAGGATTAAAGGGTAAGAAGCCAACTGATTATGATTGGATATTGATTGTAGTTAATTTTTTTATTTTTTATTTTTTGACAAATGATATTATTTACACTAAGATGAGGATGTGAGCATAACCTCACAATGTATTAGCAATAATATGGTTCATATTCACCTTTGGCGAAAATCATACATAAGACCTCTCACTTATAAGTAAAGATAAATACTACTAAATCATAGTACTAAGTGACAAAAAAAATCTAGTACTTAACAAGTTACCATGTTGATAGCTTAAGGCACATTCCACCCTTGCAATATCATTTAATTCTGATCGAGTTTTGCAAGGGAGCCAATATTATAGGTCAGTTGAGGGGATAAATAAAGAGAAATATCACCAGACAGTAATATTAAATTTAGAATATTGTTGTTCGTGTTTATTCATTTCTTAATAACCAACTAATAATACAATCCTCTATAGAGTGTTGTTTGAAAAGGAAGAAGTTTTCTTTTCTTGCTTAAAGCCAGGAAGAACTTTCATGAGCCAATGTTTAAGCGGGAACCATCCGTAGAAATTTCGAAGTCATTCATTGTAGTAAGGTTGTTCAAGGTCTTGCATCGATGAAGCACATATATTTTGGTTTGGTCTTGTATCGCATCAGATATATATTAGTTATGATACTTGTCAGTTATTTTTCAGATATGTAACATGCATATCAACGAATACTGATTCGCTTGATGGAACACGTATCCAACATTTGGGATGCAAGTATCTAGCTTTTAGGATACCTTTACACTTTTAGATGGAAAAATCAAGAGGAAAACATTAGTAAGAAACAGAGGTTTAGTTTTTTTTTTTTTTGGATGAAAAGTTTAGAGTTCATTAAAATTTTAACGCAAAATACAAAGCTAACCAACGGCCCAAGATTAACAGTGAGAGGCCCAAAACCATAACGACGAAGGCCTAAAAACTGAAAATAGACGACAAAGAAAAAAAACAATGTAACATCCATCCCTGAGAAGCAGCCCGCCATCGTCAAACTCTTGCCAGCAACTACTGGAGTGACATCCATGTAGGAACCAGAGTGAAGGAGGATTCGCAGAGAGTTAAGCACAACAAGGGATGATCTATGAGATGTATAGTTGGATTTTCGAAACATAACTCGTAAACCCATAAAGTGATGTGATGTTCTCATTACCCACATTCATTCGAAAATCTGTATTACGAGATCTTTTCTTTCAATTCAACAGTAAAAAAGTTTCGTATTCTTTTTATTTTTGGTAGATATGATCTTTAAAGGATAACCTATGAGATGTACATTGCATTTTGGAAACATAACTCGTAGACCCATAAAGTGGGATGATGTTCTCATTACTCGTATTCATTTGAAAATATGTATTTCCAGCTCTTTTCTTTCAATTCAACCGTCAATTTCGTTTTTTTTTTTTTGGCAAAGATAATTTTTAAGGGATGACCTATGAGATGTACAGTTGCATTTTCGAAACATAACTCGTAGACCCATAAATTAGGATGATGTTCTAATTACCCGTATTCATTCGAAAATTTGTATTTCAAGCTATTTTCTTTCATTTCAATATTCTGAAAGTTTGGTATTCTTTTTATTTTCGACGGAGATGATCTTTAAGGGATGATCTATGAGATGTATAGTTGGATTTTCAAAACATAACTTGTAGACCGATAAAGTGAGATGATGTTCTCAATACCCGTATTCGTTTGAAAATATGTATTCAAGCTCTTTTCTTTCAATTCAACAATCTAAATGTTTCGTATTCTTTTTATTTTTGGCAGAGATGATCTTTAAGGGATAACCTACGAGGTATATAGTGGGATTTTTGAAACATAAGTCTTAGACCCATAAAGTGGGATGATGTTCGCATTATCCGTATTCATTCGAGTCTCTAAAAGTTTTGTATTCTTTTTTTTTTTGGCAAAGATGATCCTTAAGAGATGGCATATGAGATGTTCAGTTGGATTTTTGAAACATAACTCGTAGACCCATAAAGTTGGATGATGTTCTCATTTCCCGTATTCATTCTAAAATTTGTATTTCAAGCTCTTTTCTTTCAATTAAACAGTCAAATAGTTTCGTTTTCTTTTTATTTTTGGCATAGATGATCTTTAATGGATGACCTATGAGATGTACTGATAAATTTTTGAAACATAACTCGTAGACCCATAAAGTGGGATTATGTTCTCATTACCCGCATTCATTCAAAAATCTGTATTTCGAGATCTTTTCTTTCAATCAACCAGCCAAAAAGTTTCGGGTTCTTTTTATTTTTGGAATAGATGATCATTAACCGATATCGGTTAATGGTCATCGATGACCAATGATATGTATTGTTGGATTTTTAAAACATAGCTCGTAGAACTATAATGTGGGATGATGTTCTCATGACCTGCATTCATTCGAAAAGCTGTATTTCAGCATCTTTTCTTTCAATTAAATAGTCTAGTAGTTTCGTATTCTTTTTATTTTTGGCAAAGATTATCTTTAAGGGATGACCTATGTGATGTAAAATTGGATTTTTAAAACATGACTCGTAAACCCATAAAGTGGGATAATATTTTCTTTACCTGTATTCATTCGAAAATCTGTATTTCAGCCACTTTTCTTTCAATTCAAGAGTCTAAAAGTTTTGTATTTTTTTTATTTTTTGCAAAGATGATCTTTAAATGATGACCTATGAGATTTACGGTTGAATTTCGAAACATAACTCATAGACCCATAAAATGGGATGATGTTCTCATTACCCGTATTCAATCAAAAATCAGTATTTCGGGCCCTTTTCTTTCAATTCAACAGTCTAAAAGTTTTGTATTCTTTTTTTTTCTTGGTAGAGATGATCTTTAAGGGAGGACCTATGAGATGTACAGTTGAATTTTTGAAACATAACTCATAGACCCATAAAGTGGGATGATGTTTTCATTATCCGTATTCATTCGAAAATCTGTATTTCGGGCTCTTTTCTTCCAATTCAACAATCTAAAAGTTTCGTATTCTTTTCATTTTCAACATAGATGATCTTTAAGGGATGATCTATGAGATGTTCAATTGGATTTTCGAAACATAACTCGTAGACCCATAAAGTGGGATAATGTTCTAAGTATTCGTATTCATTCAAAAATATGTATTTCGGGTTCTTTTATTTCAATTCAACAGTCTAAAAGTTTCATATTCTTTTTATTTTTGGCAGAGATGATCTTTAAGGGATAACGTATGAGTTGTATAGTTGAATTTTTGAAACTTAACCCATAGGCTCATAAAGTGGGATGATGTTCTCATTTCCCGTATTCATTCGAAAATCTGTATTTTTGTCTCTTTTTGTTCAATTCAACGGTCTAAAAGTTTCATATTCTTTTTATTTTTGGCAAAAATGATCTTTAAGGGATGATCTATGAAATGTACAGTTGAATTTTTGAAACATAACTCGTAGACCCATAAGTGGGATGATGTTCTTATTAATCATATTCATTCGAAAATCTGTATTTCAGGTTTTTTTCTGTCAATTCAATAGTCTAAAAGTGGTGCGGTTCGAAAGAATAGCAGTGGTGCATTTTGGAGGATGTACAACTCCGTTGGTCGCCATGGCGGAGATGCCAAGAGAGACGAAGGGTTTTGGGTTTTAGATTATGGATTGGATATGAGGTTGCGAGTGTTGGGGATTGTGAATGGCACCTCGCCGGATCTGGGTTGTGAGGAAAGGGATTTTCGAGATGAGTTTTGAGATGGGTTTGCGAATGTTCAAGATGGGTTTTGAAATGAGTTTCGACTATGCAGATGATGTTCTGGGTTATGATATGAAGGTGGCGACGGTAGGACGGGGGATAAAGGACGGTGGGGCGTTGGACGAGAGAGAGGAAATAGTTTTATTTTATTTTTATATTTTTCAAAATTTTAATTATACAAAAAAACTGTTTTTTTATTAATTAATCTTTTTTTATTTCTTTTTTATTCACATGGTGCAAAATTGGCTGCCATGTTAGCACAAATGTGGTTCCCATGTTTGCCACAATATCATTTAACTATTAACTTAACAAATTTTCTAGTGGTGGTATGAAATAAAGTAAATGTAAGTGATTGAAATGTTGTATAAGGTTACAATTGCATCTAAACTTAAGAGTGCAAAATGTAATTTACCTTATTTATATTGTCGTGTTCATGGCGTATCGTATCCTAGTGTTTAGAGACTTTTCATATTATCGTGCCGTGTCCTATGATACCACCGTGCTTCAGACTTTACCACAAGTGGAACAAAATTGGAGTCCAAGGCAAACTCAATCCCAACCTTGAGAGCATACAACTCCGTAGCGAAGGCAAAAATTAAGCTTGAAGCTCTCAAAGCAAATGCACTACCCATCTATCGCACAATAGCACCAACACCACGAACTCCATCAGTGACATCATCTGCACCATCGAGAGCAAATTATGAATTAAAAACAAGAGTTTCCACTAAATTCCGAAGACATATATACTCACAACCAACTTAATTGATCCAACTCCTATTCATCGTATGGATTAAAAGTGAAATCCTTTATAAAAAAGAACGAAATTACCATTTTGTTCCACATGACGGTTTACTAATTAATTATGTTTTTTTGTTAATTATTTGTAGAAAAAAAAAACTTTGTTAAGTTTATCTGTTTGTACTGTGTTGGTCTCGCATGAATCCCACATCGGATGTGATCATAGAAAGTAGTTTCACTTGAAGTCTATAAACGAGAATTTGTCCCACATCGAAGAAAGACAACTTAAGAGCTAACGTTCTTCCTTATTAAACTAGATTTCTCTCGGTATATAGTTTTAAGTGTTTTCTTATGGCTATTTGTCCATGCCAATATCTTAAGATTTGTAACTCTGCAGCTATTAATGGGAACACTCTCTAATTTTGAGAGCGTAGCCTGATTTGGGGGAATCACATAGATCTTGCGAGTGGGTGTGTGTGTGAAATCTAAACACCATCATACAAGGTGCAGTTTGAGAAATGAGGATGACGAGAGGAAAAGAAGGCGGGATGAAGATTGACGGAGATGGGAATTTAGGTAACAGACGATTGTTTTCTATTTTTTTTATTTATTCGGTTGTCTTAGCTTTCACCTTGTTCTGTTGGGATGTATAGAGAAACTGGGGTACAACGGTAATTTCAAGTTTGCCACAGAGGATGTAGATTGGACCCGCAAAAGATGCCAAAAGAGGAGATGTCACTATGCTTCCATAAGATCAAATCTGGGTGTTTTTAATGCATATGGTAAAAGAGTAACTGAAAGAGACTCATGATATTTATTGTGTGTATCCACAAAAAAGGAGCAAAAATTAAATGCGAATTTCTAAAAAGACCGATGGCCAAAAAACAATGTAATTATGTTTCGATTTCATTTTTAACTTATTGGGTGCTCCAATAGAAGAAAAATTGTGTATATTTGTGTCATAATTTTCTAATTATTTCTCTGCTAGCTGGGTTAATTAATATTGCCCCTATTGATGTATTTTTCTAATGTATTACAAGGTTATTTGTGTTTATTGTCATATATTATGACTTTCTCTAATAAAAGTGGAATATGTTTAGATGTATGTTCGTGTTTATCATACTTCGCTTGAACTTTATTCTAAAAATAGGATAGTTAAGTACAAATATTTCATGACAATGCCAATATAAATTGAATGGAAGGGGGATTGAAGGGGATCAAACATGCATCAAGGTTCATAAATATGATTATTTTCCGCTACTACAGTGAAGTGTCATCTGCGAGTTGAAGTGTATTCATTTTAGTACTAGACAAGTTACCATGTTTTTAGCTCCATATATGTCATAGTCCACACTTACACTATCATTTAATCAGGTCAAGTATTGCAAGGGTGCCAATATTATTGGTCAAGTATTTACATTACAGGGTGAGAGCATAAATTGGTATTGAATTCATCATCAACAAAATTCGAACATAAGACCTCAAACTTACAAGTAAAGATGAATACCACTGTACTGAGGAACAATGCGTTTTATTACAAATAATACATATTTGACCAACGAAAGATGCCAAAAGAAAAGAGACAATTATAATTCGATAAGATCAAATTTGCCCTCATGATGAGGAGTGTCCGTTCATCGTATATCGTGCGGTCAAAAAACATTGTAAATTTTTTTATTTAAATTTAATACAAACAATACTTGACGAAAACTGACCGTACGATACACAATGAACATATGTGATTGGAGGATCCCCTAGATTATCAAAAAGAGGAGCAAAATTAAATGCATTTCTAAAAAGAAGCGATGGCAAATATAATGTATGTACGTACATTTCAATATTATTTGTTGCTTCTGTGTGTACTCCAATGAAAATTGTACAAATAATTATGCCATCTTCATAAGTCGACCATTTCTCTAAATCTAGCTTATTTTGTGTTATTGTTTCCCCTACAAATATATTACTTCTAATGAGGTAGATGATTGTTCATTTTATCATCATACGTACAAATTTTTCTCATTAAAAAAATTGTGATAGGTAGATGATTGTTCGTATTTATCGTTATAATTAGTTAAAATTTTCTCTTAAAACGATGGGATAATTAAGTACAAATGTTTCACGACAGTTCTTTATGATGGTGGGTATTTAAATTGAAGGTTAAATTTTGTTGTTTTTAATATAATTTGTTTTATTTTTTTAGCTAATAATCTGATTTCTTTTCTAAATAATGTTTTTGCACTTAACCAGTTACCATGCTAACATTCTCATATCGTAGGGTAGGCCCAATCGAGCCCAATATATTTCTCATTCACCCATCGGAGCCGAATAATAAGATAACCCTTTACAAAATGTGGTTTGAATAGGTAATGACATTCTTCTTGATCTAGAAACTGAGAGATTTTTCAGTATGCTTGGAATACTGAACGAAATATCATGTCATTGTTTAATTAGAGAGACTTGAAGAAAAGAACTTTTCTTCGATTGTATAATAACATTTGATAGTCCGCTCTATATTCTCGGCACACTCAAGAATGCTCCTAAAAAAGAAAGGAGTTTCATGACACAATGTTAAGTGGAGATAATGCTAGGGTAACCAAATAAACCAAATTGCAAACCAAATGCAGTGTCATCAATAAAAAATAATTACGCTAATCAATATTAAGTAATAATTCAACTATTAACAATAATGTCAAAATTTTGCAAATTTTTGTCTTCTCAAATTCATTGCCTTCAGATTTTGAAGTCATTTATTGATGGTACGGCGTCAGATTTCGAAGTCTTTTATTGGTGGGACGATGTTTAAAGTCGTGCATGGATGTACACGTGTTTAGGATAGACAACGTTATAACTGTCGTAAAAAAACGTTTATGACTTCTGTTGGAATGTATTTAATGCTTTTACGTGGCTAGTCACATGTATTATGCGAGCCGAACTTTTATGTAGAAAGCCTTTGCTACCCTCGGTCATTAGCAGCCATCATATTGTATTTAATACTAGTTTGGTGCAAATTATCATCTAGCCCTAACAAAGAAAATGATACATGGAAGTTAATAATAGTTTTGTACTTAAGTTGAATATCAGAGTGCGCAACGAACAAGACTAACAAATAATAAGAATATTATTAAACAAACTAAGAATGCCGAAACGGCTACAAAACTCAAAGATACTACATTGTGGCTAACTTGTTCTCTAATGAATAACAAAACACCCTATTTATAATAAACTAACCCTAATATCTAACAAAACCTAATTCTAACGGGTTAAGCTCAGAAAACCAAACATTCAAATAAACCAAAATACTAATATTTTCCAACACCCCCCGTCAAACTCATGGCGGTACACGACATGAGTTTGCCAACAAGCAGATGTGGATGCAAGCCTCCAAATTCCAATGCCAATGCCGATGCCGATGCCGATGCCGATACCAATGCCGATGCCGATGTCGATACCAATGCCAATGCCGATATCGATACCAATGCCGATGCCAACTTCCAAACAAACAAACAAAAAATTCAACCAAATTTTTTTTTTTACCCTTTGCCAGCATGGGCCTCAAACAAGCAACCAATTTTTTCTTGTTTCTTCCTTTTTTTTTACTCCCCTTTTTTTTCCTTCTTTTTTCATTCCATTCTACTTTTCCTTTTTTTTTCCTTTGCAGCAATACAGACTTGCGGATACTTCTGCAGGCTGCGGCGTTCAAAGGTGCAGAAGCAGAGTCATGGGACAAAAAACGAACGAACAATTTTTTTCTTCTTGCAAACAATCAATACCAACTAACAATCTGAACACGAACGACAACGGAAACAAGCAAACATATACCAACCCGAAGCAGATTAAATCCCGAAGGATCAAACCTGCTCTGATACCAAGTTGAATATCAGAGTGCGCAACGAACAAGACTAACAAATAATAAGAATATTATTAAACAAACTAAGAATGCCGAAACGGCTACAAAACTCAAAGAGACTACATTGTGGCTAACTTGTTCTCTAATGAATAACAAAACACCCTATTTATAATAAACTAACCCTAATATCTAACAAAACCTAATTCTAACGGGCTAAGCTCAGAAAACCAAACATTCAAATAAACAAAAATACTAATATTTTCCAACAAATGATATATATTTCGATAGTTAATTTCGGTCGAAGGGTAAATAATGATATGAATAAGGCATCAATTTTATTATAACGAAGTTTCGTGAAATATAACAATCTATATTATCGCTAATTTAAATTATAACGATCATTGCGCGCACCATTTAAATTATACCGAACTTTTAATATATCAACATTGCGCGCCAATTTTATTATGACTCAATTCATTTCAACATAAACGGTCTCCATTATCAACAATTTAAATTACACTTAAACTTCTATACAATGGTCAATATCGCGCCAGTTTTGTTACAAATTAACTTGACGACATTACACAAGCTCTTTTCTTCTTGGCTCTTACATATGGATTCATGGGCAGCCTGAGTGCTCTTGAGGAGCCACCACTGGAGACGACTTGACATTGTCATCACGTCCCCTTCCTGACTGTGGCGCACCAATACCACCAACACCCAATGCCCGAGCTCTCTTTTTCTTAGCTGTCATCGACTCGTGGCATTGACCGGAAGTGCTCGCATGGTGATCATGCCGCCCCACCACCAAATCGGTTCCATTCCGGTGATCTGATTCTCCACCGAGTGCATCGTCCCGACCATCAAGAACATTGATCTTCTTCTTCACTTCAGTGTTTGTAGGGTTTACAGGCACCACAGCGACGCTGCCGTCGTCAAATTTAAGGAGCCGGAGTTTGTTATTTTGAAGCTCCTTATCGTGCTTCCGATGGAGTCGTATTACGTTTGCTGCAGTGCTTAGGGCCCTGTAGTGAACGCCGGTGTGAGCCGAGAAAACCTGTGCCGACTCGTACACTTCGTGGCATATCGGACATTCGTACCACTCGTCGGGTCTGCTACGGTGCAGGCTGTGTATCCGCCCATCAGCTCCGAGATGAGAGAGAATTTCCACATCAAGCGGCTGAAGCCCCTCCTGGACAGCGTCGTTGTCAGCATGCACCTCAGGACGTGGTGGGGGTATTCGGTGAAAGCTGAGCAGTGGATCAGCCGAGTGAACTGGATGGCTTGCTGCTGCTGCTTGTGGTGGCGCCGTTGATGGGTTTGCCGGATCCATCGTTTTTCTTGACGGAAATGGAGTTGGGAAATGAGGATGAGGAAAGGAATTACAAGGTCGGATAAGTGTTGACGGGAGTCGGAATTTTGGCGAAGCACGACTGTTTTCCTTCTTCTTTTTTTTTTTTTTTTTTTTTTTTTTTTGTTCTGTGAGTTCTGTTAATAGCAGAGTTCAGAATATAAAGAGAAGTTGGCTGAAGGTTGGGGTAAAAGAGTAATTTCAAGTTGGACCCAAAAAGATGTCAAAAGAGGAAATGTCATTCTGTTTCGATATGATCAAATTTAAGTGTTTTGAATACATATGGTAACAGAGTATTTGAAATAAACTTGTGGTCATTATTGTGCATATCCAAAAAAAAAAAAAAAAAAGTAAAAATTAAATGCGTTTGTTAAAAAATCAGATGGCCAAAACCATTGTATTCATTTTCAAAAATTGATCATTCCTCTGCCAGTTACGTTAATTAATATGCCGCTATTGATGTATTTTTCTTACGTAATACATGATTATTCGGGTTTATGGCCATATATTACGACTTTTTCTAATAGTAGTGGAATATGTGTAGATGATTGTTCATGTTTTTCATTTTGTTGCACATGATAGTTTACTAATGAATTTATTTTTTTAATTATTTGTAAAAAGAAAATTCTTAATTTTGTGTATTTGCACTGTGTTGGTCTTACAGGAATCCCATATCGGATGAGATCACAGAAATAGTTTCACATGAAGTTTCTAAACGGGAATTTGTCCCACATCGAAGAAAGACAACTTGATAGCTAGCATTCTTCCTTATTAAACGAGGTTTGTGAACTCTACAGTTATTAATGGAAATACACTCGAACTCCGAGTGTGTAACCTGACTTGAGTAAACCCACGTATATCTTGTAAGTGAGTATGTGTGAGATCTAAGCATTATCATACAAGGTGGAGTTTGGGAAACGAGGATGACGAGAGGAAATCGAAGGTGGGATGAAGCTCGACGGAAATGGGAATTTGGATTAACGTACGAGACGGTTTTCTTTTTTCGAACCATCCATATTGCCTTCAGATTTCGAAGTCCTTCATTGGTGGTACGGCGTTTAAGGTCGGGCATGGATGTACACGTGCTTAGGATACAGACGACGTTATAATTGTCATGAAAACCGTTATATGACTTCAGTTGGAATGTACTCAATGCTTTTACGTGGCTAGTCACATGTATTTTGTGAGGCGGAACTTTTAAGTTGAAGCAGTTGCTAGCTTTGGTGATTAGCAGCCATCATATTGTATTTAATAATAGTTTGGTGCGAATTATTATTTAGCCCTAACAAAGAAAATGTACAAATAATTATGTCATCTTCTTAAGTCGACCATTACTCTAAATCTAGCTTATTTTGTGTTATTGTTACCCCTACAAATGTATTACTTCTAATGAGGTAGATGATTGTTCGTTTTATCATCATAAGTACGAATTTTTCTCATTAAAAAAAGTAAGATAGGTAGATGATTGTTCATATTTATTTTTATAATTAGTTAAAATTTTCTCTTTAAAAAATAGGATAATTAAGTACAAAATTTTCTCTTAAATTTTGTTGTTTTTAATATAATTTGTTTTACTTTTTTAGCTAATAATCTGATTTATTTTCTAAAAAATGTTTTTGCATTTAACCAGTAACCATGCTAACATTTTCATATTGTGGGGTAGGCTCAATCGAGCCCAATATATTTCTCATTCACCCAATGGAGCCAAATAATAAGATAATCCTTTACAAAATGTGGTTTGAATAGGTAATGACATTTTTCTTGGTTTGGAAACTGAGAATTTTTTCAGTATGCTTGGAACACACTGAATGAAACATCATGCCATTGTTTAATTAGAGGGACTTGACGAAAAGAACTTTTCTCCAATTGTTTAATAACATTTGGTAATATGTTATGACACACCCCGTTCCGAAGGAGGGCATGCTGGCCGTCACGTGAGAGTGATGTAACCATTTGCACAGTACGGAAGCTTTAAGATACAATTTATAAGTTGATACACCCGAAGGTGATTCCTAATTTTTGTCCAATCTGTCAGAACACCGTCGAATTCCTCGTAGTCACCACACCTTTATGATTCCTGAACCTGGAGGGGCGCAAAACCAAAATTGAGTGGGTCAGTAAAACAATTCTTTTCAAATCCAACTTTTCTCAAAACATTGTAACCCCTCTCCGTAAAACTTGTATACTTTCCCAGAAATGTAAAATATAAATATACATATATATTCTCAAAACTTCATTTTTACTATCTCAACATTTTTCCTTATCAATCATGCCATGCCATGTCTAATTCAACAGTTAAGTATGGATGCATCAACAATAATCATATCAGGTGCAAGAAAGTAATCAACCGGAGGCCCTCTAATAGCCCTGTACGGTTGAACCTAGAGCTCAAAATCTATCACTCTCACTCTGCCGGAGTCACCTCTGTGACCTGTACGGCCTTCTGCACATAAGTCGGAACCACCTAATGTAGTCTGTACGACTTAATGGTTAATATTACGCTCTAGTGCTTTCTCATCAATCATCTGTGCACATAATCTAAGGTCACCCACCAGTCGAAATCTCACTAACACTCTACGACTGGCCCGTCGCACCCACTCCGCGTGGACTGTGCGACCAACATCTACTTGGATCCAAGGCAAGCGTGCGATGCGGTGAATACTATAAGCACTAAACCATGGTGCAGGATTTGAGCTCAATATATATCAACATCATCATAACAGTATTTAAATACTCACCTGATACTCACCTGTGCGTCCGCCGCACCAATTCATACATATGCATCATATATCAATTCATATCATTTCATGCATGGCAATTCGATTCACGTTTTTCATATAATTCTATATACTTTTCGCATACTTATATGTATGGCATTTCAACTAATATATCTCATATACTTTTAAACATTTTCATTTAAAGCATAATTTCATGCATTTTCAATTTCTGGGAAAACGGCAAGTATATATGTATACGGAAAACAAAACTGCCCACTCACAGTATACATCGACGTGTCGTAGGTCCCTGAGCCTCCCTTGGTCATGCCCAACGTCCGTATAATCCTCGCCTATACGAGAAGTAACCAAATTAACGTTATTTAACGCATAACCCAACTCTTAGCTAATAACTCCTTATATATTGTTCCATTTGGGTATATGAATATACCACTGTGACCTACACAACCTCAGGATCATCCCCATATTTTTAAAATAATTTTTGGAGGTCTCACGCGCCCCTACGCGCCTGACGTGGCACGGACCTACGCGCCCCCCACGCGCGGCCACGTGCCGTGCACACTGACGGCACAGTAACGGCAGTTAGGGAATATTCCGTTAAGTCCTAGCATATTCCGTTAGTTATTTAACGGCGTCAGTCAACGCCGTTAGCATATTCCGTCAGTTTTGACGGAATATTCCCTGTCTTCTCCGGCGAGTTGCCGGTCGCCGGCGACTGTTTGCCGGTTTCTGGAAAAATTTTAAACTTGCTATTCTCCTTCGTTTTTCGTCCATTTTTTTCGTACTTTATACCAAAATGAAGCCCTAAACACCTACTATCACGTTGGACTAATTTTAGGGTCTAAAAACAACGGGATCAAACTTTTCAAAAATATCAAAATTCGGCCAAACTTACAGTTCGTGATCCCGACGTCCAATCCATGCCAACGAAGCACTCCGAGCTTCCTTGGGACTTTCTAAAGCTCACTGTGAGTTTGGTTTCACCTAAAACAAAGCCAATTCGAAGTTCATGAACAGTGCAATATCACGGGGTCCTTGAAAACTAGGGTTTTTGAAATGAAACTCACCTGACTTTGGTACCCACGTGATCGTGAAGTCCTCAGGATTCCAATGGTGGTCTCAAACTTGACGTTGGTGGAAGTTTTAGGGTGGTTTTGTGGTGGTCCGTGTGAGTTCGAAGGAGAGGGAGAGAGAACTGAGAGTAATCGTGAGGGAGGAGAGAGAGAGGGACAAGGTACGGGAATTGGGGAAGGTTTTGAGGGATGTGGGGATCTCACGTGTCCAACCCAATCCCAATTTCAAACTTTTAACATAGAAACCTAAGTATAAGTCTTGGTTTAGGTTTCTAAAACCAATTAATATTCTAATTCACCAAAGTTTAAGAACCTTAAGTAAAAACAAGTGTCCAAATTACGCACTTTAGTCCCATTTAGGGACATTTTCGTAACTTCACATCCTCGGAATTAATAATTCCGGGACGGGCTGTGACATGTTATGTGTTTCGGGTACACTCAAGAATACTCCTATAAAAAAAAGGAGTTTCATGACTGTTTGGGCCCAAAATAATAGTTTGGGCCGAGGGTAGGATCACTCTCGGCCCAGGAGGCCGGGCGGCAAAAGGACCATGGATCGGTCAACCCATGGGAGTCCAAACCTAGGACGGTTAGGATGAATCCTAGTGCAATAGGGAGTCTCGACGGGATCGGATATCCAGGAAACTAACCCAGCTTAGCTAAGGACTAGATTCATAGTCCTAGTAGATGTAGGACTGGTCGAGGTGATCCGGAGAGGGAAACCTAGTCCGAGTAGGATTTAAACTCGGACTTAAGGTTCAGTACTATAAATAGGGGACGCTGTGCATCAGGAAAAGCCCCCTGCAAATCAACACAAAATTGCCCTGCGCAAACTCTCACAACTTGAGATCTTTTTCTTTTCCTTTTTCGCTGACACATCTTCCGTTGGCATCAACAGCACTGTGGAAGCAACCGGTGATATCTTAAGTCGGCATAGATAGCTCTGTCACCGTAGAATTGGTCGGTCTCGCAGTATCTTCCGTTGGCATCAACAGCACTGCGGCGAGAACGGTCGATTACCTATCCAAGTCTCGGTTGAAAAGGATTTCCGAATCCTTATTGGTCGAGGTCATCTCATTGGCCTTCTCGACGAAGTGAGGTGTTACAGTTATTACATTCGGCACATTGAAAGCCTAATTCGGTTCGTGAACTTTGTAAGAATAGCAGCCTTGTCTTCAGGCTCGAGAACCCAAGAGGCCGAGACGTGTTCCTTTCTCGGCCGCAATCGCAAGACGCATAAGTCAGTAGCGCGACCCAACGCAACATCATCAAATTTACTCCTCGGCCGAGCCTAGGCCGACGAGTTGGCACGCCCCGCAATCACCGAAGGACGTAGTTAGCTGAGAATATACTCGGCCTGCGCGCCACGTAGGCTTTGTAATTTCTAGGGTCAACAATGACACAATGTTTAATGGAAGATAATACTAAAAAAACCAAATAAACCAAATTATAAATGTATCATCAATAAAAAAAATTAGCACGTTGATTAATTAAAATTTTGATCTTCTCAAAATCATTGCCTTCAGATTTCGAAGTCATTTATTAGCAGTACGACGTCAGATTTGTCATTTATTGGTGGGACGATAAGGTCGTGCATGGATGGATGTACAGGTGTTTAGGATGGAGACAACGTTATAACTGTCGTAAAAAACGTATATGACTTCAGTTGGCATGCATTTAATGCTTTTACGTGACTAGTCACATGTATTATGCGAGGCGAACTTTTATGTAAAAAGCTCTTGCTAGCCATGGTCATTAGCAGCCATCATTTTGTATTTAATAGTAGTTTGGTGCAAATTATTATTTAGCCCTAACAAAGAAAATTATACATGGAAATTAATAATAGTTTGGTACTTAATGATATATAGTTTGATCGTAATTAACGATCGAACGATAAATAATGATCTGAATAATACGTTAATTTTACTATAAAGAAATTCCGTAAATTATAACGATCCACATTACTAGTAATTTAAATTATAACGGTCATCGTCCGAACCATTTAAATTATACCAAACTTTTAATATATCAACATTGGGCGCGAATTTTATTATGACTCAATTCATTTCTACATAAACGGTCTGCATTATCAACAATTTAAATTACACTTGAACTTCTATACAAGTGTGAATATTGCACGAGCTCTTTTCTTCTTGGCTCTTATATGGATTCATGGGCAGCCTGAGTGCTCTTGAGGAGCCACCACTGGAGACGACTTGACATTGTCATCATGTCCCTTTCCTGACTGTGGCGCAGCAATACCACCAACACCCAATGCCCGAGCTCTCCTTTTCTTAGCTCTCACCCACTCGTGGTTGGAAGTACTGGCATGGTGATCTTGCCGAGCCACCACCAGATCGGTTCCATTCCGGTGATCTGATTCTCCACCGAGTGCATCAACCCCATCATCAAGAAGATTGATCTTCTTCTTCGCCATGGTGCTTGTAGGATTTACAGGCACCACAACGACTCTGCCGTCGTCAAATTCCTGGAGCTGGAGTTTTTTATTTTGAAGCTCCTTATCGTGCTTCCGATGGAGTCGTATTGCTTTCGCTGCAGTGCTCAGGGCCCTGTAGTGAATGCCGGTGTGAGCCGAGAAGACCTGTGCCGACTCGTATACTTTGTGGCATATCGGACATTCGTACCACTCGTCGGGTCCGCTACGGTGCAGGCTGTGTATCCGCCCATCAGCTGCCAGATGAAAGAGAATTTCCACATCAAGCGGCTGAAGCCCCTCCTGGACGGCGTCGTTATCAGCATGCACCTCGGGACATGGTGGGGATTCTCGGTGAAAGCTGAGTAGTGGATCAGCCGAGTGAACTTGATGGCTTGCTGCTGCTGGTTGTGGTGGCGCCATTGATGGGTTTGCCGGATCCATCGTTTTTCTTGACGGAAATGGTGTTGGGAAAGGAAGATGAGGAGACCGGATAAACGTTGACGGTGGAATTTTGGTGAAGCGCGACTGCTTTACTTTTCTTTTCTTTTTTGTTCTGTGCGTTTCTGTTAATAGGAACTTAGAATATATAGGGAAGTTGGCTGAAGGTTGGGGTAAAACAGTAATTTCAAGCGTGCCACGGAGGATAGAAATTGGACCCACAAAAGATGCCAAAAGAGGAAATGTCATTATGTTTCGATAAGATCAAATCTAAACGTTTTGAATTCATATGGTAACAGAGTATCTGAAAGAGATTCGTGGTCATTATTGTGCGTATCCACAAAAATGAGCAAAAATTAAATGCGTTTCTTAAAAAAACCGATGGCCAAAAACAATGTACTTATGTTTTGATTTTATTTTTGACTTATAAGGGTGCTCCAATAGAAGAATTGTTTTGAATATATTGTGTCATTTTCATAAAATGATCATTCCTCTGCTAGTTAGATTAATTAATAGCGCCCCTGTTGATGTATTTTTCTTATGTACTACATGATTATTCGGGTTTATGGTCGTATATTACGACTATCTCTAATAATAGTGGAATATATGTAGATTATTATTCGTGTTTTTCAGTTTGTTACACGGGATAGTTTACTAATTAATGAATTCAATTTTTGTTAATTATTTTGTAAAAAAAAAAATCTAAATTTCATGTGTTTGTACTGTCATCTCACTGAAATCCCACATCGGATGAGATCACAAAAATAGTTTCACATGAAGTTTATTAACGGGAATTTGTCCCACATCAAAGAAAGACAACTTGAGAGTTAGTGTTCTTCCTTACTAAACTAGATTCGTAAACTCTACAACTATTAATGGACACACTCTCTAATTTTGTGCGTGTAGCCTGACTTATGTATACTTACGTATATCTTGTGAGTTCGTGTGTGAGATTTAAGCATCGTCATACAAGGTGGAGTTTGGGAAATGAGGATGACGAGAGGAAATTGAAGGTGGGATGAAGGTCGACGGAAATGGGAATTTGGATTGACGGTTTTCTTTTTTCGGTTGCATTTGAAGGGCGAAGGTTGGCAGGCTGCATGCATTGCATGGGATTTGTGTTCTGCAGTGAAACTAATCCAAACACTCGTCAAATACTCCGGCCACTCAACAGACCGTGGATGTCAGCGGCTCAGTAATTTGGCTCTGTTTTGTTGCGGGCGTTACGCACGCGACTCTCACGGATTTGAAGCCCAGCAGGCCGAAATCTTGTCTCCTCAGGAAGCTAAACCCAAAATCTTGTCTATTCCAAAATTGTGAATGGACTTTTGTGTCATTTTCATAAATTGATGATGTGACAATTAAGTACAAATGTTTCATGACAATATCATATGACGGCAAGGATTAAATCCTACATTTGTTGTTTTTAATATTATTTGTCTTATTATTTTTATCAAATAATCTTAATATTATTTTTTTCAAAAAAATCTTTTATTAGATAGGCATACGTGAGTTGAATTCTATTCATTCTAGTACTTAACAAGTTACCATGTTGATAGCTTATGGCATATTCCATACTATAACTTAATCCTGGTCAAGTTTTGCAAGGGAGTCAATATTATAGGTCAGGTGAGAGAATAATAAGTATCGAACTCATCATTTATAAAATTCAAATATAAGATTCTACATTTTTAAATAAAGAAAAATATCACCAGCCAATAGTGCTAAATTTAGAATGTTGTTATTTGTGTTTATTTATTTATTATTAACCTGATGTAGCCAACTAATAATACAATCCTCTACAGAATGTTGTTAGAAAAGAATAAGTTTTTTTTTCTTGCTCAAAAAAAAGGAAGAACATTCATGAGCCAATGTCTACGTGGGAACCATCCATAGAATTCAAAATTCAAAGTCATTCATTGTTGGGAGGTCGTTCAAGGTCTTGCATCGATGAAGCACATATATTTTAGTTTGGTCGTGTATCCTACATCAGATATTTATTGGTTATGATACTTGTAAGATATTATGTGATACTCGTTGGATACGTAACATGCAGGTCAACAAATACGGACTTCACTTGATGGATACATGTATTCAACATTTGGGATGCAAGTATCCAGCTTTTAGGATACCTATATACTTTTAGATGAGAAATTAAGAGTAAAAAATTAGTAGGAAACAGAGATTTAGTTGAAAGTTGATGAAGACGAAGTGCTTGCTTCTAATTTACACTTCTTTTGTATATAAAGAAGATTAGATCTCCAAATTTTCTTATCAAACATATCAAGTGAACTTTAAATTATATATTTATATTGTCATGTTTATGACGTATCGTATCCTAGTGTTCAAAAACTTTTTGTATTATCGTATCGTGTCCTAAGACACACCATGCTTCAGACTCTAACACAAAGTGGAACAAAATTGGGGTCCAAGGCAAACTCAATCCCAACCTTGAGAGCATACAACTCCGTAGCAAAGGCAAAAGTTAAGCTTGAAGCTCTCAGAGCAAATGCACCAACCATCTATCCTTGTTCATTCCGCACAATAGCACCAACACCACGAACTCCATCAGTGACATCAACTGCACCATCGAGAGCAAATTGCCAAATTATGAACTAAAAACAAGAGTTTCTACTAAATTCCGAAGACATATATATATACTCATCCCACCAACTTAATTGATCCAACTCCTATTTATCGTGCGGATTAAAAGAGAATTCCTTTGAAAAAAAGAACGAAATTACCATTTTGTTCCACATCATGGTTTACTAAAGAATTCTGTTTTCCTTTTCTTTTTTTGTTAATTATTTGTAAAAAAAAAACATTGTTAATTTTATCTATTACCACGTTGGTCTCGCAGGAATCCCACATCAGATGATCAAAGAAGGTAGTTTCACATGAAGTCTATAAACGAGAATTTGTCCCACTTCGAAGAAAGACAACTTAAGAGCTAACGTTCTTCCTAATTAAATGACATTTCTCTCCGATGTATATTTTAAGTGTTTTCTTATGGCTATTTGTCAAAGCCAATATCTTAAGATTTGTAACTCTGCAATTATTAATGGGAACACTCTCTAATTCTAAAAGCATACCGTGACTTAGTGAAACACGTAGATCTTGCGAGTGAGTGTGTGTGAGATCTAAGCATCACCATACAAGGTCGAGTTTGTGTGTGAGATCTAAACACCATCATACAAGGTGGAGTTTGAGAAATGAGGTTGACAAGAGGAACACAAAGCGATGAAAATTGACGAAAATGGGAAATTCAAGAGGTAACAGACGATTGTTTTCTATTTTTTTTTTTATTTGGTTGTCTTAGCATTCACATTGTTCTGTTAGGATATATATAGAAGTTGGGGTACAACGGTAATTTCAAGTTTGCCACTGCAGATGTAGATTGGACCCGTAAAAGATGCCTAAAGAGGAGATGTCATTATGCTTCTATAAGATCAAAATCGTTTGGAATGCATATGGTAAAAGAGTAACCGAAAGATACTCATGGTCCTTATTGTGTGTATCCACAAAAAGGAGCAAAAATTAAATGCATTTCTAAAAAGACCGAAGGCCAAAAAACAATGTATTTATTTTTCGAATTTATTTTTAACTTATTGTGGTGCTCCAATGGAAGAAAAATTGTGTATATTTGTGTCATAATTTTCTAATCATTTCTCTGCTAGTTGGGTTAATTAATATTTCCCCTATTGATGTATTTTTCTAATGTATTACAAGGTTATTTGTGTTTATCGTCATGTATTACGGATTTCTCTAATAAAAGTGGAATATGTTTAGATGTATGTTTGTATTTATCATAATTCGCTTAGACTTTATTCTAAAAATAGGATAATTAAGTACAAATGTTTCATGACAATGTCAATATAAATTGAATTGAAGCCTAAATTTGTTGTTTTTAACATCATTCGTATTATTATTTTTATCAAATAATCTTAATTTTTTTTTAAATCTTTCATTGGATAGGCATGAGTGATTTGAAGTAATTTTTTTTCATTGGACAAACAATAGCGCTAGTGAGTTAAATTGTTAGTTATTAGGGGAAATGGAGATTGAGGGGGATCAAACATGCATCAGGGTGCGTAAACTTGATTGTTTTCCATTACTGTAGTGTAGTGTCATCTACAAGTTGATGTGTATTCATTTTAGTACTTGATTAGTTACCCTGTTGATAGCTCCATAAATGTCATATTCCACATTTGCACCATCATTTAATTCAGGTCAAGTTTTGCAAGGGTGCCAATATTATTGGTCAAGTATTTACATTACAGGGTGAGAGAATAAATTGATATGGAATTCATTATCGACGAGATTCGAACATAAGACCTCAAACTTACAAGTAAGATGAATACCACTAGACTGAGAAACGACACGTTTTGTTACGGATAATACATATTGGACCAACAAAAGATGTCAAAAGAAAAGAGACAATTATATTTTGATAAGATCAAATTTGCCCTCATGATGAGTATCCTTAAAGAGGAGCAAAAACTAAATGCATTTCTAAAAAGAAGCGATGGCAAATACAATGTATTTACGTACGTTTCAATATTATTTGTGGCTTCTGTGTATGCTCCAATGAAAATTGTACAAATAATTATGCCATCTTCATAAGTCGACCATTTCTCTAAATCTAGCTTATTTTGTGTAATTGTTTCCCCTACAAATGTTTTACTTCTAATGAGGTAGATGATTGTCATCATACATACGAATTTTTCTCATTAAAAAAAGTGGGATAGGTAGATGATCGTTTGCATTTACCGTAATAATTTTCTCTTAAAAAAGTGGGATAATTAAGTACAAATGTTTCACGACAATTCTTTATGATGGTGGGTATTTAAATTGAAGCTTAAATTTTGTTGTTTTTAATATAATTTGTTTTTTTAGCTAATAATCTGATATATTTTCTAAAAAAAGTTTTTGCACTTAACCAGTTACCATGCTAACATTTTCATATTGTAGGGTAAGCTCAATCGAGCCCAATATATTTCTTATTTACCCTACGGAGCCGAATAATAAGATAACCCTTTACAAAATGTGGTTTGAATCGGTAATGACATTTTTCTTCGTCTAGAAACTGAGAGATTTTTTAGTGTGCTTGGAACAATGAACGAAACATCATGTTATTGTTTAATTAGAGGGATTTGAAGAAAAGAAGCATCTTTCCCTACTTTCTTGGTTGACCTTTGCAGATCCATCTCCTCTCTGAGGAAGAGAACTTTGGTCGGGGCTGCTAGAGATAGCCACAGTTCCTTTTCCTGTTGCTGATATGAGTCGTGTAATAGGTGAATCAATTCCAGACCGCTCTCTTCTATCAACAAAGAGGTACACCGCTCGAAGCGGATGGTTGGTGTATCCCTTTGTTTATTGTTTAGCAATTTCACTTTCAGAGGACTAAAGGACAAAGCCTCATCCCTCAACATTTGGTAGTCTAACCTGTGTTCTGGGCACACTCAAGAATACTCCTAGAAAAGAAAGGAGTTTCATGACACAATGTTTAAGTGGAGATAATATTAAGGAGACCAAATAAACCAAATTGCAAACCAAATGATGTGTCACCAATAGAAAATAAGCACGTTAATCAATATTAAGTAATAATTCAATCATTAACAACAAGATAATGCTAGGGAGACCAAATTAGGAGACTAAATTTGCAAACTAAATGATGTGTCACCAATAAAAATAAACTCGTTGATCAACATGTATGTAATAAACAAATCATCAGCTTCCATGTCCTTTAATTTTAAAATTTTATCTACAGATTTAATCTCCTAGCATTACTCTTAACAACAATGTCAAATATTTTGCAAATTTAGTTTAAAATGTTGGTCTTCTCAAATTCATTGTTCAGATTTCGAAGTCATTTATTGGTGGTACGACGTCATATTTCAAAGTCATTTATTGGTGGTACGATGTTTAAGGTTGTGCATGGATGTAAACGTGTTTAGGATAGACAACGTTATAACTGTCGTAAAAAACGTATATGGAATGTATTTAATGCTTTTACGTGGCTAGTCACATGTATTATGCGAGCCGAACTTTTATGTAGAAAGCTTTTGCTAGCCTTGGTCATTAGCAGCCATCATTTTATATTTAATACTAGTTTGGTGCAAATTATCATTTAGCCCTAACAAAGAAAATGATACATGGAAGTTAATAATAGTTTTGTACTTAATGATATATATTTCGATGGTTAATTAAGGTCAATGGGTAAATAATGATATGAATAACGCGTTAATTTTACTATAATGAAATTCTGTGAAATATAATAATATACAATTTACATTGTTGATAATTTAAATTATAGCGATCATTGCGCACACCATTTAAATTATACCGAACTTTTAATATATCAACATTGGGCGTGAATTTTATCATGACTCAATTCATTTCTACATAAATGGTCTGCCAGTTTTGTTACAAATTAACTTGACGCCATTGCACGAGCTCTTTTCTTCTTGGCTCTTATAGGGATTCATGGGCAGCCTGAGTGCTCTTGAGGAGCCACCACTGGAGACGACTTGACATTGTCATCACGTCCCCTTCCTGACTGTGGCGCAGCAATACCACCAACACCCAATGCCCGAGATCTCTTTTTCTTAGCTCTCATCGACTCGTGGCATTGACCGGAAGTGCTCGCATGGTGATCATGCCGACCCACCACCAGATCGGTTCCGTTCCGGTGATCTGATTCTCCACCGAGTGCATCATCCCGACCATCAAGAAGATTGATCTTCTTCTTCACTTCGGTGCTTGTAGGATTTACAGGCACCAGAGCGACGCTGCCGTTGTCAAATTTCAGGAGCCGGAGTTTATTATTTTGAAGCTCCTTATTGTGCTTCCGATAGAGCCGTATTACGTTCGCTGCAGTGCTCAGGGCCCTGTAGTGAACGCCGGTGTGAGCCGAGAAGACCTGTGCCGACTCGTACACTTCGTGGCATATCGGACATTCGTACCACTCGTCGGGTCCGCTACGGTGCAGGCTGTGTATCCGCCCATCTGCTCCCAGATGAGAGAGAATTTCCACATCAAGCGGCTGCAGCCCCTCCTGGACGGCGTCGTTATCAGCAGGCTCCTCGGGACGTGGTGGAGGTTCTCGGTGAAAGCTGAGTAGTGGATCAGCCGAGTGAACTGGATGGCTTGCTGCTGCTGGTTGTGGTGGCGCCGTTGATGGGTTTGCCGGATCCATCGTTTTTCTTGACGGAAATGGAGTTGGGAAATGAGGAGAGGAGAGGAGAGGAATTTGAAGGTCGGGTAAATGTTGACGGGAGTCGGAATTTTGGTGAAGCACGACTGTTCTCCTTTTCTTCTTTTTTGTTCTGGGAGTTCTGTTAATAGGAGGTTAGAATATAAAGAGAAGTTGGCTGAAGGTTGGGGCACAAGAGTAATTTCAAGTTTGCCAAGGATGATGAAAATTGGACCCACAAAAAATGCCACAAGAGGAAATGTCATTATGTTTCCATAAGATCAAATCTAAGTGTTTTGAATGCAAATGGTAACATAGTATCTGAAAGAAACTCGTAGTCATTATTGTGCATATCCACAAAAAGGAGTAAAAAAATAAATGCGTTTCTTAAAAAAACCGATGGCCAAAAACAATCTATTATGTTTCGATTTTATTTTTAACTTATGAGGGTGCTCCAATAGAAAAAAAAATGTGAATGTATTTGTGTCATTTTCCAAAATTGATCATTCCTGTATTTGTGTCATTTTAAAAAATTGATCACTCCTCTGCTAGTTAGGTTAATTAATATGCCGCTATTGATGGATTTTTCTTACGTACTACATGATTATTCGGGTTTATGGTCAGATATTTTGACTTTCTCTAATAATAGCGGAATATGTGTAGATGATTGTTCGTGTTTTTCATTTTGTTACACATGATAGTTTACTAATGAATTTAGTTTTTTTTTAATTCTTTGTAAGAAAAAAAAAATCTTAATTTTGTGTGTTTGTACTGTATTGGTCTTATAGGAATCCCACATCGGATGTGATCACATAAATAGTTTCACATGAAGTTTATAAACGGGAATTTGTCCCACATTCTTCATTATTAAACGAGGTTTGTGAACTCTACAATTATTAAATACACTCTTAACTCTTTGTGTGTAGCCTAACTTGAGTAAACCCACGTATATCTTGTGAGTGAGTGTGTGTGAGATCTAAGCATTATCATACAAGGTGGAGTTTGGAAAATGAGGATGACGAGAGGAAATCGAACGTGCGATGAAGGTTGATGGAAATGGGAATTTGGATTAACGAGACGGTTTTCTTTTTTTTCGGTTACAATTGAAGGGCAAAGGTTGGCAGGAGCTACCGTCGTCAAATTCCAGGAGCTGAAGTTTGTTATTTTGAAGCTCCTTATCGTGCTTCCGATGGAGTCGTATTACGTTCGATGCAGTGCTCAGGGCCCTGTAGTGAATGCCGGTGTGAGCCGAGAAGACCTGGGCCGACTCGTACACTTTGTGGCATATCAGACATTCGTAACACTCGTCGGGTCTGCTACGTTGCATGTTGTGTATCCACCCATCAGCTCCCAGATGAGAGAGAATTTCCACATCGAGCGGCTGAAGCCCCTCCTGGACGCCGTCGTTATCAGCAGGCACCTCGGGACGTGGTGGAGGTTCTCGGTGAAAGCTGAGTAGTGGATCAGCCGAGTGAACTGGATGGCTTGCTGCTGCTGGTTGTGGTGGCACCGTAGATGGGTTTGCCGGATCCATCGTTTTTCTTGACGGAAATGGAGTTGGGAACTGAGGATGAGGAGAGGAATTTCAAGGTCTGATAAACGTTGACGAGAATTGGAATTTTGGTGAAGCGCGACTGCTTTCCTTTTCTTTTCTTTTTTGTTATGTGAGTTTCTGTTAATAGGAACTTAGAAAATATAGGGAAGTTGGCTAAAGGTAGGGGTAAAAGAGTAATTTCAAGCGTGCCACAGACGATGGAAATTGGACCCACAAAATATGCCAAAAGAGGAAATGTCATTATGTTTCGATAAGATCAAATCTAAGCGTTTTGAATTCATATGGTAACAGAGCATCTGAAAAGAGATTCGTGGTCATTATTGTGCATATCCACAAAAAAGAGCAAAAATTAAATGCATTTCTTAAAAAAATTGATGGCCAAAAACATGTATTTATGTTTTGATTTTATTTTTGACTTACGAAGGTGATCCAATAGAGGAAAAATTGTGAATATGTTGTGTCATTTTCATAAAATGATCATTCTGTTGTAAACATTTTAAGTGTTATTGTCCTATATTAGATTTGATTCTAGTTATTCTTTCCTATTAAGACTTGTATTCCTTAGAGCAAAATGATTTATTCTCTCTCTTATTGCTGTAAATAAAGACAATGCGTACATGAAAATAGACATTCCACTACACAACCCTACAAATATCTCTCTATATATTTTTTCCTTGTGCTGCCGGCCCCCCTTTCCTTGTCAGTTAAATATAGGCCACAACACATTCCTCTTCTAGCCTTGACATTCAAATGGGCTGAGTTAGAAGGCTGGTTGGCTGAAAATGTTGGGGATTTTGGCTTGGTGGGGCCTAAAAGTCATTTGACCTAGATCTCGGTTAGAGACGATTTTCGTGTCATTCCGAACTATTTTTAACTTATAATCTTTTGGCCTGGTCAGTTGGAGATGGCATAAGGGCTAAACCCATTTTGATGGGCTTAAGATAAGACATATGTATAGCTAAAGCCCAAAACAAAAAAGAAAAGAAAATAGAAAGTCAAAGCAATAGTCAAAACCTCACAACTGAACGTTAGGGTTTTTGGTGGTCGCTTTTTCTCAGAGAGTTGGAGCGAAGCGAAGTGGTTAAGGTAAATTCCTCAAATTCTATAAGGCCGCGTTTGGATTGGTATGTTTTCGACGCTTAGGTTTCTCAATCGAAGGTTGAATTAACCTTCTCAGCTACCATTTTATTTTTCATTTACAGGAACACCTCCTTAGCCAATCTTTCCTCGCCATGGAAGAACAACGCTCAGGTTCTCTCTCTCTCTCTCTAATTTTTTTCTAAGTCTATCTGGGTTTGTGATTTTATAGATAATTAAGCTGAATTTTAGTTTTAATTTTTCAAATTTCATTGCTTTGATTGCAATCTCAGTGAAAACTTCGAAAAGTCGAAAAAACAAGGGTGAAAGCAAAATTGGGAAAAGCTCTAAGACTCCGGGTCAGGCGAAAGAGCATAAGGACCAACTTGAAAGACTTCGCGAAAAGGTTAGAACTTTGATATTTATGCAATTATATGGATTTTACACTGGTAACGTTCGAATTTTATTCGTAGTTTGCAGCAGGTTGTTGGATTATAAACTTTCAGCTGGTTGGATTTGATATATGCGATAATATATACATTTCGTAATTCGCTGTCCTTTTTTTTTCTTGGTTGTGATTCCCAAACAACTGTGTTTCTGGATTTTGTGGTTGATTGGCTCGACGATGGATCGCTTCAGCCCGAATTTAAAATGCTAAATGTGATCATTAAATTTGATGATTTTGAAAAATTTGCATTTTCCGTCAACTATGTAAAGTGAGCTGGCGGACAACTTATTGATTTTTTGTTCTGACTTTATATCTGTGTTTCATTCTGGTATCGGAGTTTAAGTAATGAAGTTATTCATAATTCTTAACCTGCAGGACCCTGAGTTTTATGGTTTCTTGAAAGAGCATGACCAGGAACTTCTACAATTTGATGATGAGGACATCGAAGTGAGTATGCAAAGGCTCTTAACTTTTCGATATTACTCAGCGAAGCTATGTATTAATATTAAAATTAAGTCTGTCCCTATTTAACACAGGAAGATTCAGATGCTGACTTGAAAGAATCTGAGACACACGATGATGAGATAGAAGCAGATGAAGACGATGATGATGTTGCACAAAAGAAAAAGAAACAATCTAAAAAAGTTGTTACTAGTGAAATGGTTGATTCCTGGAGCAACGCTATTAAAGAACATGGGAAGTTGAGTGCTATTCATTCTCTAATGAAAGCTTTCCGCACTGCCTGCCACTATGGTGATGATAAGGAGGATGAGTCTTTGTTAGACTTTAGTGTTATGTCTAGCAGTGTCTTTAACAAAGTGATGATATTTGTACTTAAGGAAATGGATGGAATAATGCGGAACTTGTTGGAGCTCCCTGCTTTTGGTGGGAAGAAAGAGACCATATTAGATCTGATGAACACAAAACGATGGAAGAACTACAACCATTTAGTGAAGTCATATCTTGGAAATGCCTTGCACGTCTTGCGTCAAATGACTGACACTGAAATGATATCGTTTACTTTACGGCGTCTTCAATATTCATCCATATTTTTGGCTGCTTTTCCAGTTCTCTTAAGGAAGTACATTAAGGTAAATGCAGAGATACATGTAATTATATATTCCGTTTAAAATTCCTTATTCTTTGCAGTTATTCTTTAATACTCTACTGCTTGTAGTTTGGTTTTACCTTGGGTTGTTTGCACTGCAATCAATAAATTCTATATATTTCCTGTTCGGAAATTAACTTCATTTATGGTATGCCAATATAGAGCATGATGACTCTGCGTTGCAAGTTTGAAGGCCATAAATCCTATTTTTACACTTTAGATGAATCCGTGATGATTATATTCCGAATATATATCTGTTATTGGGTTTTACACTTTTACCTTGCATCTCTCTTTACAATGTTTTGTTCTCTTTTTTATGTTGGTTACTTGGGAACTAATCATTTGTATTACTTTTCGCAGACTGCCTTGGACTTATGGGGTTTAGGGGGAGGTTCCCTCCCTCTTGTCTCCCTTCTATTTCTGAGAGATTTATGTGTTCGGCTTGGATCTGATTGCTTAGATGAATCCTTCAAGGGAATATACAAAGCCTATGTCTTGAACTGCCAGTTTATAACTGCAGCGAAATTACAACATGTTCAATTTCGTGCGAATTGTGTAATTGAACTCTACGGAGTAGACCTTCCCACTGCATATCAACAGGCCTTCGTTTTCATTCGACAGTTAGCAATGATTCTGCGAGAAGCGCTTAGTTCAAAAACTAAGGTACTATTATCCTTGAAATATGAGTGTTTGCCTTTTGTTTAGTTATTGCATTGTCTCTTGTAGGCTAACACGCATCTTTGTAAAACTTAAGGATGATCACAAAAGCCAACGACACTAGCTATCCAACTGAGAGAGATTAACCTAGATGAATTAGTTGTACTTGTGGCAAGAGCGGTTAGATACACTGCCTGTAAAAGCTTTTTATGTCATTGATTACATTGAAAAAATTGGATTTTCTTGGTATCTTTGAATAAAAATGTTGGCTTTTGCCTCCATGTTGCAAATTCTAGTTTCTCAATTTCTTTTTTAACTCTAGAAGTTGTATTTAGTTTAAAATGCGTCAGATGCCCTATATATCTGGCATTTCACTTATGTTGTTTTGCGTTTTGCAGGAAGCATTCCGAAAGGTTTATGAGTGGAAGTTCATGAACTGTCTTGAGCTCTGGACTGGAGCCGTCTCTGCCTATGGCTCAGAACCTGAGTTTAGGCCTGTTGCGTATCCCCTGGCCCAAGTAATTTATGGGGTAGCCCGTCTAGTTCCAACTGCTAGATATTTTCCCCTTAGGTTGAGGTGTATTAGAATGCTTAATCGCATTGCTGCTTCAACTGGTACTTTCACTCCCGTTTCTATGCTGCTTTTGGACATGCTTGAGATGAAAGAGTTGAACAGACCCACCACTGGTGGTGTTGGCAAAGCTATTGATTTGCGCACTGTACTGAAGGTATGTTTTAGTTGGGACATTCTTCTCTGCTTCAAATTCAATACTACATTGTTATTGTTTGTAGGAGTTTGAGGAGAATTTTTCTTTCAGGTTAGCAAGCCAACCCTGAAGACCAGAGCATTTCAGGAGGCGTGTGTGTTATCTGTTGTAGATGAGCTTGCTGAACATTTAGCTCAGTGGAGCTATTCTGTTGCTTTCCTCGAGTTGTCTTTTATTCCAGCCGTACGATTGCGTACCTTCTGCAAATCCACCAAGGTTGACAGGTTTCGGAAAGCAATGAGGGAGCTCATTCGTCAGGTATGTGGTTCGAGTGACAAGTCTAGTGACCATATGTGCTCTGCTCCCATGCCCGAGCTTGAGATGTGTGGACTATTGATTGGTTGAAAGAAGTTTTTAATTTTATTGTTTAGTCTTTAATAATTACATATTCTAAATGTGGGAAAGCCTTCTTGTACATAGCTAATGTTTCAGCTCTTCTATGTCCCAGGTTGAGGCTAATTGTCAGTTTACAAATGAAAGGCGTATGTCAATTTCTTTTCTGCCAAATGATCCTGCAGCTGCGTCTTTCCTTGAGGTCTGCACTTCCATAATTTATCTTTTTTCTTACGTGATTTTGCCATCAATGTTTTGTATCTGTAAATGTATACTTTGCTATATTGCCACCAGCCAATAACCATAAGAGCCTATTTCTTGGACGGTGAAAGCTGCTGAACCAAATCTGGAAAGATGTTTCATGACTGAACTTTCGAACTTTTCTTTAATCTGAATAAAGGTCTATTATGATGTATTTCACTGACAAGCCCACACAAATGATATTTCTGATGTAATTCGTTGGTTACGTGAGATACCTCAAATGCTTTTCCTTCAGTTTGTTTCATTTTGATATCATCTGGAGAAACTGAATTCCATGTATATTGTCATAGGAGGAGAAAAAGTCAGGGGCTAGCCCTCTGTCGAAGTACGTTGCAACTCTACGTGAAGTAGCAAAACAAAGAAATGCTTCGTTATCGGAATCCAGGTCTGTATCACGTTGCCTATTAGTACACATTCACACATCATGTTTAGTGTTCCATTTTCTAATATGCAAATGGGTTCCAGTGTTCTTGTGGGCGAGCATTCATCTGTCTTTGGAAGTAAAGGACAAGAAAGTGATGAAGAAGATGACACCAGGGACGAGGAAGGCACTGCTGTCTTTAGTTCATCCTGGTTACCAGGAAAGGATTCCAAGTATGGTCACTCTCTCTCTCTCTCTCTCTCTCTCTCTCTCTCTCTCTCTCTCTCTCTCTCTCTAGTTTTCTTTGCAATTTTGTTCTTGGTATTTGTGTTGAAACATTATTGGTTTTGCAGAGCTGAGGCACCCAAAGATGTGAAAAAGAAGAAAAGAAAGCGAAGGACTAAGCGCCAGGACCAAGTAGCCATGGATGAAGATATTGTTCAGGAGTTGGTACTCAGTTCTGATGAAGAAGATGGGTCTTTAAGCGACACCTTTTCTGCTGAAGAAGATGAAGAGGAGAAACAAGCTCCTTCAAAGCTGGAAAGCAAGAAGCCGAAACGCTCAACAAATAAATCAAAGAATTCTTCAAAACCTCAAGCAAAAAGGTCAAGGAAGAGAAAGGCGGCTAACTGAAGAGACACAAGTATCTCGTGCGTGCCCTTCCGACCGTCTCCATTGTTTTGTCGATCCCTTTTCTTTTCCTAATGGTGTATTGAAGAGCTTGTGAATACCAGTTTTGTCAAAGCTTTCTTGAAAGTTATGCATGAAGTTCATTTTTTATCAATGTCAAGATATTAATTTGTGTTTTTTCTTCCCTCTTATAAAAGTAGAAGTGCAAGAAATATTTGTTAGACAAATCTCAACATTTTATGGAGGGATCGAATTTCAACTTACCTTAACCTAAGCTACTACTACCAGGCGTGTTTCCTAAATGGAAAGACTAATTTGTTCAAGTTAGATGTGGATGTCACAATTAGTTCTGTTTATGGATGAATGAAACTCAAAAGGAATTAACGGGGGCCCGCACAAGCGGTGGAGCATGTGGTTTAATTCAATGCAAAGCGAAGAACTTACCAAGGCTTGACATGTCGCGAATCCTCTTGAGAGTTTCCGACCTCATATAGTTCAGCGGTCAAATTCTTTTAGTGTCCTATTTTTTAATTATCCTATCTAATTGAATGAGATTTTTCAGAGATATGTCCCTTTTTTTTCTCGAGTTTTGTCTTTTGACTCTCTAAACTTTAACACCAATTGAATTAAGAACTTAAATTGACCCCCTAGGTTAGACGTGAATGGAATCTAAAGACAAGAGGTGAATTGGCTAGTTTTCAAAAATTTAAGTCCTTAATTGACTAAAAAACTAGTTTAGAGTGTCAATTTCACCTGGTGTTATATTTCATGGGGTCCAAAGACAATTTTCCCTTAATGAGAAATGCATGCTAACTATATTTTGAGTGTGAGTTCTAATAACACCACCCAATTATTATTGTTTTGGTGAAGTCTAGAGCCAAAGCAACCGAAAAGTAGATATATAGTTCGAATAATTGATACTAGCAATTGTACACATGACTATATATGTGTTCTTAAAAATTTAAAATAAAATATTGAGTAAATTACACAAAATTACTATAATTATTGATCGAACTACAATCACATACTTTATATTTTAAACATTATAATATCATACATTAACTTATAAATTCATTGTAATGTCAGACCTCTGTAGAATTTTCTATTAATTTAGTTGTTAACTGCTGATGAGGTACTCACTCATCCAATTAGATTGATAAATTAATAAAACATTAAAAAATGAATAATTTATTAAAAAATAAAGATTTTTTTTTTTTTTGTAACAACAAAACTAAAAGGGTTGTGTTATCCACACACCTCATTTTACTTCTCACACACCCTTGATAATTTCTGTACGTTAGATCTTCTTCAATTCATCTGATCCGATGATCGAAATTTAAAAAGGTGTGTGAGAAGTAAAATGGGATGTGTGGATATTACAACCCAACTAAAATAATAACCCCACCACTAATCTTTGTAATTCCTCCCCATCACCACCGTGCATTATCCCCTCCCACACCGCACGCCACCCTCACCTTCATAACTCTGGCCAAGTCATCTTCTTCTCCGGCCACTGGATTTTCCCCGCTGGCGATTATTTCTGAAATTTCTTCTCTCTCTGGGCTCGTCTAATTATGAAATTTGAAGGTTATGGAGGAGAGAGAGGGAGGTACTTGGCGAGTTGACTAGGCATGGTGGAGAGAGAGGTGCTAGGTCGGGTCTGCAGTGGTAATGGGCGTGTGGTGACTGAAGATATTGAAGGTTTTGAGCTTCTTGATTTGCATGGGTTGTTGCAGGAATTCGGTCTCGATCTGCAGGTGGAGATCTGCAGCTATAGCTGCTGCGGAGAGGTGGGGTGTCGCAGGTCAGGACACAAGTTGCAGGAGCCGGTCGTGAAGAGGACCAACGTTCATCAAAATTCAGGCCTTGCTGAAGCCCAGGACTTCGTGGTGGCTGCTGTTGCAGATCTGCAGATATTGAAGAAGACGACATTTTTGGAGGGGAAGAGCGAAGAGAGAGACATCGTGAGTGGATAGTTTCGTGGTTGAGTGGCAAGCGTTGATTTGAAGCTCTGGCGGCGGGAAGGATCATACGGCAAAAATTTTGAATCCATGGTTGCATAGGACTTGACTCCTTTCTTTTTTCTTTTTCAAGCTCTGAGGTTGCTGCGAGTTGCAGCTGTGGGTGAGTGTGATAGATTTTTGTAGTTCAAGGTGTGGGTTGCTGAGTTAACCCCCAATCAGGTGGCCGGAGAAGAAGAGGACTTCGCCAGAGTTGTGAAGGTGAGGGTGGTGTCTGGTGGCGTGGGAGAAGGAATTGCTAAGCTTAGTGGTGGGACCCTTTTTATTATTTTAATTTTGTTGTTACTAAAAAATTAATTTTTTAATAAATGATTAATTCTTTAATATTTTATTAATTTATCAGTTTATCAATCTAGGTGGATGAATGCGTGGGTCAATTGCTTGCCACGTCAGTAATTAATAGTTAAATTAACAGAAAATTTAACGGAAGTTTGGCATAGCAACGAATTCATAAGTTGATGTATGACATTGTAATATTTAAAACATGATGTATGAGATTGTAATTCGACCAATAGTCAAGGTAGTTTTGTGTAATTTACCCTAAAATATTTTCAAAGAGAGGAAACATAAAAAGGTCGATAAATCTTTTAGGTAACGACCTTTAAACAATTTTTCGTTGCTAAATAGGCTAATCATATCTTTAGCTACTATTTTTGGGTAACTATCTCGTAACTAAAAGTTTATTTTATTTGAAAGAAAAACGTGGAAGAAAAAATAGGGCAACTGATATGGTTACATGGTTGTGAAGCTTTTGAATATATTTTTTTTTAATTTTGCGTTTAATTTACTATATCACCCATAACTTTTTGGCTATTTTTCTTTAATTTTGTTGGCAAGATTAATTTGGTATTTTCACTTCTTTGTGGTTGGCAAAAAGAATTTTATTAATAAATCGTTTATATTAGGAAAGTACCACATGTGATGCATGTGGTACTGACACGAGTTAAAAAAATAAATATATTGCTTGTAAAAACTGTAAATTAAGGATGTGGGAGCATACTTACTAGTTGTAAGATCTCACATCGACCAACGGAAATGAGGTGATGTGCCTTATATGTACATGCTCCCCTCCCTATAGCACAAGACTTTTTGGGAACTCACTGGCTTCAGATTCCATTGGAACTCTGAAGTTAAGTGAGTTTGGGCAAGAGCAATCCTAGAAGTGGTGACCCACTGGGAAGTTCTCGTCTAAGTTCCCAGAAACAAATTCGTGAGGGAATGGATAGCCTAAAGCGGACAATACCGTACTACGGCGGAGTCTGGACTGAGATGTAACACTAGTGAGTATTTTATATAGCCACATTTTAGTTTGGTTTAATGATATTTTAACAAATATTTTGTAATTTTTTTTTAACTTTAAAAAACAAGGTGTTTGTACCATACTTGATCAATCCCGAAACTACTGAGCACCGGTCAACGTTATACCGTCAATGACCCAGAAGAGTTTCCTTCCAACCAGGAGGCCAATCATAGCTCGACATGTGTCAACATCAGAAGCCAATCACAACACGACACGTGTCAATGTCAGAATGAAACTAGAAACTCTCTTCTATGAATATAGACCATTCTCTCACAATATTTCTTAATATCATTTGTACTAAATCATTCACTAGTACTCACAAAAGGAGAGCTTGAACCTATGTACTTGTGTAAACCCTTCACAATTAATGAGAACTCCTCTACTTCATGGACGTAGCCAATCTGGGTGAACCACGTACATCTTGTGTTTGTTTCCTTGTCTCTATCTATTTGCATACTTATCCACACTAGTGACCGGAACAATCTAGCGAAGGTCACAAACTTAATACTTTCTGTTGTACCAAAATCCTCACTGATTTTGTGCATCAACACAAGGTGCACGTGACATCTTTTGATTGAGCTAAATTAAAATCCAAGTATATGTATGAGATATCACCAGTGAGTACCTAATTATTATCTGTGAAAAAATAGATAGTGACTGTATCACATTTCAAATTCTATTATATTATTGAACTTATTAAATTCAAAAGAAGCAAAATAGTAACTTTGCACTCTTTATAGCTTCGCCCAGTCCTTTGTCTTAGTGTAAATATTGTTGTATTCATTTATGTCCTTTGATATTTTTAATTCATTTGATTTGACGTTCAAAAATAGAGAAGAGTGTGTGAGAGGTAAAAAAAAAAAATGTGTAAATAGCACACCCCTAAAAAAACGAATCCTATGACATTGGATAGCTTAATTTCACCAAATGTTATAGTAATTATTAAAGCAAAAAAGAAAGAAAAAAGACTGTTATAGTAATAAGTAATTATAGAAAATATTAATTATTCTTTTAAAAAATAAATGGAATTTATTAATTGGATAACCATCTTTAAGCAAATTTGGAAATGGTGTATTGTCTCTAAAAGACTACATCTAAGCGATTAAATATTCTTCCAAAATAAGACAGAGGGATTAATTTAGTTTCTTTTTTTTTTCTAACAGCTTTTCTATTTATAAATTGCACTAATGAGTTTTGAGTTCTACAAGTAGCAATATTAATTTCCTCTTAAAATTCGACAATTTAACAAATAAACCACCAAATTAATTTGGAAATGGTATAAAGTGTTGTTTATATATATGTATGTGTGTGTGTAGTTGTAGTTGAGAGCTGACTTCTTTTCACTTATCAATTGGCTTCTTTAATTTTTAATTTAAAATAGGGTCAACGTATTTCAGGAAAAATAGGTGATTTTTGCATGCAAAATTTATACGTGTCTCAGTATCTCACAATGAATCCTTCATATATATATATATATATATATATGTATGTATGTATGTATGTATGTATGTATGTATGTATGTATGTATGTATATGCACAATTTAGTTTATATATTTGTGTGTAAATATAAATAAAACATATCGAGAAATTGTCTAACTACATTGTATTACCTCTTGATTAAAAGTGAAACCTATTTATATTGGTGGGTCCTACCTCTTAAAATTTGACAATTTTACAACGAAGTCTACCTAACATTATTCTACCGCTCTATCGCGTGTTACACGGGATTATTTACCATATAGGGATGAAGGGAATTACTTAATAGGGTAGGTATGAACCTCCAGATATATAAGAACAGTCTACATACGATGAAGGTACAATGTACGGGCACATTGTCCCGCTCTTTTTCCATATATGAAATGAACAATCACACTAACCCTCACACAGTACAGTCTAGAAGGGATTAAGCCATTTGGTTTATTACACTTCACATAAAAAAAAGGGTCCAGAATTCCAAATTATGGTGATATATATAGGGTACTATGCTTAATATACGGTAAATATGCAAACCCCCCCCCCCCCCCCCCCAAAAAAAAACAGAAAAAAAAAGAGAGTAGAATTATATGTGTGAAGCTTACTAGATTTTAAATAATAAATTTCCAATAATATTTTTGTTGGACTTCCCATAAAAGTTATCCTATTTCCTTTTAGTGTTCTATAGTCATTCCAACATATATATTTATGTGTGTGTGTGTGTGTATCTTTCAATCATCATTTGTTACTACCTGAGCAGTGCCCTAGCTACCCTTTGTAAGTTCCTCTCCTTTCTTCCATCCCAGAAACTTTGATCTTTCATCTCTCCTTTGGTGTGCAAATGTCTTTCTTCATGTGTATGTTAGCTATCTAGCTAGCTACCTATATATGACTGATGATCTTGAGAGTCGAAGAGAGGAGATCAATTTACCCATGATCATTTATCTCTCTCTCTCTCTCTCTCTCTCTCTCTCTCTCTCTCTCTCTCTCTCTCTCTCTCTATTTTGTATGAAAGATCTATATTTATATCAGATCTATGTGTATGTGTTTCATACATAAATCAAGATCGAAAAGGAAAATGGGAGATCTATTTATTTATTTTTATCTTGATCATGATAATCTCCTTTGGAGAAGCTTGTGTTTTTGGCGTATTTTTCTTAAAATTAATTTTTATTTGTGAAAAAGTTATATATATATATATATATATTTTTTTTTTTTTTAATTTTTTTTTAATTTTTTTTATTTGGTAGTTTTGGTTTATTTTTGTAAAATAGGGACGAATTTCACGTCTGTATTCCACACGGCACGTCTTATCTAGGTTCGATTCCTGATACTAGTGAATCATATGATGGTGGCAAGGGAGACTGAAATATCTCTATGAGTCTTTCCGGCCACCGAAAGAGTGGATTGCCGAGGCAAAACTACCTGTAGGTCCCCTTTTATTTTTATTTTTTAAACTTTTATTTATGTATATGTTGGTTTTTCATGATCCACGGGTTGAATCATTGATCAAGGCAATCAACGATTTGTATTGGTTTGCTAAGATTTCGCTTCAATGGTTTGAACCGTCCAATTTTCTGCGTTTTCATTCATAGAACATTCTTGATTTTTTTAAAAGAAAAATCATATATTGAGATTTTTAATTAATGAATTAAATAGACAAAACCGGTTTTCCGAAAAACACTAAAACGACTACCATTTATTCAAATGGTTAATATTTTTCTACTTCCAGTTTTTAAATTTATTATTTTTTCTCGCAGTTGGTATTTTAGAGAAGCCCTAAACAATCCGGATCGTTAAGCTACAGTATCTAGTGAGCCCTACAAAGATGTCCGTCAAATAAACTTTTAATCTTGTATGTATGTGTTTATAATTTGGGACAAGATCGGATCAACACATATGTTTGGTTTCCCTCATTATGTTTGAGAGATCTTAGATCATCGTTGATCTTTGATCCCTGTCACACAACCACTGCCTCACAACTCTGCAGTCTCAGTGATGTTTTTCCCTTCTTAACTACTTATGAAAATTGTTGTCTATTTGTTGTTTGTCAACCTTCCAGATGATTCTGTGCCTTCATGTTCTTCATTTCAAAATTTCATGCATGAATCTCTCTCTCATTCTCTCTCTGTACTGTTACATATGTGTATCCATAAGCACTGACTTTGATATCTGATATGTAGAATTTCCAGAAGAAGAAAAATGGATTTCGCAGGTGTTTACCGATCTCAACTGATGAACTTTGCTCCACAAAATCAATCCGAAGGCACGGGTTCTGGCTTGGACCTAACCCTGCGACTGGGATTATCGTCCAACAACCATGGTGGAGATCATTTTCGCCCATACCTCAATGCAGCACTGCCTCGGGTATTTCTCTACCCTTTTATTCTAGAAATAGCTATAGAGTAAATCACATTTCACTGTTTCCTATATACCCATATATATATCATTCAGTTATTTTACGTAGAAATGGTTGTTAATTGTCAAAGTTGATATCGATATTTGTAAGGCGCAATCTCTCATTTGATAATCATTTTGCTTTTAATATTCCGCTCCCGTTGTTTTTGTTTAAGATATGATTGAGGGGTGCTAGCCATTCATCATTTAATTGATGAAACTATCAAATGAGTGCTTCAAAGTTTTTATTTGAGAGCTATTCGCTCGCACTCTCATAAAGTATAATAGTAGAGTACACTCTCTCGCACTAAAGTGTAGTAGTAGGTAGAACTCTCTTATAAACCTTAATAGTAACACTATTTATGCTATTAAATATGGAGACAAATATGTGACACTATTTTTTTTACACAATTTTGGATATAAGTTTTTGTATGACTCATTTTGTAATGTACTTTAACTATCTGATCACCGTCTACCTTTTAAAATATCATTCTAGATTATCCATGCAAAAAATTAAACAAATTCAAAATCATTAAGACATATATTTATAGTGAAGGAAATTAATGAATACGGTTTTACAAAGAAAAACTAAATTTAATCAAATGGTCATATCTATTGTCACATCCCGGCCCGGGGTCCACCACATCCCAGGCCTGCTCCACCACAGTAGCACGGTATTGTCTGTTTTGGGTCCTGACCACACCCTTACGGTTTTGTTTCTGGGAACTCACACGAAAACTTTCCAGTGGATCACCCATCATGGGAATGCTCTCGCACTCTACTCGCTTAACTTCGGAGTTCCGATGGAACCCAAAGCCAGTGAGCTCCTAAATGGCCTCGTGCTAGGTAGAGAAGAGAATATACATATAAGGATCACTCCCCTGGGCGATATGGGATCTTACAATCCACCCCTCTTAGGGGCCCGACGTCCTCGTCGGCACACCACGGCCAGGGTTAGGCTCTGATACTAAATTGTCACATCCTGGCCGGGGGTCCACCACATCCCGGGCCCGTTCCACCGCCTTAGCACGATATTGTCCGTTTTGGCCTCGACCACACCCTCATGGTTTTATTTCTAGGAACTCACATGAGAATTTTCCAGTGGGTCACCCATCATGGGAATGCTCTCGCACGCTACTCACTTAACTTCGGAGTTCCGATGGAACCCGAAGCTAGTGAGCTCCCAAAAAGTCTCGTGCTAGGTAGGGATGGGAATATACATATAAGGATCACTCCCCTGGACGATGTGTGATCTTACAATGCGATGTGTGATCTTACAATGAGTGATCCTTAAATGTATAGTCTCATCCCTAACTAACACGAGGCATTTTGGGAGCTTACTGGCTTCGGAGTTCATCGGAACTCTGAAGTTAAGCGAGTAGCGCGCGAGAGCAATCTCATCATAGATGACCCAACAGGAAGTTCTCGTATGAGTTCCTAGAAACAAAATCGTAAGGGCGTGGTCGGGGCCCAAAACGGATAATATCGTGCTACGGTGGTGGATTGGGTCCGGGATGTGGTGGACCTCGGGTCGGGATGTGACATATGATTTCAGATTTGAGTGATTTTTTGTAGATATAATTTGTTAAAGAAGACCTAAAATATAGATGGTTCAGATTGTTAAAATATATTACGAAGTAGACTTTATAAACCTTGTGTCAAAAATTATAAAAAAAAAAATAGTGCCACGGATCCGATCGAATTAAATATTTGTTATTCTCGCTTGAAATGTCAGATAAGAACATCCGTCAAAAGAAATACTGTTCTATTAGAGTAATGTGCTATTTCCATATGATGCCCCCCATTTACATGTTTTCATTGTATAAATTTTTTCTATTCTTTAATAAAGATAGTCGTCACCCACAAAATCCAATATTCCTAAAGTACCCCTATATATCCTCCCAAAAGCCAACGTGATAATCCGCGCTTGAGGGAGTTAAACCATCAGGGCTTATTACTTAATTTTTCTTTGATTTATTCAATTCATTAACTAAAAGAAAAGATAGAAATTTAGAAGATGAACACAATTTCATCTTAAGGGGCGTGCAGAATCACTGTTCTTAGTTTATATATATGTATATACGTATGTGTGCATGTGTGCATATATATAATTGTAACAGAGTGAAAAATACCACCAAAATGTTCGACTGTCCCCTCTTTTTCTTTCTGTTATTTCGAGTGCTCATATATTTACGTGGGTTCAAGCATGCATGCATGCATGGTCAATTAATACTAACGTTGCTCCATCTTATTTGTTGTTTGACAGGCCAGTAACCAGTTCAAGTTTAACTATACCTACCCTGCTGTCGGTACTACTTCAAGGGCATACAATGTCCCAAAGCCACCAAAACCCGATGACTACTGCGACATCGACATAACCAACAAAACATCGAGAACCGGCGGCTCCCGCAAAAGGAACCTGACGAAAGTCCGCACTGTCAAGCTGGATGAAAACCTAATATGCAGTAATTTTAACTGCCGCGTGACCAACTCGCCAATGTGGCGCAAAGGTCCTCTGGGCCCTAAAGTATGTTCACACCACTCTATCAAGTTTTGTTTTTTTTTTTTGTTTTTTCAAAATTATTAGACTGGCATAAAGGTTCTCTAGGCCTTAAGAGATAGGACCTGCAAACGCATGTGAGTTCTATTTTTATTAGAGAGATGATATAAATGATGATACAATTAAATTATAAGAGTAGCATTTTTGAATCATTAATCTATTTCATAATTCAACTCTTAAATACCATATAATACGCATATCATTATCGGCATGTCGACTAAGAGAAACAACTCTCTATGAAGAAAAGACACCACAGATTTACTATAACAATTAGGCATTCGGTTGTGTCTTTTGGATCTAAAGATGACAAATTTATCCATTGAGTTGTTAATTAATGGTACTCATTATGACCTATTTAATTTGATTTCACCTTACACCATCATCACCACTATCATTCTCACTTCTATATTATGGTGATGTCAAACTAAACGGGTACCATTAACATTTCACTAGGTTAATTTGCCACCTCTAATTGCACACAGTAAATGGTTGTCTGTTTCCTTTGTTGGCGTTGCTCTATTGATCATATGAGCACCATTTAGCACTTCGTGCCCGACAGGTTTATGACAAGAAAAATTAACGTTATATTTTTTATATGCGTGCATGCATGCATGCTAATTTTTCTTGATGTGGAACTTAACAGATATATAAGTGGAAATTTTTTATTGCAGTCGCTCTGCAACCGCTGTGGTATCCGTTACCGCAAGATGAAGATGAAAGAGGAGATGGAAAGGGAAGGAAAGAGAGCATCTGAGGTGAAAGCCTTGTTGGCAAGCAGCACAAATAAGCCTCAAGAATTTGGGTTTGGGGTTTAGAATAATGGATGAGCTTGATGAGACAGTTTAAGCTTTAATAATTTGGGTTTAATAATATGGGATGAGATTAATAAATTTACCCATGGATAATGGATTTTTAAGTTGTGGTTAATTATTTTGGATTTAAGGTTTTGTCTCTTATATGTGAAACTAATTTGCTGATTAATTACATAATTTACATTTAAGTTTTTTCCCCTCAATTGACTAAAAGAAGAAAACGAAAAAGGGCTGAGTCACCTGTTGAGTGCACTCGTCTTTAAAAAAAAAGAGATTTTGAACTTGGAAACAAGGGAGAAGAAACACTGCGGTTTTGATCAACTGACTTATCTCACATTTGCATATTTGTAATCTTCTTTTATTCACTCCAAATACTAGTAATTCTTCTCCAAAAGCAATACTAATAATGCGATCCACTTTAGGGATTTGTTATTAGCGAAATAAAGTCATCATGCACTCAATCCACCCTTAATGACTTTGCTACAAGAGTGCACAATAACTTTTTTATGGCTCGTTTGAATGTGTTTTTAAAATGACTGAAATCGTTTTTAGAGAAAATATTTTTGGGTTTCAAAAACACTTAAAAGTATTTTCAGCAAGAAGCACCAGTTATGTGCTTTTTCCAGGAAGAATTTTAAGTGCTTTTTCAGGATTTACTTGCATCTTTACTAATGATTGGTTCTAAAAACATTTTCACTAAAAACGCTTTTAGTCATTTAAAAGCACACATAAACAAACTCTTAGAGTACCAATCTAGCTCCCTTGCGTTATTCAAATCCTTTTATTCCTTTGTTTTATATTTATTTGTACAATGATAGTGGGGATTAGCAATTTTAGTCAAACTGCCAAATAAGTCATTTATAAATGAGAATTGTTATTAGCATAGCAAAAATTTTATTCTACACTCCAAACTTTCTATATTAGGAAAGAAAAATATACTTGTGAGGAGTGTAGAATGAGATTTTTAGAGTGCCAATAATATTTTCTTTATAAATTAGTATTGAACTCGTGATTCAAAGGAAAGAAAAAAAAAACCCTCAAACCTCCTAGTTTCTAGTTGACATGAATACACCACCCAACATGATAACTTTAGGATTCTCTCCCCTTTCATCCTCCCTTATTTAAATGGTTACGAACTTACGATTACACCACATTTACATCTTATTTTGAATTTTTTATATAGAGAATAAAATAAAAAAAAGAGAGAATCCTACTCCACTTTTATTGGGCCTTAAAAGAATTAGTCGACATGTACAGGGCCTTTTGCCCCAATCTTATCACCATCTTTTCTAGATTCAACCAAGGAAAATATTCGGCTGCTTACGTTTTCTACATTTTTCGGAATACAAATTACAGTTTGAAACGTGCAGGAAAAAAATTTCTTGTGAATTTAGCGAGTTATTTTGCAGGTGTAACAATATTCTTAAAAAAAATTGAAATAAAAACCCTAAACAGATGTGAGCACAAAATCAACATCTCATTTTCCTTTAATCTGATAAAAACAGAATGAACACATTCAAGCAGCCAGGATTAGCATTTGCCACTGCAGATGCTAACTGGCGGCCTGTACTTATCACTATTCACTAGATTACTTCAACCAAGAGATCTCAACTTGACTCCGAAAGACTGGTGGAAAAACTACTAAATTTTCCGAATATTAAACCCTAGAAAACTAAGGAAGCTGCATTCTTGGAAAAATTTAACAAACACAATTAATGCTGCAATAAGTGTATCCTACAACAGAACGGTAAGAGAACACGAAAGAGGTATTGAAAGAAATCACATCCCCGACCTGCGCAACTCTTCTTGTCCATGTGCAAAGTGGCACCTATCCCCAAAGGTGCATGTACCTTTAGTAAAGTTCTCACAAAGCTTAGTCTTGAAGTTGCTTGCCGCAGATGAGGCTGATATAGCAGGGTTCCTCATGTTGTGACCTCCAGCACCTGAACTCACGTTCCCAATAAGCTCACGAACCATGGCACTTGCGTCTTTAATCTGGTCCAAGGTTCCCTCAAGCTCAATGTTCCTCAGCTTATGATCTGTTTCATGCTCTCTTATAGAAAGCTTCGCTCCAGTCACGCGACAAATTTGCTTTGAGTGCACACCGTTTTTCCCAATTATGGCTCCAGCAAGTGAAGCGTCAACACTGATCTTAGCTGTGGCTGTGGCCCCAAAACTTGCTACAGCTCCATGTGCTGGCGGGGGAGGCTCCATCCGACCTCCCATCCTGCCCGGAAATCCTCCCCCTGCACGAGGATCTTCATAGGATTGAGCAGTGGGCCTACCAAGCTCCCACTCACCATGCGCAAAATGGCATTTATCCCCAAACTTGCAACCTTCAACTGTGTTGTACTTGTTACACAACCGTGTCTTGACAGTTGGAGGAGATGAACCATCTGGAAATGATGGTGGGGCTGCTGAATTTCTAGGAGGAGGAGGATGAGTTGGGTTGCTACCAGTCATCTGAGACACCGCTTTGATGCCACCAGGAACATAATGCAAGAAATGACATCCCTCACCAAAAGGGCACCCAGAAGTGCTGCATATAAATAAAACAAAAACTCCTGAGCCCAAATATGACAGACAGAAAATGTCACAGAATCCTGAAACTATATATCAGAAATGGGCCAAAGAGAAAATATCATACATAAGCTCAGTTGAGGAAAGGTTGTGTTATAGAACATATAGGAAAACACGAAACTTAAAATAGTTTCTTCACCAGAATCACTGCCCAACGGGCTAAAAACACATGGTTTCTGAGAAATGTATCAAGATCCTAAAAGTTGTGAAACTAAGTAAAATTTTTAAGCTTAGTCAACTATATTTCAGGCGATCATGTTTCATTAGCAATGGCATAGTCTTCCAAAAGATGATGCAAGGCCAATCTTCTCTTATCCAACTACATCACTACCACCCTTACCTGATAATAGAATGAAAATAATAACATACTAACACTGCATATGATTCACTATCATAAAGGACTATCACAGCTCTTAAGAGTTAAGTCTGAGGTTGGAAATGTACATAATTCGCAATAAAGCTCTGTTTACAATATAAAAATGCCACCATGACTTAGACCTCACCCTATACAAAAATTGAAAGAGAACCAGGAACTTTTTGAAAACGATCAATGAAGTCACAATTTAAACAGAAGTTACATATCCCCCTGAGTTTGCACAAGGAGTCCCAGACAGTTTTGAAAGAAAAAATGACTTGACCTCATAGCGCTAATAATTCTTAATTCATTTTACTTTTTGCATAGTCTGAACATAAAAAAACCGTTTCAAAACTTTGCGACCAGTTCTGTAGCTTCAGTCACTTTGATTTCAAAAGCAAGAAAGAAACTATAGATAACCATGATATGAAGGACAACTTCTGCATCCCATACAAACATGATAAACTAGATAGAATCCAGCAAGTACTTAATCAAACTGTTGTCATTCATCGATATCTGTTCAGTCTTTGTTATAGAATCCAGTAAGTACTTAATCGAACTGTTGTCATTCAACGATATCTGTTCAGTCTTTGTTATAGAATCCAGTAAGTACTTAATCGAACTGTTGTCATTCAACGATATCTGTTCAGTCTTTGTTATCATGATTAGAACAGATGATTCAACCTGTATCAAAGCTTTGATGGCCCATTTCATTAGTCCAAATTACTCGCAAAAATTGAAGAACAAACTTTTTCTTAAACTTGTCAATATGCATGATTACATTTAGGCTATTCATTTTAGATAAGTTAAGATTAGAACCTGAAAAACTTTGTGCATGGCTTCGATTTGCTTCCTATACCAGGTTGAAAGGACTCCATTTCTGTTGCAGAACATTAATTAATTTCCCTCAGTTACACTTACAGTGGATTATTAATCTTCAAAACTTTAACAATGTATTATTCATCACCATGTTGCCATTTTTAGCAGTAAAAAAAATATGTATAAAACACCAATTTCATTGCAGAATCAAAGTAGTGTAAGATCAAACCCCATTATACGGACTAATAAAAACAGACCTCTAAACCCTGTACTTTTTAAACCAACAAAGAGGAAACAAAAAGATAGTTTAAAATTATGGTTTTCAATCTATTAACTTTGAATCAAAACGTTGATGCTTCGATTCTCAGATAAATGTGAAGAGAACATAGGATTCTTCATCTCCTTCCTCCTCGGCAGTCATTAGCAAATAATATTTAAAACAGTGGATTCCATCTTTGACTTGAATAACATCACCAAAATACAATACCAGATAGCTCAAGTAAAACCAAAACCAAGAGGGCAAAATGTAAGTGGCTTACAACTTGAGAGAAAATTCCATAATTTTAACATGTTGTCTTAAGGGTGTCTTTTGCACAAATTATACTACAACTAAAGTCCTGCTTTGAAAAACGAAGATAATAGATACCACAAACACTCATAACCAACTTTCAATTACATTTCACCCAACAAGCAAACAATTTTCATGAAGACATTAAAGAGCACAATCTTTTGAAGAAACATTATGATCATCAGTTGGGTAACCCAATATGAGTGCCCACATGAGATAGCAACAAAGAGACCGGGCTCTTCGAATATCCAGTAAACTCAAATGAACTAAAATTCCAATATTTTTAAACTTGACAGCAAAATTCAATGTTCTTTAAATACTTTTCCTTCATTCTTAACAAGCTGGAAGCTTTCTTAACTTAATTTAACCACTTTATCCAACCTTCTGAACTATCGAAATCGACTACAAAAAAAGCTAAATGCACAAAAGCAGAACAAGCACATGAAGCACCAAACCCTAACTTCAATGCATATATACATATCGACATGATACAAAAATATGGAAAAGCACGAACAAAAGATTGAAGCTTGAAAGCAATGGGAAGACGAACCTGGCTTGGATTTCTTGAAGCCGCCATTGCCATTAAAGTGCCCAGCTTCCGGCCTGCCCCTCTTCCTGCCACCTCCTCCGAACTCCATTACCGCGCACAGAGAGCCCGAAACCGCGAGAAAGTTGTAGAAAACGGAACCCTAGGAGAGAGAAAGTTAGAGAGAGAAAGAGAGGGAGATTGAATTGAACTGTCTAGGGTTCGCGAAACAGGGGAAAACCGGACTCGAAATGGCAATTTAAATGCGGTTAATAATTTGCAAGTGCTTTTTTTTTTTTTTTTTTTGGCGATTGATCTTTTGCAACGACCGTCTGTCTGTCTGTCATGTGTGAGACCGTCATAGAGAGTCACGTGCGCGACGTGTGACGTTATCATTTGATCATTGGTATCCAAATCTCCCAGGTGGGGGGTACGGCATCCAATTATTGGGCTTTTACCAATTTTATAATGGGCTTTCCATTGAAATTATAGAAGGGCTCATACGTTTGGGTTTGATTTAAACTTTTAAACCTTGGGTTGGGCCAGATTAATATACAAAATGAGGTGACTTATGAGAGATTCTCTCTCTTCCCACCCTTAATTTGCATGTAACATGCTGTAGGTAAATTAATATTCTTAGGACTTGGGATTGTTGTATTTTTTTTTTAATTGGTGCTATACTATGAGAATAAATAGCTGTGAAAAAAGCAAGTAAGTGTTTGGCAAACTGTAGTGCTAAAAGTGCTTTTAGCAAAAAATGACGGAGTAGGATTGTCAATATGAAAGTTTCATTAATTGGTATTGTTCGCCTACCTCCTATAAAAAAAACGTTTTCTTTTTTAGAAGCATAAGTAGAGTTGTTTTTGCTTCCTACTAGTTTACACTCATGATTTTTTTTTTTCCATTTACCAAACACAATTTTAACTGTAACATTTTTTTTTTTAAAAAAGCTGCTTTTAAAAAAATTTGAGTAACTCTAAACCAACCCTTAAAGTCTTTGAAAAAAAAAACCTTAAAGTAATTGGGTGTTGGAGAATGTAGCGCTCACTCGATACAGATAATTTGATTGGAATCAGTAAATTACTTTTCTTAAAGTATAGTAGGGGAATAAATGAAACTAATTAAGAGACCAAGAAATTGGTTACTCAAGATGAAAACATGTCCATTCCAATTCTATCCATACCAAACGAGACCATCGCTCTCATCTTCTGCAAGATAAATGCTAGCTTATTCAAAAACTTATGCCAAATTCATCTTTCAGCTACTTAGGTCTAAACTTTTCAAATCACCACATCTTCTCGACATTCCATGATCTAAATTTCCATTCAGGCCCCTCAAGGTCAATTAGGAAGTAGAATCTGTCCATGTGACATGTATTCAGATCATCGACCAGCTTGCTGCTCACATAATTCCCAAGAGATATTGAAGCCATGTACGGTGAACTTTCCAAAGCTTTTTATCCCATCTTGGGCTTGACCATTGAAGAACTCCAGTTGACCAACATACATAAAAACTTCTGAAGCACCAACGAGACTGCAGAATTTGCCAAAATATGCTTAGAGTGCTTATCTTCTCACCGGCCGCACATGCTTGAGCCTTGCAATCTCTGTGACACGAGCTGCAATCATCGATAACATTCCGATGATTAGACCTATCCCATTCTTTTTACCTCAGATAAACCTTTAGGGTTTCCCCTTAGTTTTCCGACTTGGCACGAGAAGTGAAAATCTCCATAGTTGGATTTCATCACGCGTAGTTACAGTAGGCGGAATTTTAGAAGCTATAATCCCTATTTAAGGATATTTGTTTGTTGAGAATGAAAGTATCACTGTGACGTGTCTTATTCTTATATATTGCAAATTTACTCAACTGAAATCGAACACTCCTGTTAACTAAATGCAGATACTCGGGGATCCTTTGTTAATGAAAGTGGAACAAACATCTTGCGTTTGCAATCTGCATACGTGATTTTTACTTCTATTTTCTTATGCATCCCAGCTATACATATGAACAGCATCTGACACATCATCGGTTTTCTTCTCTAATTAGCACATAAATTATGATTAACTACAACAGCAACAAAAGTTTTTTTTCATTAAGTAGGGTCGGCTATATAAATTATGATTAACTAATGAATTAATTTATTATTTTTAATCCAATTAATAACTTTATAATCGGAAACTTCTAGTCAAGACTGATAGATGAGTGTTATAACTTATAACATCTCTCTGATGTTAGCCAGCTATCCCATATGTTCGATCCAACCCCCATAAGAAACACCTAGCTATCTACTTGTAACTTGTAATTAACTATATGCTTAACAAAATGGGTTATTTAGTTTGAGGCTGTGACACCTAATTAATTTTCCTAAATTAAGATAAAGCCGCTTCAATTCATTTTTTCTTCGAATAATCCTTGACTTTTCACTCGAAAATTTGGTTTATCTTTTCTAGAATAATGTGTTTAATTTGGTTGTTACTTACCTAATTCAGTTTAATATTTTGAACCCTCAGCCTTTCAAATACAAACCATGTTCATGCAACGAAAGCATATGCAAATCTCTGATTTCAGATTCTCTCCCTCAAAAACTCTCCCAAAGTTAACCATGTCTGCAATGTTAAAAGTTTCCCTCATCATGCTTTTCTTGAATGCCATTGATCACTTTGCAGTTTTGTAATACTCGATCAATTAGTCTTCACATCCATGTCAATATTGTGCTTATCTTTTCCCTTGAGATCATTCACAATGGCAGAAGATGCATCCATCATGATCTCAAGTGCCCAAAGAAATGTGGGTTTGGAGACTTCGGATTCAAACGAAACCGATTTTGCGCTGCTACATCAGAATAAGCGCGCGAGGCACGACAATGATGTCTCATTTGCAAAGTTCAAAGGGGTTGTGCCACAACAAAATGGTCACTGGGGTGCACAAATATATGCAAACCACCAAAGAATTTGGCTTGGCACCTTCAAATCTGAGAAGGAAGCTGCCATGGCTTATGATAGTGCGGCAGTCAAGCTTCGAAATGGTAAAGATTTGCATAGAAATTTTCCTTGGACCAACTTCACCATTCAAGAGCCTGATTTCCAAAACCATTACACAACAGAAGCAATAATAAAAATGATTAGGGATGGTTCTTATCCATCCAAATTTGATGCCTTTGTGAGGTCCCAAACACAATCTCAAATTGAGGAAATGAGCAAGGGCACCAACCCAATAAGAGTGCATGGGGATGTACAAGTACTGTGTCGGCAACTCTTCCAAAAAGAACTTACTCCAAGTGATGTGGGTAAGCTCAATAGGCTTGTGATTCCGAAGAAATACGCGGTCGAGTATTTCCCTTGTATTTGTGAGAATGTGGAAGAAAATGTGACTGAGGACATTGAGCTAGTTTTCTATGACAAGCTCATGAGGGTTTGGAAGTTTAGGTATTGCTATTGGAGGAGTAGCCAAAGCTTTGTGTTCACAAGGGGTTGGAATAGGTTTGTGAAGGAAAACAATTTGAAGGCAAATGATGTGATCACATTTTACGCATGTGAGAGTGATGGTCAAGTGATAAGAGAGGAAGATCGAGAAAGTACTACATTTTGGTTAATTGATGTAATGCACAGTGAAGGTGAAAGCAAGAGATCATGTTTTGTTGAGGAGGCCAATGAGTGTAAGGATTTGCAGGTAAAATTGGAACTAAATTTGGGGGAATGTAGCAGCTACAAGTTTCAAAAAGGTGAAGGTAAATATAGTGAAGATCACAGGGCACCCATAGCTGAGGAAAAAGGAATTAGGCTATTTGGTGTGAATATTATTTAACCGTCTAGGAGAAGAAGATGATCATTTTATTAGGGTTTTTCTTTCCTCCAAATTATCCTTAATTTCTTGGGTCCTAATGCTTTTGATTATTTTAGGCTGTCAACTCACCAATTTAGAATGTAAGTTTCATCACGATCCGTCAAATTAAAGTTTCATTGTTGCTACAGCCTGTATATATATATTGCCCCAGCCAAGACCCCTACCTCTCTCTCTTGGTAATATAATACTCTCATCAATATACATGATGTTGCTTTCTGCTTCTTCATAATGTCCATTTCTATTTCAAACATATCCAATATACATGTCAATGTTTCTCCCAATCAAGTTTTCAAATCCCACAAGAAAAAACATTTGGTGGGATCAATCTCATTGCCATTTATTTGAGTTGGACTCTAACCATTCTAATATTCGACAAGCGATACTAGAGAAGGGGAATTCGAATACAGAACTTCGGGCCCATGGAAAACGTTTTTAAGCATAGAACTACAAGCACTTGTACCAAGTTGTTTTCGAAACACATTAATTGGAAAGCATTTTATGAAGCTTGACCTAGGTCATATTGATTCTTGATCAACTACTAAATGTTCAAATGTGTTACTCGATCTCGTGTTGAAATTGCTAGGGTTTAAAGTGAAAAAAGGAGAAGTCATCCTCTACTCTGCAATATCTTTATTTTAAAACTTAAGCTTACATTCAAACACAAAACAAGAGAAAGACTGCCTACAAAAGAACATAAAATAAGGAACATAAAACTTAAGGTTTAAACTTTGTTGAGCACTGCCTCATCTTGTGCTTTTCCCTGATTTGATGAACTTCCGGGTTGAGTTTCCGTGATCTGAGTTTCCTGCTCAGAACCTTGGAGATCATTGCCCTTCTGATTTTCCATGATCTCAATTTCCTGCTCAGAGCTCTGGAGGTTGATTCCCTTGTACCACTTAGCACAAAACAAATAAACCACAAAATCCAAAGCTGTTAGAATTGCAATGAGGAAGTAGAATCTATCCAAGTGACCTTCATTCAGATTATTTGGGATCCAACCAGGGTCTCCACCTCTAGCTGTAATATGCGTTACTATGTTAACTAGTAAGCTGCTCACATAGTTTCCGAGAGATATCGACGCCATGCACAATGAACTTCCAAAGCTTTTAATCCCATCCGGGGCTTGTCCATTGAAGAACTCAAGTTGTCCCACATACATAAAAACTTCTGAAGTACCAACAAGAACATATTGTGGGATTTGCCAAAATATGCTTAGTGAGCTTACCTTCTCACCTGGTGTAACACCTCTGAGCCTAGCAATTTCCGTGGCACCGGCCGCAACCATTGCCAACAATCCAATAATAAGCCCTACACCCATTCTTTGAAGCTCGGATAGGCCTTTTGGGTTCCCACTTAACCTTCCGGCTAAAGGCACAAGGAAATTGCGATAAAGTCCTGTGCAGATAAAGACACTGCATATGTCAAATGCAGACATGCTGGCGGCCGGAAGGTGAAACTTTCCGATGTGGGATTCCATCACATCACCTTGCTCCACAAAAAGTGAAGCCATCTGTGTAAACACCACTGAGTAAATTATGGTGCAAAGCCAAACGGGTAGCATTTTTAGTACGCATTTCGCTTCCTCAACTTGAGTTACAGTACAAAGCCTCCATGGATTTGTTTCGTCTGCAGTTTGATCCTTCTCGGTTATTGTCGCTGCCTTGTCCAAAAACCTAACAAAAAGAACTTGAAATTTTAGGAAACTTATAAAACTATTAAATCAGAGAGCTTCTATTACTCTTAAAATGCCATCTTGCACTCCTGGATGATAAAATAAAAAGGACAAAAGTGCAGGATGACATTATTTTAGAGCTCAGCCAACAACAGTTAACTTAATTAACTTACTTACAGTTAAAGTGCAATATTACTTACAAAATCTCATTACTGTGGAGAATCTTTCTACTCCCTTTGATTGCAGATTTTGTTCCTTCCAGCTCATAAAGATTGTCCGGGCTGGTTGGAGCAACACTCAATTTTCTAAAGGCAGCCACGAATACCTGAGCCACGCGTGGCAACGGGTTGCCACATGGTTTTATGCGCCGATACCCAGGTGATGCTGCCAAATATGACACTAGGGCTAAGATAGCAGATCCTAATGACACCAGAAACCCCAGAGTCCATAAACCTTTATCCTCATAGTAAACCAATATGGTGTTTGAGAAAAGACACCCAACGTTGAGTGCAAAGTAGAAGTAAGCAAAGAAAGCTGCTTTCGAAAATTGTTGTTTGGGATCACTCTCGTCGAATTGATCTGCTCCAAATGTTGCAATAGTTGGTTGGTGGCCACCGTATCCAAGTGCTATTAGATATATTGATAGGTAAAAGAGAGCCACACCAACTTTGGATGTTGGCTGGCAGTAACTGCCTACACCACCGCAACCATGCGGATGGATCAGCCAGAGCCAAGACGTCAAGGATAATAGCCCCAAGCCCTGATTAACGAACATTAAGTTTTGTTATACATGTATGTTTGAAGAACAATGCAAAAAATTCACTTGGAAATCTCAAAAAGCAAAGTATATATTATACCAGAACAAGGATGACTTGAAAGATGGCGCAGGTTAAGTAACGACCCCAATAGGAGTCACTGAGGAATGCTCCAACTAGAGAGAACAAATAAACAGTTCCAGTCCATATGCTGACATTGTTTGCCGCAGTGGCACTTTCTTGATCAAGAACTCTGATCAGAAACAAAACCAAGTTCACTCCTACACCAAAGAAAGCTAGTGTTGCTAGGCCTTGGTTCGCTGCACCGAATAAGACATAACATGAATATAACCGAAGAAAAATGTGTATCATTCTCCCTAATACTATTTGGAGAGATATGGCAAATAATCTTGAATTGCAAAATCTATATATGCTAGGAAAAGTGAATATCATCGATGATGAGTACCTAGCAAGATAAGTGCAAGTTTCCATCCTCCTACTCTTTTTTTCACAGTGGGTTTGGACTCCTGAGTGATCTCATGGATGTTTGTATCCACAACTTCTGCTCCTTCAATGTCTCGGTTAGGGGCTTCGCTTATCATCTGCCGATTTTGTAGGGGAGACTAAGTTATGTGCTACTAGTAACAAATTAACTTTAAAGCTACATTATTACACAATATATGATGAAGCTAGCTGAAATATGTTGGATATACCAACCTTTTACGAAACTTGATCACTGCTCTTGAAATTGTTGAGCCGGACTCCGGTGATGAGGAGGAGCGTGGATCGGTAATCACAAACAGCAATGCAGTAGGCCAATTCACAAAAGTTGCCGGAAAACTAGAAAACACGAAAAACCCTTTTGTCATTTATGGTGGAAAATTGAGCAAGAATATTTCACACCAAACAATGGCCCTTTAGCTAATTAGTCCCTTCTTTCAACCCAAAATCTCAATCCAAACTACTCGAAAAACCTCGAAAACTCATAATCAGACTGAAACCCTAATGCAGCTTATATGGAGAGACTGTATAACAGAAAATATATCGATCGCAAGAGAAACAAAGAGAAAGTTCTTGATCAAAGAGAATCAAAAGACTCGAAGCTTTTGCATGTGATATGTGTGAGTGTAACAAATGACTTATATATTTGAAGGCCTGGTGATGACAAGTGCCACATATTCAGGCTTCAGTTACGAATTTCCCTAGTAATACTCAGATGCTTTCATCTCTTATCTCTGACTAGTTTGAAGTTTCGGATCTTAGATTTTAGACCAAAAAATTAGGAGATTTATTAAGCTTCAATTTTTTATTAATTAAGTTCACGAACAAGTACAGGTTCATTACGACTCAGCTTCTATTTAGTATTAACAAATAGAAAATTTTCACAACTATAAATTCTAAACCACAAAATGATTGTGAAATCCCCAACATTTCGGTGGCACCCTAACTCTTCTATTCCACATGTTCGTCTCTTCCTCCTTAAAAAAATATATATTTATTTACCAAAACTTAAAAATAAAAAAAATAAAACTATAAAAGTGGAAAAATAGAGGAGAAAATAAATTTTAACTTATAATTTTTTTTCTTGTTAATTGATTTCATGAAGGAAACAGTACCTCAATACCATTCTCTTCAAGGAACTGATAGAATTTAAAGCTTAGGACCACCGAACCAAAATGTATCAAGCTTATCTGAGTTATCTCTGATGCTCCGTATCTAGCTCTGGCTGGCTGGTGTATAGCAATATATATATATATATAATGTGAAGTTTTGAGCTTTTGAGAGATGGATTCCAAGAAGATCACCAAAAGAAAGAGAAAAGAGGAGGATTTTGATTTGGGTTGTTTACAGGTGTATAGCAATATATATACACACACAAACACGGAGGTTGGAGATTCCAAATTGGCCACAAACTGCATTAATTACAGACAATTCTAGTCGTGTCTGGATTGCATGGAAGTCCGGAACAATTGACTATACGTTGCTGATCACCTTTTCATCGTGTCTAGATGGAACATGTGAAACTCCAACATATGGACATAGAGTTGGTTGGCCTTTGAATGACCAAAAACAAAACACGATAAGGAAATTTGTTGGGCATCCTGGTTGTTGTGATTTCGATTTCTTACATTTTACTTAACAGGAATGAGAGCGATAAAAAATTAGAGAACTTAGAAATAGAAGAAGTAAGGAAAGAGACTGAATGAACTAACCCTTTTAGCTGATATGATTTATGATTTTCAGGTATTTGGTTTTCGGTTATAAAATAGCAACATTTCTATTGTGCAAACTCTTTTTTAATCGGCACTAAAATTGATTAAATTGGAAGAACTAGGATTAAAATGTTTAATGTAACTAATCACTATACGTAACATAATTATCACAAAAAGTTGTAACAGTTTTTTCTTAGAAAATTGAAAAAAAAAATTCATTGCAGAAGCAACGCCCAATTATACATTTTTTTTTTTTTACATATAAAGATGTTCGGTTGAAAAAATTGGACGAAACAATATGTATCAATCATAATTATATACCAAACTCGATATTTATGAAAGACGAACTTGAGATCTCACTATAAGAAAAATAGTAATACTACTAAAGCATAGTGCTAGTGGCTGACGAATTTTACAATTAGATACACAAACTCCAATCAATTAGACAGATAAGAAACACTTCGAGATCCTAGTCCTACAAATAGGACCTAGGAAATCATCTAGATGGACCAATTGCAGGACAAGGAAGGTGCCACCAAAATCATCACAAAGCATTCCAACAACCAAAAATCGACCATTGATTATGTTAATTTTTTGTAATCTACGTAACGATTGTCTTCATTCAACACATATTTAAAAGGGAAAATAAATTTACACACCCGTTTTTCCTTTTTGCACGCTCCGATACCAACTCATGCTTGTTGATTTTTCTTTGATATGATTTATCGAAAAGTAAAGAGAGAACGTGTAAGCGGCAAAAATGAGGTTATAACAATTCATTTATCTGAAAAGTTCAAAGACCAATTTGTGAAGAAAGAAAATTGAACATCAAAGTGGAAAACCCATTAAAGCTCAAGGGCCATATTTGCAATTAACTCCTTTTTCTTTTCTCTTTGACAATTGACACTTCGACTTCCTCTTCGCTCGAGAGTTCTCACTTCTCACCCTCACTGAGAAGCATATCATAGATTTCAGCGCCTCTCTCTTTCTCTAACGAGCAAAGCTGATAAGAACGAGAGTCTTTCCAAATCCCAACTCCCCTTTCTCTTTCCCAATTAAAAAATACACAGCTTTTTCTGTTTGCGCTCTCCACATTGGCGCTCCCAATTGCACAAAGCCAAAGGTAAGAAATTTATGCTGCATTCATCTTTTCAATTTGTTACTTGTATTGCTGTTGGGGCTACTGGTTCAGATCAATTACTTGGGTGCTGAGGTTTTTGTGAAATGTAGTTGAAGTTTGGAAATTTTCCCCCTTCAGATGTGAGATGATGGTGTTGAAATTTACTGGGGTTTAAGGTGGAGAAGGGTTTTACTATTCTGGTGTTATGATTTTTTTACCCAAAGTTTCTGGATTTAGCTTCAATGGCGGATATATGCGTCTATATATTCTGGGTTCAGCTTACTTTAGGCAAATTTATGGGATTTCCTTCATGGGTTGGGAGTTTCCGCAAAAGGGTTTTGTTTATCTTAGTGTAAAAAAACCAGTATTTGGTGGAAATGCTGGATAATAGTAAAAAATCGATGTTGTTTGCTCCAAAACAGGATAAAAGAGAATTCCTTTATAATGTTTGAAAGTATTGTGTTCTCGAGAACCTATTGCTAGTTTACTTTCGCGGTTTTATGAATGTTAATTATGGTTTAGTGTAATGTGTTTTGTAGATCTCTGTTCTCCTTCGTGAGATTGCATTTATCAGAGATGGCAACAACTGCTGCTTCCAGCCTGCAAATGGCAACTGCCAGACCCTGCATTTCCTCTTCTCGTAGAGCTTTCAGGTCGAGCACTGCAATGCTTAATGGCAATTTTAAGGTGGCTTCATGGACTAAACTTTCGAGTGCATGCCACATATCATCTGTACAATCTTTCCAGAGGTGCTTTACTTCATCATCTATGAAATTGGATAAGTTTGTTACAAAGGCAATGGCTGGGGCTAGTGAAAACAAACCTGTCTCGGGGTTACCAATCAATTTGAAAGGTTGATATTCTTTCTAGCTATTTGATTCTACACGCTTGCTCAGTATTTATTTGTTTTGAGTTAATTTCTTCCCCTTCACTAGAATAGACGCAGTGTTTTCTTGTTGTCGAAGCTCATATTGGTGATCTCTTGAATTCACTTTTATGTCATACTTTGTGGTAATGGACTTTTTCCAAATGAAAAATGTATTGCAATAAAGAAAGCAGAAAGTTCGTACCTACTTATCATAAAGAAGCTTTTGGTTCCCTACTGAGATAATTACTCTTGATTCGGAATCTCGGATGCATCCACTTGGCAGAGGTGACTGTAGCTATAGCCAGCATACTTGGAGGAATAACATTACTCTCAAGATGATGTTTATTAGATTTCGTTTAGCTACATTTAATTGGCGATGGTTTATATGCAGAAAATTTTCCTTTAATTGTTAGCTTTTAGATTATTTCTCAGCTGGAGTATTGCATATATTCCCAGGTCCATACGCCAATTAGGTACTTGCGTTTTGATGAGCAAATACCTTTCCAACTACATATGGATGTGCTTTGTGCAGGAAAGAGGGCATTTATTGCTGGTGTAGCTGATGATAATGGGTATGGTTGGGCAATCGCAAAATCTCTAGCTGCTGCAGGTGCTGAAATTCTTGTGGGAACATGGGTGCCTGTAAGTTGATTGGCCCGATCGCTAGGACTTTATATCTTCCTTTATCTTCTACATTTTGGATATGTTTTACTGACTACGATGAGTCTATGTGCAGGCTTTGAACATTTTTGAGTCCAGCCTGCGACGTGGAAAGTTTGATGAATCACGCATGTAAGATGTTTAATCTGGTTTTAATCCTGTTAACCGGTAAAATTGACAAATAGTTTCCAAGTTTCTAACAAGATATTTAATACCATAGATTACCGGATGGTTCTTTGATGGAGATTACCAAAGTATATCCCCTAGATGCTGTGTTTGACAACCCTGAGGATGTCCCCGAGGAGGTAAAGGAGATAAATATATAGTTTATATTAATGAAAAATAAAATTGGATTCATATACGTTTTTGGGCATAATTTCATGCAGATCAAAACAAATAAGCGCTACGCAGGATCCAGTAATTGGACTGTCCAGGTATAAATTAAATTTCATATTTGCTTCTAAATGTTTGTAGAAAAACTTTACGGTGCATGTTGGAGCTTGTGACCAGTTCTCAGCTTAATATACACATCACAGACTTTTTTAAACGACATGTTTTTTCTTGAATCTGGCTTTTATGTTTGCAGGAAGCTGCTGAATGTGTGAAAAATGATTTTGGCAGCATTGACGTTCTTGTGCACTCGCTTGCAAACGGACCAGAGGTACAGTAGTAACCATAATAGAATTTCTATTCTCTATCTTCTGATGCGTACTAAGTTATCTCGTTAATAGGTTGTTAAACCTCTGTTGGAGACGTCCAGAAAAGGATATCTCGCTGCTATTTCTGCATCGAGTTATTCCTATGTTTCTTTACTCAAGCATTTCCTCCCAATAATTAATCCAGGCAAGCTTCCATGTCACCTATCCACTATTTTTTTTTTCTTTTACTTGTGTTTTACTCAAATTAACATAATCTTTTGGTTACAGGCGGTTCTTCAATTTCGCTTACATATATTGCTTCCGAGCGGATCATTCCCGGGTATCTTTTCTATGCATGTCATCGTTTGTGTATCGAGTTACATTTTCTAATATTTTACGATGATGGATTCTTAAATTATCTTTTGCAGATATGGTGGAGGTATGAGCTCTGCAAAAGCTGCTCTTGAGAGTGATACTCGAGTGAGTTTTTCTTCCACGCACTTGCACATGTAATTTATCCCGCTTTCGTTTCCTTCCAAGAAGTCTTTTGAAATGACTTGGCATTACTCAGGTGCTCGCTTTTGAAGCGGGAAGAAAAAAGGGAATTAGAGTCAACACAATATCTGCTGGTACCGTACATTTCTTTTGGATTACGTTAATACTGGAATGCTTTTGGATCAACGAAGTTTGTTTACATACACTGTTAAGATGACCAAGTTAAGCTTCAAGTTCTGTTTCTTTTAACTTCAGGTCCACTAAGAAGCCGTGCTGCAAAAGCGATTGGATTCATCGATATGATGATCGACTACTCATCAGCCAACGCTCCTCTAGAAAAAGAACTATCCGCAGGTAATTTGCCAGTCTCCTCTTTGCTTTCTTTTACTTTTTCATTTTTCCATGATTCGCGATATTGAAGTCTCAAATCTCGTTGAACAGAGGAGGTAGGAAACACAGCTGCTTTCTTGGCATCACCTTTGGCCTCCGCCATTACTGGCGGTGTTATATACGTAGACAATGGTTTGAACGCAATGGGCGTCGGAGTTGACAGCCCAATTTTTGAGAACCTCAACATTCCAAAGGCTCAGCACTGAGGATGGTTAGGCTGGCTGGCCGAACGGTAATCCCAAGTGATGCATCGTACCGTGGGCTACTAAATGCAGTTAGCTTGTGCTGCCCCTCCTCGAGTCACTGAATCACCGATGTCTTGGCCAATGGCCCCATTTTGGCATGAGAGAAATTTTACCGTAGGGACGCTAACAGTTTCCAAAAACCTTGATTCGATGTGTTTAGCTTAAAATTGTGTTTGATACTGGTTTACGCTTGTTATTACTAGTGTATAAATTGAACCCGCTTATGGTAATTGAGCAGTTCAAATTTATGGGGTTTTGTACTACAAATGCAATTGTGTAAAATTTTCAATACGCACGCACCACTTTTATCATTCAAAAGCGATGATCTACACTACTTTAATCCACACAGAGCGGGATTTGAACTCTAGTACATGGGGACGATCAGTGTCTTCTTCAGTTAGCTTGACAAACATTTGCTAAAAGAATGTGCCAGTAATTGTAAATAGGGATACACACAAATACACGTGGGTAAACACGCACATGTGGCGCGATCTTGGTTATTCATACTTGTAAGACTCACAACGCAGGAACAACCAAGATGACCACACTTGGTTATTCATACTTGTAAGACTTGTAACACAAGAACAACCAAGATCACCGCGCGCGCATGAACAATTGATTCCATCACTCTTTTCTTTTGTTGAAGTGTCGGAACATATTATACAAGAAGCCATACATTCCTACAATCCGAATGTAGCGGAATGTCAACACTGATAATTGATCACACAGCAGTGTCAAAACCTAACTTAATTTAGTGCAACTGCAGAACAGATATCTAACTCGAATTCTAATCTTCCTATCCAAAATATACAATATTGGACACAAACAGATATTCAGCATGTAACTGAACAATATAATCCTGCATAAACCTGGCAGTGATCGGGCAAAATCTATATCTGAATTAAATCTTGCGCTTAGACCTGCGAAAGACGTTAGATCCAGTAGCATCATCATTTTCAGGGGATTCTTCTACAATAGATTCTTCCTGCACAACCCGACCACGGTTTCTGGAGAGTTTTCGAATCGGGGTTGTGGGTAAGGCTGTTTGGGAATCGTATGCTGCTTGTTCCTCTTGAGAGGCAGGTGTGGTGTTTGGTGGTGATCTATGAGGCATCAGCTCCTCACCAGCAGGCAAACTATCCATCATTACCTGCAAAGCAAGAAAGTATGTCTTTTAAGGACAGAAGATCAAGCCTGAAAAGGATGCAAATACGAGAGTCGTAAACATAATACAAGACCCGAGAGAAGGCCACTGATAGTTATAATATGACAAGATGATTTCAACTTCCTATAGATCTTTTCTTATGGCTGTAGTTTTTTAAAAAGTTTAACAAAATACCAAATGAATCTTCAAAATCGGCATTTTAGCATTCTATAAAACACCAAGGACATGCTTCTGTGATGAAATTCATGCTGCAAGACATTAAATAAAACAATAACACTGAAGAAATGATCACTATGGCATACCTTCCAGTCCTTGAAATCAAATCGGAACACAAAATGGTGGTAAGTCACCTTCCGTGATGCCACATCCTCAGCAGAAGGAGCATTCCTAGGCGCTGAAAAAAGAGAAAGAATGAATAAGCCAAAAGCATAGATATTAAAACACAAATGTAAACTAGAGAATGGTTATTTCAGTCCGGCCATCTTTGCTTTGTTATATTCTACTTACAAACAATATGAAAACCATTTGCATCCACAGATAATTCAGCCCGGCCATCTTTGACTAAGAACGACAGAGCAAATAAGTTCTCCACCGTCTGCGCAAAAGAGTTTCTGTTTAATATCAAAGCTTCAAGTCGAACCCGCTTTTTCCTTCTTAGAATGTCAAATATCGTTGACATGTTCTTGTCGGTGTCAGTTTTCTCTTCTGTCTGAGTATCATCTATCTGTTCCATGGCATAAACCACAAAGGAGTAGTAACATCAGAAACATCCATACAACCTGAAGGAGACATTCCTAAAACGAATGAAAATCAAAACTATATCAGCTGTACAACCATTTTAGCTTTACCTCATCAGGCCGATCAGTTGTGGTAGGCTTTACACGTTTACTGCGAACCACAGCCTTCCTTTGCTTCAACTCAGTACTCATGGGTCCAAGCCTAAGAAAAAAAAAATAACATAACCATGAGTGAACTAGAATTTCTTGTATAAACAATGCGACAATGCACAAAAATTCTTATACAACTGGGCAATCATTGGAAACAAGTAACTCACATAGTGCAACACCCATGAGCATTCTTGAAAATGGGCAAAACAGCCAACCCAATTTCCTTCCAATTAACTGAGACATGGTCATCCCCTCCTCTCGGTTGGCTAAAATTATTAAGCAAAGCAGTAACAAAGTCGGACGGGCTAATCCCGGCACTGGACTGTGACTTAACAGAGGTCCACAATGTGTTAGTTATGTCCAGCAGTGCCTCTGCATCTGCTACTTGTTCCCTTGGCTTCTGAACTGAAAAATCCCCAAATGGGCAATCCAAATTTTATCATCAGAAACCAATATATTTAATCTTCTAGTAATCAGCAATACAAAAAAATGAAAAATAAAAATAATAATATAAAGTAATCAATTTTCTTATAAGGAACATATATTTTAAAGATATTCAAAATTTGGAATTTGGAATTTGGAATTCTCAGAAAATTAAACATAAAATAAAATACCTTGCTCATGCAATTTCTCGACTTCATTGATGAGAAGTCCGAACTTCTCCGAATCTGGGCACATCAAATCATCTCTTTTCTCTGCAAATAAATAAATTTCAAAAGTATTAACATTTAAAAATTCAAAATTAATTACCTTCAGAATAATTTGTATTTGCGATAAGCACAAATTGTATACCACTGATGAGGTTCTTGACGGCGAGGTAGTCGGACCGGAGCGCCCGCCGCCGAACGGCGTCCTGCTCACTCGGGCGAGACGACTCGTCATCCACTCGGTCGCCGGCGTTGACCTTCTCGCGTTTCACAGCTCTGAGCTGCGCGGCATCGTCAACGCCTCGGGATTGACTCGCGATCCGTTCGCGCTTCGCTGACTTCGGCATCGCGCCGGAATCCTCGGAGAATCGAACGGATTTCGACACTGAAAAACCCTAAATTTGAAAGGTCGGATGAGAGAGAGAGAGAGAGAGAGAGGTTTTGGAAATTTTTGAAAAATTTGGGGAAGGAAAGTGGGAGCTAGGGGAGCAGTGAATTGAATTGATGTTTGAGTTGTTTTTGAAAACGGGAATTTTTGGGAACGGTTTTTGAAAAGGCGGTGCCTTTCCCGCTCCACTCTCAATTCTCAAATGCTGATTTCGATTTCGTTTTTGAGTTTGGGATTTATATGCTTCGGTTCAAGATTATGCCAAAGCCCAACAGTAACACGTCCAAGACTGAGCAAAAAAATATATATAAAATGATTTATATGCTTCCACAATTACATTATGTCACTTCTGTGATGAGAGATTTTTCGAGAACACAATTCGGTATAATATGAGTATTAGGACACGTGTGAAGCGAATGGTGTTCTAAATTACTGAAAAATTGCTCATACTCGATATTATGTGCAAACTAATCATGCGCAAATTACAAGTTGGATTTAAAATGACTCAATTCATTGGTGTATAATAAATTTCAAATAACTATAGGCAACAAATCTCTCAAAAAAACTTTTGACATATATAAGATAAATCACTACAATACTTTGACATATTTTAACCATGCATACAGTAGTTGATGGTAAAATTGAAAAGTGATTGTGTATATAAGATTATTGATTTGTTAATATTGGGTACTTTTAGGCCCACAAAATAGTGCATGCTGGGAAGAGGCAACGAAAATGCCCAAAGTGAGATCAAAGACCAAAGGGGCTAAGAAGCCCAAGACCCAAGGGGTTCCCGAGCGCTAAAGCTGACTACCAAAGGCACGTGGGCAGACTGACAACTTTATGGCACAAGGTTTTAGGAGCAGGTCTACTCAATCAAACGTCAATCAAGCCACATGGCAACTGCGATCGAAGGTAGAGGCCTAAGATGAGACATAAATGTATCCGGTATGGCACTAAGATAAACGTATAATTTGTAAAAAAAAAACAACATGGTTAAGAGCCTAGGAAAAAAAAAACTAATAATGTATCAAGGTCGAGAAATCACATCAATATAAATCACCAAGAATTACCAAGTATAAAATTTTACTTTAAAAAAAGTACTTGTTAAGGAAGTATTATAATTATGATATTGTAGTAGCATCCAATTAATGTAGTTGGACTATTGTGGATATGAAACGGATCAATTCAGTAATGTGTAATAAATTTTAAATAACTGTATACAACGAATTACTATAAAATTTTGACATTTGTTAACCATGCATAAGGAAAAGTTTGGCACCGGTCAACCATGAATAAGGTAATGCAGAGTAAAATGAAAAGCATGTGAGTGGATAAGATTACAGGTTAATTACTATAATACCCTTAATATTGTCCTAAATTAATACTAGTTTACTAAATTTTGATTACTAATTTACCCTTAATTTGTAATTGGATTACTATAGTACCATTATTTTTTTTTAACATTCAAGGAAAGGTTGCGTTTTTTATGACTGCCCCAAACGAATTTAGACCAGCCTAGCCCTGCTAATTGCATGGACCCGCCCGTCCCATTTTGAGTTTAGAAATTCTGGACCCGGCCCGAATTGCATGGACCCACCACCACGACCGTGGGTTCAAGTCCCATCTGCAAGACCATAGTTTGTAATACTAAAATAGAAACTTACGTGTATTACTGGTATTATTTTTAAGCAATTAAATTATAAACATTGGTTCTTGCTTACTTTTAATTTTTAATTTTATTAAAAGCAATCATTTTTCATAATTCAACCTCAAAGCGACATCAGACAATATAGAAGTATAAATACAAGAATGGTGCATCAACGACACCTATCACGTAAAAGACTTAATTGAAAACTTTAGACAACAAAAAATAACACAACACAATATCAACACTGTAGTTAACAGAAAATCAAATCCCTAACTTGAGATAACTTCTAATGAAGTTTAAATATTAATTATTGCTAACTAAAACTTCATTTATATAGGAGTTCTTCATAAACCTAGTTAGAATCTTGTTCTAGGCTATATTTGGCATCCGCTAACTTCCAAAATCTCGAGATCATTCATGTTCTCATCGTTATACCATAATCTTCAAGATTTGTCGTTTATGATCATCATTCCAAAATCATTGTGATTTGTTGTTTTCGATCACTGTTACAAAATCTCTAGGATATGTCGTTATCTATATTCATCTTTGCCAAATCTTGTTCTTAATAGTTGTTTACATACCATAACGTATTAGCTATCTCGATTATTAGTGCTATGCAAGTTCAGAGAAGTTATAAATGATCTGATTTTCCAACATTCTGCCAAACCCTTCTTAATTCTCTTAGCCGGTACCTTAGCCGTACACCAGATCATAACCGACCATCGTACCTTTTCTTTGTCCAACATCAATTTAACCTTGACCTTAACAATCGCAGTAGAGATTATCGATTCACATGATCGTATCTTGGATATAAATTTCACTAGCACCATAACCATGACTCGAAAGAAAGAATTCCAAAGGGTAATTTCGGAATTTGAAATGTATATAAGGAAACCCCAAGGGGTTTACAGGAAGATGTTGTGGAGTGCTAAAGTCGACCACCTATATAAAGTTATATTAACTCATGTAACTCGAAAAGTCCAAAACAATTAGTTTCGAGATATACTAACATAAAAATACATTTTAACCCGCATGTAACCAATATTTTACTTTTTTGTTTAAATGCCATTTCCTTCTCTTAGTCTTACTGCATCTAAAATAACTAAACTTCATTGGATACTAGTATATGGGCACACACAAAGTATGTGAATTTTTTATTTTTTTATTTTTGAAGTAGAAGGAGAGAGGAAGAGAGTGATAGAGAATGTGGGAGTGGGGAGATAGCTTTATTTTTTATTTTATTTTATTTAGTTTTTGTTAGAATTACATGTAGATGAGGCTTAAAAAAAGCCAAATTTTGGTTGTGTAGAATTACAATTCTGCCCATATTTCTTATTCATGTGTAGTTCTAATTAAAGAGTTAAACTAGTAATTTCATAAAATTTTAGTTGACAATGAGTGTTTTATTAATATGTAGTTTAGATAATTTATTTTTTGTATATACTAAAGACAAACGTATAATTTATACAGTGTCAATTTGTCATTTTTTTTAAACATGGTTAAGAGCCTAAGAAAAAAATACTAACAATGTCTCAAGGTCAAGGAATCCTAGCAATATAAATCACCAAGAATTACCAAGTATTATAAAATTTACTTAAAAAATGTACTTATTAAGGAAGTAATATAATTATGATATTGTAGTAGCATCCAATTAATGTAGTTGTACTATTGTGGATATGAAACTGATCAATTCGGTAATGTGTAATAAATTTCAAATAACTGTATACAATGAATCACTAGAAAATTTTGACATTCGTTAACCATGCATAAGGAAAACTTTGACACCTGTCAACCATGCATAAGGTAATGCAAAGTAAAATGAAAAGCGTGTGAGTGGATAAGATTACATGTTAATTACTATAATACCCTTAATATAACCTAAATTAATACTAGTTTACTAGATTTTGATTACTAAATTACCCTTAATTTGTAATTGGATTACGATAGCACTATTATTTTTTTAACATTCAAAGAAAGGTTGCGATTCTAAGAGCAATTTCACCCCTAAGGACTTTGCGCTAGCACCCAGTGCATTTATCTACTCAAGTGAACAATAATAGACCCCAATGAACAGTAACAGACCAAAGCATCTCCATCCCTAAAAAAATGTGCTGGCACCCAGCGCATTTATTTGGTGTGTTTTTTTTTTTTTTTTTTAAGTTTATTTCGGATATGATTTTTAACCAAATTTGGATAAAATTTCAAATAAACTTAAAAAAAAAAACACACTGAAATAAAATTACATACTCATCAAATAAACTTAAAAAAAAACACATTAAAATAAAATTACATAAACTCATCAGATAAACTATAGAAAGAAAAAAAAAATTTTAAATTTTATGTATTTTTTTGATAATTTTTATATATTTTTTAATAAATTTTAATTAAGTTAATTAATATGGACCGTTGATCTTTGATCGGACGGTCCAGTTTAAAAGTAAAATTTAAATTTTTTTTACCGTTGGAAATCCAACGGTCTAGAAAAACTAGCCGTTGGAATCCAATGGCTATCATAATGCCACGTCGCTGAGCCCAAACGGGCTGACACATTTTCAGGAAAGCCTGAAACCCACTTGCGCCTTGCGCACTTGTGTTGCACGCGCCTGAGAAACAGGTCAGCTTCTTGGTCAGTCCAAAACGTGCTGGGCTGTTGCTTGGCATGGGCTGGGTGCTAGGCAACTCCACGGGCTGGAGCAAATGGACTGAGGGCCAGCTTGTTTTTTGGACTGAAGGCTGAGACTTTTTTCCCGGTGGACTTGCTCTAATGACTGCCCCAAACGAATTTGGGTTTGAGAGTCGAGAAGAATTGAGAGAGAGACTAACATGATATATGTGGGCCCCCGGTTTCCTCAAATTTTTAGACCCGCCCGCCCCGTTTTGAGTTTATAAATTATGGACCCGGCCGAATTGCATGGACCCACCCTGACCCGTGGGTCCATGTCCCATTTGCCTGCCCCTAGTTTGTAATACTAAAATAGAAATTTATGTGTATTACTGGCATTATTTTTAAGCAATTAAATTATAATCATTGGTTCATGCTTACATTTAATTTTAATTGTATCAAAAGGCAATCGGTTTCATAATTTAAGCTTAAAGCAACATCAGACAATACATAAGTATAAATATAGGAATGGTGCATCAACAACACCTATCACGTAAAAACCTTATGGTGCGTTTACATAACCGTAATGAAAATAGGAGGAATTGAATTGAGGATGAGTTGGAATGATGACAAGTCAAAATCAGACTCATGTTGAACCTGTTTACTTAGAGTTCTGGAATCAGAATAGAAATGACACTGATTCCATAAAGCTGTTTACTAATTCAGCAGAATCGGAATATAAACCAATATGATTACTAAAATACCCTTGTCCCAAATCAAATATTTTATATACTTTTTTTTAATAAAATTTGATATAATATATAATAGTAAGAAAAAAAATTAAATTGTTCTTTTATTTCATAGACACACTAAAGTGATTTTGTTTATTTATTTTTATATATTTAAGTATTTACTTTAATATTTAAATTTTATAGCTCAAATTGTAGTTTCTTCTCTTCAGCATATGTATGGAGTTATGCATAATATGAATGAGCATGGAGTTGTGCATAATGTGAATGAGGGCATAATAGGAAGAATAAATGCATTCATGATTCCTTCACCCTCCTATAATTCAAAATACCTCATCTATTCAGGGAATCTCACTCCTCCAATTTCAGGAATTGCATTCCTTATTTCGGGCGGGGTCCACCACACTATCGATTTCCCAGTATTTAGTAAACACCGGAGTAATCCATAACCGAAATTCAATTCTTTTTTTTTTATTCTCATTACCCTTACGTAAACACGCTCTTAATTGAAAACTTTAGGTAGAGATCCTTACAGCAAAAAATAACACAACACGATATCAACACTGTAGTTAACAGAAAATCAAATCCCTAACTTGAGATAACTTCTAATGAAGTTTAAATATTAATTATTGCTAACTAAAACTTCATTTATATAGAAGTTACTTCGTAAACCTAGCTAGAATCTTGTTCTAGGCTATATTTGGCATCTGCTAACTTCCAAAATCTCGAGGTTTCATTCATGTTCTCATCGTTATACCATAATCCTCAAGATTTGTCGTTTGTGATCATTATTCCAAAATCATTGCGATTTGTCATTTTCGATCACTGTTCCAAAATCTCTAGGATATGTCGTTATCTACATTCATCTTTGCCAAATCTTGTTCTTAATAGCCGTTTACATACCATGACGTATTAGCTCTCCCGATTATTGGTGCTATGCAAGTTCGGTGAAGTTATAAATGATCTGACTTTCCAACATTTCTGCCAAACCCTTCTTAATTATCTTAGCCGTGCACTAGATCATAACCGACCATCTTACCTTTTCTTTGTCCAACGTCAATTTAACCTTGACCTCAACAATCGCAGTTGAGATTATCGATTCACATGATCGTATCTTTGGACATAAATTTCACTAGCACCATAGCCATGACTTGAAAGAAAGAATGTCCAAAGTGTAATTTCGGAATTTGAAATGTAAACAAGCAAAACCCAAAGTATTCGTATAAGTCTAGGCCCAAGGTGGTGGAGCGAGAGAGAGGGAGGCTACGCGAACTTTACAAAGCCTCCCACCCCCACGAAAAAAAAAAAAAAAAAACAAAGGTTCACTTCGTTGAAAATATAAAAGCGAACGAACAAACGTAATAAATCCATACATTCATCATCATCATCATCATCATCATCATCATCATCCATCATCCACTGTCAAAATTTTTTCTCCGAGATTTTGTTTTTCCAATTGGTATAAAACCAAAAACCCTAATTTAAAAAAAAAAAAAATGGTGATATGAGAGGAACATGGCTAGGGAACGCGGAACGAGCGCGCAACCATGGGGGACGTTAGAGGAGCTCTTGCTAGTTTGCGCCGTGAACCGCCACGGCGCCCAGAGTTGGGACTCTGTCGCCTTGGAGGTCGGGAGCCGCTGCTCCCCCACCGCGACGACGCGTCTCAGTGCTGACAACTGTAGGGACAAGTTCGCGGACATCAAGCGACGGTTCGTATCGGAAGACGACGACGACGACAGTTCGTCGGGGAGCCTGGGCGCGATGGTTGACGAGCTGCGGAGGCTGCGAGTTGAGGAGCTACGACGCGAGGTCCGCCGTCGCGACGTTTCGATCGTGTAAATTTCGCGTCCCTTGCGAGAGATCTGAGTGTGAGGTGTTGTCGTTTTAAATGGTTTGAGATCTGAGAGTGTGTGTCTTCTCTGTGCGTGGTTTTTTACAGGTCGTTGGAGTTGAAGGTGAAGAGGTTGGTGGAGGAGAGGGAGCGGAGCTTGAAGGAGGATGCCGGGGCCAACCGTCCGAGCAAAGATCTCAAACGCCGCGGAGAGGATCAGCGGGATGGTTCGCCGGAGAACCTCGCCGAAAAAATGAACTCCGGCGAAGACTTCGGCTCGGACTTCAATTCCGACGAGCGCGAGAACCGATCCTTCAACGAGTCCAATTCGACGAGCCAAAGAGGCGATGCGAAAGGAAACGGCGCGGCGGAGAAATTGGCGGAGGGGGAGCAGGAGGAGGAGCCCAGAACGCACGGAAACGAACCAGATCCGATTCGGGTCAAAATCCGGTCCGAACCGGATCGCGATTGCTCTGTTAACGGTAAAGTAGCAGACGATGACGACGAAGACAATCAAAACAACAACAAAAAAGGCGGCGATGATACGGCGAAGGCGAGTCGGCTCGGCGAGTCGAGCGAGTTGTGGGAATCGGGTGGCGAGTCGAAGCGGGAGGGAAAAAGAGGAGGTGGTGGCGCGGCGGCGTCGAGGCAGCAGAACAGCGACGTGCAGAGCTCGGCGAGCTTGTCGAAGAGGAAACGACGTCGTGGCAGAGGAGGGGAGGGAGGAGGAGGGAGTAGGAGTAGGAGTAGGAGCAGCAGCGGCGAAGAGGCCGAGGGTGACGAAGTATCTCCCGCCACCAGCAAAGGGGTTAAGCAGCTCAAGCTGGTTAAATCTGAGCCGTTGATGAAGGTCCTCAAGATCATCCGCTCTCATCGGCTCGGCTCCGTATTCGAGCGGCGGCTTCGGAGTCAGGTATTGACAAATATTCCTAAAACAAATTTTAACGTATATAATTTTAATTTTGTATCTTAATGTGAAAAAATCTAAATTAAATAAATTACCCAAAAAAAACATTTAAAAATCCGGAAAAATAATTAAGATTTGAAAAATATGATGGGGAAAAAGAGTTATTCTGAACTGGTGGAAAATGGAGGTACTAATTCATGGTCCGAGATTAGATTTAGATGTTTGGGTGTGGACCAGTTAGAACGTTACACGTCACGATATCACGGTGTTATGGTCGTATGAGGTAGTAAAATGGGGGTATTTTGGGGAAAGGGATCCTCACCGGATTCTTTTCTTCTAATCCATGAAATCCTGAGATTCGGACCAGTAAAATTTGATTCAACGGTTAAAGTTATTATAATTTTTAAAATAAACATCTGTTTGTAGTTGCTAGATCAAATTTTAATGGTTTGGATTTTCGAACTTGGTGGATTAAGAAGAAAGAATATGAAGATATCCCTTTCCATATTTTGGTACTTGAGTAAGATCGAGGCAGTTTGAAACGGTACATTGAGAATGGTGAGGATGGTAGCTAGCGTGCAGCGCATGAGCGTTACGGAGAGGACAAAAACTCAGTCAAGGTTTTGATGAAGGGTTACAACTTACAACCAGCCTTGGGCGGTGGGGTCCAGTAAGTAGTTTAAAATTAGGATTTAGAGGATTTTTTTGTTTTTTTGGTTAAATGTATGGTCTAAACTACTCTAGTTTATTAATGATACGTATTCTAAGTAGTTTGGTAAATTAACGGTAAGTTTTCTATGTAGAAATTCAATCTATATATAAAGAGAGCAGCTAAAAGTGGTGAAACATTTAAAATATCATAAATTATTTCCCAACAATGTAAAAAATTACGATTGAATTAAAAAAGTTGAAGTAACTCAACACATTTTTATTTTTAATAATTTTAAAATTTAAAACCTTAGAAAAAAATAATAAAAACAAAAAACCTATAGTTGGTAGTTTTTGGTTGACTTCCAATTTATTTTTAAATAATTTTTTAATAAAAAATATACAAATAAAAAAATTAAAATTTTTTAAATTTTTTTTTAGTAAAAAAGGGTTATTTATAAACATATAAGCATGTGACAAGAGGCTATTTTCTATCTATATATAAAAAGAAAAGGCAAAAAAAGTGAAGTTTTCATGATACGCAAATTGTCCTTCTCCTATGTAGGGTGGCTAGTAAGTTCATTATTTTTCAAAATATATTCTAATAAAAAACAACAATATCAAAATAAGTAAAACTAAAACAACAAATAGAAAAGTAAAACAATAAAAAAGAACTAACAAACGCATGTGGCAAAATGCTAGTAAATTTTTAAACAATTAAATTTACGTAAAATTTATATTGCATGTATAAAAATGGTGATATAAGCCGATCAATTGACCCAACCTAGATTTAGAGATTATTAAACCCATCAAATGGTCCGACTCAAAGGAAGCGTTACGAAATTACCAATGAGGACGTGTTAGTTTCTTTGACCTTGTTTATTAGCTTTAATTTTCTTTCCAATCTCCAAAGTTATTTTTCATTTTATTGTTTTTTTCTTAGGTATTTTATATTTTCATTAGGTTTATAGGTAATAACAAGTCTTAGAGCTAAAGCAACTTGTATGACATAGGTTCACCGTTTTATTATATACTAATAATACAAGGACATAACATAAAGATAATGTTAATGGGTTAAATTATTAAAAGAAAAAGGATCGGTAAGATCAAATTCCTGCTAGAATGTACAAGTATGATTATTTCCGTCATTACAATAAAATATCATATGCAAACTTTAAATTATTTTAGGAAGGAAAAATTATGACGTTGGATATTATTGGGTCCCATGCTAATAAAACACGATGATAGTTTAATTTATGGGACTTGGATTGTCTGCCCTCCCATTTCAGTGCCCTCCCCGTGCTCTCCTGTTTTGTGTGGTCACGGTTAAGTCACGTCAATATTTTATATTATTTTTTTATAAAAATAATAAAACAAAAAAAAATAATAATATAAAATGTTGACGTGGCTTAACCGTGACCATAAAAACAGGAGGGTACGGAGGGCATGGAAATTGGAGGGGCAGACAATCCAAGTCCTAATTTATGAACGATGGGGTTTATCCTGTGTACTTTAGTCCCGTGCATTAGCGCGTACACATAGGAACTTTTCCTTCCAATCCCAACTGATCCGTACTTATTATAAAAACAAAAATAAAACATAAAAAACTCCGCCGAAGTGGACGTAGGCCCGACGTGTGAAATGATACACGTGTAACGTACAACTACCTGAAGCACAAAAATGCGGGTGATGGGTACTAGCGGGTCTCGTGCCTTCACTTTTTTAACCAATAAATAAATAAAAAAACCTAGAAAACTACTCAGGGTACCCTTCCGTATAGCCAAAGGATACTTACACGACCATTTGTATCTCTAGCACACATCCATTTGTATTTCTAATATATTCTTGTTAATTTTTTGTTATTGATTTTTTTTCTTCAGTTTATTCGATTTGACGACCGAAAATTAAGAGAATAATATTTATTTTTACTTCTCACATATTCTTTATATAGAGATATAAAGATGTAGTTCAGACCAGTTGGTTAGAATTATATGCTCGATTTTCTTTAGTAAATATTTAGTTCTCTTTTCCATGAGTTAAGCTAGTTTAGAATAAAATATTTTAAAACTCAAATTTCTGGTTTTTATTTGACTACCAAGTATCAATTGGAAATTTATATTACGTTACGCGTGTGGAGTAGTTTTTATTGGAAAATTAAGAGAAAAAGTTAGGAAAAAGAAGTAGCGGGCAAACAAACTTTTTCCTATTTTTGTTTTCAAAATTGATATTTAATTACCGTTAAACGAGTGTGATTTAATTAATTTATTATAGAAATTTTGAAATTTAAAACTATTAATGAAAAAGTGATTTGGTGAGAGCAAAATTACTTTATTTTTTTTTATTTGGTGTCTAGTTTGCTCTAATAAAAATGTTATGAGTACAACTTCTAATTAAAGAAACCCTAAAATATTTGTGCAGGAATCAGAAAGGTACAAAAGTTTGATTCGGCAACACATGGACCTGCATGTGATTCAATCCAAGCTTAACAAAGGCCTCTACACAGAGGATTGCATCCTCATGTTCTTCCGCGACCTCCTCCTCCTCTTCAACAACGCCGTCGTCTTCTTCCGCAAGAACTCTCCGGAGCACAACGCAGCTCAGGAGCTCCGCTCCATTGTGCTAAAGGAAATGAACGACCAGCTCCCGAACCCACAACCCGCGACCGGAACAGTAACATCCAACGTGCCCAAGATCGAAACCAAAGCTCCCAAGATCGAGCCCGATGTCTTCGACAAACCCACCAAGTCTTCCATTGTTGTTTGTGGAAAGCGTGGTTCTGTCAATGCACTATCAGAAGGCGGTGAGAAAGCAAAGGTGGCGAATGAGAAGAAGACGGATGGTGCTGCATCTGTGAAGGTTGAGGACAAGGGGATTAGGAGGAGGAGGACACAAGAAAGAGGCGGGCGGAGAGGGACAAGCACGAGGGGCAGGAGTGCAGCGAAACCGACGAAGCCGCACGAGTATGGCGTCAATGAACTCAGTTCGCATGACGGTTTAGAGGCGTTGGAAGCGGAGAAGGAGAAGAAAGAAATCAGGAGGAAGAAGCAAGGCGCAGCGAGGTTCTTGAAGCGAATGAAGCAGAACTCGCCGAGCACTGAAGTGAAGAAGGAGACATCGGATGGTTCTGAGGATGATAGCGAGGAGAGCGAGGACGAGAAGAAGAAGAAAAAGCCGACGACGAGGGGTAGGAAGAAGCCGGAGGTTGAGAGGAATGAGAGGGTGACGCGGAGTTCAACGGGAAGCGGGGGAGGGAGGGGAGGGGGAAGAAGGTGTCAGGAGAGCAATGGGAGGGGAAGGAGAGGGGTCGGGAGGCCACCGAAGAGGCCGGAGACTGCAGCGGCAGAAGCGGGGAGTAGGAAGAGAGGGAGGGAGAATGGGGAGGCTGATCAGGTGGGGAGTGCAGGGAGGCGGAGAAAGCGTACAAGGAGGTGAATGTGGCCATTGTTGTAAGCTGTAAATTATTTTTGGCATGGTTTGGGTTAATTTCTGGTCTTGTTTTGTTGCTATTGCTAGGTTTTTACAGTCTTTTTTTAACCTTTTTACCCAAGAGTGGTCAAAAGAATTACTAGAGAGGGATAGGTAGAATGTTTGCATATACAGATCCTGATGAGTAGCATCATCAATGAGGACCTTTTTTGTTCTAGTTTCAATATTGTTCTTGTTTTTTTAGAGTGGGCTTTTTTGTTGCAATAGGAAATAAGCTGGGTCCAAAACACCTGAAAACAAAGGAAGAAATTAAGATAATACAAAATAAATATACTGAGAAAGATAATACAAATGCAGATGACGCTGCAATATGACGGAAAAGAATATTACTTATGCACTCTCGTGCAAGTTCGATCTTCTTCTCTCCTAACATTTAATAATTTAAACCAGTAATACTATTATTGAAAAGAAAAAAGACATAGAAAGATAATACAAATCATATAATATTAACAATTTCCTTGCCAAATGGTCGGATATTGATATTGAACGCAACTGATATTGATATATGCATTGATATTCCCACAAATTTACATATCGATATTTCTCCCGATACCCATATTTGAAACACTGCTTCTACTACTTTTACTTTTGTATAAATTTGTCTGATATGTTATGTTATCAAGAATAAGAGTTGTTCATACATGTCTTCGGATGATGGTTGATAGTTTGGCAAGAAAACTGTTACATGAAAAAGATGTTAAAAATTCAGGTTTGTTGCCACTTAGTATTACGGTCAAGGGGTATTCCTCTTCACTTGTAAGTGAGAGGTCTGCTAACCTATTGTGAGGCTGAGCCCACCTCCATTCTTAGTGTAAATAATATTATTTGTTTAAAAAATAAAAAATCAAATAAAAATTCAGGCTTGTTCTACAACTTTATTTTTGGTCCAATTCAGCCTAAACCAAACCCAAACCTAATTAGGCCTTAAAAGATTCCAATTATTTCATCACTGCCCATGAAAAAGAGAAGTCAATGGCATTAATAAATAATAAAACAATGATATCCGGAGGATTACAGTGACGGGGCTAGGCAAAATTATAAGGTAGATTACAGAAAACTTGGTCAACAAGAATGGTTAAATTCTTGAGAAATTAAATCGCAGCCTGCAAGTGAATTTCCAAGTGCTTCTGCTCAAAAGTTTCAGTATTCTATCCTTACGAAATTCCAAGGCATTTGCGTATGAATTTAGTTAGGAAAGTTGGATGCATGTTTAGCCATCCCTACGACTTTAATTCCCTTTCTGTTTTTGTCACACCCCGATCCCAACATACGTTTAGGATGGATACGTGACATCACCAAATATCCGTATATTTAACGTACCCAGCCTTTGGGATATGTACAAAGCATAACTCAATATTCGAATTGCGTTGCAATTTTTGTATATTTTATGGCTGCATCTAACCTCCTCGTTAGACTGTCTACGTACCCTAAACAGGGTTCAAGCCATTCGTAGTTCATCTTTTCACTACACTCGAATATTCATCACATAAACTGCCATATTTCAACATAATGCACAATTCAGAGCTTGCAACATCTCAAGGAACAATCGACGAGGCGCAATAATAATCTATAGCCATATTGGTCAACGATATATCATAATCATAACAATTACATCCAACAACATCCAATAATCACACCAAATAATAACCCATACACACACTGACATGCAGGGCTAGAGCGACACAGTTCGGCCGAAGCCTACATCTCTGAAGCAGAAATCAAATCCAAGGAACCAAGTCACCAAAGGGATTCCGGACCACTCAACGGAATCAAACTCAGGATACGATTCCGGACCATCACTCAACGGAATCGCGGAGTAGAAGGGATTCCAGGCCATCACTCAACGGAATCGGGGAGTACCATGCATATAGAACCACCTAATGGAATACAAGCTGGATAAGATTTTGGACCATTACTCAACAAAATCGCAGAATAGAAGGGATTCCGGACCATCACTCAACGGTATCCGAGCTAGGGTACGATTCCGGACCATCACTCAACGGAATCGCATAATCGAAGGGATTCCGGACCATCACTCAACGGAATCTGAACCAGGATACGATTCTGAACCATCACTCAACGGAATCAAGTGGAAGACCAAGGGATACAACGACGACTTGAAGAAACAATACAGGAACCAAGTACTTAATTTAGAAGGGCTGAATGAAACAAAAAGTGAAATAAGGAAACAAGATGTGAAACAAGTGTTTAAGTAACAAACCCCATGACAATAGGTTAACGGTCCACTACTAGCCCTCACATTTCATCACATAAATCCAATCATACAATACAAACCATATTTCCAAAGCACAAGTCAAATCATACTTAATGAAAATAGATCGATAGCCAGAAATAAAAATAACACTTCAATAGAATTCACATTCAATAAACATAGGTCTATGGTATGTATGTGTGTGTGTGTGTATATATATATATATATATATAATTCACATTTCAATAGAATTTCATTTATAACCCATATCATATTCACAGATGATATTAATATAAGAAATCAAGGTAATAGCTATATCACATATATTCAAGTCGCTCTCAAACCAATGTGGTCCCATTAGGCTTCACTTAGTATCCCGTGGTACTAGATTTAGTATTTAGAACGTTTCAAGACATGTTGACCAAAAGTTAACTCTCGGTCAACGGTAGGGTCCACAACCATACGTAATTCGATCTGGAAGATCCGTTCATCGGATTTCCGATCCATAACATCCCAAAGTCCACATTATGCTCATAGAACCACATACTAAATTCTCATCGCGATCAAACGGTCGGATCTCCACCAATTGCTAGAATTAGGTGGTAGTTAACAATTAATTTTACTAACGTAGAAATCTAATTCGGGAAGATCCATACATCGGATTCCCTATCGGATATTATGTTCTATAATGCATTAAGGTTTTGTGACCATCCAACGGTCGGATCGCCGATTCATATTTTGATCAAGTAATGTATTGTAATGAAACTAAGTTTAAACAATCAAATTACGTCATACGGATATCAATTATGAAATCAGACATCTAATTGAATTTAGAAAGACCTATTTGAAAACGTTACTTGTGACCTCGAAAGGTCAACAAATTCAAAGACTAATTATTAAAGTTCAAACCCAAAACTATTCGATTTAATTCCCAAAATTAACAGAATTAAAATTAACTAATAAAAATAACGTAATCGTGAAATATGGATTTAAATAACGAGATACGTAATAAATAGTGAAATTCTGGGGTCGGGATTTCACAGTTTTACTCAGTTGTTAGATTTCTTGTATGCCACAGTAATGTGGTTAATAAGCACTATTCTAAAAATTCTCGTGTAGGTGCTAAGCGGCTGGACATTGTCCTTATTAATCCTACACATTCAAAAATTAAGAAAGGGTGCCTGGTGCCTGGTGCCTAGTGCTTGGTGCCTAGACTTGTCCTCAAACCCGCGACTCTCACTTAGATAGAAAATAGATCACTTTCATTTTGCTTTTTTTTTTTTTTTAAAAAAAAAAATTTTAAAAGGCTTGTTGAGACTCATTACATGATTGTTCAACATGTTTTCAATACGTTCTAATACTTTATAATTATGTAGAGTAGACATTTATTTATATGTTACATAATAAATTTAATTAAAATAAAAAAAACTGCCTAGACGCCTATGCGTTAGGCCCTTGCTGAGCGCCTATCACCTTTTAAATTGTTAATAAGTCCTTTATTTCTCACAGAAAAAATTACACTTGATCAGCACATGAAGCGATCTTTAACATTGGAAAGAAATTGGAAATACGCATCTCGCCATGACGTGCTGAAAACTAGAGGGCCACAAACTCCCCAAAATCCTACAATGAAACCAAGAGCCACTGAAATATGAAGCCATGGAATTCCGTTCCCATTGTCATGTTCATCTTCCATGTTCTTAGTTGCATTATCACTTGTATTCATCTGTTGGCATTTGTTTGGAAGCGGGGAACCACAAAGACCCGGGTTGCCCTCAAAGGCAGTGGCATCAAAGCCTTGGAGCTGTGTGCCTAACGGTACTTGTCCTTGGAGGTTATTGTATGCAACATTAAGTGATGCCAAGAAATGAAGACTTGATAGTGAAGCTGGGATTCCGCCCGACAGATGGTTTCTTGAGAGGTCTAACATCTCCAAGTTTGTGAGCTTAGATACCTGGTCCGGGATGCTGCCAACGATGTTGTTGATGCTGAGATCCAGCACGTGAAGGTTTTGCAACCGGCCTATCTCAATGGGAATGTTGCCACTTAGACTGTTATTTCGGAAGCCAATAGTTGGCGGAAAGTTGGACAGATAGTTGTACTGCTGAGGTGCGACGGTTTCATACGTGTAATGATCGTATATAGGTAGTTCGACATCACCACTATCCGTTTGAGCGGAAGGCTTCTCAGATACAAGAGCTTGTAGTGAGAAAAGCTCATTTGGAAGCCCCCCCGAAAGCGAGTTGTTCTCCAAGCTTATGAAGAAAAGACTAGGAAGACTTCCCAACCAAGGAGGTATTGAGCCTGTGAGTCTGTTATTAGACAAAAAAAGGACTTCGAGTTTCTTGAGCTTTGACATCCACACCGGAATATGACCTCTAAGTTGACAGCCCGTTAAGACAAAAAGGCGGAGATTTTGAAACCCAGAACCAATCATTGCATCACCATCCGGCAGTTCTTCACCTAGAAAACTATTTGAAAGTAAGACCACCCTGAGACTTTCCAAACACATCAATATATGTATAGCGCCGGTGACATTGGTGAGTCTGTTCCTACCAAGCGAGAGGAAGGATAGGTACTTCAACGAAACAATCTCGGGTTGTATTTGTCCCTCTAGATCATTCCTGCTCAAGCGAACTGCTTTCAGATACTTGCATGAGTAAAGGCTTTTTGGAATGGCGCCAGAGAAGTGATTACTCACGAGATCAAGTTTGATAAGTTGATCAAGTTTGGAAAAACTTAGCTCCGAGATATTTCCATCCAAACGGTTGAATCCAAGATTGAGTTCAACAAGGTTTGAGCAATTCATCAAAGATGGGGGCAGAGGACCTTCAAGATTGTTGAGATGAAGGAGCATGAGTTTTAATTTGGAGAGCTTCCCGATGTGGAGAGGAAGTGCGCCACTCAAATGATTGAAGTAGATCTCTAGGATTGTGAGTCTGGTGAGGTTGACAATGTTGTCACTAATGTGACCGAAAAGCTGATTGGAAGGTAACGAAATTTCATGAAGAGCCTGAGCTTTGTAGAGATCACTAGGAAGGGTTCCAGAGAGAGTATTGAAGCCTGCACGAAAGATTTCCAATTTCGAACAGTTTCCTAGTCCGAGAGGAATTGAACCATTGAAATTGTTGTTGGAGAAATCCAAGACTCTAATCGAAGAGGAACGAAGGCAGATAAAGGAAGGTATTTGGCCTGTAAAATGATTTTTGCTGACATTCAAACTGCTCAAATTCCAGGCATGCTGGAGGAATGAAGAAGGAATTGTAGCATCGAATTGATTGTTTGACAAATCCACTATTTGAATGTAACTAGATGATAGAAACAAAGGTAAATCTCCGGAGAGATGGTTATAGCTCAAATCAAGGATTTCAAGGTGACTTGAGGACAAGAAGAGTCCAGCTTCCAGAGGACCGGAAAGCAGATTGTGGGAGAGATTGAGGTGCAAAAGATGCGTGAGGCTTCCAAGGGAGCTAGAAACGCTTCCTTGGAGCCACTTAGAGGGCAACGAAACATGTGTTACCCTACCATCGGCATCACAAGCGATGCCTTCCCAGTGACAACAATCACTGGAAGACCAATTTAAACAAGAAGAAGATATATCAAAAGATGACAAAAGAGAGTTGTGATCTGCCTCCTTGCAAGCATGGTTTGTACAAATGAAAGTAGACAACAAAAAAAACAGGAAGAGGACTCCATAAGGTATTACGCGGCTAGCTTCCGGCATGATGTTTTTCGCTATGTCTGCACTGGAATTATATTGCTCACATCGTTTCGGGGGTATATATACACTCCTTTGTTTGGAGCAAAGGAGGTAGAAAGTAACAAAGGGAAGAAGGTAATTAGGTGATGGTTTGAATTCTTGTGAGCGATGTTTGAGTTTTGAAGTCTTTGCTTTCCACTTATATAGAAAAGAAACAAACCTGCAGAACACGGGACGTCACTATTAGAAGGTTTACATTGACTTTGGTTTGAAGGTTTACATTGACTTTGAATCGTGTACAGATCTTTTGTGTAATGTGGTTTTGTCTGTTATTTCCCAGTATCTTCAATCGTGTAAAGACTTCAAAGAGTCATTACACTGACTTCAAAGTGGCCAAATGCGTTCAGATTACAATTTTTTTTTCCCTTCTTGGATAGAAGCAATAGTGAAGAAGAGGATAATCGAATCTCGAACTCAAATGCAACTGTAAATGCTCTTAATCACATGTGCTTACAAGTAAAAAGTGTGTGGGTATTTCAAGTAGAAAAGTTTATTCGGATGGAGCTTTCACCCCGGAGTCCAAATATCATCTCTTCTAAGTAATCCAATTATGAATAATTTAGAGATTTACTTACTAATTTTAGGTGAACCATGACTCACCTATTTTCTGATTCCTCAAAAGCTTGGTGAAAGCTTTCAGAAAAGTGCAATTCCGTTTCTTTCCATTCCGGTCCGGTTTCGCAACCACGCCATATATGTAATCATGGGTTTGCAACGTATTAGAAGGTTTACCTTGACTTTGGGCTCGTGCTTTTGGAAGAGTACTTTAAAATGGTTGTTTGATAAAAGTGCTTTGAATAGAAAGTAGAAACAGTTTTAATTACTAGAACAATTTTTTAGATGCAATCAATTTTTTAGATGAAGTAACAGATGGTGAGTGGCCGCCTCTCCTACATGATGATTATGGCCAAAAAACCGAGTTAATAGTGAATCATTCATATTATTTTGGATAGGTATCTACATTGAATTAAAATTATTAAAAAATTAAACTCTAAAAATAGAAAACTTTTCATGTTGGATATCTTTATATCATTATTCAATTTTCATAAAAATTCTAAAATGCCTTTCCAGTTTTAGATTTTTCAACAACAACTCCTTACTCCAACTTCTTAACCCATTGATTGATTTCAAATTATTGAACCGTCCCCCAAATTTTTTTATTGATTCTTTTCAAAACGAAACAATTTGAGTATGAGTAAAAGATCTTCCTTTTTATTTTAATGAATCCGTTTTTATGTTATTTTGTACTGTACAATTCCTTTGTTTGTGGGATCATTTTCTCACGAAAGGAAATTCAAATAAATTATAGAATGGATTAATACACCTATGTCTAGATCTGGGATAAATGGAAATTTTATTGATAAAACCTTTTCAATTGTAGCCAATATCTTATTACGAATAATTCCGACAACTTCAGGAGAAAAAGAGGCATTCACCTATTACAGAGATGGTACGATTTGATTTTTTTTTTTAATTTTTTTTCTTTTCTATTTTTTATTGCTCTTAGTCTTAAGAGAGATACAACATTATTCGGGATAGGAAAAAAAATTATTGAAATAAATCTACGGTCGTTGAAGGTGAAGTTTGTAAATAAAGCAAAACCTTTTGTCATGTATCCCCGATTAATGCAGCCTCAGATGTTTCAATTGTCGATTCTAGAGTATTGAGCGGGAGGTTACACCTATGGGTTAGGTCTTCACCAATAGAGGGCATAGGGGAAGAAGTACTACTCCCAGGAATCAACACACGAAAACTTTGTTATAAATGATCCCTTTTCCTTATCAGGATCGAGACTAACAAGAATGGTTGGGACAACAAACATCCATCTTGTTTGTTTTTTGCATACTTGAATAACCATCAAAGACTGTTGAAGTGACTAATTCCTACAAATTAAAGGGCGTTGAATTCAAAGAAATTGTTGGAGTAACTTTTTATCTAATACCAACATGCTTGATGTTAAGTAAAGATCTTTTACAAGAAGGTTGGCTAGAGATTTCTTGTAAAAACACCAGCCCTGCTTAGTTTATAATGAGAATATTTCAATCTTTTTTTATTCCACGTATTATCATCATTATGCACATAAAGGAGGAGCCGTATGCGATGAAAATCTCATGTACGGTTCTGAAACAGAGATTTTTTTAATCGAATGACAACCGTAACTGTGAAATCTCGTTCCTGGATTTCACTGTTATAATCTACGTATTTGTATTATTGAGATTTTATATTATTTTTCAGGAATTTATATTAATTTATTTGAATTTAGGTTTTAATTAAACTAGTTATGAGGGTTGAAGTTTCAAAATTAATTATTTAAATTCTGTAGACCCTTGAGGTTATAATTTATAATTTTGAATAGAGCTCGATCTCACAAACGCATAGGCGAAAACCGTTCGTGAAATGAAGTTATAATGAAGAAATTAGAGACGTTTTAGTTGTTGGGAAATAAATAAATAAATGTTTAGAAGCTGCCAAGTGGCAGCAAGGGAGAGGGGAGAAAGGAGAGAGCAAGGAGGGGAAATGAGGGAGACCCGAGTTGGGTCATTTTTGACTCACGAACTATCATTTTTGACCCTGCCATATCTCTTTCATCCAACTTCCGTTTTTGGTGATCTTTGTGTCCATGGAAAGTTCTTGACGAGTCCCATCCCTGTAGTGTTAGATTTCCATTTTTCTAGGTCGAAGCCACAAAGTGTACATGGTTTTCCAGCGAGTTTTCTCATGTTACGGTGATTTCGACAACGATTACTGTCGATTACCACCACCAATAGACTCCCCTCAACCCCTGGAGCAAGGCCCAAGCATTGGATGAGGCATCAGAGTTCGTTTTGGAGATGAATCGAGGAACACCCATTTTTAGGTTTTCTGGTGGGTTCGAGGGAAATTGGAGCTTTTCCCAGCCAAATTGGGCTTGGCCATAGGTATGAAACTTGCTCCACTCACTGAGATTTATTTTCCTGTAAAATTTGGTAATTTTTGGAAATGGTTGAATTTTCCAGTGAGTCGGGGCGGCCGACCGCCACCCGCGGTGGCACGTGGCCAGTGGGCTAACGATGTCTTTTTAAGTACTATTAGATGCCTTGGGTTCATGTTTGATATTCGTATGACGTAATTTGATTGTTTGAACTTATTTTCATTACGATACATTACTTGATCAAAATATGAATCGACGATCCGACCATTGGATCATCACTAAACCTTAATGCGTTATAGAAAATAATATTTGACGATCATAGAAACTTACAGATCGGGAATCCGACATACGGATCTTCCCGAATGGATTTCTAAGTTTGTAAAACAAATTGTTGATCGCCACCTAATTCTAGAAATTGGCGGAGATCCGACCGTTAGATCACCATGAAATTTTAGTATGTTGTTCTAGAGGCATAATGTGGATTTAAGAAGATTATGGATCCAAAATCCAATGTGCGGATCTTTCGGATCAAATTACATATGGATGTGGACCCCGCCGTTGATCGAGAGTTGACTTTTGGTCAACATGTCTCGAATCGTTCATACAACTAAAATTAGTATTACTAGAGACTTAGTGAGGCTTTGCGGTGTTGTCTCGGTGAGTGACTTTAATATATGTGTTATGGTGGTTACCCGATTTTTTATATTAATATCCTTTGTGGATATGATTTGGGTTTTATAAATGTGTTTTCTGTTAAAATGTGACTTAGTTTTATAAATGTGTTTTCTGTTAAAATGTGATTCTTTTATAATTGGCCATCGATCTATTTTTATTAAATGTGAATTGATTCATGGATTGGTAATATTTGTGAAAAAGTGATTTGAATTGCATATTGAAATGTTTGTTAAATTGAGGGCTAGTAGGAGACCATGACCCTGCTTGGTTAATCCGCGATAGGGGTCAATAGTGGTTCTACTTGGTTAATTTGCGATAGGGGACCATATTATTTATGGATCTTGCTTGGTTAATCCGCGATAGACGATCCTTATAGCCATACACACTTAGGGGTGATCATGCTTGGTTAATTCGCGATAGGTGATCACAGCCTAATAGTTTCGTAGGTGTGACTCTACTTAGTTAATTCGCGATAGGGGTCAGTACCTACTTAGTTATCTTGGTCATTCTTGGTTAATCCGCGATAGGGGACCATATTTTCTATGGATTGTGCTTGGTTAATCCACGATAGGCGATCCTTATATCTTTGATATGACCATATACACACACTTAAGGATGATCATGCTTAGTTAATCCGCGATAGGTGATCACTGCCTAACAGATGCGTAGGAGTGACTCTGCTTAGTTAATCCACAATGGGGGGGTCACTGCTTACTTGGTTACTGCAAGGGTGGTTCTGCTTGGTTAATCCGCGATAGGGGGCCACTTCTTGTTTGGTTACATATGTAGGTTTCGGCTGAACTGCGTCCCTCTAGCGGTAGTTTTTAATGCACATATGAACGATAGTTTTTGGGAATCTTATGGTTTGAATTAGAAAAACCGTTGGATGTCTGGGTGACTCCTACGAAGTTTTCAGTGACTTGATTATGATTCCATAAAGCATGATTTTATACTTGATGTTTATAGATTGTGATTGATGGTCTGTTTTAATTGAATATCACATACTTATATTATTGTCACTCACCCGAGCTTCGTAGTTTATCCGAGTTCTAGTTGGCCAGTGCACCATTCCCCTGATGTAGGCACTGATTTTACATGTGATAGATTTGGGTAGACTACGAGAAACACTAGATATTTTGGATTCCATTGACTGGTCCGAAATCTTTACTCTTGTTCATTTCCATAAGGTTAGTCTAGAATCCTAGATTCGGGTGAATGAGAATTACCCATAATAGAGCTTGTGAATACAAATTAGAATTACCATGTTATTATTCATAATCCAAGTAGGGAATTATATAGAGTTCCTTGGTTAAATTCGTGAATTGATATGTTATCGCATTGTTTGATTAACGTAACTAAATGCTAAGACCGTGCATCTTTGATTCATGAATTGATTAATTGACAGGATTGTGGAATGATGCTGGATATGAGTGTTGTTATTATGATTATTTTAGTTGATCAATGTTTCTAAAGAATACTATTGTGCATTGTTAATTATTTAAGATGTTACACGCTATGAAATGTGATTTTATGTGGCAAACGTGATGATTTATGTGATGGATGAAGTGGAAATGTTAATCGTTATGTGGGATTGTTCTGTTGGATATCATTTTTATTGTTATGATTAGACTTGTTGATAAATATGGCTAGAGAATATGATTGTGCTTTGTCGTTTGTTTTTTGAAATATTGCATGATATGCATTGTGGTATATTGTTAGGACATAACGATTTATGTGATGAATATTTGAGTGTAGTGAAATAATGAATTACGAATGGCTTGATCCCTATTTAGGGTACGTAGGCAGTCTAACGAGGATGTTAGATGCAGCCATAAAGTCTACGAAGAATTATTGCGCAGTTGGATCTTAAGTTGTGTTTTGCCATTTCCCGGAGGCTGGGTATGTTAGAGATACAGGTATTTGGTGACGTCACGTGTCGATCCTGGACGTATGTCGGGATCAGGGCTTGACAACTTTTTATGGTATCAGAATTATTGCGCAGTTGGATCTTAAGTTGTGTTTTGCGATTTCTCGGAGGCGGGGTATGTTAGAGATACGAGTATTTGGTGACGTCAAGTGTCGATCATGGACGTATGTCGAGATCGGGGCGTGACAACTTTTTGTGGTATCAGAGCTTAGGTATTAGGTCCAAGTGCCTTTACCTTTAGATGATGGAAATTGTGTCATGGTATAGAAAATATATTTTATGGTTTTTCTTTACTTAGATTATGATTATTGAGGATTGTGGTTTGAAATTCCAATGATTTTGGCTGGAATTTCTGATATTTGATTTGCCAATTCTGATGGTGTGGTTTGAAAATCTGGTATTTATTTAGCCAATGAGGATTGCGGCTTGATGTTTGATAATTATTTTGCCAATATGTATGGCTAGAATTCCTGATATTTATTCTGCCAATAAATGTTGCTAGGAATCTGAGTATATGGTTGAGAATTGTGATGATTTATTCGTTGACTTATTTATTTTGAGTTTGAATAAACTCGTAGACTGAGATTATGATTTTGTTCACTATAAATGGAATGATGGGGAAAGTTTGTAATTATAAATTTGGTTGGTTTGGTTGCCAGAATCATGAGTATATTGATGAATTCTTATTAATAGTGGCATTTTTTGTGCTTGTACCAGGATTTGGTGTTGAGATCGTCTTGAGACGAAGATAATTTAAATTGTGAGTTGTGGTTCGATGGTGTCGAACTTGATGATAGCCAAATTTGAGTATAGTGAAAGTGTGAATGTCATTTGAGCATCGTTATCCATTTAATATGTGGCATTGGTGAATATGGAATTGATACTGAAATTTCGAGGACAAATTTTTTTTAGGGGGGAAGAATGTGAAATCCCGTTCCCGGATTTCACTGTTATAATCTAAGTATTTGTATTATTGAGATTTTATATTATTTTTCAGGAATTTATATTAATTTATTTGAATTTGGATTTTAATTAAACTAGTTATGAGGGTTGAAGTTTCAAAATTAATTATTTAAATTTCGTAGACCTTTCAAGGTCATAATTTATATTTTCGAATAGAGCTCGATCTCATGAACGCGTAAGTGAAAACCGTTCATGAAATTGAGTTATAACGAAGAAATTAGAGACGTTTTAGTTATTGGGAAATAAATAAATAAATGTTTAGAAGCTGCCAAGTGGCAGCAAGGGAGATGGAAAAAAGGATAGAGCAAGGAGGGGAAAGGAGGGAAGTGGGCCCTACAACTAATCCTATTTTCATCCAAAAATAGGAATCGCTTTGGATAAAGGACCTATGTATATGTATATGTATATGTATATGTACATGTACTATGTATGTATGTAATGTGGTTTTGTCGGCTAGGACCCGGCTTCTCTGCCCTTCTAGTTCTCATACACTCTTATCTCCTCTTATTTTGTGCGGTCACGGTTAAGCCACATTAACATTTTATATTGATTTTTTATAGGGATAATAAGACAAAAAGCAATAGTAATATAAAATGTTGACGTGACTTAACTATGACTGCACAAATAGAAGAGAATAAGAGTGTATGGAAACTGGAAGGGCAGAAAAACCAGATCCATTTCCCAATATCTTCAATCGTGTAAAGATCTTTTATGTATTAGTCTATGGATTTGAAGTGGTTTGGTTTGACTTTAGGCTTTAGGAGTGAACAGCAAACAAAAGACTTCAAAGAGTCACTTACACTGACTTCAAAGTGGCCAAATGCGTTCAGATTATAATTTTTTTTTTTTTTTTGGATAGAAGCAATAGTGAAGAAGAGGATAATCGAATCTCGGACTCAAGTGCAATGGTAAGTGTTCTTAATCATTTGAGCTTATAAGTAAAAAATAAGTGGGTATTTCAAATAGAAAAGTTTGTTCGGATGAAGCTTTCATCCCGGAGTCCAAATATCATCTCCATCTAAGTAATCCAATTATGAATAATTTAGAAATTTAATTACTAATTTTAGGTGAACCTTGACTCACCTATTTTCTAATTCCTCAAAAGCTTGGTAAAAGCTTTGAGAAAAGTGCCTTCCCATTACGGTCCGGTTTCGTAATCACGCCATATATAACTGAAATGGAACGTCACTAATGGAGGGTCTAATTGGATTTGGATCCTCTCCTGAGCTAATGGAGAGGATCCTTCTGATCAAGTGTTATGTGCCGTTGGATGAATCCAACGGCTATAATTATTATAACTTTAAAATGACCTCCCTTATTTGTAGCTGTTGGATAAAAATACAAAGACCCACAATACTTGATCAGGAGGATCCTCTCCATTAGCTCAGGAGAGGATCCAAATCGGGTCTAATCATGGGTTGGCAACGTATTAGAAGGTTTACATTGACTTTGGACTCGTGCTTTTGGAAGAGTTTAAATCATTTAAAATGGTTGTTTGATAAAAGTGCCTTGAATAGAAAGTAGAGACAGTTTTAATCACTTGGACAATTTTTTAGATGCAATCAAGTTAAGGAAATTTTATTGATTGTTATGAACTAACAGATAAATAATTATATTGTTAAGAATAAGTAGAAGTGAGATGATCATTAATTAGTTTATTTATCAATGAATTCTTCATCATTTAACAGCATGCAAGGTTATGTTCTTCATTTTTTCTCTTTAAATATTGCTTGTATAAAAATGAATGATACAATTAAGCGCAATAATTACTTAATATATAGTAGGATAACCTATTTCACTACCATATTTTTTTTTTACTGTGTCTTGACTTCGAAATTGCAAAGTATAATCATCATCACAAAGAATGCTTGAAATTTTGGACATTGACGTGCCAACTTATCGAAGTTGATTTTGTTCTTCTTAGCAGATTGGACTCAATGGTTTACTTGAGTCATGATCAAAGGAAATTAATGGAGCATTTTGTTTTGCTTTTTTTTTCTCTTGGGTAAGATGCTTTATTCAAACCACCATGATATGATACGAATTACAATAGAAACAATTAATCTAAAACCCAAGTGGCTAAAACAGAAAACAAAAGCGTCATCTTTTTTAAATGGAGACTATTTGGGAGTATCACTCTACATCAACTTTTAACGATTCAAATTGTCTTTTTCAGTCATCATTTATGAATTATCATTGCAAAAAAAAAAAAAAAAAATCCGAAACTATTTGCCAATTTGATTGTCATGATGAAATTTTAATATTTCTTACGACATTTTCACTTTGGCATTTTTCAAGGATGATCGTAGTTGAAAAATATATGTTTTGAATTGTTAAGTTCGATGTGAATGAGCCCAAAAACTAGGGATCATGATCCTCTCCTGAGCAGATGGAGAAGATCCTCCTGACCAGGTCCATTGGCCTGTTCATTTTTATCTAACGGTTATAATTATTATAATTTTTAGAGGAGCTTCCTGTTTGTAACCGTTGGATAAAAATTGAACGGCCTGATGAGCCTGATCAGGAGGATCATCTCCATCTGCTCAGGCATGGATCCTGGTCCAAAAACTAGTTCCCATTAAAACAGGAGAAATGCGCATGCTTATGCAGCCCCATCTCCAAATGCATAAAACGCTTCACAATTCTTATACTTCTTAATCCAAGTCAAAATAACCCAACTTAATCCTTGAAGCTAATCCAATCATCGCTAAAAAGGTGAACAAAAACAGAGCCAAATTGTAGACGATGAAGCTAATCCAATCATCGCTAAAAAAAACCTCTTTCGACATAACCTGGAAACATCATCAAATTGTAGACGATGAAGCTGCATTTACATGTTTCTTCCTTAATGTGCTATCTTACGCTCACAAGATGATTGCAATTTTAAACTTTCTGATAAGACATTGCACATGAACTGTTTGATGAAATTCCTGAACCGTTTTCTTTTGCGTGTTTTTTTCATGTTTCCAACAATGGCCAATTTGCAGGATTAGGTGCCACAGTAACTCATTTCCTGAACCGCCCTCCTCTTGCGAAAGTTGGAAGCTCTCTGATTTTCGGCTTCTGCTCGTGTTGGGATTCGTTCAACAACTTCCGACTTTCAACCCAAACAGCTGCAGCATTTGTAGGAGCTGAAGCTGGCCACTGTTGGAAATTTTCCCACTAATGCTGTTGTCCTTCACGTCGATCACGTGAGGAAAGTAAGACAACTTGTACTGCAGAACGTTGCGTTGGTCGAGATGTAGATAGGCAGTTCGAGAACATCACCGTCTACTTGAGGAGCAGTTTCTTCGGATAACAACATGGGAAGTATACAGAATTCCTTTGGAAATTCACCCGAAATTCGATTGCCTCCTAATGCTAAAACAAGGAGCCTCGGAAGAGCCCCCAACTAACTAGGAATCGATTGGGTGATTCTGTTAAAACTCAAAATCAAGACCCCTAGCTTCCTGAGCTTCGATAACCATTGAGTTATTTCACCGTTGAGCTCACAGCTACTCAAATCCAGCATTTGAAGATTTTGGAACCCATTGAAATTAGCCATTGCTTCATCACTTGGAATTTTCTCTCCTATATAAAAACTTGTCGAAAGGAGGAGTACCTTGAGACTTTTGCAGCACCATTAGTATCTTCATTACCCCTGTGATGTTTGTCAATTGGCTGTAGCTGAGAGAGAGGAAGGATAAGGATTCGAGTGAAAGAATCTCGGGCTGTATCTGTCCCTCTAGATTGTTTTTGCTCACTTGAATTGCTTTTAGGGACTTGCATGAGCAGAGACTAGTTGGCAAGAAACCGGTGAAGTAGAGTTATGACCAAGATCAAGTATTGGTTTGTTTAGTAAGATTGGAGAAGTTAAGTGTGGAAATGTTTTCTTTGAAAAGGTGGAGAGCCCTTTAGACTGTTGAATTGAAGGAACAGGAGTCGTAATTTGGACAGCTTACCAATGTTAATTTACAGGGAGAAAACCGCTCTATCCGTTGGACTGGAGGGCAAGGATTGCGAGGTTGGTGAGGTTGAGAATTATTTCGCACCGTGTATTGAATTGTGAGGCAATGCAATTTCTTCAAGTGTGGTAGCATTGTAGATGTCATCCGGGAGTAAGAGGTTGTTGTAACCAGCGCGAAACACATGCAATTTGGAACACGCACCTAGTCCATGAGAAATATTGCCACTACATTTATTTAGGGAGAAATCAAATAGTCTAGTTGAGGGAGACAAAGAAGACAAATAGAGGACGGGATAGACCCCGAGAAGGTGTTCTTGACGTTGAAACTAGTCAAATTCGAAACACGTCTGAAGAATAAGGATCAAATTTCTCCATGGAAGTGATTGCTGGACAAATCAACAATCTGTACATTTCTTGGCAGCTGAGAAGATGAGAGTTCTCTGGAGAGAAGGTAATAACTCAAATCGAGGATCTCAAGGGGATTCAAGGACAAGATTGTTTAAATTCTTGAGAAATTAAATCTCAGCCTGCAAGTGAATTTCCAAGTGACTATGCTCAAAAGTTGGATGCATGTTTAGCCATCCCTACGAGGTTCATTCCCTTTCTGTTTCACTCAGTTGTTAAATTTTGTGTGTGCAGTAGCAACGTGGTTGATAAGCACTAGTCTAAAAATTCCTGCCCAGGCGCTAGGCGTCTGGCCACCGCCCCGGTTAATCTTAGGCGTTTGAAAATTAAGTAAGAGTGCCTACACCTACCAAGTCACCCGCGAAGCCCACCTAGGCACCCGCCTAACGAGTGACTCTCACTTAGACATTTATTTATATGTTATATTAATAAATTTAATTAAAGCTAAAAAACCGCTTAGACGCTTATGCGCAAGACCCCTCTGAGCGCCCGATTAGCACCTAACACCTTTTAGAACCTTGTTAATAAGTCCTTTATTTCTCAGCACACAAAGCTATCTTTAATATCAGAGAGAAATTGGAAATATGCATATCGCCATGACGTGCTTAAAGCTAAAGGGCCACAAACTCCCCAAAATCCTACAATGAAACCAAGAGTCACTGAAATATCAAGCCATGGAATTTCATTATCACTTGTATTCATCTGTTGGCATTTGTTTGGAAGCGGGGAACCGCAAAGTCCTGGGTTGCCCTCATAGGCAGTGGCATCAAAGCCTTGGAGCTGTGTGCCTAACGGTATTTGTCCTTGGAGGTTATTGTATGCAACAATAAATGTAGACAAGAAATGGAGATTTGATAGTGATGATGGGATTCCGCCCGATAGATGGTTTCTTGAGTTTGTGAGCTTAGATAACTGGTCCGGAATGCTGCCAACAATGTTGTTGATGCTGAGATCTAGCTGGTGAAGGTTTTGCAACCGCCCTATCTCAATGGGAATGTTGCCACTTAGACTGTTATTTCGGATGTCAATAGCTGGCGGCAAGTTGGACAAAAAGTTGTATTGCAGAGATGCGTCAGATTTATTCTTGCGATACGTGTAGACAGGTAGTTCGACATCACCACTATCTGTCTGAGCGGAAGGCTTCTCGGATACAAGAGCTTGTAGTGAGAAAAGCTCCTTTGGAATTCCCCCCGAAAGTGAGTTGTATGCCAAGTTTATGAAGAAAAGACTAGGAAGACTTCCCAACCAAGGAGGTATTGAGCCTGTGAGTCTGTTAAAAGACAAATCAAGGACTTCGAGTTTCTTGAGGCTTGACATCCACACCGGAATATGACCTCTAAGTTGGCAGTTCGCTAAGCCAAAAAGGCGGAGACTTTGAAACCCAGAACCAATCTTTGCATCACCATCCGTCAGTTCTTCACCTAGAAAACTTTTTGTAAGTACGATCACCGTGAGACTTTCCAAACGCATCAATATATGTATAGCGCCGGTGACATTGGTGAGTCTGTTCCTACCAAGCGAGAGGAAGGATAGGTATTTCAACGAAACAATCTCGGGTTGTATTTGTCCCTCTAGATCATTACCGCTCAGGCGAACTGCTTTCAGATACTTGCATGAGTAAAGGCTTTTTGGCATGGCGCCAGAGAAGTCATTACTCACGAGATCAAGTTTGATAAGTTGATCAAGTTTGGAAAAATTTAGCTCCGAGATATTTCCATCCAAACGGTTGAATCCGAGATTGAGTTCGATAAGGTTGGTGCAATTCATCAAAGATGGGGCAGAGGACCTTCAAGATTGTTGAGATGAAGGAGCATGAGTTTTAATTTGGAGAGCTTCCCGATGTGGAGAGGAAGTGCGCCACTCAAATGATTGAAGTAGATCTCTAGGATTGTCAGGCTGGTGAGGTTGACAATGTTGTCACTAATGTGACCGAAAAGCTGATTGGAAGGTAACGAAAATTCATGAAGAGCCTGAGCTTTGTAGAGATCACTAGGAAGAGTTCCAGAGAGAGTATTGAAGCCCGCACGAAAGATTTCCAATTTCGAACAGTTTCCTAGTCCGAGAGGAATTGAACCATTGAAATTGTTGTTGGAGAAATCCAAGACTCTAATCGAAGAGGAACGAAGGCAGATAGAGGAAGGTATTTGGCCTGTGAAATGATTTTTGCTGACATTCAAACTGCTCAAATTCCAGGCATGCTGGAGGAATGAAGAAGGAATTGTAGCATTGAATTGATTGTTCGACAAATCCACTATTTGAATGTAACTAGATGATAGAAACAAAGGTAAATCTCCGGAGAGATGGTTATAGCTCAAATCAAGGATTTCAAGGCGACTCAAGGACAAGAAGAGTCCAGCTTCCAGAGGACCGGAAAGCAGATTGTGGGAGAGATTGAGGTGCGAAAGATGTGTGAGGCTTCCAAGAGAGCGAGAAATGCTTCCTTGGAGCCGCTTAGAGGGCAATGAAACATGTGTTACCCTACCATCGGCATCACATGTTACAACCACCCCCAAAATATTTGGAATTTACTATCTTTAACCCTAGGACGCCACGTGTCGCTCATCAAACCCTCTTTCTTTTTTTTTTCTTTTCCCTGTCCCTCACCCCCGTGACTCTTCTTCCCTGTCTCTCTCTTTCCCGAAGCTCTCTTCCTCTCAACTCTCCCGTGCATCTCTCTCTCTCTCTCTCTAGCTCGTATCTTTCTCTTCCCTGGACTCACGAGGGATCCTAGCACCCCAGTAGACTCTCTACGACGCCAGAGATCCCTGCCCTGCAACTCGACGGCCATGGAGCAAAGCTCCGGCGGCTTCTCTTCATTTTTTCCGTCGGGTAAGCCTCTAATCTCTCACTCTAGTACCTAGCTTGAAGTTCAGTGGTGATTTAGAAGCTTGAACCTTACCTTTTTACGTAGGTTTTTGCTTCGGAACAGTCGTGGGTGAGCACACCCACTTTTCCGGTGATCCCGTGCACCCCGAGAGCTTTCCCGGTCACCTCCGACCGAGTTACGACGTTTGGAAGGTATAAATCTCTTCCTCTCTCCTTGTACTTCACGTTCGTACTTAGATCGGAGCTCGAAACCCCAGTTTTCAGGTGACCGGAGCTGTAGCAGCTCCGGCCTTCTTCTTCCCCGCGCCAGGCCGTCCGGCCTTCTCCCATTTCCTTTCCCACGGGCCTCCAGCCCGTTTTGTTTAAGCCCAGTACCCTAACCCATTTAATTTTTAATTTTAGTTATTTAAATTTTGAGCCCAAAGGGCTCGGGCCCTAGTTTTAATCGGCTTGGGCCGGTTTTGTCCTAAGGGCTTAAAGCCCTGTTTTCTGTTAGTAAGGCCTAAGGGCATTGGGCCCGTGCTGGGTGTGTGTGTGTTTGGTTAAATTATATGTTTGGGCTTAATGCCCAAACATCTTTCCATCCCTTATTATTTCTAAAGCCCTAGGTTCCCTAAACCCAATTCCCTTATTTTATTAGTTTAGCCTAATATTTTAGAAAATCCTTTTTATTTAATTATTATATTCTTGTTCTTAGGTAATATTGCTAGTGGAGAAATTCTATATCCTTATTCGCACGACTCTTCTGCTAAGGAATATTTGTGAGTGGACCCCTTCTAAAATTTCATGATTTTATAATTTAGTTTCGTAAATGATTAGCATGCCTACAGAAATTACGAATTGATTTATGTTAAGCCTGTTTATGAAATATATTGATTATCGTCTCGTGTTTTGGTGAGGAATTAATTGTTAGCCTATATTGAGCTATATTTTAATATATTGTATTTTCTATAAAAACCATGATCTGGTAGACTATCTGATAGGTGACGATAGGATGCTAGAACATGATTTTGAACCCTCTTTATAGCGTAGACGATATTCGGTAACCTATGCTATGAAGTGGTATTTATGAGAGATATAAATATTTGTGCGCACCTAGTAGACACTATGCCGCCTGGGGCGAGGATCTGGTGTTGGCATGTAGGCCGGGAGAAAATAATCCCTAGCGAAAGGCTGAGGGACACGGAGACAGGCATTGGGCCGGGAGGGAGTTATCTCTGGCTACGGGCACAGAGACTGAGGTGCAGGCATTGGGCCGGGAGTTATATTTATTCAGTGATCTTTCTAGCAGCACATCGCGTTTATGAGACGATTTATGATACATTTAATGTTCTGATTTCTGCGATGATTTTCCGCTATATATATGGCTTTTGAGATATATTTTTGGCATGCTAGAATTTCTATTAAATCCATTACTTATTATGCTAGTAGTTTTCATTATTAAACTTTGGGGGTTAGTATCTTGATAACTGTTTTATTATTATCGTACATATGAATTTGGTCCACTCACCTTTGTTTTTGCGCCCCCATTCAGGTCATAGTAACGAGGACTACGACTGGACGTACGAGGCATTCCCCTACCAGTAGCCCTTTATCACTCACCTGTGTGACATCTTGTAATGTTCTTTCTTTTGTAGAAATCTGGTGTTAGACTATGTCTAGTTCATTCTAGACGTTTCCTTGATTGTGGTTAATTACTCTTAAATTCTGATGTTAGTCCTGAATAATTTCTTCTAATCATTACTCTTATAATCAATTAATGGCTTCGTCACCTTGGGTGTCGGCCAGCACGTGTCTATCTTGATATTCCAAAAGAATATCAGGGTCGGGGCGTGTCATCACAAGCTAGAAAAGAAACAAAGGGAAGAAGGTAATTAGGTGATGGTTTGGATTCTTGTGAGCGATGTTTGAGTTTTGAAGTCTTTGCTTTCCACTTATATAGAAAAGAAACAAACCTGCAGAACACGGGACGTCACTAATGGAGGGTCTAATCACGGGTTGGCAACTTGGCAGCAACGTATTTGAAGGTTTACATTGACTTTGGCGTTGTGCTTTTTGGAAGGGACCCGGCTTCTCTGCCCCTTTCATTTCTTATACCCTTTCATTCCCTTCTATTTTGTACGATCACAGTTAAAGCACGTTAACATTTTATATTAATTTCTTTATAGAGATAATAAGACAAAAAATAATAGTAATATAAAATATTAACGTGACTTAACAGTGACCGCACAAATAAGAGGGAATGTGAGTGTATAGAAAGTGGGAGGGCAGAAAAGCCATGTACTTTTGGAAGAGCTAAAACAAATTTTAGTTTTGAAGATGATTGCTTGGATATATTTTTTTCAAAAGGTCAGTTTTTTGAGATTGGCAAGAGAAATGATTAATTTTTTTTAGTAATGACGATATATTAATCATATACTGATGACTAAAAAAGATAGTTATGAACAAATTGTTCTATAAGAAACAATAAAATTTCTTCATGATAATTGAATATGCAAGTGATTTAGGATTAAATTGAATTTTTGCAAGGATGATCTGTGAATCAAGATTACAAAATAGACGGTTCAGACCGTTAAAGTTCGACGGGAAGTGAGCCCTAAAACTAATCCCATTTTCACCTAAAAAAAGGAATGGCTTTGGATAAAAGGGACCAAGATCCTCTCCTGAGCAGATGGAGAGGATCCTCCTGACCAGACCCATCAGGCCGTTCATTTTTTATCTAACGGCTACAAACAGGGGATCCCTCTAAAGTTATAATAATTATAGTCGTTGGATAAAAAATAAATGGCCCGATGGGCCTATATATGTATATGTATATGTACTATCTATGTATGTATGTAATGTGGTTTTGTCTGCTATTTCCCAATATCTTCTATCGTGTAAAGATCTTTTATTAGTCTGCGGATTTGAAGTGGTTTGGTTTGACTTCAGACTTTAGGAGTAAACAGCAAACAAAAGACTTCAAATAGTCACTAACGGTTGGTTTGGTATTGCTGTGCTTTGAAAAAAAACTGCTTTTGCTATGTTGTGAGAATAAACAGCTCTGAAATAAAGCAGCAGAGTGTTTGGTAAACTTTTTTGTAAAAGTGCTTTTGAAAAAAAAAAACAGTATTATAATGTTTGATAAACTTTTATGTAAAACAGATGTGAAAAAAGTTGGTTTTTCAAAGCTTGGTTTTGCAGCTTTGTGTTTTTGACTTTTTTTCACCCAAAACTGTGAAAAAAAGCTGAAACTGAATGTTTACTAGCCACTTTTTTTTCAGAATCACTTTAGTACCAAACCAGGGCTTACACTGACTTCAAAGTGTCCAAACTCCAAATGCGTTCAGATTACAATTTTTTTCCTTTTTGGATAGAAGCAATAGTGAAGAAGAGGATAATCGAATCTCGGACTCAAGTGCAAAGGTAAATGTTCTTAATTACTTGAGTTTAGAAGTAAAAAGTGTGTGGATATTTCAGGTAGAAATGTTTGTTTGGATGAAGCTTTCATCCAGGAGTCCAAATATCATCTCCATCCAAATAATCCAATTATGAATATTTTAGAAATTCAATTACTAATTTTAGGTGAACCTTGACTCACATATTTTCGGATTCCTCAAAAGCTTGGTAAAAAGCTTTGAGAAAAGTGCAATTCCATTTCTCCTCATTTCGGTCCGGTTTCGTAACCACGCCATATCTATAATTGAAATGGGACGTCACTAATTAATGGAGGGTCTAATCATGGGTTGGCAACGTATTAGAAGGTTTACATTGTCTTTGGACTCGTGCTTTTGGAAGAGTTTAAAGCACTTTAAAATGGTTGTTTGATAAAAGTGCTTTGAATAGAAAGTAGAAACACTTTTAATCACTTGGACAATTTTTTAGATGCAATCAAGTTAAGGAAATTCTATTGAGAGTTATGAACTACCAGATAAATAATTATATTATTAAGAATAAGTAGAAGTGAGTTTCCAAAAAAAAAAAAAAGAATAAGTAGAAGTGAGATGCTCATTAATTAGTTTATTTATAAGTGAATTCTCCATCATTTCACAACGTACAAAGTTACGTACTTGATTTTTCTTTTCTAAATATCGCTTGTATAAAAATGAAGGGGGGGGGGGTTTGATATAGGCTCCTCGTTTTTTATATTTTTTTTAGACTAAACATACACTCCTTTTGAAAATTTGATCAAACATTTTCCTAAAATTTTGGTTATTAATTTCAGTTTTTCACATAAGTTCAATTTTGTTTAGAATTTTAGTTTTTCACGACATCTCCTGGACATTTCGTTTTTTTTTTGCTTTTCCTATTATCCCTATATTTATGCATTTATTATCCATCTCTATGCATTTTTTTTTATTGTTTGTTATAATTTTTACTTTTTTTTTGTGTGTAAATATAGTAGAATATTTATAAAAAAAATTGTTAGATTTTATTATTTAGAAGACCCATCACATAATAAAGATTTGTTTGATTATATAGCTACGTCTAGATACCTATAATATGGACACATTTAGTTTTATAGTGGATTTGATTTTTTGTATTTCTCGGTACATTTGGAATGTAAATGTACCAAAATGGTTATCTGATAGAGACATTTGGTTTTGTGGTACATTTGGGATTTTTTGTTCATTTGGTCTTTTGGTATATTTGGAATCTAAACGTACTAAAAGGGTTATCTGACAATGGGCACATTTGGTTTCTATGTACATTTGAAATCTAAAAGCATCATGATATGATACGAATCACCACGATAGAAACAGTCAATTTAAAATTCAAGTGGCTAAAACAGAAAACAAAAGCGTCATCTTTTTTAAATGGAGACTAGTTGGGGGTATCACTTTACATCGACTTTTAACGATTCAAACTGTCTATTTTTCAGTCTTCATTTATAAATCATTGTTGCAAAAAAAAAAAAAACAAAAAAACAAAAAAAAACAAAAACAATAATCCGAAACTATTTACCAATTTGATTATCATGACGAAAGTTTAATATTTCTTATGACATAGTGTTCATTAATTTTTTTGAACTCAATTAAATGTCTCAAACATTTTCGTTTTGGCATTTTTCAAGGATGATCTTAGTTCTAAAAAAAATATATGATTCGGATTGTTAAGTTCAATGTGAATGAGCCCCAAAACTAGTTCCCATTCAAAAAAAATAATGAAAAATTACTTTCAATACTTGTTTATATAAAACAGAAGAAATGCGCATGCCTCTTCAGCCCCATCTCCAAATACATAAAACGCTTCACAATTCTTATACTTGTTAGTCCAAATCAAATTAATCCAACTTAATTCTTAAAGCTAATCCAATCATCGCTAAAAATGTGAACACAAACGGAGCCCAATCCTCTCTAGATCAGTTGCGAGCTAGGCCTATTGCATTAGACCTCATTTTTAAAAAGAAGAAAAAAAAACCTTCCCAAATAAAACCTCTGTCGACATAACCTCGAAACCTCATCAAATTGTAGACGATGAAGCTGCATTTACATGTTTCTTCCTTAATGTGCTATCTTATGCTCACAAGATAATTGCAATTTTAAACTTTCTGAAAAGAGATTCACATGACCTGTTTGATGAAATTCCTGAACCCTTTTCTTTTGCGTTTTTTTCTTCTTCCAGATTTCCAGATAGTTTTCATGCTTCCAACAATGGCCAATTTTCGGCTTCTGCTCGCGTTGGGATTCGTTCAACAACTTCCGACTTTCAACCCATGCAAACTAGAAGACGTAAGTGAAATCCCAACTTACACTAGTTTTTTTGTTTGTTTTACTTTCGGAAAAAATGCAAACCCAACTTACAGCTGCAGCATTTGTAGGAGCTGCGGCTGGCCATTGTTGGAAATTCTCCCACTAATGCTGTTGTCCTTCACGTCGATCACGTGAGGAAGCAGTTTCTTCGGATAACAATATGGCAGGTGTACAAAGTTCGTTTGGAAATTCACCCGAAATTCGATTGCCTCCTAATGCTAAAACAAGGAGCCTCGGAAGGGCTCCCAACCAACTAGGAATCGACCGGGTGATTCTGTTAGAACAACTCCACCCATGGAGTTTGCTCGGGGGACAGGCTCCAGGAAAGGGCCCGAGGGTCGGTGGGAGGAGGTCCAGCGTTGAAGGGCCCGAGTGAGGGTGGGAGCCCGAGTTGCAGGCCCGTGGAAAATTGACAGGCCTGTTGCGCGAGTGGGGAGGCGTCAGGCTGATGCAAGGGAGAAAAAAAAAACCATTTTTTGTGTCAGGCTGGGTCTGGCCTTTTTAATTTTTTTTTAGGGACACTTTGGATGCGGTCCTTAGCTATCAAAATTCTTTGATTGAAACCTTGTTAGTTTTTAGTTTTTGATTGAGGTCCCTAACATTAATGTAATAATGTAAGTTACTATATTTTTTAAATTAAAAATTAAAAATTGAAATTTGTAATTGTTTATATTAATGAGATTTTAAATAAAACCCATAATTTATGGGATTAAAAATAATAAAATATAAATTATACTCTCTATTATATTGTGTGTGTGTGTGTACATATATGTATGGGTACATTAACCAAAATTATTGTACCAAAACATGGATACATTCTCAAATCAACGAAAAAGAATGTACCCATATAAGTTTAAACATGGATTAAAAAATTTCAATGAATTTTATATTAAAAAAAGGGTACATTTTACATATAACAAATTGATATATTTGAGAATGGGTAAATTTAAGATTAAAAAAATTGAAAAATTATATGAATGGGTACATTTAAGATAAAAAATTTGAGAATCTTTTTACATATATAAAAAAAACTAATAGGTAGAAACTTAATTTTTTATTATTTTGGAAATGTTTGAATTGAAAATTAATTAGAAGTTTAATAGAGGTGTGAGTATTAAACCCTAAATTAATTACTAATTTTTATATTAAAAAATTATATAATAAACATGTAAATTCATTATCACATTAATGCTAGGGACTTGAATCAAAATTTGAGAACTAATAAGGTCTTAGTCAATGAACAGTAAGAAATAAGGACCGGATACTAAGTTTTCCTTTTTTTTATCTATATGCATTATTTTCACTTTTTCTATGATAGGTGTTGCATTACAGGAAGAAAAAAAAACCATTTTTTGTTTTCATCATTACTTTCTTGGCAAAAGAATTAAAGATATTATTTTTAGATAAAATGACACGTGGCGCAACGATAACGATTTAAAAAATCTTATCCGAAATTACAAATAATTTTATTTTGTATTATTTAAACAAACAAAAAAAACTAATATTTTATTGCCTATTGCCAAGGGGGAGGGCTCCAAGGGTGGAGATGTAAATGGCAATTACTGTTCATTAATGGTAGTTACTATTCATTAAAGGCAATTATTGTTCAATAGGGTGGATTCAATAGTGGATTACCAGGGGGAAGGGCTCCATAGGTGGAGTTGCTCTTAAAACTCAAAATCAAGACCCCTAGCTTCCTGAGCTACGGTAACCATTGAGGTGTTTCGCCGTTGAGCTGACAGCTACTCAAATCCAACATTTGAAGATTTTGGAACCCATTGAAATTTAGCCATTGCTCCGTCACTTGGAATTTTCTCTTCTAGATAAAAACTTGTCGAAAGGAGGAGTACCTGTTCGTCGCAGGAATTTCCGTCGGGGATGACTTCCTGGCAAACGAGCACACAGCTCCCCTGGGAGGTCGGCGCCGGTTGAGGGCTGCTGCCGGGCTTCTGCTTTCTTATCGGGCTTAGTCGGGCAAGTCTTGTTGGGCAGGACTCTTCGGGCAAGGCTCGTCGGGCAATGCTGAAAGAGAAGGACAAAGTTAATTTGAAAGGTGCCTTTGTGGGGCCTTAGGTATAGGCCTTGAGGCTCACAATCAAGATTAACTTTCGAGGTGCTCAGGCGTGCCACTGCTATCTTCAGTATGGCAGATGTAGAATAGATATCAAGTTTTAGTTGTAAACATGCATATGCCCGAGAAACCGTGTTAGATATAACATGTGCCTTTGTGGGGCCTTAGGTGTAGGCCTTGAGGCTTCCTGTCAATCTAAACTAGTACTTGAACATAGCATATTTGGTCTTCATGGTTGCGAGAATCTTGTCACTATTATATTTCTGATTACCCGAGTCCGAGAAGTAGAACGAACCCAAATAAATGCCTTTGTGGGGCCTTAGGTGTAGGCCTTGAGGCTTCCCATTAGAGTTTGTTCCTGTGCTCGGACAGGTTAAACCGCGAAGTAGAATGAATCCAAATAGGTGCCTTTGTGGGGCCTTAGGTGTAGGCCTTGAGGCTTCCTATCAGAATCCATTCCATACTTATGCATTCTATGATAATCATGACATAATAGAAACAAAATTAGGAGGTAGGTCGATTACTTGCGCCCCAAGTAACTTCAGACTTCTCGTTTATCAAGGATTGTTGTGGATGGATTAAGTCCACATAAAGTTCTTTTTTATGCCTTGAGGCCAAAGACTTTTAAACTGATCAGATTTACATGCCCGTAGGCTTAGGACTTAGATCTGATTTGAACACTGAAGATATATTCAAATCGGATTCAAGTACTGAGGAAGCCTTTTCATCATGATTTTGCTAGAAACAACTTGTATATAACTGAAAATATACAACATATTACTAGGTTTTTAAAGAAAGAAAAGACAAAGACAGAGCAAAGACGGTCGGGCAAGATTAAACCTTATCAGTTAAGGCTGATCTTCTTGCAGGTCCCTATCTTTGTGGCTTTGTCAAAGGTCTGAAAGCTTTAGAGGGAGAGAGGGAGAGGATACAAAAGTGAATCGATACTACAACAAGTTTGAACAAGGTAGCAGAGCTATTACAGAGGTTGGAAGAGAAGATTATCCCGCGGGGGATAAAGGTTTATCCCGAATGGGATGAAGGCTTGGGCTGACTACAGCTTCGTTTGAAGGCAAATCTGGCTTTGAGCAGAGTTTTGGCTTGTATTTGTTTGTTTGATTGAGTGTCCTTAATCCTGTCTTTTCTTCCTCCTTTTATAGACGACTCGGTTTGGCTTCCTGTAGCAACAGTTTTGCCCGAATGTGACTTGAGGGTGGTGACTCATCAGTTTATTACATGAAATGCCACCATAAAGTACTTTTATTGGGCTGTGCAGTCTGATCAGCCTACACCACTTGGTCCTTGGGTAGGTAAGCAAGTGGCCCTTTTTAGTTTTAACCCAAACAGTACCTTGAGACTTTTGCAGCACCATTATTATCTTCATTGCCCCTGTGATGTTTTTCAATCGGCTGTAGCTGAGAGAGAGAGGAAGGACAAGGATTCGAGTGAAAGAATCTCAGGTTGTATCTGTCCCTCTAAATTGTTTTTGCTCACTTGAATTGCTTTTAGGGACTTGCATGAGCAGAGACTTGTTGGCAGAAACCGGTAAAGTAGAGTTATGACCAAGATAATTAAAGTATTGGTTTGTTTAGTAAGATTGGAGAAGTTAAGTGTGGAGATGTTTCCTTTGAAAAGGTTGATTCTGCTATTCAGTTTGATAAGGTTTGTGCAGTTCATCAAAGACGGGGCAGAGAGCCTTTTAGACTGTTGAATTGAATGAACGGGAGTGGTAAATTTGGACAGTACCAATGTTAATTTACAGGGAGAAAACCGCTCTATCTGTTGGACTGGAGGTCAAGGATTGCGAGGTTGGTGAGGTTGACAATTATTTTGCACCGTGTAGTGAATTGCGAGGCAATGCAATTTCTTGAAGTGTGGTAACCAGTGCGAAACATGTACAGTTTGGAACATGCACCTAGTCCACGAGAAATATTGCCACTAAATTTATTTAGGGAGAAATCAAATAGTCTAGTGGAGGGAGACAAAGAAGACAAATAAAGGACATGATAGACCCCGAGAAGGTGTTCTTGAGGTTGAAACCAGTCAAATTCGAAGCACGTCTAAAGAATAAGGATGAAATTTCTCCATGGAAGTGATTGCTGGACAAAAATCAACAATCTGTACATTTCTTTGCAGCTGAGAAAATAAGAGTTCTCCGGAGAGAAGGTTATAGCTCTAATCGAGGAACTCAAGGCGATTCAAGGACAAGAAGAGTCTGGCTTCTAGTGAACCATAAGGTGAGTTGTGGGAGAGATTGAGGTGTGTGAGATGCGTGAGATTTCCAAGTGATGAGGGAGAAATGACACCCCCATTGAGGCCTTTTGATGGTAACTGATATCGCGTCATCTGACGGTCCTGATCACAAGTGATGCGTTCCCACTGGCAACAGTCAACTGAAGTAATAGTCCAGTTCAATGAAGGAGAAGACAGGGAGCGATAGAAGGTCGTGAGAGCCCTGCGTTGGCTTGGATCACAAGCATCATTAGTAGATATAATGGAATAGAATAAGAGGATGAAGAGGAAGCCATGAGAGATTGAATGATCCATCTTAGATTAAGATTTCTCACAGGTTTGTTTCTATCTAATACTCGTACACGCGTATAAATATACATCAATTTGTGCGGTATATACATCTTTTGGAAGCCATGACAGCTACATATGAACATTTTTAAGTTGCAACTTGCAAACTTTTCTATGGATCAGTATATACATATATATATAGACACATATAAATATGTATGTATGTATGTCTGTAATATGGTTTTCTCTGCAAATTCCCAATATCTTCAAGGTCGTGTAAAGATTCTTTTATGTGTTAGTCTATGGGTTTCAAGTGGTTTGGTTTGGATTTCAAGGAGTAAACAACAAACAAATGACTTCAAAGAGTCACTTACATTGACTTCAAAGTGCCCAAATGCATTTTGAGGACAATTCCAAGGCATTTGCGTATGAATTTAGTTAGGAAAGTTGGATGCATGTTTAGCTCGGTTGTTATATTGTTGAAACACTCATTACATGATTGTTCCACATGTTTTCAATATGCTCTAATACTTTATAATCTATACGTCATTTTATCTTACAATTTATGTATCTCAATACAATTATATATATGTTGAAGTAAACATTTATTTATATGTTACATAATAAATTTGAATACAATTAAAAAAACCGCCAAGATGCCTAGGCGCTATACCCCTACCCTCCACCTGACTAGTTCCTGAAAAAGAACCTTGTATAAAAAAATTGCACTTGATCAGCACACAAAACGATCTTTAACATCAGAGAGAAATTGGAAATACACACATCTCCATGACGCGTTGAAAACTAGAGGGCCACAAACTCCCCAAAATCCTAGAATGAAACCAACGGCCACTGAAATATGAAGCCATGGAATTTCATTCCCATTGTCATGTTCATCTTCCATGTTCTTAGTTGCATCATCACTTGTATTCATCTGTTGGCATTTGTTTGGAAGCGGGAAACCGCAAAGTCCTGGGTTGCCCTCATATGCAGTGGCATCAAAGCCTTGGAGCTGTGTGCCTAACGGTACTTGTCCTTGGAGGTTATTGTATGCAACACTAAATGAACCTAAGAAATGAAGACTTGATAGTGAAGGTGGGATTCCGCCTGACAGATGGTTTCTTGAGAGGTCTAATCTCTCCAAGTTTGTGAGCTTAGATACTTGGTCCGGAATGCTGCCAACGATGCTGTTGATGCTGAGATTCAGCTCGTGAAGGTTTCGCAACTGGCCTATCTCAATGGGAATGTTACCACTTAGATTGTTATTTTGGATGTAAATACTTGGCCGCACGTTGGACAGATAGTTGTACTGCAGAGCTGCGACAGTTTCATTCGTGTGTTGATCGTATATAGGTAGTTCAACATCACCACCATCCATTTGAGCAGAAGGCTTCTTAGACACAAGAGCTTGAAGTGAGAAAAGCTCCTTTGGAAGCCCCCCCGAAAGCAAGTTGTTGTTCAAGCTTATGAAGAAAAGACTAGGAAGACTTCCCAACCATGGAGGCATTGAGCCTGTGAGTCTGTTAGAAGACAAATCAAGGACTTTGAGTTTCTTGAGCTTTGACATCCACACTGGAATATGACCTCTAAGTTGGCAGTCCGCTAAGCCAAAAAGGCGGAGATTTTGAAACCCAGAACCAATCATTGCATCACCATCCGGTAGTTCTTCACCTAGAAAACTATTTGAAAGCAAGACCACCCTGAGACTTTCCAAACGCATCAATATATGTATAGCGCCGGTGACATTGGTGAGTCTGTTCCTACCAAGCGAAAGGAAGGATAGGTATTTCAACGAAACAATCTCGGGTTGTATTTGTCCCTCTAGATCATTACCGCTCAGACGAACTGCTTTCAGATACTTGCATGAGTAAATGCTTTTTGGCATGGTGCCGGAGAAGCGATTACTCACGAGATCAAGTTTGATAAGTTGATCAAGTTTGGAAAAACTTAGCTCCGAGATATTTCCATCCAAACGGTTGAATCCAAGATTGAGTTCAATAAGGTTTGTGCAATTCATCAAAGATGGGGGCAGAGGACCTTCAAGATTGTTGAGATGAAGAAGCATGAGTTTTAATTTGGAGAGCTTCCCGATGTGGAGAGGAAGCGCGCCACTCAAATGATTGAAGTAGATCTCTAGGATTGTGAGGCTGGTGAGGTTGACAATGTTGTCACTAATGTGACCGAAAAGCTGATTGGAAGGTAACGAAATTTCATGAAGTGCCTGAGCTTTGTAGAGATCACTAGGAAGAGTTCCAGAGAGAGTATTGAAGCCCGCACGAAAGGTTTCCAATTTTGAACAATTTCCTAGTCCAAGAGGAATTGAACCATTGAAATCGTTGTTGGAGAAATCCAAGACTCCAATCGAAGAGGAATGAAGACAAATAGAGGAAGGTATTTGGCCTGTAAAATGATTTTTGCTGACATTCAAACTGCTCAAATTCCTCGCATGCTGGAGGAATGAAGAAGGAATTCTACCGTTGAATTGATTGTTCGACAAATCCACTATTTGAATGTAACTAGATGATAGAAACAAAGGTAATTCTCCGGAGAGAAGGTTATAGCTCAAATCAAGGATTCCAAGCCGACTCCAAGACAAGAAGAGCCCAGTTTCCAGGGTACCGGAAAGCAGATTGTGGGAGAGATTGAGGAACGAAAGATAAGTGAGGCTTCCAAGAGAGCGAGAAACGCTTCCTTGGAGCCGCTTAGAGGGCAATGAAACACGTGTTACCCTACCGTCGGCATCACAAGCGATGCCTTCCCAGTGACAACAATCACTCGAAGACCAATTTAAACGAGAAGAAGATGTATCGAAAGATGACAAAAGAGAGTTGTGATCTGCTTCCTTGCAAGCATGGTTTGTAGAAATGAAAGTGGACGACAAAAAAAACAGGAAGAGGACTCCATAAGGTATTACGCGACTAGCTTCCGGCATGATGTTTTTCGCTATGTCTGCACTGGAATTATAATGCTCACATCGTTTCGGGGGTATATATATGCACTCCTTTGTTTGGAGCAAAGCAGGTAGAAATTGTTGGAAAATATTAGTGTTTAGGTTTACTTTAATGTTTGGTTTTCTGGGCTTAGCCCGTTAGCATTAGGGTTTAGGGTTAGTTTATTATAAATAGAGTGCTTTGTTATTCATTAGAAATATGTTATTCACAATGTAGCTTGTTAGGGTTTTTGTAGCCGTTTCGGCATTCAATTTGTTTAATAATATTTCTATTATTTTGTTAGTCTCGTTCGTTGCGCACTCTGATATTCAACTTGGTATCAGAGCAGGTTTCATCCTTCGGGATTTAATCTGTTTTGGGTTGGTATTCGTTTGCTTGTGTCCATTTTCGTTAGATTGTCTAGTTGTTTTTTACAGTTTGCAAGGAAAAACAGTGTGTTAATTTTTTCAGTTGTGTTGACGGCCTGCTGTTTCGCCGCTGCCGTCGTCGACCACCACCCTTTGCCAGACCCACTTGAACAATCCACACCTGACCCATCTCTGTCAAGCCGTACCAGATCCTTTTGCACCACTTTGATCCGCACCTATTAAACCTGCATCTCGCTCGCCTCGAACCAGCCTCGCCACCTGCTTGAATCTCCCGCGCCGACCCATCACCTGCAACTCAGTCCTAAATCTCTCCGTCCTCGCTGCACTTGCTCGCACCCACCAAGCACCAGCACCGACAAAACCATACATGCTCCATTCGAACCAGACCACCAGCCATCCTCGTACTTTGCACACCTCCATTTGAATCTGCTGCACTCCTTGTACCCGCATCCTCGCCGCTGCTTGAACCGCTGCACTACTTCCGCAAGCCCAGACGACATGACTTGCTTCCTATTGCTAGAATCACCGAAGCCCGTATTTGCACTTTTGCTTGTTTTGCACGAATTGAGCATGGAAAAGGGTTAAAAAAAAAAGGAAAAAAAAAAAGGTATGGAGCCCACGATCCGTTGGCCATTAACAATTTGTTTGAAGTAATAGTAATTTGTTTGTTCGTTCCTTGCTACAATTGAGATATGGAAATCTCGTCCGTTTAGTGACGAGTTCTTTCTATATTCTCAACACTAGCCAATTTGAACCAGAATTAGTTTGTCAGCAAGAATCAAGAATAGGTTTGCCAGTCAAGTCAATAATCAAGTCAAGTTAAGTCAAGAATCAAGAATAAAGTCAAGTCAAGTCAAGAATCAAGTCTAGTCAAGTCAAGTTTGCATACCTGCCTGTCTGTTTGTCCGCGTTGCGGAGCCTGCCTGTCTGCCTGTCCGCGTTGCGGAGCCTGCCTGTCTGCCTGTCCGTCTAACGGAGCCAGTCCGCATCTGCTTGTTTGCAAACCCATGTCGTATACCGCCATGAGTTTGACGGGGGGTGTTGGAAAATATTAGTGTTTAGGTTTACTTTAATGTTTGGTTTTCTGGGCTTAGCCCGTTAGCATTAGGGTTTAGGGTTAGTTTATTATAAATAGAGTGCTTTGTTATTCATTAGAAATATGTTATTCACAATGTAGCTTGTTAGGGTTTTTGTAGCCGTTTCGGCATTCAATTTGTTTAATAATATTTATATTATTTTGTTAGTCTCGTTCGTTGCGCACTCTGATATTCAACTGAAATTAACAAAGGGAAGAAGGTAATTAGGTGATGGTTCGAATTCTTGTGCGCAATGTTTGAGTTTTGAAGTCTTCGCTTTCCACTTATATAGAAAAGAAACAAACCTGCACAACACGGGACGTCACTAATGGAGGGTCTGATCACGGGTTGGCAACTTGGCGGCAACGTATTAGAAGGTTTACATTGACTTTGTCGTCGTGCTTTTTGGAAGAGCTACGTATTAGAAGATTGACATTGACTCTGTCGTAGTGCTTTTTGGAAGAGCTACGTATTAGAAGGTTTACATTGACTTTGGAGTCGTGCTTTTTGGAAGAGCTAGTAAAACAAATTGTAGTTTTGAAAATGATTGTTTGGAATTTGTTTTTAAAAGATCAGTTTTTTGAAATTTGACAGGAGAAATGATTAATTTTTTTTTAGTAATGACGATATATTAATCATATACTGATGATTGAAAAAGAGAGTTATGAACTAATAGATGAATAATTATATAGTTAGTGTAGAGAGGGGTTTCCTTAATACTCAAATGTACATGAGTGCAAGATTTCTGCACGAGTTTTTTTCCCTTCACCATCCTATACTAATGACAACATAAATTACAAATAAATTACATAACGGAATGTGGTTACAAAGAACTTATAACAAAATAAACTACGAACAAATTACATAACGAAAAGTAGTTACAATGATCACATTCAATAGATGATTAAGATGGTAACTCCCTAACATTCCCTCGCAAACTTGACGCCAGTGAGTAGACAAGTTTGGAAATTAGCCGATGAAACTGATCCAAACGAAGACCTTTGGTGAAGACATCCACAAGTTGTTGTGTGGAAGGAATAAACTGAACGCGATGACTACGAGTTGCAACTTGTTCTTGAAAAAAAATGATAATCAATACCAATATATTCGGTTCGAGAATGAAAAACCGGATTGGCTGCCATCTAAGTGGCAGAAAGATTGTCATAATTAAGAATAATCGGTGTAGAAAGAGGAAACCGAATTTCTAGTAAAAGGCCTTGGATCCAAACAGTGTCAGTATAAGCATATGCAATGGCATGATATTTGGCCTCAGCAATAGAGCGGGAGATTGTACGTTGTTTCTTAGCACTCCAAGAAATGAGGTTAGGACCCAAGAAAACTGACATGCTCCGATCCCGATATTCCCCGAATACCAGGGTAGGCATGTGCTGGCCGACACCCGAGGATGACGAAAGCCATTTATTTAGTGCAATTGCTAAAAACAAGGGATATATAAGACTTATAAATATAAAAGAATAATGAATATGCATTTAAGCAACATGTTCATAGCATACAACTAACTAGAACACTAAAGGAAATAATATAAAATTAAATGAACAAAGAAGTGGGTCCTACACTGAGAGGACTCGAAGATGCCGATGCAGAAATGCCTGGATGCCGGGATTGTATGTCTCGATTCTAAATCCTGAAGGGGGCGCAAAACAAATATGAGTGAACCAAGTTGATATATATAGTAAAACAATTATCAACATACTAACCCTCAGGTTTTATGAAAACACATATATAATGATAAACATAGGTTTTCCAAAACCTAGCATGCTGTGCAATGTCTCAAATCATAACTTGTATATATAATAACCACTAGTGAATTGTCTGATAATCCCCAGGCCCCATGCCGGCTCCCCATCTCTGAGCAGACAGTTAAAGGAAAATACACTTCAGGCTCCATGTCGACTCCCCGTCCCTGTGATAAATAGCCAGAGGAAACACACTCCAAGCCCTATGCCAACACCAAACCGTAGCCCGGGACAGACCGAAATCTATCCCTACGTCTCGTAGCAACTTTATACAAGTTTATAGTATAAAGTCAACTTTATACTAGGTAAGTACAAAACCATTGAACATATATATATTGAAAAGCAACTTTATAGTATAAAGTCATCCATTATTTATACTATAAAGAGGTGTTCTAAACATGTTTTAAATATCATATCGTCATTCATCAGATATTTTATAAGAACACGGGTTATAGGAAAAATAGTAATAATTCAAAATAATCTCAATAAGCATGCTATCTCATAAAACGTTTCATAAAACGTAATCATCAAATCATGTTTTTCATGTATGCATTTCTATTATTAAAACATGCATTTTAGAAGGGGTCAACTCACAGTACTTCGCTTCCGAAGAGCCACACAACCTATTGAAGAAGGAACGCCATAGATAATTGCACATAAACACTTAAAGGATCCAATTAATAAAACTCTATTATAACAATTGAATCTGGGAAAACGGACGTCGGAAACAGGTTCAGGACGTCGAATTACCCTAAGAAGGGTCCCGATTAAATTTTGTAAACGTCAATAAAATATTCCTAGAATATTCCTTGACGGAATATTTCATGGAATATTCCCCATAAAAGGTTTGGACATGTTAAGGTTAAGGGTTAAGGATAATGGGGGTTAAAGGGTTAGCTTAGGATGCATTGGCCTAAGGCCCTAAAGGAAAAAGGCCTAAAGGTCTTTTGGGTTTTTAAAAAGAAATGGGTTAGGCTTTAAAATAAATGGGTTGGGGTTTTAAGGAGGACGTGCCGAAGGCCCTGATTTAAAATGGCCCAAGGGCCTTTTACATTAAAACAATAAATAAAATAAATAATAAAAAATGAAATGGTTTTGGGTTGGGCTCAGCAGGAAAGGCTCAGAGGCCTTGGGATTTCTATTGCCGGATTCAAAGGAAGGAGAAGGCCGGATTTCGGCCGGAAAGCTATACCAACTTTAAACGGCTATAACTTTGTCAATACTCAACGAAATTGAGTGATTCAAAACAAAAATCATAGTTCTCGAAGAGACGAAGAGAATGGTACCTTGCATGACGTCTAAATCATCGTATTTTGGCCGGAAAATGCCTCGAAATCCACGGAGGTCGTCGGAAACTAGGTAAGATTCAAATGGGTATAACTTCTTCAATACTCAACTAAATTGGATGAAACAAAAAGGAAAGTTGTAGTACTCAGCGAGATGAAGAGATTAATACCTTGCACGCTGGCAAACTTGCTGTGATTTGGCCGGAAATTGGCTCAAAAGCCGTCGGACTCGCCGGAGGTTATTTTCTTGGTTTCGCCGTTCCTCGTAGCGACGGGAGAGAGAGAGAGAAGGCTGATGATGGCGATGCTGAGGATGGTGGTGTTGTCCACCTCGAGCAGGTGGTGTGATGGAGTGCGTGGGTGGGTGCTCACAGTGATAGAGAGGGTGAAATATGAGTGAGTTTCGAGAGAGAGAATGGAGTGTGCAGAGAGAGAAAGAGAGAAGAAAAAAGAAGGGGTCACGGGGGACAAAATCAAGGGGTGGGTCCCTTGGGAACACCAATTAAGATCCAAAAACAATTTTAAAAGCAAGATAATCTTAAACTTAGTGAAAATATAATTTAAATTAGGGGTGGGTGTAACAAAAACACAGTAGCCGGTAGTGGATCGACGAGTGTCAGGACACCCTGCCCAATCGGCGTCTGAGTAAGCAACAAGGAGAGATGAATTTGTAAAACGTTGAAGTAATAAACCATGACCAAGCGCGCCTTTCAGGTAGCGAAGAATACGTTTGACAGCCTCAAAATGTGTATCACTACGAGACTCATGAACTATGAAACATGTTGAATGACACAGCCTATGTTTGGACGAGTGATCATGAGATATTGAAGAGCACCGACAAGTTGTAGATAAGGTGTAGGATTAGCGAGGGGTTTTCCATCTGTGCGAGAAGTAGAATTCCGGGAGGCCATCGGAGTCGAAACTAACTTGCATTCCAGAAGATTACTTTTCTTGAGGAGGTCAATAGTATATTTGTTTTAAGTGAGGCTAACTGATTCAGACAAATGAGACACTTTTACCAAGGAAATAATTCAGGGTGCCCAAGTCTTTAACCTCAAATTCCACACCAAGAGTGTGAATAAAAGCGGAAATATGGGACAGATTACAACCCGTGAGCTCAATGTCGTCAATATATAGTAGCAGAATCATTATTTTAGAACCATCACGTTACACAAACATGGGGGAATTAAAGCAACTTTGTACAAAACCAACACGAAGAAGAAAAATGCTAAACCTATGAAACCACGCACGAGAGGTTTGCTTGAGGCCATAAATACCCTTACGAAGCCGGCAAACAGGATGTGGTCAAAGAGGATTAGTAAAGCTAGGGGGCTGGCACATAAAAACTGTTGGTATATGGTCCAGCCCATGATGAATGTTCTAGATTATTCTAGTAAGCAAATGAGATGGCCGGAGCATGCTAGACAATTCTAGCATGTTATCAAGTTGATGGAAGAAGCTAGAAAGTACTAGCTTCCTTGGTTGCAAATGGAAAGATTCATGCACATGCTAGAGAATTCTAGCAAAGTTCAAGTTGGTGGAAGAGTCTAGAAGAATGGTGAAGATTCCACCAACATACAAGATTAGTGTAGATAATTCTAACTTAGGAAGGTAGTGGAATTATCTAGATATCTCTAGCATGATGTTTCCATGCTTCTTTAAGGTTCCATCCATGCCTATAAAAGGAAAAGGCATCCACACCATTTGTATGAACCAACCAATCAAGAGAGTAGTGAGTAGCAAAGGATCAAGTCCAAAGCTAGAGTTCCACTCCAAGAGTGAGAATGAGAGTGAGAGTGAGAGTGAGAGTGTTCCACTACACATTGTGTGAGTGAAGTTTAGTTCCACTCCAAGAGTGAGAGTGAGAGTGTTCCGCTACACATTGTGTGAGTGAAGTTTAGAAGGATAGAAAATGTGTGTCATACTTTCTTGTATCCATCAAGCCTTGTCTTTGGCTTGGTAAGACTACTCTTCTTGTATTCATCTTTTTCATATAGTGAAGATTGATCATTGTTACGTGGACGTAGGCATAAATTGCCGAACCACATAAATTCTTGGTATCCATTTTCTACTTTACCTTGAGCATTCTCTATCTTGTAGTACCGACATTCCTAACAAGTGGTATCAGAGCCCAGTTGGCTCGTACTACAAGATGGAAGGAAGTGGCACTATGATCAAACTCACCAATTCCAATTGGGTAACATGGAAGCCAAGGATGGAGGACATTCTCTATTGTAAGGATCTGCATGAGCCAATTGAAGGAGATGCCGCCAAGCCCGAGAGCATGTCCGATGCCGAGTGGAAGAAGATGAATCGCAAGGCTATTGGCACAATTAGACAATGGGTGGACGATAGTGTTTTTCACCATGTGTCTAATGAAACCAATGCCCGCGAGTTTTGGACGAAGCTTGAGTCTTTGTTCGAGAAGAAGACCCCAGCCAAGAAAGCCTTCTTGATCAAAGAGCTCATCAATGTGAAGTACAAGGATGGTTTAAATGTAGCAGAACACTTGAACAATTTCCAGAATATCATCAACCAGTTGGCTACTATGAAAATGACGATCGAGGACGAGCTACAAGCGCTCTTGTTACTTGGATCCTTGCCAGACAGTTGGGAGACCTTTGTGGTGAGTATGAGTAACTCTGCTTCTAATGGTGTTCTTACTCTTGATAATGTTAAAAATAGCTTGCTCAATGAAGAAACAAGGAGAAAGACTTCTGGCACAGATAGCAACCAAGTATTTGTCGCAGAGAACCGCGGAAAAAGCAAGAGTAGAGGACCTAGAGATCATGGCAGGAGTCCTTGCCGATCCAAGTCGAGGTTCAGGGGTGCATGCCATCATTGCGGCAAAGAAGGTCACATGAAGAAGCATTGTCGTAAATGGAAAAATGAACAAAGGGATGGAAACAATAATGCAGGTGTTGTGACTTATGGTGAAGAGCTTCTTTAATGCAGACAAGCAATGTTTTTTTGGCAAAGAAGTCTATAATTGCCTTTGCCAATGACGATGGTAGTTCTGATCAGGGGGAGCCTGGTCAAGAGAAGTCTAATCAAGGGGGTCTTGGTTAATGAATAGTTTGATCAATAAGAGTTTGGTCAAGAGGACCAATCCTATTTTCTGGTATTCCTCCCTCATGGACTGGAGGGGGAGATTGTTGGTATGTGGTCCAGCCCATGATGAATGTTCTAGATTATTCTAGTAAGCAACTGAGATGGCCGGAGCATGCTAGACAATTCTAGCATGTTATCAAGTTGATGGAAGTAGCTAGAGAGTACTAGCTTCCTTGGTTGCAAATGGAAAGATCCATGCACATGCTAGAGAATTCTAGCAAAGTTCAAGTTGGTGGAAGAGTCTAGAAGAATGGTGAAGATTCCACCAACATACAAGATTAATGTAGATAATTCTAGCTTAGGAAGGTAGTGGAATTATCTAGATATCTCTAGCATGATGTTTCCATGCTTCTTTAAGGTTCCATCCATGCTTATAAAAGGAGAAGGCATCCACACCATTTGTATGAACCAACCAATCAAGAGAGTAGTGAGTAGCAAATGATCAAGTCCAAAGCTAGAGTTCCACTCCAAGAGTGAGAGTAAGAGTGAGAGTGTTCCACTGCACATTGTGTGAGTGAAGTTTAGAAGGATAGAAAGTGTGTGTCATACTTTCTTGTATCCATCAAGCCTTGTCTTTGGCTTGGTAAGACTACTCTTGTTGTATTCATCTTTTTCATATAGTGAAGATTGATCATTGTTACGTGGACGTAGGCATAAATTGCCGAACCACATAAATTCTTGGTATCCATTTTCTACTTTACCTTGAGCATTCTCTATCTTGTAGTACCGACATTCCTAACAAAAACTTCCTCAGACAAATAACCGTGTAGGAACGCGTTCTTAACATCAATTTGTCAGATTGATCACCCACATGAACGCATTCTTGACATCAAATGTACATGAGTACAAGATTTATACATGAGTTTTTTCCCATCACCATCCTATACTAATGGCAACATAAATTACATAATGAAAAGTGGTTACAAAGAACTTATAACAAAATAAAATACAAATAAATCACATAACGGAAAGTGGTTACAAAGATTGCATTCAATAGATGATTAAGATGGTAACTATCTAACAGTTAAGAATACAAAGTAGAAGTGAGATGATTATTAATTCATTAATTAGTGAGTTCTCCATGATTTAAAAGTCAAGGTTACGTGCTCGATCTTTTACAAAAAAAATTAATACAATTACGCGTAGTAATTAGTTAATACAGAATGACGTGGGCCCACCATGTGTGACCTAATTCACAACTATATTTGTTTTTCTTCGTCTTGACGTTGAAATTGCAAAGATATAATAGATAACACGAAGAATGCTTGAAGTTTTGGACATTGACAATGACATGCCCACTTTCTAAATTGATCTTTTTTCTTCTTAACAGATTGGACACAGTGGTTTACTCAAGGCAACTTCAAGGGAAATTAATGGAGCATTTTGTTCACAGGTGATGCCTTCCCACTGGCAACAATCAACTGAGGTGGTAGTCCAGTTCAATGGCAAGACGGAGAGCGAAAGAAGGTCGTGAGAGCGCTGCGTTCGCTTGGATCGCAAGCATATTTGTATACACGTATACATATACATCTTTGAACAACAAAAAATACATATACATCAAATGTGCATCAACTTGTGCAGTTGCTGCAGTATATACTGTTGGAGTTTTGAGCTTCCTTTGTCCAACATCGGGGAACTCAAGTTCCCTAGAGGTCTTTATATTAGGTTAGTCACCTCTATTTGTCATTACGTATTGGACTACTTGGAATGAGAATTGAGGTTTGGGCTACTAATTATGTGTATTAGGTTTGTGATGATTATATCATAATATTAATAGTAATTAATCAAGACAATGGTGTTGGGGCACTAGGGGCCTAAGAATTAAAAACCATTTTCCAAAGAGTTGTGTGATTTCAGATACATCCAAAAGCTATGAAATAGCCTATATAACTAAATATTGAGTTCCATGGTATCTCATTTTTTTTCGTTAATAAAGAATTAATACTATTTTTGTTATTTTATTTAGGGATGTGTTATCCACACACCCCTTTTTACTTCTCACACACCATTTGTTAATTTCTGTCCGTTGATCTTCTTTAATTCATTCGATCCGACGGTTGAAAATTAGAAGGGTGTGTGAGAAACAAAAAAGGATGTGTGGATATCACACCCCTTTATTTATTTTCTGAATTGTTGTTTTATATGTATATCTTTAGCAAGGAAGAAAATATCGGTAATATCAGAAATATCGGTAGTCCGAAAACACGGAAATATCGATGGAAATATCGGGATAATATCGATATCGATAAAAATTACATGGAAACCACGGAAATTGTAAGAAAAACTTGGAAATTTTTATTTAAACTTTGCAGGATGTTTATTTAGTCAATTATCTATTAGTTTATCACAAAAAATTGGAAGGAAATGCATTACATGATGGATTTAACTGATTTAAGTTGATTATACAGCGAACTGGCAAACACTGTGAGTGAAGAAAATATGTAGTAATTAATGAAAAAAAATTAAATACACCATAATCATTTATATATAATGATTTACTACAACTTTCGAGTAAAACTTATATTTTAGTTTTTAAATCTACCCTAATTCTGAAATACTGCCGCACCCATCATTTCTCTACTACCTTTCTTCCTTCTTCACGTGGGATGTACCTTCCTCATTTTCTATTATTTCTTTCCTTTCCACTCACACACACACACGCACAGACACACCCCACTCCCTCATTTTCTATTATTTCTTTCCCTCATTTTCTATTATTTCTTTCCTTTCCACACACATACACACGCACATACACACCCCACTCCCTCATTTTATATTATTTATTTCCTTTCCACACACATACACACTCACAGACACACCCCACTCCCTCATTTTCTATTATTTATTTCTTTCCTCCACACACAAACCTCATCTCTCGATCCATCTCTCAGATCCTCCTCGTTCGCGTCTCCCTCTGCTCCTCCCTCGCCTTCCTCCTCGTCGAGCCCGTCACCATGTCCCGCGACCTCTACCTCTCCTCCGTCGTCCCCATCGACGCGATCCTCCTCGTCCGCGTCTCCCTCTGCTCCTCCCTCGCCTTCCTCCTCGTCGAGCCCGTCAATATGTCCCGTGACCTCTACCTCTCCTCCGTCGTCCCCATCGGCGCGATCCTTCTCGTCCACGTCTCCCTCTGCTCCTCCCTCGCCTTCCTCTTCGTCGAGCCGTCGCCGTCTACTCCATTGGCGCCGCCTTCAAGCAATGTCGCGATAATATCGCTAATATCGCGATATTATCGCTATTATCGATATTATTTCGATATTTTGACGAAAACCTATTGGATATGTGTAGAAATATCGGACTTCCAAAAAAACGATAATATCGGCGATATTTCGCCGATATTATCGATTTTTTATACCATGATCTTTAGTAAGTCATGACAGCTACACATGAGTTAAGTTGCAACTTGCAAGCTTTTCTATGGAACATATATATATATATATATATATATATATGGGATAGGATCAAGGGACAAACATTTTGACAAATATTTTTACACTTCTTTTAAACCTTTAGATTACAAAACATCCAAAGGTCCATATTCATTCATTAAATGACATGGATGCTTAAGTGGATTTTAACTAATATTAAACATAAAAATAAAATTCAAAAAGCATAAAATATAGAAGGTAATTAAAATTAAAATTAAAAAGGAGAGAGGAAAATAATAAAGAATATAGGATTGTGTTTTTTGCTTACCTAATGGTGATTTTTCTGTAGATATTAAGGGACTTTTGGCAACAATCTCATCCAAGCTTTGCATACGCAATCGGCAAATTAAAAAGAGATTTCATTGTTTTTGTTATTGGTTCAAAGTCTGCAGGTAGTTTGTTTTCATGATTACAACTAGTTAGGGTTTATTCCATTTTTAAAATTTATTTTTAATTTTCCAGAATTTTTTTTTTCAGTTTTAATTTTTGTCATTAATAGTAGTTAAAATCCCTTAAGCATCAATGTCATTTAATGAATGAATATGGACCTTTGGATGTTTTGTAATCTAAAGGTTTAAAAGAAGTGTAAAAATATTTGTCAAAATGTTTGTCCCTTGATCCTATCCCTATATATATATATATATATATATTAGACTAATTTAGTGTAGCATTTGATGTCATATCCCGGTCCAGGTCCCCACCACATCCTAGGCTCGACTCTACCGTAGCACAATATTGTTCGCTTCGGGCCCCGACCATGCCCTCACTGTTTTGTTTCTGGGAACTCACACGAGAACTTTCCAGTGGGTCACCCATCCTGGGAATGCTCTCGCACGAACTTGTTTTACTTTGGAGTTCCGATGGAACCCAAAGCTAGTGAGCTCTCAAAAGGCGTCGTGCTAGGAAGAGGTGGGCATGTACATATAAGACTTAGAGGATTCATTCCCCTGGGTAATGTGGGATGTTACATATGATGTAGTGTTGGACTATTGATAAAAAAATTTAAAAAAATTCTATTTTCTTCAATGTAAATTATTATTTTGCCCTCATTTTGTCAATAGTGTGTATCAAAAGTGAGGACAAAATAGGAAAAAAATGGGAAAAAGTTGACAATGAGGTTCTCTTAATAGTATAGATATGTCGAACTTCAATGGAGATTAGTTGTGAGACCCACAACATATCGAACTTCAATGCTCCGAACCATCTATTTTCAAGTTGGACCTCATAGTCTCATAAGATCATTCTTGCAAAATATTAGCTAAATCAGAAATATTTGAGATATCTAATTAAGTTCAAAAAAAAAATTACGAACATTTTGTTATATAAGAAACAATGAAATTTCTTCATGATAATTGAATAGGCAAATAATTCAGGATTTTTTTGCAAAGATGAACTATGAAACAAGACTATAAAATAGATGGTTTGGACAGTTAAAGTTTGACGAAAAGTGGGCCCTACAACTAGTTCTATTTTCATCCAAAAATAGGAATCGCTTTGGATAATATATATATATATATATATATATATGGGTTTGAAGTGGTTTGGTTTGACTTTAGGCTTTGTATCCGTTTGATAAAAATCCAACGGTCTACAAACGCTGGTCAGGAAGATCCCAACCAGTTGCCTCAGAGAGGATCCAAATCCTTAGAAGTAAACAGCAAACAAAAGACTTCAAAGAGTCATACACTGACTTCAAAGTGGCCAAATGCGTTCAGATTACAATTTTTTTTTTTTTTTTTGCCTTTTTGGATAGAAGCAATAGTGAAGAAGAGGATAATCAAATCTCAGACTCAAGTGCAACGATAAATGTTCTTAATCACTTGAGCTTACAAGTAAAAAATATTTGGGTATTTCAGGTAGAAAAGTTTGTTCAGATGGAGCTTTCATCCCGAAGTCCAAATATCATCTCCATCTAAGTAATCCAATTATGAATAATTTAGAAATTTAATTACTAATTTTAGGGGAACCTTGACTCACATATTTTTTAATTCCTCAAAAGCTTGGTAAAAGCTTTGAGAAAAATGCAATTTTGTTTCTTCCCATTCTAGTCTGGTTTCGTAACCACGCCATATATAAGTGAAATGGGACGTCACTAATGGAGGGTCTAATCATGGGTTGGCAACATATTAGGTTGGGGTGTGATATCCACACACCTCATTTTACTTCTCCCACACCTTTTTGGTTTTCGGCCGTCGGATCGGATGAATTGAAGAAGATCAACAGACATAAATTAATAAGAGATGTGTGATAAGTAAAAAAGTATATGTGAATAGCACACCCTATTAGGTTTACCTTGACTTTGGGCTCGTGCTTTTGGAAGAGTTTAAAGCCCTTTAAAATGGTTGTTTGATAAAAGTGCTTTGAATAGTGTTTGTACCATACTTGACCAATTCTGAAATTATCAAGCACCGGTCAACATTATACCGTCAAAGACCTAGAAAAGTTTCCCTCTAACCAGGAGGCCAATCACAGCGCGACACGTGTCGACATAAGAAGCCAATCATAATGCGACACGTGTCAACATCGGAAGCCAATCACAACACGACACGTGTCAATGTCAGAACAAAGCTAGAAACTCTCTTCTATAAAAGGAGATCATTCTCTGACAATATTTCCTAATATCATTTATACTAAATCATTCACTTGTACTCACTAAAGGAGAGCTTGAACCTATGTACTTGTGTAAACCCTTCACAATTAATGAAAACTCCTCTACTCCGTCGATGTAGCCAATCTAGGTGAACCACGTACATCTTGTGTTTGTTTCCCTGCCTCCATCCATTTACATACTTATCCACACTAGTGACCGGAGCAATCTAGCGAAAGTCACAAACTTAACACTTTCTGTTGTACCAAAGTCCTCACTGATTTTGTGCATCAACAAATAGAGAGTGGAAATACTTTTAATCACTTGGACAATTTTTTAGAGGGTTTTTATCACAAATGATCATTGAAATTAACCTATCCCATCAAGATGATCCTTGAAATTGAAAATCGATGATCAATGTAGTCCCAGAAATTGGATGTTGCAAATCAATGTAGTCTTTCCATCATAACTCCGTTACAAATTTTGTTATGTGTTGATGTGACACATAATTAGGTTCCACAATATAATAAAATATTGCCATGTGGATTAAAAGTATTAAAATAATAAAAAAAAAACTATTTTATATAATTAAAAACAAAAAAAAATAGAAAAAGAACAGTTGTCTTCTTCTTTCCCTCCTACCTAGCGACCCACCATTCTACTCCCCTTGAAAGAAGAGAACAGAAGGCTACACAAGGAGCTGCAAGAGTTAAAATTAATGAAACAAACAGCAGCAACACCTTTTTACATGCAGTTTCCAACTGCCACTCTCACCGGAGCAACCACCCCAGTCCCCAGTCCCCACCCCACCCCACGCCATCGCACATGCGCCACTCCCCTACAGGCTACAGCCTGCACCTCCCGGTGGAGCAACATCGGGAGGTTTCATTTCGAATTACCGTCACCGGCGAACACGAGGACTGCAGGAACAGGGTGCGAAGGTGCCGTTTCAAGGGGAGGACAATGGTGGGTCGCTGGGTAGGAGGGGAAGAAGATGATGAACAATCATCTTCTTCTTCTTTTTCTCCTTGTTTTTGTTTTCAATTATATAAAATAGTTTTTTTTATTATTATTTTAATACTTTTAATCCACGTGGAAATATTTTATTATATTGTGAAATTCAATTATATGTCACATCAGCACATAACATAATTTTTAGCGGAGTTGTGACGAAAGAACTACATTGATTTGCAACATCCAATTTCAGGGACTACATTGATCAATTTTCAATTTCAGGGACCATCTTGATAGGATGGGTCAATTGCAGGGACCATTTGTGATAAAAATCTTTTTTAAGATGCAATCAAGTTAAGGAGATTCTATTGAGAGTTATGAACTAATAGATAAATAATTATATTGTTAAGAATAGGTAGAAGTGAGATGATCATTAATTAGTTTATTTATTAGTGAATTCTCCGTCATTTAACATCATGCAAGGTTATGTGATTGATTTTTCCTCTCTAAATATTGCTTGTATAAAAATGAATGATACAATTAAGCGCAATAATTACTTAATATAAAGTAGGATAAATTTACCATGCATTTTGTTTTTGAGGTTGATTTTGTTCTTCTTAGCAGATTGGACTCAATGGTTTACTTAAGTCATGATCAAAGGAAATTAATGGAGCATTTTGTTTTGTTTTGTTTTTTTTCTTGGGTAAGATGCTTTATTCAAACCACCATGATATGATACGAATTACGATAGAAACAGTCAATCTAAAACCCAAGTGGTTAAAACAAAAAACAAAAACGTCATCTTTTTTAAATGGAGACTAGTTAGGGGTATCACTCTATATTGACTTTTAACGATTCAAACTGTCTTTTTCAGTCATCATTTATAAGTTATCATTGCAAAAAAAAAAAAAAAAATCCGAAACTATTTGCCAATTTGATTGTCATGATGAAATTTTAATATTTCTTACGACATTTTTGCTTTAGCATTTTTCAAGGATGATCTTAGTTGAAAAAATATATGATTTGAATTGTTAAGTTCGATGTGAATGAGCCTCAAAACTAGTTCTCATTTAAAAAAAAATGAAAAATCACTTTGAATAAAGGGCTTGCTTATATAAAACAAAAGAAATGTGCATGCCTCTGCAGCCCTATCTCCAAATGCATAAAACGCAACACAATTTTTATACTTTTTAGTTCAAGCCAAACTAATTCAGCTTAATTCTTGAAGTTAATCTAACCATCACTAAAAAGGTGAACACAAACCTCGAAACATTAGACCACATTTTTAAAAAGGAAAACTAATGAAAATGACTTAAAAACTTTGAGTTTTAACGATAAGGACAAAATAAAGAATTAAGTGAATAGTACCAGGTTTAACTTTTTAGTGTAAAAATTTGGTTTTTCATTAAAGTAAACAATACCGCGAGTTTTTCGTTAAAACTCTCTTAAAAATGAAAACTAATGAAAATAGTTTGAAAACGCAAAAAAAACCATCCCAAATAAAACCTCTTCCGACATAACCTCGAAACATCATCAAATTGTAGACGATGAAGCTGCATTTACATGTTTCTTCCTTAATGTGCTATCTTACGCTCACAAGATAACTGCAATTTTAAACTTTCTGAAAAGAGATTGCACATGAACTGTTTGATGAAATTCCTGAACCGTTTTCTTTGCGTTTTTTTTTTCTTCCAGATTTCCAGATTGTTTTCATGTTTCCAACAGTGGCCAATTTGTAGGATTAGGTGCCATTGTAATACATTTCCTGAACCGCCTCCTCTTGCAAAAGTTGGAGCTCTGCGATTTTCGGCTTCTGCCCGTGTTGGGATTTGTTCAACGACTACTGACTTTCAACCCATGGAAACTAGAAGTGAAAACCGAACTTACATCTGCAGCATTTGTAGGAGCTGCGGCTGGCCATTGTTGGAAATTTTCCCACTAATGCTGTTGTCCTTCACGTCGATCACGTGAGGAAAGTAAGACTACTTGTACTGAGGAACGTTGCATTGGTCGAGATGTAGATAGGCAGTTCGAGAAGATCACGGTCTACTTGAGGAGCACTTTCTTCGGATAACATGGGAAGTGTACGGAGTTCCTTTGGAAATTCACCCGAAATTCGATTGCCTCCTAATGCTAAAACAAGGAGCCTCGGAAGAGCCCCCAACTAACTAGGAATCGATTGGGTGATTCTGTTAAAACTCAAAATCAAGACCCCTAGCTTCCTGAGCTTCGATAACCATTGAGTTATTTCACCGTTGAGCTCACAGCAACTCAAATCTAGCATTTGAAGACTTTGGAACCCATTGAAATTAGCCATTGCTTCATCACTTGGCATTTTCTCTCCTATATAAAAACTTGTCGAAAGGAGGAGTACCTTGAGACTTTTGCAGCACCATTAGTATCTTCATTGCCCCTGTGATGTTTGTCAATCGGCTATAGCTGAGAGAGAGGAAGGACAAGGATTCGAGTGAAAGAATCTCAGGTAGTATCTGTCCCTCTAGATTGTTTTTGCTCACTCGAATTGCTTTTAGGGACTTGCATGAGCAGAAGACTAGTTGGCAAGAAACCGGTGAAGTAGAGTTATGACCAAGATCAAGTATTGGTTTGTTTAGTAAGATTGGAGAAGTTAAGTGTGGAGATGTTTCCTTTGAAATGGTTGATTCTGCAATTCAGTTCGATAAGGTTTGTGCAGTTCATCAAAGATGGGAGCAGAGAGCGTTTTAGACTGTTGAATTGAAGGAACAGGAGTTGTAATTTGGACAGCTTACCAATATTGTTATTTTACAGAGAGAAAACCGGTCTATCCATTGGACTGGAGGTCAAGGATTGCGAGGTTGAAAATTATTTCGCACCGTGTAGTGAATTGCGGGGCAATGCAATTTCTTCTAGTGTGATAGCATTGTAGATGTCATCCGGGAGTAAGAGGCTGTTGTAACTACATTTATTTAGGGAGAAATCAAATAGTCTAGTCGAGGGAGACAAAGAAGACAAGTAGGGGACGGGATAGACCCCGAGAAGGTGTTCTTGATATTGAAACTAGTTAAATTCGAAACATGTCTGAAGAAGAAGGATGAAATTTCTCCATGGAAGTGATTGCTGGACAAATCAACAATCTGTACATTTCTTGGCAGCTGAGAAAATGAGAGTTCTTTGAAGAGAAGGTTATAGCTCAAATCGAGAATCTCAAGGCGATTCAAGGACAAGAATGGTTAAGTTCTTAAGAAATTAAATCGCAGCCTGCAAGTGAATTTCCAAGTGACTACGCTCAAAAGTTTCAGTGTTCTATAGTGACGAAATTCGAAGGCATTTGCGTTTGAATTTAGTTAGGAAAGTTGGATGCATGTTTAGCCTTCCCTACGACGTAAATTCCCTTTCTGTTTTACAAAGTTGTTATATTTTTGGTATGCAGCAGCAATGTGGTTGATAAGCACTAGTCTATAAATTCCTGCCTACGCACTAGGTGTTTGGCCACCGTCCCAATTAATCTTAGCCGTTTGAAAATTAAGTAAGAGTGTCTAGACTTGCCAATTCACCCGTCTAGCCCGCGACTCTCATGTAAACAAAAAATAGATCATTTTTATTTTGCATTTTATTTTTTCGATAAATTGTAAGACTCGTTAAAACACTCATTATATGAATGTTCCACATGTTTTCAATATATTTTAATATATTATAATTCATATGTTATTTATTTTGCAAATTATATATCCCATACAATTATATTTATATTTAATGTAAAAATAGACATTTATGTATATGTTATATTAATAAATTTAATTAAAATATAAAATCCGCCTAGGCATCTATGCCCCTTTAGACACACGACCAGCGCCTAGCATCTAACACCTTTTAGAACCTTAATAAGTCCTTTGTTTCTCACATAAAAAATACACTTGATCAGCACACGAAGCGATCTTTAACATCGGAGAGAAATTGGAAATATGCGTATCGCCATGACGTGCTCAAAGCTAGAGGGCCACAAACTCCCCAAAATCCTCCAATGAAACCAAGAGCCACTGAAATATAAAGCCATGAAATTTCATTCCCATTGTCATGTTCATCTTCCAGGTTCTTAGTTGCATCATCACTTGTATTCATCTGTTGGCATTTGTTTGGAAGCGGGGAACCGCAGAGTCCCGGGTTTCCCTCAAAGGCAGTGGCATCAAAGCCTTGGAGCTGTGTGCCTGACGGTATTTGTCCTGGGAGGTTATTGTTTGCAACACTAAGTGAAGCCAAGAAATGAAGGCTTGATAGTGAAGCTGGGATTCCGCCCGACACATCGTTTCTTGAGAGGTCTAATCTCTCCAAGTTTGTGAGCTTAGATACAATGTTGTTGATGCTGAGATCCAGCTCGTGAAGGTTTTGCAACCGGCCTATCTCAATGGGAATGTTGCCACTTAGATGGCGGCAAGTTGGACAGAGAGTTGTACTGCAGCTCTATGACAGTTTCATTCTTGCGCTGCGTGTAGGGATAGGGAGATCGACATCACCACTATCCGTTTGAGCGGAAGGCTTCTCAGATACAAGAGCTTGAAGTAGTGAGAAAAGCTCCTTTGGAAGTCCCCCCGAAAGCGAGTTGTTTTCCAAGCTTATGAAGAAAAGACTAGGAAGACTTCCCAACCAAGGAGGTATTGAGCCTGTGAGTCTGTTAGAAGTCAAATCAAGGACTTCGAGTTTCTTGAGCTTTGACATCCACACCGGAATATGACCTCTAAGTTGGCAGTTCGATAAGCCAAAAATTTCAACAGAAAAAACTTTTACGTTGCATGCTTGTTTTGTAGACGATGAAGCTGCATTTACATGTTTCTTACGCTCACAAGATAAATGCAGCTTTAAACTTTCTGGAAAGAGATTGCACATAAACTGTTTGATGAAATTCCTGAACCGTGTTCTTTTTTTGCCTTTTTTTCCGGAGTTTTAACGAAATTGCGGTACTGTTTAATTTTAACAAAAAACCACATTTTTACCTTTTTCCAGTACTATTCACTACACCTTTATTTTTCATTTTTCATTTTTTTGGACTTTTTGTTAGTTTTATTTTTATTTTTTTTCCAGATTTCCAGATTGTTTTCATGTTTCCAACAATGGCCAATTTGCAGGTTTAGGAACTTAGGTGCCACTGTAACACATTTCCTGAACCGCCTCCTCTTGCGAAAGTTGGAGCTCTGTGGTTTTCGGCTTCTGTTCGTGTTGGGATTCGTTCAACGACTTCCGACTTTCAACCCGTGCAAACTAGAAGAAGTAAGTGAAAGCCCAACTTACACTAGTTTTTTTGTTTTACATTCGGAAAAAATACAAACCCTTCTCAATGATTCTGCATATACACAGATTTTGATGTGTAGTATCAAATTCAATCAGGACCCTTTTGTTAGTTTCAGTTTTCTTCTTAACCAAACTGATTGCGCAAGTTTATGAAAATCGAGGAGATTTTCACGGATAGTTTGATTCGTTATGTGACATACCTTTTTGTGGTTAAAGATATATGATGTATACGCTTAGGCTTTATTCACGTTTAAAATCATCTAGTATGTTACGTTATCAAACTTCCATTGTGATTTCAGTTGATGATTGATAGTTTGGTCCATAATTTTTGTCTAAACAAAGAGAGAAAATAAATAAAAGAGCTATTCAACTTACAATCCGATTAGGGAATGAACATCCTACTCTTAAATAGATATTTTGCACTAGAGAATTTCTGGCTCAATCCGTACACACTAATATTTCTTCAACTTCTGGGCAGCGAGCATTAACTGGAACATTGAAGAGAGAGGTGGTTTGGAAGTTGTCAGGGACAATGAAAGAGTTACTGTTGTTTGCATATTCTGACCGATTTGAACTCTCGGTTTCACAATCCAGTTTGCTGCTTTTAACTTCATCCTTTTGATTTGGGACTTGGACTTGGACTTGGCCTTGGGCTTTCCTGTTAAGAAGAAGAACAAGAATTAGGAATTGTAAAGAAATCGAAAAAAGAAAAAATGAACACAAAGTCTAGATTCTAGAACTCTACCTTCTTCTAAGCCTTCTCCACTTCAGATAGAGCATGAATTGAATATTGTCAAGGAGTTGGAAATACGCATATCTCCACGTCCTCTTGAGAAGCAAAGGGCAACAGAATCCCAGGAACCCTACAAAGAAACCAAGCACAACGGATAACCCAAACAATAGACTTTGATCCTCATCATCGTCCAAATTTTGGTTGTTCTCATTCTCATCTGCATCGTTGCCATTACTTGGGAAGCACTGGTTTGAAAGTGGGGCACTGCAAAGTTTCGGATTCCTTTCGAATGCAGAGACACTGAAGCCTTGGAGCTGAGTGCCGGCTGGTATTGGTCCTTCATGATTATTGTATGCAACAGTAAATGTAGACAAGAAATTGAGACTTGATAGTGATGATGGGATTTTGCCTGACAAATGGTTACTGTTGAGTTCTAATCTCTCCAACTATGTGAGGTTGGCTATTTAGTCTGGAATGTTGCTGGAGAAGTTGTTGATGCTTAGATCCAGTTGTTGAAGAAATTGCAATTGGCCAATCTCAAAGGGTATGCTGCCGCTTAAACTGTTGTTCCTGAGGGAGATTACTCTTGGCATGTTGGGCAGATATTTGTACTGTGAAGCCAGCACAGTTGCATTATTACCGCGTTGAAAGTAGACGGGCAACTCAAGAGAACAATGGCCTGTTTCATTCGCAGCCTTTTGCGATACTAATGCTTGTAGTTTGCAAAGCTCCTTTGGAAACTCACCCAAAATCAAGTTGTCATTCAACAACAAAAAGAAAAGATGCGGAAAAGTCCCCAACCAACCAGGTATTGTGCCAGTGAGTCTGTTAAAAGACAAATCCAGGACTTCTAGTTTCCCGAGCTTTGAAATCCATGCATGTATGTGTCATGTCGTATGACACATAAGTAAACTGAAAACACACAGATTTAGTAACTTCATCCTTTTGAAACCCGTCAGTATCTTCATTGCCCCCATGACATTGGTGAGTCTATTATGAGAAAGCGAGAGGAAGGTCAAGTTTTTCAATTGAAGAATCTCAGGTTGGATTTGGCCCTCGAAATCATTTGAAGACAGTCGAAGTGCTTTGAAGGACTTGCATGAGTAGAGGCTTATTGGCAAGGCACCAGTGAGATTATTACTTATACAATCTAGTTTAGTAAGTTGAGTAAGTTTAGAGAAATCGAGCACAGAGATATTCCCACTAAAAAAAGTTGAATCCCAGATTTATTTCAACAAGGTTTGTGCAATTCATCAAAGATGGGGGCAGATGACCTTGGAGATTGTTGTAATGAAGGCGCATGAGCTTTAATTTGGAGAGCTTCCCAACATTCTCACTGATGGGTCCGACAAGCCCATTGGTAGATAATGAAATTTCTTGAAGTGCCTGAGCATTGTAGATATCAGCAAGAACGGACCATGAGAGAGTATTGTCGCCAGCACGAAAGACCTCCAATTCAGAACAGTTTCCTAGTTCGGGAGGAATTGGGCAAATGAAATTATTGTGGGAGAAATCCAAGACTCTAAGCGAGGAGGAACGAAGACATATAGAGGAAGGTATTTGGCTTGTAAAATGATTATTGCTGACATTCAAACTGCTCAAATTCCAGGCATGATGGAGGAATGAAGAAGGAATTGTAGCATTGAATTGATTGTTCGACAAATCCACTATTTGAATGTAACTAGATGATAGAAACAAAGGTAATTCTCCGGAGAGAAGGTTATAGCTCAAATCAAGGATTTCAAGGCGACTCGAGGACAAGAAGAGTCCAGCTTCCAGAGGACCGGAAAGCAGATTGTGGGAGAGATTGAGGTGCGAAAGATGCGCGAGGCTTCCAAGGGAGCCAGAAACGCTTCCTTGGATCCGCTTAGAGGGCAACGAAACATGTGTTACCCTACCATCAGCATCACAAGCGATGCCTTCCCAGTGACAACAATCACTGGAAGACCAATTTAAACGAGAAGATGTATCGAAGGATGACAAAAGAGAGTTGTGATCTACCTCCTTGCAATCATGGTTTGTAAATGAAAGTAGACAACACAAAAAACAGCGAGAGGACTCCATAAGGCATTACGCGACTAGCTTCCGGCTTGACGTTTTTCGCTATGGCTACACTGGAATTATATTGATCACGTCGTTTCGGGTGTATATATACACTCCTTTATTTGGAGCAAGGGAGGTAGAAATTAACAAAGGGAATAAGGTAATTAGGTGATGGTTTGAATTCTTGTGCGCAATGTTTGAATTTTGAAGTCTTTTCTTTCCACTTATAGAGAAAAGAAACAAACCTGCACAACATGGGACGTCGCTAATGGAGGGTCTAATCATGGGTTGGCAGCAACGTATTAGAACATTTACGTTGACTTTGGGGTCGTACTTTTGGGAAGAGCTAAAACCACTTTCGCTTTGAAAAATGATTGTTTGGTAAAAAATTTATGACAATGAGTAGAAATGATCAGTTTTTGAGATTTGATAGGAGAAATGACCGATTTTTTTATTAACGACAATATTTCGATCATATATTGATGACTAAAAAGGAGAGTTACGAACTAATAGATGAATAACTATACAGTTAAGAATAAAAAGTAGAAGTGAGATTATCATTAATTAATTAAGCGGTGTGCTATCCTCACACCCCATTTTACATCTTATACACCCCTTGTTAATTTCTATCCGTTGATTTTCTTCAATTCATCTGATCCGACGGCTGAAAATTAGAAGGGTGTGTAAAAAGTAAAATGGGGTGTGTAAATATCACACCCCTTAATTAATTGGTGAGTCCTCCATGATTTAACAGCGTACAAGTACTATTACATGAAAGGGACTTAGAGCCTTTTCTAGTAGAGTCCTCTAAATAGGGACAACCGCAGTGTAAATTGGGTATAAAATAAACATCGGACAAAATCAATCTCCAATGAAGCGAAAAGTGAGTCCCTAAAATATAGAGACTCACCGAATATATAGTGTATGTCCTCACATACAGGGATTGTATAGGGGCAACCTTGAGTAGAAAACAAGGTCGACAATCTTTATTGAAGCTTTTAATGCTTTTAATTAATTAGAAACGGGTGCATTTTTGCTCACCACCATAATTATGATTTATGCTCACCATACACCTAGTCATTTGTTATTTGTCCTTTCACCTAGCTCTAATTAACTTTAAGACTAAATGTTATTTTTTCAATTTTGAAAAAAAATAAACCAAGGTTAAGTGAAACGATACGTGGCAGATGATTAGATGTATGATGAGCATACACCAAAGTTTAGAGTGGTGAGCAAAAATGCTCATCCCATTAAAAAATGGTTAATATAAACAAAAAAATGTGCACCTTCAGTGGAAAACAATGCCCACAATCTTGATTGAAGATTTTAGTGCTTTTAATGCTTTTAATTTTAATTAATTTTAAAAGGTTAATATAAGCAAAAAATGTGCACCTAATCAAATTATCACGTAAAATCATAAAAACTTCAAATTATGGACACAAAGATTCCCGTTAAATCCTTAAATGAGTACTCAAAAGTGGGGGTGGGAGTCCCAAAAATAGGGACTGCCATTGGAGATGCCCTTATAAGCCAAGGCAACGTGCTCGATTTTTTCTCTTTGACCATCAATTGTGTGTGTGTGTGTATATATATATATAAAGATAATACTAGGGAGACCAAAATTTTAAATTAAATTTGCAAACCAAAATGATATATCACCAATAAGAAATAAGCACGTTAATTGTCACATCCTGGCCCGGGGCGGCTCACTTCCCGGGCCCGCTCCACCACCGTAGCACGATATTGTCCGCTTTGGGCTTATCATTCCCTCACGGTTTTGTTTCTGAGAACTCACGAGCAACTTCCCAGTGGATCACCCATCATGGGAGTGCTCTGACCTCATTCTCGCTTAACTTCGAAGTTCCTACGAAACCCAAAGCCAGTGAGCTCCCAAAAAGCCTCATGCTAAGTAGAGATATGAATATACATTTAAGGATCACTCCCCTGGGCAATGTGGGATGTTACATTAATCAACACTTAACTAATAATTCAATCATCAACATCCACATCAGTTGGTTTAGAAATTTGATCTCCCTAGCTTTATTACCCAAACAAAATAACATAATTACACGTAGTAATTAGTTAATACAAAATGGCACGGGCCCGCCATTTGTGACCTTTTTTTGTCAAATGATATATTTGTTAGATTAGATATTAAATTAGGAAGCTGATGTGGTTCGAACCCACGCTGTGATGCAAAGGCAACACTGTGGGAGAGGGCTACTTGCGAGTGATTATTTAACTACTATATTTGTTTTTCTTCATCTTGACTTTGAAATTGCAAAGATATTTATACTACTATATAAAGTTAGCAGCCTCATTTGGGGTCACGGGCTTCACAAAAAAAAAAAAAAAAAGGAGGGCACAAAATTGCCCCCCAAACAAAAAAAAGTTCAAAAGCAATCCAAAATAATGCATCAAATAATGCAGAGGTATTTTCGTCATATAAACAATGTTTTTATAATTTTTTTTTTGTGTGGTTTTTTTTATATTATAATTAGTATCTCATAATGGGCTAGTAATAATGTTATTCAATCAGTTGTTTATTAAATATTATTTTCTCTATTTTTAAACATGTTCAAAACATCTTAAGAGGCGTAGTGCCGGTTATATTACACTATAAGGAGGGGGTAAGTTTAGCCTCATAATATGCTAGCAATAATATGATTCAAAAAATGTGTAATCGCGTGTAGCACGCCGTGATTCAAAAAAATGTTTTTTGCACATTCGTAAGAATGAAGGCTAGTAATAAATAACACGAAGAATGCTTGAAGTTTTGGACATTGACTTTGACATGCCAACTTGTCTTTTTTCTTCTTAGCAGATTGGACTCAGTGGTTTACTTAAGGCATGATCAAGGGAAATTAATGGAGCATTTTGTTCACAGGTGATGCCTTCCCACTGGCAACAATCAACTGAAGTAGTAGTCCTGTTCAATGGAGGAGAAGACGGAGAGCGAGAGAAGGTCGTGAGAGCGCTGCGTCTGCTTGGATCGCAAGCATCATTTGTATACATATACATCTTTGAACAACAAAAAATACATATACATATACATCAAATGTGCATCAACTTGTGCAGTATATACATCTTCTGGAAGCCATGACAGCTGCATATGAACATTGTTAAGTTGCAACTTGCAAGCTTTTATATTGATCAATATGTGTGTGTGTGTATCGAAAGTGTTATCAACACTACTAAAATCTCATTCTACACTCCTCACAAATGTATTTTTCTTTCTAATTATAGAAAATTTGGAGTGCAAAATAAGATTTTTAGAGTGCTAATAATAATTTTCTCTCTCTATATATATATATACACACACGTACTATGTATGTATGTAATGTGGTTTTGTCTGCTATTTCCCATTATCTTCAAGGTTGTGCAAAGATCTGTTATGGATTTGAAGTGGTTTGGTTTGACTTTAAGAGTAAACAAGTTAATAACAATCAAAAGACTCCAAAGAGTCACTTACATTGATTTCAAAGTGGCCAAATGCGTTTAGATTACAATTCTTTTTTTTCCTTTTTGGATACAAGCAATAGTGAAGAAGAGGATAATCAAATATCGGACTCAAATGCAACGGTAAATATGTTTAATCATTTGAGTTACAAGTAATAAGTGTATGGGTATTTTAGGTAAAAAAGTTTGATTATGGTTGGAGCCTTCATCCCGGAATCCAAATACCACCTCCATCTAGGTAGTCAAATTCTGAATAGTTTAGAAATTTAATTACTAATTTTAGGAGAACCTGGACTCACCTATTTTTTTATTCCTCACAAGCTTGGTAAACACTGGAATGCTTTGAGAGAAAGTGTAATTCCGTTTCGTTTCTTCCCATTCCAGTCCGGTTTCGTAAGTTAACCATGCCATAGGTGAAATGGGCCGTCACTAATGGAGGGTCTAATCATGGGTTGGCAACATATTAGAATGTTTACATTGACTTTGGGCTAGTGCTTTTGGAAGAGTTTAAAGTACTTCAAAAATGTCGTTTATTAAAAGTGCTTTGAATAGAAAGTAGAAACACTATTAATCACTTGGACAATTTTTTAGATGCAATCAAGTTAAGGAATTTCGATTAAATAGGAGAGTTATGAACTAACAGATAAATAATTATATAGTTAAGAATAAGTAGAAGTGATATAAACATTAATTTATTTATTTATTAGAAAATTCTCCTTGATTTAACAGCATGCAAAATTATGTGCTTGATTTTTCCTCTCTAAATATCTCTTGTTTAAAAATAAATGATACAGTTACGCGTAATAATTGTTTAATATAAAATAGCATAAATCTACCATGCGTGACCTATTTCACTACTATATATTTTTTTTCTTCTGTATATTTGACTTCGAAATTGCAAAGTATAATCATTATCACAAAGAATGTTTGAAATTTTGGACATTGACATGCCAACTTATCGAAGTTGATTTTGTTCTTCTTAGCAGATTAGACTCAATGGTTTACTTAAGTCATGATCAAAGGAAATTAATGGAGCATTTTGTTTTTGTTTTTCTTGGGTAAGAAGTTTTATTCAAAACACCATGATACGATACGAAACACGATTGAAACAGTCAATCTAAAATCTAAGTGGCTAAAACAGAAAATAAAAGCGTCATCATTTTTAAATGTATACTAGTTATGGGTATCACTCTGCATTGACTTTCAATAATTCAAACAATTTATTTATTTATTAGAAAATTCTCCTTGATTTAATAGCGTGCAAAGTTATGTGCTTGATTTTTCCTCTCTAAATATCTCTTGTTTAAAAATAAATGATACAGTTACGCGTAATAATTGTTTAATATAAAATAGCATAAATCTACCATGCGTGACCTATTTCACTACTATATATTTTTTTTCTTCTGTATATTTGACTTCGAAATTGCAAAGTATAATCATTATCACAAAGAATGTTTGAAATTTTGGACATTGACATGCCAACTTATCGAAGTTGATTTCGTTCTTCTTAGCAGATTAGACTCAATGGTTTACTTAAGTCATGATCAAAGGAAATTAATGGAGCATTTTGTTTTTGTTTTTCTTGGGTAAGAAGTTTTATTCAAAACACCATGATACGATACGAAACACGATTGAAACAGTCAATCTAAAATCTAAGTGGCTAAAACAGAAAATAAAAGCGTCATCATTTTTAAATGTATACTAGTTATGGGTATCACTCTGCATTGACTTTCAATAATTCAAACAATCTATTTTTCTATCTTCTATTATAGCTTACCGTTGCAAAAACAAACAAACAAAAAAATCAATTATCTGAAACTATTGGCCGATTTGATTGTCATGATGAAATTTTAATATTTCTTATAATATAGTGTTTGTCAATTTCTTTGAATTCAATTAGATATCTCAAACATTTTCGATTTGGCATTTACATGCATTTGCAAAGAGAAAATATATGATTTAGATTGTTAATGCATTCTCATTTGAAAAAAAAAAATTAAGACTTAGATTGTTAAGTTTGATGTCAATGAGACCAAAAACTAGTTCCCATTTAAAAGAAAAATGAAAATCTCTATGAATAAATGGCTTGTTTATATAAATCAGAAGAAATACGCACGCCTCTTTAGCCCGATCTCTAAATGCATAAAACGCTTCACAATTTTTATACTTCTTAGTCTAAGTAAAACTAATCTAGCTTAATCATTGAATCTAATCAATTCATCACTAAAAAGGTGAACACAGACGGAGCCAAAGTCACTCTATGTCAGTTGTGAGCCAGGCCTATTGCACTAGACCTCATTAAAAAATATATATAAAAAATAAAAAATAAAAAATAAAACTTCCAGAAAAAAGCTCTTTTGACATAACCTCGAGACACCATCAAACTGTAGACCCAGACATTTGTTTGCCAAAAATTTCAACAGAAAAAACTGTTAAGTTGTATGCTTGTTTTGTAGACGATGAAGCTGCATTTACATGTTTCTTCCTTAATGTGCTATCTTACGCTCACAAGATAACTGCAGTTTCAAACTTTCTGAAAAGAGATTGCACATGAACTGTTTGATGAAATTCCTGAACCGTGTTCTTTTGCCATTTTTTTTTTTTTCTCTTGCCAGATTTCCAGATTGTTTTCATGTTTCCAACAATGGCCAATTTACAGGGTTAGGAACTTACGTGCCACTGTAACACATTTCCTGAACCGCCTCTTGCGAAAGTTGGAGCTCTGTGGTTTTCGGCTTCTGCTCGTGTTGGGATTCGTTCAACGACTTCCGACTTTCAACCCGTGCAAACCAGAAGAAGTAAGTGAAGGCCCAACTTACACTAGTTTTTTGGTTTTACTTTCGGAAAAAATACAAACCCTTCTCATTGATAGTTTGGTCCATAATTTTGGTCTAAACAAAGAGAGAAAATTAATAAAAGAGTTATTCAACTTACAATCCGATTAGGGAATGAACATCCTACTATTAAATAGATATTTTGCACTAGAGAATTTCTGGCTCAATCAGTACACATTAATATTTCTTCATCTTCTGGGCAGCGAGCTTGAACTGGAACATTGACGAGAGAGGTGGTTTGGAAGTTGTCAGGGACCATGAAAGAGTTACTGTTGTTTGCATATTCTGACCGATTTGTACTCTTGGTTTCACTATCCGGTTTGCTGCTTTTAACTTCGTCCTTTTGATTTGGGACTTGGACTTGGCCTTGGGCTTTCCTGTTTAGAAGAAGAACAAGAATTAGGAATTGTATACAAATCAAAAAAAGCAAAATGAACAGAGTCTAGATTCTAGATCTCTACCTTCTTCTAAGCCTTCTCCACTTCAGATAGACCATGAATTGAATATTGTCAAGGAGTTTGAAATATGCATATCTCCACGTCCTCTTGAGAAGCAAAGGGCAACAGAATCCCAATAACCCTACAAAGAAACCAAGCACAACAGATAACCCAAACCATAGACTTTGCTCCTCATCATCGTCCAAATCCTGGTTGTTCTTATTCTCATCTGCATCATTGCCATTACTTGGGAAGCACTGGTTTGAAAGTGGGGCACCGCAAAGTTTCGGATTCCCTTCGAATGCAGAGACACTGAAGCCTTGGAGCTGAGTGCCGGCTGGTATTGGTCCTTCAAGATTATTGTATGCAACAGTAAATGTAGACAAGAAATGGAGATTTGATAGTGATGATGGGATTTCGCCTGACAGACGGTTACTGTTGAGTTCTAATCTCTCCAACTTTGTGAGGTTGGCTATTTGGTCTGGAATGTTGCCGGAGAAGTTGTTGATGCTTAGATCCAGTTGTTGAAGAAATTGCAATTGGGCAATCTCAAAGGGTATGCTGCCGCTTAAACTGTTGTTCCTGAGGGAGATTACTCTTGGCATGTTGGGCAGATATTTGTACTGTGAAGCCAGCACAGTTGCATTATTACCGCGTTGAAAGTAGACGGGCAGCTCAAGAGAACAATGGCCTGTTTCATTCGCAGCCTTTTGCGATACTAATGCTTGTAGTCTGCAAAGCTCCTTTGGAAATTCACCCGAAATCAAGTTGTCATTCAACAACAAAAAGAAAAGATGCGGAAGAGTCCCCAACCAACCAGGTATTGTGCCAGTGAGTCTGTTAAAAGACAAATCCAGGACTTCCAGTTTCCCGAGCTTTGAAATCCATGCAGGTATGTGTCCTGTCATATGACACATAAGTAAACTGAAAACACACAGATTTTGTAACCCGGAATCAACAGTTACATCCCCATCTGGCATTTCTTCACCTTTAAAATTTTTTGCAAGAAGGAGCACCTTGAGAGTTTTGAAACCCGTCAGTATCTTCATTGCCCCCGTGACATTGGTGAGTCTGTTACGAGAAAGTGAGAGGAAGGTCAAGTTTTTCAATTGAAGAATCTCAGGTTGGATTTGGCCCTCGAAATCATTTGTAGCCAGTCGAAGTGCTTTGAGGGACTTGCATGAGTAGAGGCTTATTGGCAAGGTACCAGTGAGATTATTACTTATACAATCTAGTTTACTAAGTTGAGTAAGTTTAGAGAAATCGAGCACAGAGAGATTCCCACTAAAAAAGTTGAATCCCAGATTTATTTCAACAAGGTTTGTGCAATTCATCAGAGATGGGGGCAGATGACCGTGGAGATTGTTGTATTGAAGGCGCATGAGCTTTAATTTGGAGAGCTTCCCAACATTCTCACTGATGGGTCCGACAAGCCCATTGGTAGATAATGAAATTTCTTGAAGTGCCTGAGCATTGTAGATATCAGCAGGAAGGGACCCTGAGAGAGTATTGTCGCCAGCACGAAAGACCTCCAACTCGGAACAGTTTCCAAGTCCGGGGGGAATTGGGCCACTGAAATTATTGTGGGAGAAATCCAAGACTCTAAGAGAGGAGGAACGAAGACAGATAGAGGAAGGTATTTGGCCTGTAAAATGATTATTGCTGACATTCAAACGGCTCAAATTCCAGGCATGCTGGAGGAACGAAGATGGAATTGTTCCGTTGAAATGATTGCTCGAAAAATCAACCATTTGGATGTAACTTGATGATAAAGACAATGGTATTTCTCCGGAGAAAAGGTTATAGCTCAAATCAAGAATCTCAAGGCGACTCAAGGACGAGAACATCCCGGCTTCAAGAGAGCCGGAAAGCAGATTGTGGGAGAGATTGAGGTGCGAAAGAAGCTTAAGGTTTCCAAGTGATGAAGGAAAAGTACCTCCTGTGAGGCCCTTGGATGGTAACCGCAATTGGATGATCCAACCGTTCTGATTACATGTGATGCCTTCCCACTGGCAACAATCAACTGAAGCAGTCCAGTTCAATGCCGGGGAAGACAGAGTGCTCGCGAAGGACTTGAGGGCGCTGCGTTCGGTTAGATCACATGCTTGTATTGTGAATATAATGGAAGAAAGCAAGAGGATGAGAAGGAAGCCATGAGAGAATGGATGATCCATCTCAGGTTCAGAGTACTCACAGGTTTTCTTCTACACTCGTAGATAGGTATGCATATATGTATGAATCTGCAGAGTATGAATATATTAAGCAGCAAGAGCAACCTTCTCTCTCTCTCTCTCTCTCTCTCTCTCTCTATATATATATATATATATATATAAATAATGTTTTGGTGGATTATGGGCGATAAGGCAAGGACTTCAAAGTCGTTGAAAAATTGTTTAATCTCTTGGTCTTTGGTTTGACTGTAGGCTCCAGCTTTCTTAGATTTATCAAATTCCAGGCTGTCACTGTTTGTTACTGCATAAATCAGCGATAAGGAAACACCAAAATTAGAAAAGGACGACTCTGCTTTTCTTCGAGGCTCTGTCACCGTTTGTTTCTGCATAAATCAGCGAGCAAAAATCCATAGATTAAAATTTCGGGTTTTTGTTTTAGGTGAAGAGGAGCGAGATTCAAACTTTTTTCACTGTACCGTACCACTTGAGTTGCCCCACAATTGTTTATTTGTGTTTTTTGATTTTTTTGGGAAAAAAGAATATTGTGATGTGAAATAACTGTAAATTACAGAGACTTCTAGGTGCAAAAACTGGTAAATTTATTAAAAATAGTTAAGCTTTCATCATACAATAAATTGACAATATGAAGAGTAACCTAACTTACTTACTAACTTAATGTGAGATTTAGTCTCAGAATTTACAATTTTCGCATACATATTCCATGTTCGTAGTTGTATTATTACTTGCACTAATTCGAAAGTGGGGGCCTGCAAATTGGTTCCTGAGAGGTCTGAATCGTCTCTCCAAGTTGGTGAGGCTGGAATGTGGTCTGGAATGATGCCAAAGAAGTTGTCGTCGCTAAGATCCATTACATATGTAGAAGAGAAATTAGTGTAGAAAATGTAGATAGACTTCAAAGCACCAGTTGCACAACGGGGTCCATACAAGGTTTTTGGATTATTCCTTTCCGACTTTGATGACTTTAGAGACAGGGCATCAAAGTTATCAAAGTTCGAAACCGGTTCTTCAGCTTACTACTAATCAAACAAATATTGATCACATATGCAAACCAATATCCAAACCAATAGTTGGGCCAACCCGCGACTTCAGCGTTTTAAATTCATTGTTCCAATTCGGGTGAAGACAATCTAGTGCCCCAACCAAGGTTTTTTACTTTTTGATGCAGGGCATGCTTCAATTGAGGTTTTAGAGACGGTTTATTGGCTCACTACTAATCGAACATTGACATTGACCATATGTGCAAACCAATATATAGTTGGGTTAACTTGAAACTTTAGCGTTTTAACAAATTTATTGTCCCAATTAAGGAAGAGACAATCTAGTGAGCCACAACTAATGAACCGAGGTTTTCTAGGTTTTTTATGTGAGACGTGCGTAGCATAAAAGCTACATCGGCCAGACATGCTTCAACTAGGGTTTTCAAATCTACCACATAAGCATACAATAGCAAAAAATGGCAGTAAACTCTCTTCAACCTAGCCTTCAATTTTTTATGTGGCATTGAGTCATTTGAAGACAAAGTCTTTTGCTGTCAAATTTGATAGCAGATGTCAAATTTATTAAATGATTTTTTGATAGATTAATATAATATATAATAAATGTTGTTATGTTTTTCAAATATTTGATTGGTTGCCTTAATCATTAGACTCCACAAAATGATAAAAAAATTTATTAAATGACATTATTATTTAACATATCAAGTGATCAAAATATTTTATAAAATGTCAAATTGCCACATAAGCCATCAAATATCATTTTGATGTTTAAAATTGGCATCTCCTTTGGAGATGCTCTAAGATGCTTCATTCAAAACACCTTAATATTATTGAGAGTATAAATCTCACATCGGAAAAATAAAAGACTTGACGTGTGCTTATGAGTAATTGAGCTACTTCCATAAAGTAGAACATCAACTTCTTCATGGTATCAGAGTAGGTTGTCGCATGTGTGAAGTCTAACAACTACAAGTGCTCTACGTCACTCAATTTGATTCCGGATAGAGACTTTACCCTGTAGTCCAGATCCCACCTCCATCTGAGTAATTTAGAAAATTGATTACTAATATTATTTGTACATGGATCCCAGCAATTTTCTAATTCTTCAAAAGCTTGATAAACGCTTGAATGCTTTCGGAGAAATGTAATTGTGTAAGTTCCCATTCTATTCCGGTTTCGGAATCACCCATAAGTGAAATGGGACATCACCAACGTATTAGAAGGTTTAAATTGATTTTGGGCTCGTGCTTTTTGAAGGGTTAAAAGCACTTTTGTCTTGAAAAATGGTTTAAATTAGGGGTGGGCAGTTGAAACCGGAAATTGAAATTGAAATACGAATCAAACCGAACAGCACCGAACTGTTTGGTTTTACAGTTTTGAAACGGTTTCGGTTTGAAACCGAACTGCAGTGAATGAAAACGGTTTGGCTTTGGTTTAGGCCTTTTGAAACCGAACCGCATCGCAAAAAATAAAATATTTAATTAAATACCCATATTAGGTGTTGTGTTATAGTTGATTGTTCGTTAAAGTCCATAAATTTAGTATGGACTCGACCATGCTAGAAATTCATCTCTCTCTTAGTCCTCGACTCTCAGTCACTTATCCAATCATTCTTTCTCTCCCAACTCTCATATGTTCTTCACACCTTACACAACAAAATTTGCAAATCAATTTGTCTCATGCTCACCGTGCAACAACTTTGATTCTTGGAGGCTAAACCCCCCACCCCCAAACAATGAACCACTGTAAGCCTGTAAGTTCTCTTTCACAGCTCCAGAGTCAACAACATTGTTTTGATTTGAAAGAGAAGGTGTTTCCTCCTTCTAATCTGCCCGTAGATGAGAAGTCCCTTTTGCTCCTTTCCAATTCAATAAGTCTAACAAGAAACTATATTTTCCAACACGAATTTGGAACTTACATTGCTAATTAATCATTCAGCAATCTATTTTTCATGGTTTGATAATATTGTTATGAAACGACATTGAAAGTGTCACATCCCCGCTCGGGTCCCCACCACATCCTGGACTCGACTCCGCGGTAGCACGATATTGTCCGCTTTAGGCCCTGACCACGCCCTCACGGTTTTGTTTTGGGAACTCGCAATGAGAGCAATCCCAGGATAGGTCCACGTGACGGGCAGCATGCCCTGACTCGGGTCAAAGTGTGTCAAAAAGAGTATACGGAGTTGACAAATTAGATTAAGATAAGAGATTTGAAGCTATTTTTTTTATTTTGTTTGTAAATGGTTTAAAACCGAAATCGTTTCAAGCCAAATTGAACCGAACCAAATGATTTGATTTCATTTCAGTTTTAGTCTAAAAAACGAACCGAACCAAAACGCAAAAACTTTCGATTTTGTTTTCTATCACTTAAAACCGCACAAAATCAAATCGTCCACCCTTAATTTAAATTGAATTTGGGCTCGTGCTTTTTTGAAGAGTTAAAAGCCTTTTTACCGTGAAAATGGTTGTTTGATAAAAAGTGTTGTAGGAAGAGGGTTAAATAGGAGAGTCATGAAACAGATAAATAATTATATAGTTAAGAATAAAAAAAGTAGAAATGAGATCATCATTAATTAATTCGTGAACTGTCCAAGATTTTAGCATTACATGAAGGAACTTATAAGTCAAGATCACCTGCTCGATTTTTCTTCTTTAAATATCTCTGGTAAAAAATAAATAATACAATGACGCGTTAAAATTACTACCATAGAATGGTGTAGGTCCATCATGTGTGACTTATTTTACTACTATATATTTTTTTCTCTGTCTTAACTTTGGAATTGCAAAGAGAGTTGATTGTTAAAGAGAATTACTCAAAATGAAACTTTCTATAAACTCTCTGTCACCTCACAATTTAATGAAAATTTTCGTGTCAACAGTACAAAACACTATGCCAAAAATATAAAGTGACAAAGAGTTTACAAAAAGTCCAATTTTGAGAGAATCTCATTTTGATAGATTCTACTTAACATTTCTCTTGCAAAGTTATATAGTTCTTTTGGATATACTTTTAAAATGACTGAAAGCGTTTTTTGTGAAAATATTTTTAGAACCAATCTTTAGTAAAGATGCAAGTAAATCTTGGAAAAACACTTAAAGTGCTTCCTAGAAGAAGCATATAAACATTTTCTTTAAAAGTGCTTTCAATCATTTTAAAATTACATCTAAACGAGCTCATAATAATTAACATGAAGAATGCTTGAAATTTTGGACATCGCAATGCCCCACTTATCAAAGTTGGTTTTTTTTTTTTCTTCTTAGTAGATTGGACTCGGTGGTTTAATTAAGTCATGATTAAGGGAATTAATCATGTCCAAACGAGCTCATAATAATTAACACGAAGAATGCTTTCAGTCATTTTAAAAGCACATTCAAATAAACTCATAATAATTAACACGAAGAATGCTTGAAATTTTGGACATCGACATGCCCCACTTATCTAAGTTGGTTTTTTTTCTTCTTAGCAGATTTGACTCGGTGGTTTAATTAAGTCATGATTAAGGGAATTAATGGAGCATTTTGTTTTCTTTATAGTTGGGTAAGATGCTTTATTTTTTTTTCCTTTTCTTTTTTCCGCAAGTAAGATGCTTTATTCAAAACACTATAATATTAGGAATGCGGATTAGTTGTAGGTTTTACTACATCAAACTTTAACGATTTAAACTATCTATTTTTTTAGTCTTCATTTATAGATCATATAAAAACAAATCAATTCATTCTATGTGCCCATTTAATTGTAGTGGGGAAATTTCAATATTTTTTAGAACATAATGTTTGTTAATTTCTTTAAACTCAACTCAATTAAATATCTCAAACATTTTTGTTTTGACTAATATTTGGGCTCATGCTTTTTGAAGAGTTAAAAGCATTTTTATCGTGAAAATGGTTGTTTGATAAAAGTGTTGTGGGAAGAGTGTTAAATAGGAGAGTTATGAACTAACAGATAAATAATTATATAGTTAAGAATAAAAAGGTGGAAATGAGATCATCATTAATTAATCACGCGTTAAAATTACTACCATAGAATGGTGTAGGTCCACCATGTGTGACTTATTTTACTACTGTGTATTTTTTCTCTGTCTTAACTTTGGAATTGCAAATAGAGTGGAATGCTAAAGAGAATCACTCAAATTCAAACTTTATATGAACTCTTTGTCATTTCATAATTTAATATAAATTATTGTGTTAACAGTATAAAATATTGTGCCAAAAACATAAAGTGACAGCAAGTTTACAAAAAATCTAATTTTGAGAGAATCTCATTTTGATAGAATCTACTTAACATTTCTCTTGCAAAGTTATAGAGCTTTTTTTGATGTGTTTTTAAAATGATTGAAAGCGTTTTTGGTGAAAATATTTTTAGAACCAATCTTTAGTAAAAATGCAAGTAAATCTTGGAAAAACACTTAAAGTGCTTCCGGGAAGAAGCATATAAACATTTTCTTTAAAAGTTCTTATAATCATTTTTAAAGTATATCCAAACGAGCTCATAATAATTAACATGAAGAATGCTTGAAATTTTAGACATCGAAATGCCCCACTTATCTAAGTTGGTTTTTTTTCTTTCTTCTTAGCGATTGGACTCGGTGGTTGAATTAAGTCATGATTAAGGGAATTAATCACTTCCAAATGAGCTCATGATATTTAACATAAAGAATGCTTTTAGTTATTTTAAAAACATATCTAAACAATCTTATAATAATTAACACGAAGTATGCTTGAAATTTTGGACATCGACATGCCCCACTTATCTAAGTTGTTTTTTTTTTCTTCTTAGCAGATTGGACTCGGTGGTTTAATTAAGTCATGATTAAGGGAATTAATGGAGCATTTTGTTTTCTTTTTAGTTGGTTAAGATGCTTTTTTTTTCTTTTCTTGTTTTTCACGAGTAAGATGCTTTATTCAAAACACTATAATATTAGGAATGGAGATTAGTTGTAGGTTTTACTTTATATCAAACTTCAATGATTTAAACTATTTATTTTTTTAGTCTTCATTTATAGATCATATAAAAAAAATCAATTCATTCCGAAACTATGTACCCATTTAATTGTCATGAGGAAATTTCAATATTTTTTAGAGCATAGTGTTTGTCAATTTCTTTGAACTCAACTCAATTAGATATCTCAAACATTTCTGTTTTGATTAATATTTTTCAAGAATGATCTATGAAATGCAACTTAAAAAATAAGCAGTTTGAATCATTAAAATTCAATATAGAACCATTTTATTAAAAAAATGGAATCCATTTGAATAAAGGGCATGTTATATTAAACAGAAGAAACACCCACACCTCTTTACCGAGTAAACTGTCGGTTTACCTCCTGAACTTTCACCTCACTTTCGATTTCCCCCCTGAACTTTTCTATTGGAAAATTAAGGACTCAAACTAATTTTTTTAGCCAATTTGCCCCCTACCGTTAGTTTTTCATAGATTTCATCCATATTTCCGTTAAGTGAGACCATGTGCACAACATGTGAGGGTAGTTAAGTTATTTCACTCTTAAAAATGATTAAAAAACTAAAAATAATAAAAAAAGCAAAACTTTCCCTCTATTTTTTTCCGCTAATTCCTATCCTCGATTTTATTTTTCCTTCTCATTCCTATGCATGAGAAATGACATATGGTGTTATTGTCTACCATTTTTATTTTCTCTAACAAATTAATAATTTGACAAATGCTAATGGTGTTATTGTCTCCAAAGCAGTGCATTAATATAAGAAACCCTAGTCTTTTTTATGGACATGTTTCTTATATTAATGCACTGCTTTGGAGACAATAACACCATGAGCATTTGTCAAATTATTAATTTGTTAGAGAAAATAAAAATGGTAGTACATGCTTCAAAACAAAGATTAACTTAGCTACTTATGAAGACAATAACACCATATGTTATTTCTCATGCATAGGAATGAGAGGGAAAATTAAAATTGAGGAAAGGAATTAGCGGGAAAAATAGAGGGAAAATTATTATTATTATTATTTATTTTCAGTTTTTAATTATTTTTAAAGTGAAATGACTTAACTATCCTCATATGTTATGCACATGGTCTCACTTAATGGAAATATGGATGGAATATATGAAAAACTAACGGTAGGGGGCAAATTGGCTAAAAAAATTAGTTTGAGTCCTTAATTTTCCAATAGAAAAGTTCAGGAGGGAAATCGAAAGTGAGGTGAAAGTTCAGGGGCCCTCTTTACCTATGAGCTAGCCCTTGCTGAGCGCCGCCCCAACACCTTTTAGAACCTTGTTAATAGGTCCATTTCTTACAGAAAAAATTACACTTGATCAACACACGAAGCGATCTTTAACATTAGAGATAAATTGGAAATACACATATCGCCATGACGTGCTGAAAACTAGAGGGCCACAAACTCCCTAAAATCCTACAATGAAACCAAGACCCACTGAAATTTGAAGCCATGGAATTTCGTTCTTATTTGAACAGTCATATTTAAATCACGTTAATATTTTATATTAATTTTTTATATAACAAGAAAAAAAACAAAATAAGAGAAGATGAGAGAAGTGGTTGGAAAGAGGAGGGAGAATCCCTCTCACATACCAAGTTCCTTTCTTCTTCCCTCTCCCTCTCCTCACCGCTCTCCTCTCCTCTCCTCTCCTCTCTCACTCTTCCTCTCCCTCATTCTCTACTGAAAAATCCATAATCTTTCACCTTCCTCTGCTCTTCCTTTCTCTCCGCTCCCCATATCTCTCTCCGTGGAGCCTACAAACCAAGTAGTGACGGTCGACAAGCTTCAAACATGGCGGACGCGTAATGGAGGTACAGCGACGGTGGACAACCGCCGCCGTCGTCGAAGAATTCAGCCATCGGAAGGCGTCCTCCCTCTGATTTCGGTATGTTGAATTCCTCAAATTTCCCTTTATTTGGGTTTTCTCTCTCATTTTTGCCTTTGTTTGGGGTCTATAAATGGGGGTTCTTGGAAAATAGGCCAGTGTTTTAAAATGAAAATTTTCTGTTTTGAACTACAATATTGTTTTTTTTATTTTATAAAATTTGGATTACCCATTTGGGAATTTTCCTATTCAGAAGCCAAGGGAATAAGTGGAAGATGCAGGGGCACTGTTTGTGCGGTGTGCGCACTTCGTCTCAGATACAGAAAGTTTGCTCTTCCTAATGTTTAATTGTTGTTAATTTTACAGCTTAATTGTTTCCCCTAATCTGGATTGTTAAGTTTTGAACGTTTCTTTTCCCAAAATCCATATGAACTGAGCTTTAGTGCTGAACAGACCTGGGTTTTATTTTGTGCTGGAGTTTATAATGTATTTAGATTGAGAACACAATCTTTGTTGAATTGTCTGTTTTTATCCTCTTTTGCTTTTTTTCCCCCTTCAATGGTTTCAATTAATCGTTGTTTTAGTATAACTATTGCCTATATGTTTCGGACGTGGTATTTTTCTTACCTTTTCTTTCTTTCTTTTTTATGTTTAAATTTATATGTAAATCATCTTTTGTGTGCATTCATTCCAGGATTTGTTTTGAAAATGATTTCAAAACAAAGAAAAATTTTGCTGCTGGTTTTCCATCCATAGTTAATGAAAGGTTGTTGTAATTGTTTTCTCCATTGAATGTGTATAATGTTATGTTTTTCGTTGCACAACTGATAATCGTTATCTTATCACCAAGAATTTTCAATTTGAATATCAGATGTGTTCGAAAGCTTCTTTTCACATTTTGGTTAGGTCTTGAAGCGTAAGATCATATGCGATCAAGTCACAGAGCCCTACAAAACACGTATTATATTCCAACAAGGATATGATAAGAAAACTAATTAAACTGAAAACAATAAAATTACAATACCCCATGTAATTTTAACGTGTATAATGTAGGAGGAAGAGGTGGCAGCAAGTGAACAAGTACAGGGAGCTATGTTTAATGTGTAGTTTTAATTATATTTGGTATTGGCTTCCACCATCTGATTATGTTCTTTCATTATTTTCTGTGTTCTTCTTGACCATTACAAGGAGCTATTTTTCATAGGGATGCTGCATTTCTTGGTGCTGTACGTGCGCTAGAAGAAGCATCAGCTTCTAAGGGTGTCATTCATTGGATGTGGTAAGTACTTTGTGTTTTATGGACCTATGCTTTCTGTGCCAATTTTTTTATTGTTATTTTTGTTGGTGTAAGTATTTATGTTAAGTAGTAGCAAATTTTTGCTCTTGCAAGGGAATTGTCTTTTTTCCTCAGTAAAATTACAAGGATTTAGGATGGGAGTAAGTGTATTGCAAATTGTTCAGTTCAATAGAAATATAGACATGCAGGATGGAACCAATCACATATTTGGACCTTATTCTTCGAAGATGATTGCATTATTAAGTAAAGTGCATATAATTTGGGTTGGGTTAGAAGATATGGCTGCAAGAGGAATTAAATATGTGGACCGCTATGGAGTTGACAATGTACTGATGAAATATCTTCCTTTCTGAATGGTGTGTGTAGTCTGCAAGGAGGGGAAAAAGAAGGGGGAAAATTCCTTCTCTTCCATTATTTGGTTGGTCGAGGAAGAAAATACTCATCTTTATCTCCTCAGTCCTGCCTAAATTAACTGGAGTCTGAAATGTTCTTTTTTAGAAAGAGTTGGAAGTTTGTCTTATTTTAGAGTTACAATGAAATGTTCAATTGAAAGCAGGTTCGTGTAGCTGATCCAACGTTCTTGGGATATTTCATTGATAAAGGTGTTTCAACTGCTGCAAAAGTTGTTCATAAGGTAATTGATAAGAAGTTAACTCTCTCTCTTTCCTACCTTTTTCAATCTAAAAGGTATAAATCTTCTAAGACACATTCGTTCATGTCTTTCAAACTTCTTTTTACTTCTATTTTGTCTTGCATTTTTTTTTATTGGTTTTAAAGCTATAACTGAGTATTCCGGAGCACTTTGCAATAATATAGTTTCATATATAATGCTCTTACACACTCTTTTACTAATTTCTATTACACAATCAACCATTCACAGGTCATGCTATCCATAGAGTGGTTCAGAGAATTCCAAGAGCTTCATTCACCCAATTTATGCTCTTCATGTAAAAATTCGTTCAAAAAGCTCCAACATTTTTAGTGTAAAAACATTTAACTTCTGTAACAATCTCTTATAGCTTTGAAACACGGTTTCTAATCCCGCAGCAACACGCTGGCCATATTTCTAGTTCTCTCTAGATCAGTTGTGAGCTAGGCCTATTGCATTAGACCTCATTTTTAAAAAGATGAAAAAAAACCTTCCCAAATAAAACCTCTTTCGACATAACCTCGAAACATCATCAAATTGTAGACGATGAAGTTGCATTTACATGTTTCTTCCTTAATGTGCTATCTTACGCTTACAAGATAATTGCAATTTAAAACTTTCTGTAAAGATATTGCACATGAACTGTTTGATGAAATTCCTGAACCATTTTCTTTTGCGTGTTTTTTTCTTCCAGATTTCCAGATTGTTTTCATGTTTCCAACAATGGCCAATTTGCAGGATTAGGTGCCCACTGTAACTCATTTCCTGAACTGCCTCCTCTTGTGAAAGTTGGAGCTCTGTGATTTTTGGCTTCTGCTCGTTGGATTCGTTCAACAACTTCCGACTTTCAACCCATGCAAACTAGAAGAAGTAAGTGAAAACCCAACTCACACTAGTTTTTTTTTGTTGGTTTTTTAGCTAAAATGGTTCTTGAGATTTGCATAACTCCTTACTTTGCTCTCTAAGATTTCAAATCAATAGAAGTGGTCCTGAGATTGTCCACCATCCATCATTTTGGTTCTTCTGTTAAAAACTCAAGGACCAAAGTGAGGAGTTATGCAAATCTCAGGGACCATTTTGGCTAAAAAGCCTTTTTTGTTTTACTTCCGGAAAAAATACAAACCCAACTTACAGCTGCAGCATTTGTAGGAGCTGATGAAGCTGACCATTGTTGGAAATTTTCCCACTAATGCTGTTGTCCTTCACGTCGATCACGTGAGGAAAGTAAGACAACTTGTACTGCAGAAACGTTGCGTTGGTCGAGATGTAGATAGGCAGTTCAAGAACATCACCGTCTACTTGAGGAGCAGTGTCTTCGGATAACATGGGAAGTGTAAAGAGTTCCTTTGGAAATTCACCCGAAATTCAATTGCCTCGTAATGCTAAAACAAGGAGCCTCGGAAGAGCCCCCAACCAACTATGCTCAAAAGTTTCAGTATTCTATCATGACGAAATTCGAAGGCATTTGCGTTTGAATTTAGTTAGGAAAGTTGGATGCATGTTTGGCCATCCCTACGACGTAAATTCCCTTTCTGTTTTACTAAGTTATATTTTTGATATGCAGCAGCAATGTGGTTGATAAGCACTAATCGAAAAATTCCCTACTATGTGCTAGGCGTTTGATCACAGTCCCGATTAATCCTAAGCGTTTGAAAATTAAGTAAGAGTGTCTAGACCTGCCAAGTCATTCGTCTAGCCCACGACTCTCACATAAATAAAAAATAGATAATTTTTATTTTGTATTTTATTTTTTCGCTAAATTGTAAGAGACTTGTTAAAACACTCATCATATAATTGTTCCACATGTTATCAATATATTCTAATATATTATAATTTATATGCTATTTATTTTGTAATTTATGTATCTCAATATAATTATATTTATATTTAATGTAAAAGTAGATATTTATGTATATGTTATATTAATAAATTTAATTAAAATAAAAAAACGCCTATGCGCTAGATCCTTGTTGGACACACGATTAGCGCCTAATATCTTTTAGAACTTTGTTAATAAGTCATTTGTTTCTCACGGAAAAAATACACTTGATCAGCACACGAAGCGATCTTTAACATCGGAGAGAAACTGGAAATATTCGTATTGCCATGACGTGCTCAAATCTAGAGGGCCACAAACTCCCCAAAGTCCTACAATGAAACCAAGAGCCATTGAAATATAAAACCATGGAATTTCATTCCCATGACATCTTCCAGGTTCTTAGTTGCATCATCACTTGTATCCATCTGTTGGCATTTGTTTGGAAGCGGGAAACCGCAAAGTCCTGGGTTGCCCTCAAAGGCAGTGGCATCAAAGCCTTGGAGCTGTGTGCCTGACGGTATTTTTCCTTGGAATTTATTGCATGCAACACTAAATGAACCCAAGAAATGAAGACTTGATAGTGAAGCTGGGATTCCACCCGATAGTGAAGCCGGTATTTTTCCTTGGAATAGGGATCAAGCCATTCGTAGTTCATCTTCGTTTAATTGGAAAATGAATTTTTAGAATAAAGCAAAAATCTGACTCTATGCAATTCAAATGACTAACCTTTAATCACACATACTTGACAGATTCTTACATCCACTGAATCAATTTAGCCTGTCATAAAAGGTTATACAAGTGCAGAGCTTAAAACACATCAAATTTATAACCAAAGCAATATATATTTATGTACGATGAGGTTTCTGTTTGATTGAAGCATGTATGTCAATTTTTAATATATTGTACAATTATACCCAGAAGTTTCTTGGGAAAAACTTACAACAATGGAAGAATCATCAACTGCTGTAAACAACCCCAATAAAAAGTGAGAACCCAGAGCTAGTTTTCATCTCACATCACCCAAATAACAAGGAGAAAGCATGGGAGACCAAGTGAGTAAAATTCTTGGAAGTACTGTTCTCTATCGTTGAAGTGCTAGATATCTATTTCTATATTTTGACACAGGTTAGTATTTCATAGAGATGAAACGATGCAACTCAAACCTGAAGCTTGGGGGCATTCCCGCTGATCTCAACATCCACAGCAACAAGAATCCCCCCTTCACAATGTCTTCCTCCCCTCCCTGGCTTTTTTTTTTTTTTTTTGCCCTTTCCTAGCCCGTCTCTCCCCCTTCTCCCTTCTCTTGATCTTCCTGCCCGCCTCTTTCTTTTCTTCCTTTCTCCTTCTGTGCCATCCGAACAGCTTCTAGAGTTCTCTCTCTTTTTTTTTTTTTTTTCCTTCTTTTGGTCCCTCACTCTTTTATCTAATTGGATACCATTCCCATAGTGGAAGTTTTAAATAAATTTAAAAATCTATAGTTTAGTAACACAACTTCAAATGTCCGTAACTATACCGTTAAAACCCGAACTCGCAAAAGGCTTTCGCTTATCCGTTCATGATTTCGAGATTTATTCGAAAACATTAATTGTGACCCCAAATGGTCAACAAATTTATAAATTAATTACGAAAATTCAAACTCGATAACTATTCGTTTTAATTCCACAAATTAACAAGATTAAAATTAACTAATAAAGATAACATGAACGTGAAATACAAATTTATATTGCGAGATACGTAATGAATAGTGAAATTCCGAGGACGGAATTTCACAACTGCATTATCAGGTCAAAAACAGGTCAGGAGGGTTGGCTACTCTTCCCTTTCCCTCCTTTCTATCCCGCATCTCTCATTTTCCCCTCTCTCTTGCTACCACCTGGTAGCTTCTAATCATTCTTTCTTTTTTCAAACAACTAAAACATCTCTAATTTCTTCGTTTCAACTTCGATTCACGAATGGTTTTCGCCTACGCGTTCGTAGGATCAAACTCTATCCAATTATACTTAGTGTGACCCTGTAAAGTCCACGATTTTTTAACGATTACTGACCAAAAATAAAAAATCATAATTAGTTTAATTAAAATCTAAATTTAATAAAACTCGTATAAATTCTCGAAAATAATATAAAATCTCGTTAATACAAATGCGTAGTTTTCAATAGTGAAATCCAGGAACGAGATTTCACACCCACCATGTGTGACTTTTGTTTTTGTCAAATGAAATATTTGTTAGATTAGATGTTAAATTAGAAAGCTAACGGGTTCGAACCCACACAGTGGTGCAAGGGCAACACTCATCTCTACTAGTGTGAGAGAAGGTCACTTGCGTGTGACTTATTTAGCTACTATATTTGTTTTTCTTCGTCTTGACTTTGAAATTGCAAAGATATCTATACTACTATATAAAGCAACCCCTTTTGGGGTCACGGGCTTCACAAAAAAAAGGGCACAAAAATGCCCCCCCAAATAAAAAAGTTCAAAAGCAGCTCAAAATAATGCAGGGGTATTTTCGTCATATAAACAATGTTTTTTATAATTATTTTTTTGTGCAGTTTATTATTATTATTTTTTTCTTCTAATTAGTACCTCAAATGGGCTAACAATAATGTGATTCAATCAGTTGTTTATTAAATACTATTTTTTTCTATTTTTAAACATGTTCAAAACATCTTAAGAGGCGTAGTGCTGGTTATAAAAAAAGGTTTTTCGCACGTGCATAACAATGTAATTCAATTAGTTGTCAAATGATTTTTTTTGTTTTTTTTAAACATACGATATTATCTACATTAAGGGGAAGGATATGAGCTTAGCTAATGAGCTATCAATAATATGATTAAAAAAATGTGTAATCGCGCTTAGCACTCAATAAATAGTTTTTGCACATGCGTAAGCGTGAAGGCTAGTAATAAATAACACGAAGAATGCTTGAAGTTTTGGACATTGACTTTGACATGCCAACTTGTCTTTTTTCGTGGACTCGGTGGTTTACTTAAGGCATGATCAAGGGAAATTAATGGAGCATTTTGTTCACAGGTGATGCCTTCCCACTGGCAACAATCAACTGAAGTAGTAGTCCTGTTCAATGGAGGAGAAGACGGAGAGCGAGAGAAGGTCGTGAGAGCGCTGCGTCTGCTTGGATCGCAAGCATCATTCGTATACACGTATACATATACATCTTTGAACAACAAAAAATACATATACATCAAATGTGCATCAACTTGTGCAGTATATACATCTTCTGGAAGCCATGACAGCTGCATATGAACATTGTTAAGTTGCAACTTGCAAGCTTTTCGAGTGCAAAATGAGATTTTTAGAGTGCTAACAATAATTCGCTCTCTATATATATACACACGTACTATGTACGTATGTAATGTGGTTTTGTCTGCTATTTCCCAATATCTTCAAGGTCGTGTAAAGATCTTTTATGGATTTGAAGTGGTTTGGTTTGACTTTAAGAGTAAACAAGTAAACAACCATCAAAAGACTTCAAAGAGTTACTTACATTGACTTCAAAGTGGCCAAATGCGTTTAGATTTGTTCGTGGCGGGAATTTCCGTGGGGGATGCTTCCTGGCCGATGAGCACACAGCTCCCCGAGAGGTTGGCGCCGATTGATGCTTTCTGTCGGGCTCCTGCTTTACTGGCGGGCTTGTCGGGCAAGGCCTGTCGGGCAAGGCTTGTCGGGCAAGGCTTAAAGAGAATGACAGAGTTAACTTTGAAAGGTGCCTTTGTGAGGCCTTAGGTGTAGGCTTTGAGGCTCACAATCAAGATTAAATTTTAAGTGCTCGGGTGTGCCACTGCCATCTTCAGCATGGCAGATGTAGAACGGATGTTTTGAGTTTTAATTATATATATTCGAGAGACTATGTTGGTTATTGACAGGTGCCTTTGTGAGTTCTAATATGTTACATTATCAAACTTCCATTGTGATTTCAGCTGATGATTGATAGTTTGGTCCATAATTTTTGTCTAAACAAAGAAAGAAAATAAATAAAAGAGCTATTCAACTTACAATCCGATTAGGGAATGAACATCCTACTCTTAAATAGATATTTTGCACTAGAGAATTTACTAGCTCAATCTGTACACACCATTATTTCTTCATCGTCTGGGCTGCAAGCTTTAACTGGAACATTGACGAGAGAGGTGGTTTGGACGTTGTCAGGGACCATGAAAGAGTTACTGTTGTTTGCATATGCTGACCGATTTGTACTCTCGGTTTCACTATCCGGTTTGCTGCTTTTAACTTCGTCCTTTTGATTTGGAACTTGGACTTGGCTTTGGGCTTTCCTGTTAAGAACAAGAACAAGAACTAGGAATTGTAAACAAATCGAAAAAAGAAAAATGAACAGAGTCTAGATTCTAGAACTCTACCTTCTTCTAAGCCTTCTCCACTTCAGATAGAGCGTTAATTGAATATTGTCAAGGAGTTGGAAATAGGCATATCTCCACGTCCTCTTGAGAAGCAAAGGGCAAATGAATCCCAAATACCCTACAAAGAAACCAAGCACAACGGATAACTCAAACCATAGACTTTGATCCTCATCATCGTCCAAATCCTGGTTGTTCTCATTATCATCTGCATCATTGCCATTACTTGGGAAGCACTGGTTTGAAAGTGGGGCACCGCAAAGTTTCGGATTCCCTTCGAATGCAGAGACACTGAAGCCTTGGAGCTGAGTGCCGGCTGGTATTGGTCCTTCAAGATTATTGTATGCAACAGTAAATGTAGACAAGAAATGGAGATTTGATAGTGATGATGGGATTTCGCCTGACAGACGGTTACTGTTGAGTTCTAATCTCTCCAACTTTGTGAGGTTGGCTATTTGGTCTGGAATGTTGCTGGAGAAGTTGTTGATGCTTAGATCCAGTTGTTGAAGAAATTGCAATTGGCCAATCTCAAAGGGTATGCTGCCGCTTAAACTGTTGTTCCTGAGGGAGATTACTCTTGGCATGTTGGGCAGATATTTGTACTGTGAAGCCAGCACAGTTGCATTATTACCGCGTTGAAAGTAGACGGGCAGCTCAAGAGAACAATGGCCTGTTTCATTCGCAGCCTTTTGCGATACTAATGCTGGTAGTCTGCAAAGCTCCTTTGGAAATTCACCCGAAATCAAGTTGTCATTCAACAACAAAAAGAAAAGATGCGGAAGAGTCCCCAACCAACCAGGTATTGTGCCAGTGAGTCTGTTAAAAGACAAATCCAGGACTTCCAGTTTCCCGAGCTTTGAAATCCATGCAGGTATGTGTCCTGTCATATGACACATAAGTAAACTGAAAACACACAGATTTTGTAACCCGGAATCGACAGTTATATCCCCATCTGGCATTTCTTCACCTTTAAAATTTTTTGCAAGAAGGAGCACCTTGAGAGTTTTGAAACTCGTCAGTATCTTCATTGCCCCTGTGACATTGGTGAGTCTGTTACGAGAAAGTGAGAGGAAGGTCAAGCTTTTCAATTGAAGAATTGTTGAAAATCAATGTCAAGCCCAAAACAATAAGTAATCCACAACCCAATCTAAAGTCCAAGTCCATATCTAGTTTGATGATGTAAGTGCTTACAATTGCAAAGTTAGGTTGTGTGTGAAAACAAAGCAAAGGTAGGCAAGTTAGGTTGTGTGTGAAAACAAATAAGTGCAATTAATGTGTTTTGTGTGGTAGTAAATAATCTTAGTTTAATTAAGTAGTTTCCATTTGGTTTGCTATAAATACCCAAGTCCCCAAGCATTGTAATTCATCCAAGGAAAAACAAAGCCTAGAGCTAAATAAGAAAAGCTTTGCTAATTAGTTTGTTTTGTGAGCTTTCTTTAAGAGTGTGCTCTATTTTTCTTCTTATTGGGATCATTAGAGTTATCTTGGATACTCTTCTTATTCATCAAGAATCTCAGGTTGGATTTGGCCCTCGAAATCATTTGTAGCCAGTCGAAGTGCTTTGAGGGACTTGCATGAGTAGAGGCTTATTGGCAAGGTACCAGTGAGATTATTACTTATACAATCTAGTTTACTAAGCTGAGTAAGTTTAGAGAAATTGAGCGCCGAGAGATTCCCACTAAAACGGTTGAATCCCAGATTTATTTCAACAAGGTTTGTGCAATTCATCAGAGATGAGGGCAGATGACCTTCGAGATTGTTGTATTGAAGGCGCATGAGCTTTAATTTGGAGAGCTTCCCAACATTCTTACTGATGGGTCCCACAAGCCCATTGGTAGATAATGAAATTTCTTGAAGTGCCTGAGCATTGTAGATATCAGTAGGGAGGGATCCTGAGAGAGTATTGTCGCCAGCACGAAAGACCTCCAACTCGGAACAGTTTCCAAGTCCGGGGGGAATTGGACCACTGAAATTATTGTGGGAGAAATCCAAGACTCTAAGCGAGGATGAACGAAGACAGGTAGAGGAAGGTATTTGGCCTGTAAAATGATTATTGCTGACATTCAAACTGCTCAAATTCCAGGCATGCTGGAGGAATGAAGATGGAATTGTTCCGTTGAATTGATTGCTTGAAAAATCAACTATTTGGATGTAACTTGATGATAAAGACATTGGTATTTCTCCGGAGAAAAGGTTATAGCTCAAATCAAGAATCTCAAGGCGACTCAAGGACAAGAACATCCCGGCTTCAAGAGAGCCAGAAAGCAGATTGTGGGAGAGATTGAGCTGCGAAAGAAGCTTAAGGTTACCAAGTGATGAAGGAAAAGTACCTCCTGTGAGGCCCTTGGATGGCAACCGCACTCGGATGATCCAACCGTTCTGATTACATGTGATGCCTTCCCACTGGCAACAATCAACTGAAGCAGTCCAGTTCAATGCCGGGGAAGACAGAGCGCTCGCGAAGGACTTGAGGGCGCTGCGTTCGTTTAGATCACATGCTTGTATTGTGAATAAAATGGAAGAAAACAAGAGGATGAGAAGGAAGCCATGAGAGAATGGATGATCCATCTCAGGTTCAGATTACTCACAGGTTTTCTTCTACACGCGTAGATAGGTATGCATATATGTCTGAATCTGCAGAGTATATACGCATCTTCCACATGACTTCAAAGTCATGACAGGAAATTCCATGTCGGTAAGACTCATGACGTCAAAGTCGTTGAAAGATTCTTTAATCTCTTAGTCTTTGGTTTGACTTTAGGCTGTAGCTTTCTTAGATTTAAAGGAAACACCAAAATTAGAAAGGACGACTCTGCTTTTCTTTGAGGCTCTGTCACTGTTTGTTTCTGCATAAATCAACGAGCAAAAATTCATCGAATTTGATGTCGATTAAAATTTCAGGTTTTTGTTTTAGGTGAAGAGAAGAGCAAGATTCAAACTTTTTTCACTGAGTGGAGTTAAGTACCCTACCACTTGATTTGCCCCTCAAATGTTTATTTTTGTTTTTTGATTTTTTGGGAAAAAGGAATATTGTGATGTGAAATAACCCTAAATTAGGGAGACTTCTAGGTGCAAAGATTGATAAATTTATTGAAACGGGGTGAGGTTTCACCATACAACTAATTTACAATATAAGGAGTAACCTAACCTACTTAATATGAGATTCAATCTCAATACATCTTCCATGTACTTAGTTGTATTATTACTTGCACTAATTTGAAAGCGGGACCCGTGAAGTATCTGGTCAACGGCAGTGCGTTGAGGTCTTGGACGAAGACTCCGATAGTGATGCTAGGATACTGTCGGATAGATGATTTCCTGAGAGGTCTGAATCGTCTCTCCAAGTTGGTGAGGCTGGAATCTGGTATGGAATGATGCCAAAGAAGTTGTCGTCGCTAAGATCCATTACATATGTAGAGAGAAATAAGTGTAGAAAATGTAGATAGACTTCAAAGCATCAGTTGCACAACGGGGTCCATACAAGGTTTTTGGATTATTCCTTTCCGACTTTGATGATTTTAGAGACAGGGCATCAAAGTTATAGACAGTTCAACAGCTTACTACTGATCAAACAAAATACTGATCGCATGTGCAAACCAATAGTTGGGCCAATCCGCGACTTTAGCGTTTTCAATTCATTCTTTCAATTCGGGTAAAGACAATCTAGTGCCCCAACTGAGGTTTTTAACTTTTTGATGCAGGGCATGCTTCAATTGAGGTTTTAGAGACGGTTTATTAGCTCACTACTAATCGAACATTGACATTGACCACATGTGCAAACCAATATATAGTTGGGTTAACTTGAGACTTTAGCGTTTTAACAAATTTATTGTCCCAATTAAGGAAGAGACAATCTAGTGAGTCACTACTAATGAACCGAGGTTTTCTAGGTTTTTGATGTGAGACATGGTTGGTTGAGGTTGAAAATAAAAATGTAAATACTTGCAAAAATCAAATATAACAATTAAAACTCCCATACTATTGAATCATGCATAGCATAAAAGCCACACCGGTAAGACATGTTTCAACTCGGGTTTTCAAATCTTGCACTAAGAGATAGTGAGCCCTGTTTTTCAATTCATATTAATTCACACGTCCCTTCTATCGTTGTAGTTTTCACTAAAAAGTAGGTTTAAAAAGGTAGGTGGGTTTAGATATTTGTCCACAATGTTTGAAATTTGAAGTCTTTGCTTTCATGTACACAATATATTGACTGAAAAATCAGTAGTAGTGAGTGAAAATAGTTCACATTAGATGGCTTACATACTTTTTTTTGGTAAAAAAGAAGGTTTTACATACTTTGACAATGAGTCCCACAATACTTGTAATCACTAGACAGGTTTTTAGATGCAATCAAGGTAAGGAAATTCGTGCATAACGTAAATAGGAGCCACTCAATGATAATTTCTTGCAGTTTTCACTATTATTAAAAAATGAAACTTAATATAGATTTGGTAACTGTTTTTAGTTTTCAAAAAATGAAAATTGACAGTTAATTTTTTTGAGTTTTCAAAATGGGAGGTGCATTGTCACTTAGTATTATGGTGTAATGGTATTTCTTTTCATTTGTAAGTGAAACGTTTTAGATTCAATTCTCGCCAAAGGAGAATTTGAATCACAGTATTACTACCACTAAACCGTATTACTAAGTGGCTATTTCTAGCTATTAGATTGAATAAACCAAACAGAATCAACAACCATAGTTAAACATGAGTATGTAAATAGCTAAATTGTGTGCGATTGTCAATTTCCTTCAAAATTTGGCTTTTTTTACTTGCTTTTTTTAATTTAACTTTTTTGAAAATTGAAATGATTATCAAACAAGTAAGAAAAAAGTTTTCCAAATTAAGAAGAGAAATTAGAAAATTTAACTGTCAGATGACAACAACCATTTCAACTGGATTAGTCGATACAGATTAGAATAATTGTAAAATCATATCAACAACTATTTCATTCAAAATTCGTAACTGTGCACTTTTGATTTTTCAATGAATTTATTTACCTAAACAAAAAGCAATTACTGTTAAATGCAGTAGTACTAGTACTTAAATGGCCTACCATGTTGATTTGTTTCACAATTATATGTCAGTCTTTTTCTTGACTTTAAAAGCCAAGCCACAATAATTAACTAGAAGAAAGCTTCACAGCAAGAATATTGAGGCATTATCTTCAGGACTGTAGGGTCACACATATTGATTCTTTTCTATGTTGATATTTTCCTGAATTCAAAGGTTTATTAAAGTCTTAGAATCTTGATCGAGGTTAAATTCAAAGGTTTATTAAAGTCTTGAATCATGATCGAGGTTTTATACACTTTTGGAACGCATGTTGAGAGTATGAATTTTACATCCAGAAAAGAAGGGATTTTGTATGTGTTTATAAGTAATTAGACTACTCATTATATTACCAATTGGTTTTTATAGTGAAACCCAACAACCGCATGTACTCAGCATCACCTGATTTGTGTTATTCACGTGTTAGACTTGATAATTCACCACATGTAGAAGAGGCTGAGAGTATGAATCCCACATCGAGAAAAGAATAGACTTTGCATGTATTTATAAGTAACTAAACTATTACCAATATTACCAATTTATTATAGAACCTCTGAAAAATCTCAACTTTCTCCGATGCATGTCATGTTAATAAATCACAATACGACTATTGGGAAAGATACAAAATCTCTGAAAAATCTCCCATGGATAGGAAGGAGCTATACCACAGGATGTTCTGTTTCTTCGCCCTAAAGAAGTACTCAAGTAGAGATTTTGTACACTATAGGAATTGGAACTGCGTAAATCTGCGGATCTTAAACATGAAGGAGCCATAAACTCCGAAAAATCCTGTGGTGAACCCAGGTGCGAAAGTGAAATGAAACCATGGAATTGGATTCCCATTGTCCAAATCTTGGCGGTTCTTATATCTGCACCAATGCCATCGCCAGTGCACCGTAAAGTTTCAAATTCACCTCGAAGGCGGACGAATTGAACCGCAAAGTACGGTATGATACATTAAAAATGACAAGAAATTAAGGGTTTGTTTGGTATCATTTTTGAATTTTTTTATAATTTCTCAAAACATTTCTTAAGAATTTTTCTTGAAAATAATTTTATTTAATATTAAAAAACTTGTTTGATATGCGATTTAAAAATTTTAAATCTTACAACTTAAATTAGACAAAAAGGTCCAAAAAGAGAGGATCAAGAGATAAAGAGGAGAGAAGAATAAAGAAAGTAAGAGATGATTGGAGGAAAGAGAAAAAAGTGAGAGGATTAGAGGAGATAAGAAAGAGGACCGAGAAAATGAAAAAAACGGATTGAATAAGAGACGAAAAAGGTATTAAAAAAAAGAAGAGAATAGGGGAAGAGAGAAAGAAGAAAAGATAGAGATAGATTTGGAGTAAGAGAGGAGGGGAAGAGAAAAGAAATGAGTGAATTTAAGTTTAAAAACTTTTTATCTTTTTAAAGAATAAACTATATTTTTGAGTTAGTTTTGAATTCAGTTTTTGAAAATAGTCATATCAAACAAGTTTTTAAGGCCTAAAATTTGAAAATTACTTTTGAATTTAAAAAATTAGATTCAAATAGAGTACCAAACAAACTCTAAGAACCGCCAATGATGCTGGGGTTTCGCCGGACAGATGATAGATGGAGAGGACCAGTACTGTCTCCAAGTTTTGAGGCCAGATATATATTTGGTCTGGAATGTGATGGCATTAAATTAATCCAACGCGTGGAGAAGCTGCAGTGGGCCAATCTCAAAAAATATTTTGCCGGTAAATCTATTGTTCTGAAAGAATAGCACTTCTGCAAGTAAATCGCAATATAGTTTTGATGTAAAGAATTTGTACTAACAATGATGATCATGGTTAGTTCAAGACATGTGGTCTGTTGAGCTTAAGTGATTCCAGATACCAACACTGGCAGCCTGCAAAGTTCCTTTAGAAATCCTCCTGAAATTCGGTCAAGAAGGGTCCCCAACCAACTCGGAAATTGAGACTGAAAGAGGATTTTACAAATTCTAATTGCTGAAATAATCAAAATCACATAACCACGACATATATCAATCAGATATGATGACATTATGGATCAAATATTTACGATATATTGAAAAAATTCCAGAAAGTGATCATTATGACAAATGAGATTTTGTATTTTCATCGTTTCTGTCAATTTTCCTAGAAGTAAAGCTATGAACAAAGAAGCATGAGAAAGATGAAATTATATTACGCACAATTTTGTTGGGCAATGTTCGTCGCACAAACATCATCACTACAGAGTTTACTGATGAAAAGTACAAAGTCGTCGAGCAAATTGTGTTTACATGATGAAATAATTTCGTCGAGGAAAGGACGTTGATCTTTGCCCGACGAACCGTAAATCCAAAATTATAAAATATACGTACCTTTGCACAACGAACAATTAAATGAAATTTGTATTATTCGTTGCACAATGGTTGCTATATTTACGCACCAAGTTTTTTCCTTGGTGCAAAAACTTTACCCGATGGATGGAACTTTGCCCGTCGAACACTGTTCGTCAAGCAAAAGCCCTAAAGAACCAAAACGTTACTGTTTTTGGCAACCGAATATATGAATTCCAACGATTAAAGTTTATTTACAAAATTCCTTTCATCGGGAAATGGTAATTTCTAGCTGTGAAAGTGAGAGGGGCTTTATGCCATCAAATTATTATAGGCAAAACTATTAAAAAAAAGTCGTACCCAGTGCACAAGGCTCCGGTTTATGCAGGGTCTGTGAGAGGTGAATGTCGGCTAGCCTTACCCCCATTATAGGCAAAACTATTAACAAACAATAATCGTATTTCTTAATTTGCCATCGCTAGGAACTTATCTTTAACATTGCTCAGAAATAGGAAATATGCATCTCTCCAAGACCTAATAAACACTAAAGAATCAGACTCCCCAAAATCCGAAAATAAAACCAAAAATCACGGAAAAATGAAACCAGTCTGCACATCTTTAGTGTCATTACTTGTATTCATCTGTTGGCATTTGTTTGGAAGTGGGGCACCACAAAGTCCTTGGTTCCCCTCGAATGAAGTGGCATTCAAACCTTCGATTTGAGTGCCGGATGGTATTATTCCTTTGTTGTAAGCAACCGTGCGTTTGGAACGTGGGACGGGACGGGACGGAACGGAACGAGGCGTTCCGTCCCGCGTTTGGTGCGCTAAAAATGGGTGGAACGGGTTGTTCAACGGGACAGATTTTAGGTGTTTTTGCGTTCCACCTCTCCCCCTGGAACGGGTTTGTTCCACGTCTGTGGAACACAATGTTTTACCATTTTAAGACAAATATACCCAATGTCTTTTTCAAAAATTACACCTTCGTTCCGTCCCGTCCCGTCCCGTCCCTTCCCGTTCGGTTCCGTCCCGTCCGCGTACCAAACGCACCCTAAATGAAGACAAGAAGTGGAGACTTGATCTGGATGCTGGGATTTCTCCTGACAGATTTAGGTGATGGTTTGAATTCTTGTGAGCGGTGTTTGAGTTTTGAAGTCTTTGCTTTCCACTTAAACAGAAAAGAAACAAACCTGCAGAACAAGGGTTGGCAACGTATTACAAGGTTTACATTGACTTTGGGTGCGTGCTTTCGGAAAAGTGATGTGGGCGTATTTTCATACATTATTATCGTATTTTCTTTTTTGGAATTTGTGTAAATACATTAAATTTAATTGTTTTAATATATAGACTTCAATATCGGAGTTGTGTGAAAAGGATGAGGATCGGATCCTTTTTGTGGGGATCTTATGGATTCTCAAATCTTAATCATTTATTGTACATCGTACGGTTAGTTTACTATTTGTGTTTAATTTAGATAAAAAAATTCAAATGATTTATGATCATACAATATACGATGAATGACTAAGATATGAGGATCCCTAGGATCCCCACCATTGGATCCAGATGGGATCCAAATCCGTGCGAAAAAGAAGTGGAAAATGATGATTTCAGGTGTCTAAAGTAATTCAGCTGAGCATGAGGCTAATTAATTGTGCCAAGACATATGTATTACAATATGAAGATGAGACCACAAAGAATTTTTTTTCATCAATGACTACAAAGGTTTTGAATATACATGGAAATGCTATTCAATGGATTTAAGAAGAGACATGATTATTTGTTCTTATTATTTCCGTTTATTTTCTTTTTATTTAACAAAGACTTAAAGTCCAATAGTTAGAATTTTAGTGGGGTTTTCATTAGAATTTAGTAGGATTTATTTTTAAGGAAAACTAATGAAAAGGGCTTGAAAACTTTGAGTTTTAATGATAAGGACAAAATAAAGGGTAAAGTGAATAGTACCAGGATTGACTTTTTAGTGTAAAAATGTGGTTTTTCGTTGAAGTGAACAGTACCGGGTGCTTTTCGTTAAAGTTCCCTTTTTTTTATTGCCGTGGGTTATAAAAAGAGATATTCTTTGTGGTAACGGGATTCAACCAAATCAAAATTATCATATTGGAGAAGGTTGCGGCAAGGAGGAAGAAAGCTAGATTTTTTTTTATATATCTTTTATAGGGCTTTGATATAGTTTGATCATGAATACTTAATTACCTTGTGTCATTGTTTTATCAAGTTTTTATTTCATATTGAATATCTTTCGCTATTCGTAATGTGCTCAATTTTATTTGAGGAAATTGTAGTAAATGTCACTCAACTTTAATCCAATTGGAGTAATGGTCTTTGAACTAAAAATTCATGACCATTGATCCCTCAACTCCTTAAAACATGCTGCTATGATTGATGAGTCGATACTATACTATATATTTTACCCTAATCTTAGTAATAATTTATTGGTTATTATGTGTGAATTTTCTTACTTTGAATTATATTTTAATGTAGGATATTCGACTTCCTTTGGAGCAAAAAGTGATCAAACGGATGAATTTTAGAGTAATTCCAATTGGAGGATGTTCGTGAGTCTTTCAAGATGATTGTATCAAAATTCCAGATTTTTCTACTAAGCCGTTTGACCGTGGTGATGAAATGAAGGCCCAGCGCACAGCTTTCCCAGATTGACGTTTCTAGACGTTTTGGGTATTTTGGAGGTTAAGGTGGCATATTTTGAAGAAGATTTCTTCTGAGGATTTGTAGGGGACGTCTCCAACTTTCAAAAGAGACCTTTTGGGACTAAATCGGAGTTGATTTGGTCAGTCAAAAGACTAATTTGTCTGAGAAATCCGAATTTTAGTTCAAATAGGAAACCTTTAATTTCTGTTTTATTATTTTTATTATGTTTCCTAGTTTTATTTTAAGACCTTTTAGGGTTTTATTGTGTAGTAGTATAAATAAGGCTTTTTAGCCATTAGGGTTTTTTAGAATGCAAGAAGGAGAGGGGGAGAAGGCATGCATTATTTTGGAGAACTTCAGACTTTTTACCTAAAAGGTGTTTTCAATCCTTTTTCTAGTTAATATATTTTATTTTGTTTTATGATTGTTCATAACTAAGTTCTTTTGCTAGGGCGAAGTCATGAGCCTTAGCATGAATATGTAATTTTATTAATTTGCTTATGACACTACTACAATATTAGCTTTAGGTGTCGGATGATCCTGGCGGTTAATAAGTCATTCTGACGGATAAAAGATATCTGACACATAATTTATTTACTGTCGGATTAAAGTTACTTTCTGTCGGATATATCCGACATAAATTCCTGGCGGATTTTTACTGACGGATTTAACCGCCATAAAATTATTATAGCCCTCATTATTTTTGAATTCTTTTTTTTTTAATATTTTTAACATATTCTGGCGGTTTCTAAGTTAATGGTGGCGGTTATAACTGACAGAAATTGACTATTTTATTATTTTAAAATGTTACATTGATTAAAAATAAATAAATACATAAACAAATGGTTTAAATTTTTTTTTTCACTCACGGTCCCGTTACCTAATCTCTAAATGTTTTTTTTTTTTTGCAATTTTTTACACATGCTATCTCGAAGTATATACAAACATATTTGACGGTTGGATCGTTGAAACTAGTTTTGTATAATGCATATCCTATCAAATTGATAGATTTAACAAATATTTAAGAGTTAATGTTATACTTCCATTAAGTATAAAAAAATTATCCACTCGTGTAAATATTTTAAATCGAAGATCGAATTCGTTCAATGCATTCTTATAGGGTCGAGGAGTGTAGCTGTAAAAAATCATCAAAATCGGAGCTAAAATAACCGTTAAATTGTGATTTTTTGTTTATAACCATCGAAATTTTTTGTTTTGTTACCTAATCTCTGAATGTTTGTTTTTTACGATTTTTTACGTATACAATCTCGGAGTGTGTAGAAATAAGTTTGACGGTTGGATCGTTGAAAAAACTTTCATATAATGCATATTACATCAAAATTGTAGATTAAATAAACACTTAGAGTTAATATTATACTTCTATTAAGTATAAAATAAGATTTTGTGGTATCCACTAGTGTAAATATTCTAAATTGAAGATCAAATTTATTCATTACATTTGTATAGGGTTGAGGAGTGTATCTGTAAAAAATCATCAAAATCGGAGCTAAAATAACCGTTCAATTATGATTTTTCTTTTATAACCGTCGAAAACTTTTGTTCCGTTACCTAATCTCTGAATGTTTGTTTTTGACGATTTTTTACATAAGCAATCTCGAAGTGTGTACAAATACGTTTGACGGTTGGATTGTTGAAAAAAGTTTCGTAGAATCCATATTACGGCAAAACGGTAGATTAAACAAACACTTAGAGTTAATATTATACTTCTATTAAGTACAAAGCAAGATTTTGTGGAATCCACTAGTGTAAATATTTTAAATTAAAGATTGAATTTATTCATTACATTCTTATAGGGTCGAGGAGTGTAGCTGTAAAAAATCATCAAAATCGGAGCTAACATAATCATTAAATTGTGATCTTTCGTTTATAACCGTCGAAATTTTTGTTCCGTTACGTAATCTCTAAATATTTGCTTTTTACAATTTTTTACGTATGCAATCTCGGAGTGTGTACAAATAAGTTTGACGGTTGGATTGTTGAAAAAAGTTTCGTAGAATGCATGTTGCGTCAAAACGGTAGATTAAACAAACACTTGAGTTAATATTATACTTCAATTAAGTATAAAATAAGATTTTGTGGTATCCACTGGTGTAAATATTTTAAATTAAAGATCGCATTTATTCATTACATTCTTATAGGGTCGATGAGTGTAGCTGTAAATAATCATCAAAACCGGAGCTAAAATAACCGTTAAATTGTGATTTTTCGTTTTTAACCGTCGAAATTTTTTGTTCCATTACGTAATCTCTAAATGTTTGTTTTTTACGATTTTTTACGTAGGCAATCTTGGAGTGTGTACAAATACGTTTGACGGTTGGATTGTTGAAAAAAGTTTCGTAGAATGCATATTACGTCAAAACGGTAGATTAAACAAACACTTAGAGATAATACTATACTTCTATTAAGTATAAAATAAGATTTTGTGGAATCCACTAGTGTAAATATTTTAAATTAAAGATCGAATTTATTCATTACATTCTTATAGGGTTAAGGATTATAGCTGTAAAAAATCATCAAAATCGGAGTTAAAATAACCGTTAAATTGTGATTTTTCGTTTATAATCGTCGAAATTTTTTGTTCCGTTACGTAATCTCTGAATGTTTGTTTTTTTACGTATGCAATGTTAGAGTGTGTACAAATAAGTTTGACGGTTGGATCGTTGAAAAAAGTTTCGTAGAATGCATGTTGCGTCAAAACGGTAGATTAAACAAACACTTGAGTTAATATTATACTTCAACTAAGTATAAAATAAGATTTTGTGGTATCCACTAGTGTAAATATATTAAATTGAAGATCGAATTTATTCATTACATTCTTATATGGTTGAGGAGTGTCGCTGTAAAAAATCATCATAATCAGAGCTAAAATAACCGTTAAATTATGATTTTTCTGTTATAACCGTCGAAAACTTTTGTTCCGCTACCTAATCTCTGAATGTTTTTTTTTACGATTTTTTACGTAAGCAATCTTGGAGTGTGTACAAATAAGTTTGACGGTTGGATCGTTGAAAAAAGTTTCGTAGAATGCATATTGCGTCAAAACGGTAGATTAAACAAACACTTAGAGTTAATATTATACTTCTATTAAGTATACAATAAGATTTTGTGGTATCCACTATTGTAAATATTTTAAATTAAAGATCGAATTTATTCATTACATTCTTATAGGGTCGAGGAGTGTAGCTGTAAAAAATCACAAAAATCAGAGCTAAAATAATCGTTAAATTGTGATTTTTCGTTTATAACCGTCGAAAGTTTTTGTTCCGTTACGTAATCTCTGAATGTTTTTTTTTTACGATTTTTTACGTATGCAATCTCAGAGTGTGTACAAATAAGTTTGACGGTTGGATCGTTGAAAAAAGTTTCGTAGAATGTATGTTGCGTCAAAACGGTAGATTAAACAAACACTTGAGTTAATATTATACTTCAATTAAGTATAAAATAAAATTTTGTGGTATCCACTAGTGTAAATATTTTAAATTAAAGATTGAATTTATTCATTACATTCTTATAGGGTCGAGGCGTGTAGCTGTAAAAAATCATCAAAATCAGAGCTAAAATAACTGTTAAATTGTGATTTTTCGTTTTTAACCATCGAAATTTTTTGTTCTGTTACGTAATCTCTGAATGTTTGTTTTTTACGATTTTTTATGTATGCAATCTTGTAGTATCTACAAACAAGTGTGACGGTTATATCATGAAAACTAGTTTCGTAGAATGCATAAATTTGCCTAAATTTTGAAGTGGGAAAAGTAATTTGTGCTAAATTTTTATTTATGTTTTTCAAGTATGTATTAGACAATATTTAGTTTGTGCGATGACATTTTCATTGTATAATTATATTTTTGTTTCTTTATCGCATATTTTACATGAATTATTATCTATTAAACCAAAAATGTAAAAATTATCTATTAAACCAAACAATTATTTATTTAATTTTTAAAACATATTCTATTTAAATACATATTATTTATTTATTTATTAAACCAAATAATAATTATTTTATTTTTTAAAATCGTAACAAAATTTGGGGGGGGAATTTAAAATTTTGGGGGAAATTTTAAAATTTTCAGAAGGAATTTTGGGGGGATTTTTGCCGCCATTTTTCTTTTGTCGGTTATAACAGTCATTAATGAAAATTTTCTGTCGGTTTTTATTCTAAATTTTTTTTTCAAACCGACAGCAATGAAAATTTTCCACGATATAACCCCTCATTCTCTTCTTGCGCCGGTGACTTCTCCCTTCCCCCTTTTCTCCTCTCATCATTTCCTTCTCCTTTTTATATTTTTTGTTAAGCTTAGAAGCGCACCCACGAGGCCATGGGAGATGATCCTCCGCAGAACTGCATTTTGATTTCCATCTAAGGCAACCAGAGCTCGATCCTCAGCGATTTTCAAGACCGGCCTTATCAGAAATGGGGTTCTCTCTGTTTCCAACCCAGCAGGTGACCGACGGCACTGAAATGTTGTACTACTAAATTCCGATGTACCGGAAAGATGACCTCCCCGGGCTGAAGAAACCCAATTCGAAACTTTTGTCGAATGCATGCAATTTTCAAAGTTCACGAAATGGGCATCATTAGCAAAAACCAGGTTCCAAATTTTACATTTTCTCATGCCTCTGCATTCTTTGCTTTCTTGCTCTGATTTGCTCTGCATCCAGTTCAATTTCACAGGGTCAATCTTTAAAAAATCATCAAATCGTTTACCGGACATACCTGTCAGATATTGGGGACACTGACATGGAAGTAGAGGATGGTGGTGATGAGCCTCAATTTGTACCGGCAAGTAAATCGTCCATTGAGGAGTTGAAGAGGATGACAGTCGAAACCTCAACAATGTGTTCTATTTGCAGGGAGGAGATGATGATTGGCTTAGAAGCAACTCGGATGCCGTGCTCACATCTTTACCATGGAGATTGTATTGCGGAGTGGGTGCAGAGAAGCAGGATTTGCCCAATTTATTATGCAATTTGGTCTTTTTGAACCTAATTATGCTCTCATGTTTTTTAATTTTTTTTTAAATATATTCTCTGTACTGCTTTTGAAGATTGTATGTTTGATTGAATAAAGGCTTATCCATGAACTAGGAAAACACACCATAATCTGTTCACTTCTTTTCTTTCTTTTGGCTTTATACAGAAAGCAAGCAAGTTCCAAAGTCTGGTCAGAATGCTTTTCAGAAAAGCACATTTATTAAGCCAGAAGGCTCAGAACTTCAATCACAACACCAGTTAGAAGTTTATTATAAGCAGTAAACCATTTACCAGTTAGAAATTATATTTTCTGTCGGTTTTATCCGACAGAAAATGCGTTTACATTCATTATTAATATATTCTCTGTCGGTTATAGTCGACACAAGTTCTGACGGTTTTTATATTTTCTGTCGGTTTTATCCGACATAAAATGTTGTTATTTATTAATTATTAATATATTCTCTGTCGGTTTTAGAGTATTTTCTGTCGGTTATGTCCGACACAATTTCTGTCGGTTTTAGAGAATTTTCTGTCGCAAATTTCATTTCCTGACGCTAGCAAATCTGTCGCTTATTATATCCGTCACTACATCAATTTTCTGTCGGATTTTGCTTAAAATCCGACAGTAATAACATTTTCTTGTCGTTTTTATTTGTGCCAATAATGGGTAGTTTTGTAGTAGTGTGAATGAATGCATGCTTACTTTGAATTATTAATCACTGCGATTAAAACTATCTAATTGTCGTAGTGATTCGTGACCATTATGGTTTTTAGACAAGTAATTTGATGCAATTTTTGTTGGAACATCACCCTGAAATTGAGAAGGGCTTCTTGTGATTAGTAATTGTAAGTTCACTTAAGGCAAACATCACACTCTTAAGGGTTGCATGGTTTTTCAAAGGGTTTTCATAAAGCCTAATGAGTCTTACATGTTTATATTTGATCTGAACATCACAAACGGGCTGCATGTTAGATATACGTTTTCGCTTGACATCACGAGGAAAATATGCATTAGGAAAACCTTACCTTCAAAGCATGTGTGTTGAAATTCATAAGTAATTGGTAAATTTGCGTAGGATTGTTAAGGGGATGGTAGAACCCTAGGCTTTTACAAATTGATTTTCTTTTAAATTGTTCTCTAGTTAATTTCTTTAATTGTTTTATTTTAAAATTCGTTTTTATTATATTAAATTCTAAAATCAACATTTTCCAACCTTTGTTTTAAATAATTAGCTAAGAATTAGTTTAAATACAAATTATTCATTCAATTCCTGTGGAAAACGACACTGCTTGAGCCGCTATAGTACGACAACCTTGCACTCTTGCAAGTATTTTAAGTGTTTTTATCTCTACTTTTGTAGGTGGTAAAAATCCCTATCAATGATCATTTTCTTCAATTCCTTTAGAACTCCCGTCAAAATGAGTCACATGCCACGCACATGAGGCCGAATCGAGGGGCAAATATGGTACACAAAATGAGAAAATTCTAACAATGATCCCTCAACTTTAACCCAATTGGAAAAATGGTCTCTCAATTTTAATGCAAGTTATTGTTGTTTTGATCACCATCTAAGTTTTAGTTAAGTTGTTTTGATGCAAGTTAGAGTAGATGTCATACTTAACTTGGGTTTAGCTTCTTGCAATTGATACCATAAACACAGATATGCCATGCAATTAGGGTTTATGTGATTTTCAAGCACTTTCCATAGAGATTAATGAGTTCTTACTTGTTTAAATTCATCTAGATGCCATAGAGGGTTAACATGTTAAGATACTTTTGATGCAACCAAATGCCATGACTGTTGATTATTGGGAAACTACTTGAGCATAACATATTAAGAGAATTAAGTAGAATTGGTTATGGTGAATTTGAATGCCCTAGGTCTTATTTTCTTATGTTTTCAACCTATTATTTCTATGCATGTTATTTTCAAGCTTTGTTTTATTTCAGTTTAATTCAAATATCATATCTTTTCCGTTGAAGCTTCTCCATTATATTAGTTTCAATTTAGTTAGTAAGAATTTTAGAATCAATTCGATCTTTGTGCTTATATGCTATACTATCATATGATTTGTATATTTGCGAGCACTAAAATCCAAGACATAATGGGGTTAATTTTGGTTGTCTAATTTTCGCAAAAAAAAAACTAAAAACACTTTTGCCATAAAATATGGTTGTTTGATAAAAGTGCTTCGAGTAGAAAGTGGTATGAACTATATAGTTAAAAATAAGAACTATAAGAACGTATTACATGGTTTAAATGGACTTTGGGTTCGTGCTTTCAGAAAAGCTAAAAACACTTTTGCCGTAAAAAATGGTTGTTTGATAAAAGTGCTTCAAGGAGAAAGTGTTATGAACTAACAGATGAATAATTACATAGTTAAAAATAAGAAGTATAAGAACGTAGAAGGTTTACATTGACTTTGGTTTCGTGCTTTTGGAAAAGTTAAAGATACTTTTGTTGTAAAAAATGGTTGTTTGATAAAAATGCTTCGAGTAGAAAGCATTATGAACTAACAAATGACCAATTACAAAAAAAGCACAAGTGTTACGTGAAAGGGACTTATAAGTCAAGGTTATGTGCTCGATTTTTCTTCTTTAAATGCTATTTGTATAAAAAAAAATGGCACAGTTACGCGCAATAATGATTTAGTATAGAATTTCGTAGACCTACCATGCATGATTTATTACACTACTATGTTTTTTTTTTCTTGAGAAATGCTAAGGGATTCTTTCAAAAGTAGAAATCTTCATTGACTATATGTCACTTCATGTTTTCTGCACAATATTTTATAATGATGGCATATAAATTAACGTTAAACTATGAGGTTACAAAAAGAATTCCATAGCATTTCTCTTTTCTTTTTTTCTTTTTTCTTTTTGTCTTTTGACTTTGAAATTTCAATGATATAACAATTAACACAAAGAATGCTACAATTTTGCAGATGGACACATGGCCACTTATCTAAGTTGATTCCCAATGGTTCAATTAAGTCATGAGCAAGGGAAACCAATGGAGAATTTTGTTTTCTTTTTGGTTGGGTAAGATGCTTTATTCAAATCAACGATCCAAACTGTTTCTTTATTTAGTCTTCATTTATAAATTATTTTTGCAAAAAGAACAATTTAATTCGAAACTACTTACCTTTTTGATTGTCGTGATGAAATTTTAATATTTCTTAGAACATAATGTTCGTTATTTTTTTTGAACTCAATACATGTCTCAAACATTTTCGTCATGCATAATATTTTTTTAAGGATGATGAAACGCAACTTGAAAAATAGACAGTTCGAATAGTTAAAGTTTGATGTGAAATAGGGCCCCGAACTAGTCTCTATTTTTATAAAAAAAATGGAGATCATTTTTAATAAAGGGTCTATTTATATAAAACAGAAGAAACACGCACATCTCTTTAGTCCCATATCCAAATGCATAAAACGCTTCATATTCCTATTCTTCTTTATCCAAGTCAAGCTGATCCGGCTTAATCCAAGTCAAGCTAAAAAGGTCAACACAAACGGAGCCAAGAGTCTCTCAGGCTAAAAAGGTAAACATAAAACGCTTCATATTGCTTCAGACCCTCATTTCTTAAAAAAAAAAAAAAAAAAAAAAACCCGGACAAAACCTCTCTCGACATACCCTCGAGACACCATCAAACTGTAGACCCAGACATTTGTTTGCCAAAAATTTCAACAGAAAAAAACTGTTACGTTGCATGCATGTGTTTGTAGACGATGAAGCTGCATTTACATGTTTCTTCCTTAATGTGCTATCTTACGCTCATGAGATATTTGCAATTTTAAACTTTCCGAAAAGAGATTGCAGATAAACTGTTTGATGAAATCCCTGAACCGTTTTCTTTCCCAACAATGGCCAATTTGCAGGGTTAGGAACTTAGGTGCCACTGTAACACATTTCCTGAACCGCCTCCTCTTGTGAAAGTTGGAGCTCTGTGATTTTCGGCTTCTGCTCGTGCTGGGATTCGTTCGACGACTTCCGACATTCAACCCGTGCAAACTAGAAGTAGTAAGTGAAAACCCAACTTAAACTAGTTTTTTTTTTGTTTTACTTTCGGAAAAAATACAAACCCTTCTTAATGATTCTGCATATACACAGATTTTGATGTGTAGTGTCAAATTCAGTCAGGTCCCTTTGTTAGTTTCAGTTTTCTTCTTAACCAAACTGATTGGGCAAGTTTATGAAAATCGAGGAGATTTTCACGGATAGTTTGATTCGTTATGTGACATACCTTTTTGTCGTTAAACATATATGATGTATACTCTTAGGCTTTATTCACGTGTAAAATCTTCTAATATGATATGTTATCAAACTTCCATCATAGTTTCAGCTGATGATTGATAGTTTGGTCCATAATTTTGGTCTAAACAAAGAGAGAAAATAAATAAAAGAGCTATTCAGCTTACAATCCGATTAGGGAATGAACATCCTACTCTTAAATATATATTTTGCACTACAGAATTTCTGGCTCAATCCTTACACATTAATATTTCTTCATCTTCTGGGCAGCGAGCATTAACTGGAACATTGAAGAGAGAGGTGGTTTGGAAGTTGTCAGGCACCATGAAAGAGTTACTGTTGTTTGCATATTCTGACCGATTTGTACTCTCAGTTTCACTATCCGGTTTGCTGCTTTTAACTTCATCCTTTTGATTTGGGACTTGGACTTGGCCTTGGGCCTTCCTGTTAAGAAGAAGAACAAGAATTAGGAATTGTAAACAAATCGAAAAAAGAAAAAATGAATACAAAATCTAGATTCTAGAACTCTACCTTCTTCTAAGCCTTCTCCACTTCAGATAGAGCATGAATTGAATATTGTCAAGGAGTTGGAAATATGCATATCTCCACGTCCTCTTGAGAAGCAAAGGGCAACAGAATCCCAATAACCCTACAAAGAAACCAAGCACAACGGATAAGCCAAACCATAGACTTTGATCCTCATCATCATCCAAATCCTGGTTGTTCTCATTCTCATCTGCATCATTGCCATTACTTGGCAAGCACTGGTTTGAAAGTGGGGCACCACAAAGTTTCGGATTCCCTTCGAATGCAGAGACACTGAAGCCTTGGAGCTGAGTGCCGGCTGGTATTGGTCCTTCAAGATTATTGTATGAACAGTAAATGTAGACAAGAAATGGAGATTTGATAGTGATGATGGGATTTCGCCTGACAGATGGTTACTGTTGAGTTCTAATCTCTCCAACTTTGGGAGGTTGGCTATTTGGTCTGGAATGTTGCCGGAGAAGTTGTTGATGCTTAGATCCAGTTGTTGAAGAAATTGCAATTGGCCAATCTCAAAGGGTATGCTGCCGCTTAAACTGTTGTTCCTGAGGGAGATTACTCTTGGCATGTTGTACAGATACTTGTACTGTGAAGACAGCATAGTTGCATTATTACCGCGTTGAAAGTAGACGGGCAACTCAAGAGAACAATGGCATGTTTCATTTGCAGCCCTTTGCGATACTAATGCTTGTAGTCTGCAAAGCTCCTTTGGAAATTCACCCGAAATCAAGTTGTCATTCAACAACAAAAAGAAAAGATGCGGAAGAGTCCCCAACCAACCAGGTATTGTGCCAGTGAGTCTGTTAAAAGACAAATCCAGGACTTCCAGTTTCCCGAGCTTTGAAATCCATGTAGGTATGTGCCCTGTCATACGACACTTCAATAAACTGAAAACACACAGATTTTGTAACCCGGAATCAACAGTTATATCCCCATCTGGCATTTCTTCACCTATAAAATTTTTTGAAAGAAGGAGCACCTTGAGACTTTTGAAACCCGTCAGTATCTTCATTGCCCCCATGACATTGGTGAGTCTGTTATGGGCAAGCGAGAGGAAGGTCAAGTTTTTCAATTGAAGAATCTCAGGTCGGATTTGGCCCTCGAAATCATTATTAGACAATCGAAGTGCTTTGAGGGACTTACATGAGTAGAGGCTTATTGGCCATGTGCCAGTGAGATTATTACTTATACAATCTAGTTTAGTAAGTTGAGTAAGTTTAGAGAAATCGAGCACAGAAATATTCCCACTAAAAAAGTTGAATCCCAGATTTATTTCAACAAGGTTTGTGCAATTCATCAAAGATGGGGGCAGATGACCTTGGAGATTGTTGTAATGAAGGCGCATGAGCTTTAATTTGGAGAGCTTCCCAACATTCTCACTGATGGGTCCGACAAGCCCATTGGTAGAGAATGAAATTTCTTGAAGTGCCTGAGCATTATAGATATCAGCAGGAAGGGACCCTGAGAGAATATTGTCGCCAGCACGAAAGACCTCCAATTTGGAACAGTTTCCTAGTCCGGGAGGAATTGGGCCACTGAAATTATTGTGGGAGAAATCTAAGACTCTAAGCAAGGTGGAACGAAGACAGATAGAGGAAGGTATTTGGCCTGTAAAATGATTATTGTTGACATTCAAACTGCTCAAATTCCAGGCATGCTGGAGGAATGAAGAAGGAATTGTAGAATTGAATTGATTGTTCGACAAATCCACTATTTGAATGTAACTAGACGATAGAAGCAAAGGTAATTCTCTGGAGAGAAGGTTATAGCTCAAATCAAGGATTTTAAGGCAACTCGAGGACAAGAAGAGTCCAGCTTCCAGAGGACCGGAAAGCAGATTGTGGGAGAGATTGAGGTGCGAAAGATGAGTGAGGCTTCCAAGAGAGCGAGAAATGCTTCCTTGGAGCTGGTTAGCGGGCAACGAAACATGTGTTACCCTACCATCGGCATCACAAGCGATGCCTTCCCAGTGACAACAATCACTGGAAGACCAATTTAAACCAGAAGAAGATATATCAAAAGATGACAAAAGAGAGTTGTGATCTGCCTCCTTGCAAGCGTGGTTTGTAGAAATGAAAGTAGACAACACAAAAAACAGGAAGAGGACTTCATAAGGTATTACGCGACTAGCTTCTGGCATGATGTTTTTCGCTATGTCTGCACTGGAATTATATTGCTCACATCGTTTCGGGGGTATATATACACTCCTTTGTTTGGAGCGAAGGAGGTAGAAATTAACAAAGGAAAGAAGGTAATTGGGTGATGGTTCGAATTCTTTGCGCAATGTTCGAGTTTTGATGTCTTTGCTTTGTACTTACATGGACTTTGGCGTCGTGCTTTTTGGAGGAGCTAAAACAAATTTTAGTTTTGAAAATGATTGTTGGCAAAAAAATTTAAAAGGTCAGTTTTTTAGAGATTTGATAGGAGAAATGATTCATTTTTTTTTAGTAAAGACGATATATTAATCATATACTGATGACTAAATACTGATGATTAAAAAAGAGAGTTATGAACTAATAAATGAATAATTATACAGTTAATGTAGGAAGGGTTTTTCCTTAATAATCAAATGTACATGAGTACAAGATTTATACAAGAGGTTTTTTCCATCACCATCCTATACTAATGACAATATAAATTACAAATAGATTACATAACGGACAGTGGTTACAAAGAACCATAACAAAATAAAATACAAATAAATTACATAACGGAAAGTGGTTACAACGATCGCATTCAATAACCGTAAATTATGGGCGATAAGGCGACAACTTCAAAGTCGTTGAAATATTTCTTTCATTTTTTAGGAGAGTGTATTCAATTGAGAATTTGAGAAACTTTAATGGATTTATAAATTCATGGATTTTTATGGAGTTAATTGATTTGTAGAGATTCCATATAAAATTTTGATTCAATTCCCTCGAAATCTCATGTGGAGATGTGAGATTTGTGGATGCTTAAAATACACTACGAAATCTCTCTAATTCCCTCTAATTCCTCAACTTTCTCAAATTCTTTAAAATCAATTTCTAATTGAATACACCCGGATTTTTAAGGATTTTAATAAACAATCTTAAAATTTCAATTGAATACACCTTGAATTTCAGATAATCACCTAAAATCCTAATTGATTACCCCTAAATTTATTGAAACAATTAAAATCCCTTAAAATTCCAATTGAATACACCCCTTACACTATGTTTGGATGAGGGAAATAAACTTGGAATTTGGATTAAAGACATAATTTATAAATTGACATGCACCAATTCCCTTGTTTGGATTCATAAATATGGAAATTTAGAATTTCCGTATGGAAAAAAACTTGGAATTTGGGACCTCCAATTCCCAAGTTTAAATTCCATGTAAATAGGTGTCATTTTCCAATTTCTATGATTGAGAGTTTAAAAACAACAAATTCCGTATTCAATTCCATTGTTCTTTTAGGTTACCCAAACAAGAAAATTCACAAATTCTATAGAATAAAATTCCATCATTTAAATTTCCGTCATTTTAAAATTCCTTAGTAATCTTAAATTTCTTCATCCAAACATAGTGTTAGTCTTTGGTTTGACTGTATCTTTCTCAGATGTAAAGGAAACACCAAAGTTAGAAAGGACGACTCTGCTTTTGTTTGACTTTGAGGCTCTGTCTCTATTTGTTTCTGCATAAATCTGCGAGAGAAAATTCATCGAATTTCATGTCGATTAAAATTTCAGGTTTTTGTTTTAGGTGAAGAGAAGAGTGAGATTCGAACTTTTTTTCACTGAGTGAAGGTAAGTACCCTACCACTTGAGTTGTCCCACACAATTGTTTAATTTTGTTTTTTGATTTTTTGGGAAAAAAGAATATTGTGATGTGAAATAACGGTAAATTACGGAGACTTCTAGGTGCAAAGACTGGTAAATTTATTGAAAAAAAAAGTTGAGGTTTCACCATACGACCAATTGACAATATGAGGAGTAACCTAATTTACATAATGTGGGATTCAGTCTCGACATTTACAATTTTCGCATACATCTTCCATATTCTAAGTTGTATTATTACTTGCACTAATTCGAAAGCGGGGACCTGCGAAGTATCGGGTTGCTCTCAACGGCAGTGCATTGAGGTGAAGTCTCGGGTTGCCCTTGGGCCTCAATGGCAGTGCATTGAGGCCTTGGACGAAGACTCCGATAGTGTCACTAGCATTCTGTCGGATATATGATTTCCTGAGAGGTCGGAATCGTCTCTCCAAGTTGGTGAGGCTGGAATCTGGTCAGGAATGATGCCAAAGAAGTTAGTCGTCGCTAAGATCCATTACATATTTGAGAAATAAGTGTAGAAAATGTAGATAGAATTCAAAGCATCAATTGCACGAGAGGGTCCATACAAGGTTTTCGGATTATTCCTTTCCGACTTTGATGACTTTAGAGACAAGGCATCAGCTTACTACTAATGAAACAAAATAATGATCATATGTGCAAACCAATAATTGAGCCAACCCGCGACTTCATCGTTTTAAGTCCATTGTTCCAATTCGGGTAAAGACAATATGTCGGATAGATGATTTCCTGAGAGGTCTGAATCGTCTCTCCAAGTTGGTGAGGCTGGAATCTCGTCTGGAATGATGCCAAAGAAGTTGTCGTCGCTAAGATCCATTACATACGTAGAAGAAAAATAAGTGTAGAAAATGTAGATAGACTTCAAACATCAGTTGCACAAGGGCATCAAAAGTTTGATGACTTTAGCGACAGGGCATCAAAAGTAATCAAAGTTCGAGAAACGGTTCATCAGCTTACTACTAATCAAATAAAATACTGATTACATGTGCAAACCAATAGTTGGGCCAACCCGCAACTTTAGCGTTTTAGATTTATTGTTCCAATTCAGGGTAAAGACAATCTAGTGCCTCAACCGAGGTTTTTAACTTTTTGATGCGGGGCATGCTTCAATTGAGGAGACATGCTTCAACTAGGGTTTTCAAATCTTGCACTAGGAGATAGTGAGCCCTGTTTTTCAATTCATATTAATTCATATGTCCCTTCCTATCGCTATAGTTTTCACTAAAAAAGTAGGTTTAAAATGGTAGGTGGGTTTAGATATTTGTCCACAATATTTGAAATTTCTTTGCTTTCATGTATGCAATATATAGAATGAAAAATCAGTGGTAGAGAGTGAAAATAGTCCACATTAGAAGGTTTACGTACTTTTTATTTTTTGGTAAAAAAGAAGGTTTTACATACTTTGACAATGAGTCCCACAATACTTGTAATCACTAGACAGGTTTTTTGATGCAATCATCATGCAATCAAGTTAAGGAAATTCGTGCATAACGTAAATAGGAGCCACTTATAATTTCGTTTTCAGTTTCAGTTTTCACTTTTATTAAAAAATGAAAATTAATATATATTTGGTAACTGTTTTTAGTTTTCAAAAAATGAATATTGACAACTAAATTTTTTTGAGTTTTCAAAATAGGAGGTGAATTGTCACTTAGTACTACGGTTTAATGATATTTTTGTTCACTTATAAGTGAAATGTTTTAGATTTGATTCTTGCCAAAAGCGAATTTGGATCACAGTATTGCTACCACTAGACCGTATTACAAAGTGGCTATTTCTAGCTATTAGATTGAATAAACCAAACAAAATCCACGACAATAATTAAACAGGAGTACGTAAATAGCTAAGTTTGTGTGCGATTATCAATTTCCTTCAAAATTTGGCCTTATTTTTAACTTGCTTTTTTATTTAACTTTTTTGAAAATTGAAATGATTATCAAACAAGTAAGAAAAAAGTTTTCCAAATTAAGAAGAGAACTTAGAAAATTTAACTATTGGATGACAACCACCATTTCAACTGGATTAGTCGATTCAGATTAGAATTAATTGTAAAATCATATCCACTAATATTTCATTCAGCATTCGTAATTGTGCACTTTTGATTTTTCAATGAATTTATTTACCTAAACAAAAGCAATTACCGTTAAATGCAGTAGTACTAGTACTTAGTGTTGTGCGGAAGCGGCGTTCAACTGTAAGTGAATAGTAAGTGAAACAGTAAAACAGAACAAAAAAACAACACCAACAAGAACACCAAGATTTATACTGGTTCGGCAATGCCTACATCCAGTTTGGAGACGACGGAGTATTCCACTATAATCAATGAGAACATACAATAGTGTTTATCACTCAATTTCCCAAAGACCCGAATAACCCAAGCTCTCACACTTACAATAGGAAGAGAAAACCAATACAAAGCAAGACAATTTGAGAAAATTCTTCTCTATGCCAAATGGCTTCTTGCTATTTTTCTCTCTTCCTTGTTCTTCTCTACTTCTCCATTCCATGCTTCACCTTGCTCTCCTTTTATAGCCAAAGAAAAGCTTCTCAAAGACATCAATGGCCAAAGGCCTAACATCAAGTCAAAAAGAATTAGGCATAAGTGCATCCAATTTTGGTTTCCCACATGTAGCATGCCATCCAACAATTTTGACCACAAAAGTAGCCCAAAGATTTGGACTTTGACTCCATATTTGAGTCAATAATCAACAATCTCCACCTTGACTCAAACCCTCTAAGTAGAATTCCAAATAGTCGTCTCTCAATCCCCCATGGGGCAATCAACAAATTTTACAAATGTTACAAATGTTACAAATGCCAATCTCCACCTTGGCTCCACCTTGGAACAATAAACCAACATCCACAGTACCCAAAATATACCGTAGAATCCATTTCACAGCTTCCCAATGCCCTTTTCCTGGATTATGCATGTATCTACTGACAATACTAACAGCTTGTGAAATATGAAGCCTAGTACACACCATAGCATACATCAAATTACCAACAACATTTGCATAAGGAATTTGAGCCATGTACTGACTCTCTTCAACAGTTTTAGGAGACATAGAAGCGCTAAGTTTGAAATGAGAGGCAAGAGGTGTACTAACCGGTTTTGAATTTTCATTCATCCTGAAACGTTGTAGTACCTTCTTCAAATACTGCTTCTGACACAGACTAATCTTGCCCTTCGCTCTATCTCTTTCAATTTCCATACCTAGTATCTTCCGAGCTTCTCCCAAGTCCTTCATCTCAAATTCATTACTTAGTTGAGTCTTCAACCTTTCAATCTCCACTTTGCTGTTACATGCTATAAGCATATCATCAACATATAAAAGCAGATAAATGAAGGTTCCATCTTGTAGTTTGCGAAAGTATACACAATGGTCATAGTGACTTCTTGTGTACTTTTTCCCGATCATAAATCCATCAAATCGCTTGTACCATTGTCTTGGAGACTGCTTCAAGCCATACAATGATTTTTCCAATTTGCAAACCCAATTTTCCTTTCCAGCAACCTTAAAACCTTCTGGCTGAGACATATAAATCTCTTCCTCCAAATCACCATGTAAGAACGCAGTCTTGACATCAAGTTGGGCCAACTCAAGATCAAACTGCACAACCAAAGCCAACAAAATACGAATAGAAGAATGTTTTACTACAGGAGAAAATACCTCATTGTAGTCAATGCCATCTTTCTGAGCATAGCCTTTAGCTACCAATCTGGCTTTGAATCTTACATTGTCTTTTCCCAAAGATTCCATCTTTTTGGCATACACCCATTTACAACCAATTGCTTTCTTCCCCGTTTGTAACTGAACCAGCTTCCAAGTCTTATTTTTATGAAGAGATTTCATCTCCTCATCCATAGATTTCTTCCACAACTCGCACTCTGAACTCATGACAGCTTCTTTGTAGGCGGATGGAATATCATCTTCAATAACGGGAAGTGCATATGCCACAATATCAGTAAATCGAGCAGGCTTTCGGATTTCCCTTCTCGATCTTCTGGTTGCAATATAGTCTTGTTGCTGTGGAGGTTCTTGGGTAGGTGCCTCCTCTTCATCATCCTCGTCCTCATCATCAGAATTAACTGTAGGACTAGTGTTTGAAACATCAGACCTTACTGGAACAACTGGAGTCTTCAGTAACTCCACCTGCTTTGAGCTACTCATGGTCTCGGTCGCTTTAGTTTCACCTTCATGCTTGTTCTGATTAACCATAGCAGCCTCATCAAAAGTCACATCTCTGCTTACAACAAATTTCTTCTCATCTGGACACCAGAGTCGGTATCCCTTCACGCCAGTGCTAAAGCCCATAAATAGAGCTTTCTTTGCTCTTGGATCCAACTTGCTTTCTCTGACATGATAGTAAGCAGGACAACCAAATATGTGTAAAAACTTGTAATCAGTACAAGGTTTACCAGACCATACCTCCATGGGCGTTTTGCCCTCATTCGCAGCAGCTGGCAATCGATTAATGAGATGGCTTGCATAAGTGAGTGCCTCAGCCCAAAATGCCTTGCCTAATCCAGCATTAGACAACATACACCGAACTTTCTCAAGTAAAGTACGGTTCATGCGCTCCGCCACCCCATTCTGTTGCGGTGTCTCCCTAATCGTGAAGTGCCTCACAATACCCTCATCTTGACAAACTTTCAAGAAAGGATCAGACTTATATTCACCTCCATTGTCTGATCTGAGAGTCTTGATCTTTCGACCGCTTTGCGTTTCAATCATCTTTTTCCACTTCAGGAATATCTTCAAGACTTCATCTTTACGCTTCATGGTGTACACCCATATGCTTCTAGAGAAGTCATCAACAAAGGAGACAAAATAATGGCTACCTCCCCAAGATGCATTCTTGGAAGGTCCCCAAACATCAGTGTGAACATAATCAAGAATGCCTTTAGTGTGGTGAATAGCAGTGCCAAATTTTACTCTAGTTTGCTTACCCAACACACAATGCTCACAGAATTCCAATTTGCATGCCTTTGCACCTTTCAATAAGCCTTGCTTCACCAATCATTGCAACGCTTTTTCACCAGCATGCCCAAGACGCATATGCCATAATCTCGTGGTGTCTGTGCTATCTACGTCAGCAGCTTCGGTGACAGCTGCTCCACCAATAACTGTACTCCCCTGCAAGAAATACAAGTTATTTCGTCTTTTACCTTTCATCACCACCAGTGCCCCGTACACAGCTTTAAGAACTCCACCCTGCATGGTGATCTTGAGACCCTTGGATTCCAATGCACCCAGTGAGATGAGATTTTTCTTCATATCTGGTACATACCGAACATCACTTAATTCTCTGACTGTTCCATCATGCATCTTCAAACAGATTTTGCCTATCCCTTGTGTTTTGCAAGCATTATTATTACCCATCAAAACAACTCCACCATCCAGCTCCTCGAAATTAGAAAACCATTCCCGAATGGGACACATATGATAGGTGCAACCTGAATCCAAAATCCACTCATTTGAGTGACCATCAGCATATGAACTAGCCAAAGCAAACTCGAAATCATCATCATCTCCAGATTTTGCAATATTTGCTTCAGAACCCGCTTTCTCCTTCTCTTTGTTCTTCAATTTGGGGCAGTCTTTCTTCCAATGACCCTTTTGGCGACAAAAAGCACATTCATCTTTAGCAGGAAACTTCCCTCGTGACTTTGAACGAGATTTTCCCCGCTTCCCAGATTTTCTTTCCTCTGTTCGACCCCTTGCAACAAATGCCCCGGTTTGTGAATTGTGAGTCTTCAGTTCCTTCTTACGACACTCATGATTCACCAATGCCGCAGACACCTCATCAAGTTTCACCTCGGATTTTCCATACAACAGAGTAGTTGTCAAATGATCATAATCATCAGGCAATGAATTTAACAAACATAGTGCCTTGTCCTCGTCAGGAATTTTCACATCAAGGTTTGCTAAATCAACAAGTATTTTATTATAATCATTGAGGTGTTCATGCATAGAGATACCTGGACGATACTGAAATCGGAAGAGTCGCTTCTTCAAGAAGAGGCGATTTTCTGCGCTCTTGGTCATATACTTCTCCTCCAATTTCGTCCATAACTCCTTAGCAGAAGTTTCCTTCACGGAACTGTAGCGCCAACACTATTCACGGAACTGGGCTCTGGTACCACTTGTTGTGCGGAAGCGGCGTTCAACTGTAAGTGAATAGTAAGTGAAACAGTAAAACAGAACAAAAAAATAACACCAACAAGAACACCAAGATTTATACTGGTTCGGCAATGCCTACATCCAGTTTGGAGACGACGGAGTATTCCACTATAATCAATGAGAACATACAATAGTGTTTATCACTCAATTTCCCAAAGACCCGAATAACCCAAGCTCTCACACTTACAATAGGAAGAGAAAACCAATACAAAGCAAGACAATTTGAGAAAATTCTGCTCTATGCCAAATGGGTTCTTGCTATTTTTCTCTCTTCCTTGTTCTTCTCTACTTCTCCATTCCATGCTTCACCTTGCTCTCCTTTTATAGCCAAAGAAAAGCTTCTCAAAGACATCAATGGCCAAAGGCCTAACATCAAGTCAAAAAGAATTAGGCATAAGTGCATCCAATTTTGGTTTCCCACATGTAGCATGCCATCCAACAATTTTGACCACAAAAGTAGCCCAAAGATTTGGACTTTGACTCCATATTTGAGTCAATAATCAACACTTAGATGGCCTACCATGTTGATTTGTTTCACAATTGTATGTTTTTTCTTGACTTTAAAAGCCAAGCCACAATAATTAACTAGAAGAAAGTTTCCCAGCAAGAATGTTGAGGCATTATCTTCAGGGCTGTAGAGTCACACATATTGATTCTTTTCTATGTTGATAATTTCTCACTGCAGATTGAATTCAAAGGTTTATTAAAGTCTTGAATCTTTGTCGAGGTCTTTGACACTTTTGGAACGCATGTTGGGAGTATGAATTCCACATGTGGGAGAGGCTGAGAGTATGAATTCCACATCGGAAAAAGAATGGATTTTGCATGTGCTTATAAGTAATTAAACTATTACCAATATTGCCAATTTATGATAGAACTTGAACTTACTCCGATGCATGTCACGTTAATAAATCACAATACGATTATTGGAAAAGATACAGAAACTCTAAAAAATCTCCCATGGATAGGAAGGAGCTATACCACAGGATGTTCTTGTTGATTATTGACTCAAACATGTAGTCAAAGTCCAAATCTTTGGGCTACTTTTGTGGTCAAAATTGTTGGATGGCATGCTACATGTGGGAAACCAAAATTGGATGCACAACAAGTGGTACCAGATCCCAGTTCCGTGAATAGTGTTGGTGCTACAGTCTGTGAACAGTGAACTGCTACAGTATCTGTGAACAGTGCCGTATTTGTGAACAGTGCCGAGTAGATGGTTGGAGATAAGGACGAATCTGTAAAGAAGGGGTCAGCATCGTCTTCGTCTACATCCAATAGACATCCAACCACTACTACAAGGTTAGAGGTTGATAAATTCAATGGCTCTAATAATTTTGGTATGTGGCAATGTGAAGTTATGGATGTGTTGTATCAACAAGAGTTGGATATGGTTCTGGAAGATAAACCAGAAGATATTGATGACAAGCAGTGGACGCGAATTAATCTTCATGCTTGTGCTGCTATTCGATCGTTCCTTGATAAGGAGTTGAAATACCCGTATATGAAGGAAACTTCTGCTAAGGAGTTATGGACGAAATTGGAGGAGAAGTATATGACCAAGAGCGCAGAAAATCGCCTCTTCTTGAAGAAGCGACTCTTCCGATTTCAGTATCGTCCAGGTATCTCTATGCACGAACACCTCAATGATTATAATAAAATACTTGCTGATTTAGCAAACCTTGATGTGAAAATTCCTGACGAGGATAAGGCACTATGTTTGTTAAATTCATTGCCTGATGATTATGATCATTTGACAACTACTCTGTTGTATGGAAAATCCGAGGTGAAACTTGATGAGGTGTCTGCGGTATTGGTGAATCATGAGTGTCGTAAGAAGGAACTGAAGACTCACAATTCACAAACCGAGGCATTTGTTGCAAGGGGTCGAACAGAGGAAAGAAAATCTGGGAAGCGGGGAAAATCTCGTTCAAAGTCACGATGGAAGTTTCCTGCTAAAGATGAATGTGCTTTTTGTCGCCAAAAGGGTCATTGGAAGAAAAACTGCCCCAAATTGAAGAACAAAGAGAAGGAGAAAGCGGGTTCTGAAGCAAATATTGCAAAATCTGGAGATGATGATGATTTCGAGTTTGCTTTGGCTAGTTCATATGCTGATGGTCACTCAAATGAGTGGATTTTGGATTCAGGTTGCACCTATCATATGTGTCCCATTCGGGAATGGTTTTCTAATTTTGAGGAGCTGGATGGTGGAGTTGTTTTGATGGGTAATAATAATGCCTGCAAAATACAAGGGATAGGCAAAATCTGTTTGAAGATGCATGATGGAACAGTCAGAGAATTAAGTGATGTTCGGTATGTACCAGATATGAAGAAAAATCTCATCTCACTGGGTGCATTGGAATCCAAGGGTCTCAAGATCACCATGCAGGGTGGAGTTCTTAAAGCTGTGTATGGGGCACTGGTGGTGATGAAAGGTAAAAGACGAAATAACTTGTATTTCTTGCAGGGGAGTACAGTTATTGGTGGAGCAGCTGTCACCGAAGCTGCTGACGCAGATAGCACAGACACCACGAGGTTATGGCATATGCGTCTTGGGCATGCTGGTGAAAAAGCATTGCAAGGATTGGTGAAGCAAGGCTTATTGAAAGGTGCAAAGGCATGCAAATTGGAATTCTGTGAGCATTGTGTGTTGGGTAAGCAAACTAGAGTAAAATTTGGCACTGCTATTCACCACACTAAAGGCATTCTTGATTATGTTCACACTGATGTTTGGGGACCTTCCAAGAATGCATCTTGGGGAGGTAGCCATTATTTTGTCTCCTTTGTTGATGACTTCTCTAGAAGAATATAGGTGTACACCATGAAGCGTAAAGATGAAGTCTTGAAGATATTCCTGAAGTGGAAAAAGATGATTGAAACGCAAAGCGGTCGAAAGATCAAGACTCTCAGATCAGACAATGGGGGTGAATATAAGTCTGATCCTTTCTTGAAAGTTTGTCAAGATGAGGGTATTGTGAGACACTTCACGGTTAGGGAGACACCGCAACAGAATGGGGTAGCGGAGCGCATGAACCGTACTTTACTTGAGAAAGTTCGGTGTATGTTGTCTAATGCTAGATTAGGCAAGGCATTTTGGGCTGAGGCACTCACTTATGCAAGCCATCTCATTAATCGATTGCCAGCTGCTGCGAATGAGGGCAAAACGCCCATGGAGGTATGGTCTGGTAAACCTTGTACTGATTACAAGTTTTTACACATATTTGGTTGTCCTGCTTACTATCATGTCAGAGAAAGCAAGTTGGATCCAAGAGCAAAGAAAGCTCTATTTATGGGCTTTAGCACTGGCGTGAAGGGATACCGACTTTGGTGTCCAGATGAGAAGAAATTTGTTGTAAGCAGAGATGTGACTTTTGATGAGGCTGCTATGGTTAATCAGAACAAGCATGAAGGTGAAACTGAAGCGACCAAAACCATGAGGAGCTCAAAGCAGGTGGAGTTACTGAAGACTCCAGTTGTTCCAGTAAGGTCTGATGTTTCAAACACTAGTCCTACAGTTAATTCTGATGATGAGGACGAGGATGATGAAGAGGAGGCACCTACCCAAGAGCCTCCACAGCAACAAGATTATATTGCAACCAGAAGATCGAGAAGGGAAATCCGAAAGCCTGCTCGATTTACTGATATTGTGGCATATGCACTTCCCGTTATTGAAGATGATATTCCATCCTCGTACAAAGAAGCTGTCATGAGTTCAGAGTGCGAGTTGTGGAAGAAATCTATGGATGAGGAGATGAAATCTCTTCATAAAAATAAGACTTGGAAGCTGGTTCAGTTACCAAAGGGGAAGAAAGCAATTGGTTGTAAATGGGTGTATGCCAAAAAGATGGAATCTTTGGGAAAAGACAATGTAAGATTCAAAGCCAGATTGGTAGCTAAAGGCTATGCTCAGAAAGAAGGCATTGACTACAATGAGGTATTTTCTCCTGTAGTAAAACATTCTTCTATTCGTATTTTGTTGGCTTTGGTTGTGCAGTTTGATCTTGAGTTGGCCCAACTTGATGTCAAGACTGCGTTCTTACATGGTGATTTGGAGGAAGAGATTTATATGTCTCAGCCAGAAGGTTTTAAGGTTGTTGGAAAGGAAAATTGGGTTTGCAAATTGGAAAAATCATTGTATGGCTTGAAGCAGTCTCCAAGACAATGGTACAAGCGATTTGATGGATTTATGATCGGGCAAAAGTACACAAGAAGTCACTATGACCATTGTGTATACTTTCGCAAACTACAAGATGGAACCTTCATTTATCTGCTTTTATATGTTGATGATATGCTTATAGCATGTAACAGCAAAGTGGAGATTGAAAGGTTGAAGACTCAACTAAGTAATGAATTTGAGATGAAGGACTTGGGAGAAGCTCGGAAGATACTAGGTATGGAAATTGAAAGAGATAGAGCGAAGGGCAAGATTAGTCTGTGTCAAAAGCAGTATTTGAAGAAGGTACTACAACGTTTCAGGATGAATGAAAATTCAAAACCGGTTAGTACACCTCTTGCCTCTCATTTCAAACTTAGCGCTTCTATGTCTCCTAAAACTGTTGAAGAGAGTCATTACATGGCTCAAATTCCTTATGCAAATGTTGTTGGTAGTTTGATGTATGCTATGGTGTGTACTAGGCCTCATATTTCACAAGCTGTTAGTATTGTCAGTAGATATATGCATAATCCAGGAAAAGGGCATTGGGAAGCTGTGAAATGGATTCTACGGTATATTTTGGGTACTGTGGATGTTGGGTTATTGTTCCAAGGTGGAGCCAAGGTGGAGATTGGCATTTGTAAAATTTGTAAAATTTGTTGATTGCCCCATGGGGGATTGGGAGACGACTATTTGGAGTTCTACTTAGAGGGTTTGAGTCAAGGTGGAGATTGTTGATTATTGACTCAAACATGTAGTCAAAGTCCAAATCTTTGGGCTACTTTTGTGGTCAAAATTGTTGGATGGCATGCTACATGTGGAAAACCAAAATTGGATGCACAACAGTTCTGTTTCTTCGCCCTAAAGAAGTACTGACGTAGAGATTTTGTACATTGTCTAGGAATTGGAACTGCGTAAATCTTCGGATCTTAAACATGAAAGAGCCATAAGCTCCGAAAAATCGTGTGGTGAACCCAGGTGCGAAAGAGAAATGAAACCATGGAATTAGATTCCCATTGTCCAAATGACACGCCCCAACCCCGATATCCCCAAATATCAGGGAAAGCACGTGCTGGCTGACACCCAAGGGTGACAAAGCCATTTAAAACATGCATGCAAATAAAGAATATATGATTAGAACGATTATACCAAAACAGGAACGTGTGTGAAAAGTAAAATAGGGTGTGTGGATATCACACTCTTTTTTTTATTCCTCACAAGCTTGGTAAACGCTGGAATGCTTTGAGAGAAAGTGCCATTCCGTTTCTTCCCATTTCAGTCCGGTTTCGTAACCCCGCCATAGGTGAAATGGGCCGTACTAATGGAGGGTATAATTATGGGTTGGCAACGTCTTAGAAGGTTTACATTGACTTTGGGCTAGTGCTTTTAGAAGAGTTCAAAGCACTTCAAAAATGTTGTTTATCAAAAGTGCTTTGAATAGAAAGTAGAAACACTATTATTCACTTTGGACAATTTTTTAGATGCAATCAAGTTAAGGAATTTCGATTAAATAGGAGAGTTATGAACTAACAGATGAATAATTATATAGTTAAGAATAAGTAGAAATGAGATGATCATTAATTTATTTATTTATCAGAGAATTCTTTATGATTTAACAGTATGCAAAACTACGTACTTGATTTTTTCTCTTTAAATATCTCTTGTATAAAAATAAATGATACAATTACGCGCAATATTAATATAAACTAACGTAAATCTACCATGCTTGACCTATTTCCCTACAATATATTTTTTTTCTTCTGTGTATTTGACTTCGAAATTGCAAAGTATAGTCATTTTCATGAAGAATGCTTGAAATTTTGGACATTGACGTGCCAACTTATCGAAGTTGATATTGTTCTTCTAAATAGATTGGACTCAATGGTTTACTCAAGTCATGATCAAAGGAAATTAATGGAGCATTTTTTTTCCTTGGGTAAGATGCTTTATTCAAAACACCATGATACAATACGAAGCACGATCGAAACAGTCAATCTAAAATTCAAGTGGCCAAAACAGAAAACAAAAGCGTCATCTTTTTTAAATGTAGACTGGTTGTGGGTGTCACTCTACATTGACTTTCAATAATTCAAACAGTCTATTTTTCAGTCTTCTTTTATAGGTTACTGTTGCAAAAACCCAAAAAAAAATCAATTATTCGAAACTATTTGCCCATTTGATTGTCATGATGAAATTTTAATATTTTTTATAACATAGTGTTTGTCAATTTATTTAAACTCAATTAGATATTTTAAACATTTTCGCTATGTGAACACAAACGGAGCCAAAGTCTCTCTAGATCAGTTGTGAGCCAGGCCTACTGCATTAGACCACATTGAAAAGAAAAAAAAAAAAAAAAACATCCGGAAGAAAACCTCTTTTGACATAACCTCGAGACACCATCAAACTGTAGACCCAGACAATTGTTTGCCAAAAATTTCAACAGAAAAGACTGGTACGTTGCATGCATGTGTTTGTAGACGATGAAGCTGCATTTACAAGTTTATTCCTTAATGTGCTATCTTACTCTCACAAGATAATTGCAATTTTAAACTTTCTGAAAAGAGATTGCAGATAAACTGTTTGATGAAATTCTTGAACCGTTTTCTTTTGCCTTTTTTTTTTTTTTTCAGATTCCCAGATTGATTTCATGTTTCTAACAATGGCCAATTTGCAGGGTTAGGAACTTAGGTGCCTAACCCTTGCGAAAGTTGGAGCTCTGTGATTTTCGGCTTCTGCTCGTGTTGGGATTCGTTCAACAACTTCCGACTTTCAACCAGTGCAAACTAGAAGAAGTAAGTGAAAACCCAACTTACACTAGTTTTTTTGTTTTACTTTCGGAAAAAATACAAACCCTTGTCAATGATTCTGCATATACACAGATTTTGATGTGTAGTATCAAATTCAATCAGGATCCTTTTGTTAGTTTCAGTTTTCTTCTTAACCAAACTGATTGCGCAAGTTTGTGAAAATCGAGGAGATTTTCACGGATAGTTTGATTCGTTATGTGACATACCTTTTTGTGGTTAAAGATATATGATGTATACGCTTAGGCTTTATTCACGTTTAAAATCATCTAATATGTTACATTATCAAACTTCCATCGTGATTTCAGCTGATGATTGATAGTTTGGTCCATAATTTTGGTCTAAACAAAGAGAGAAAATAAATAAAAGAGCTATTCAACTTACAATCCGATTAGGGAATGAACATCCTACTCTTAAATATATATTTTGCACTAGAGAATTTACTAGCTCAATCCGTACACACCAATATTTCTTCATCGTCTGGGCAGCAAGCTTTAACTGGAACATTGACGAGAGAGGTGGTTTGGAAGTTGTCAGGGACCATGAAAGAGTTACTGTTGTTTGCATATGCTGACCGATTTGTACTCTCGGTTTCACTATCCGGTTTGCTGCTTTTAACTTCGTCCTTTTGATTTGGAACTTGGACTTGGCTTTGGGCTTTCCTGTTAAGAACAAGAACAAGAACTAGGAATTGTAAACAAATCGAGAAAAGAAAAATGAACAGAGTCTAGATTCTAGAACTCTACCTTCTTCTAAGCCTTCTCCACTTCAGATAGAGCGTTAATTGAATATTGTCAAGGAGTTGGAAATAGGCATATCTCCACGTCCTCTTGAGAAGCAAGGGGCAAATGAATCCCAAATACCCTACAAAGAAACCAAGCACAACGGATAACTCAAACCATAGACTTTGATCCTCATCATCGTCCAAATCCTGGTTGTTCTCATTATCATCTGCATCATTGCCATTACTTGGGAAGCACTGGTTTGAAAGTGGGGCACCGCAAAGTTTCGGATTCCCTTCGAATGCAGAGACACTGAAGCCTTGGAGCTGAGTGCCGGCTGGTATTGGTCCTTCAAGATTATTGTATGCAACAGTAAATGTAGACAAGAAATGGAGATTTGATAGTGATGATGGGATTTTGCCTGACAGACGGTTACTGTTGAGTTCTAATCTCTCCAACTTTGTGAGGTTGGCTATTTGGTCTGGAATGTTGCCGGAGAAGTTGTTGATGCTTAGATCCAGTTGTTGAAGAAATTGCAATTGGCCAATCTCAAAGGGTATGCTGCCGCTTAAACTGTTGTTCCTGAGGGAGATTACTCTTGGCATGTTGGGCAGATATTTGTACTGTGAAGCCAGCACAGTTGCATTATTACCGCGTTGAAAGTAGACGGGCAACTCAAGAGAACAATGGCCTGTTTCATTCGCAGCCTTTTGCAATACTAATGCTTGTAGTCTGCAAAGCTCCTTTGGAAATTCACCCGAAATCAAGTTGTCATTCAACAACAAAAAGAAAAGATGTGGAAGAGTCCCCAACCAACCAGGTATTGTGCCAGTGAGTCTGTTAAAAGACAAATCCAGGACTTCCAGTTTCCCGAGCTTTGAAATCCATGCAGGTATGTGCCCTGTCATATGACACATAAGTAAACTGAAAACACACAGATTTTGTAACCCGGAATCGACAGTTATATCCCCATCTGGCATTTCTTCACCTTTAAAATTTTTTGCAAGAAGGAGCACCTTGAGACTTTTGAAACCCGTCAGTATCTTCATTGCCCCCGTGACATTGGTGAGTCTGTTACGAGAAAGTGAGAGGAAGGTCAAGTTTTTCAATTGAAGAATCTCAGGTTGGATTTGGCCCTCGAAATCATTTGTAGCCAGTCGAAGTGCTTTGAGGGACTTACATGAGTAGAGGCTTATTGGCAAGGTACCAGTGAGATTATTACTTATACAATCTAGTTTACTAAGATGAGTAAGTTTAGAGAAATTGAGGGCAGAGATATTCCCACTAAAACGGTTGAATCCCAGATTTATTTCAACAAGGTTTGTGCAATTCAGCAGAGATGGGGGCAGATGACCTTCGAGATTGTTGTATTGAAGGCGCATGAGCTTTAATTTGGAGAGCTTCCCAACATTCTTACTGATGGGTCCCACAAGCCCATTGGTAGATAATGAAATTTCTTGAAGTGCCTGAGCATTGTAGATATCAGTAGGGAGGGATCCTGAGAGAGTATTGTCGCCAGCACGAAAGACCTCCAACTCGGAACAGTTTCCAAGTCCGGGAGGAATTGGGCCACTGAAATTATTGTGGGAGAAATCCAAGACTCTAAGCGAGGATGAACGAAGACAGGTAGAGGAAGGTATTTGGCCTGTAAAATGATTATTGCTGACATTCAAACTGCTCAAATTCCAGGCATGCTGGAGGAATGAAGATGGAATTGTTCCGTTGAATTGATTGCTTGAAAAATCAACTATTTGGATGTAACTTGATGATAAAGACATTGGTATTTCTCCGGAGAAAAGGTTATAGCTCAAATCAAGAATCTCAAGGCGACTCAAGGACAAGAACATCCCGGCTTCAAGAGAGCCGGAAAGCAGATTGTGGGAGAGATTGAGGTGCGAAAGAAGCTTAAGGTTTCCAAGTGATGAAGGAAAAGTACCTCCTGTGAGGCCCTTGGATGGCAATCGCAATTGGATGATCCAACCGTTCTGATTACATGTGATGCCTTCCCACTGGCAACAATCAACTGAAGCAGTCCAGTTCAATGCCGGGGAAGACAGAGAGCTCGCAAAGGACTTGAGGGCGCTGCGTTCGGTTAGATCACATGCATGTATTGTGAATAAAATGGAAGAAAACAAGAGGATGAGAAGGAAGCCATGAGAGAATGGATGATCCATCTCAGGTTCAGATTACTCACTGGTTTTCTTCTGCACGCGTAGATAGGTATGCATATGTGTCTGAATCTCCAGAGTATATACACATCTTCCGCATGACTTCAAAGTCATGACAAGAAATTCCATGTTGGTAAGACTCATGACTTGAAAGTCGTTGAAACTTGAAAGATTCTTTAATCTCTTAGTCTTTGGTTTGACTTTAGGCTGTAGCTTTTTTAGATTTAATGGAAACACCAAAATTAGAAAGGACGACTCTGCTTTTCTTTGAGGCTCTGTCACTGTTTGTTTCTGCAAAAATTCATCGAATTTGATGTCGATTAAAATTTCAGGTTTTTGTTTTAGGTGAAGAGAAGAGCAAGATTCAAACTTTTCTTCACTGAGTGGAGGTAAGTACCCTACCACTTGAGTTGCCCCACAATTGTTTATTTTTGTTTTTTGATTTTTTGGGAAAAAGGAATATTGTGATGTGAAATAACCCTAAATTACGGAGACTTCTAGGTGCAAAGACTGGTAAATTTATTGAAAAAAGTTGAGGTTTCACCATACAACTAATTAACAATATGAGGAATAACCTAACTTACTTAATGTGAGATTCAGTCTCAATACTTACAATTTTCGCATACATCTTCCATGTACTTAGTTGTATTATTACTTGCACTAATTTGAAAGTGGGACCTGCAAAGTATCGGGTTGTCCTCAACGGCAGAGCATTGAGGCCTTGGTCGAAGACTCCGATAGTGACGCTAGGATTCTGTCGGATAGATGATTTCCTGAGAGGTCTGAATCGTCTCTCCAAGTTGGTGAGGCTGGAATCTGGTATGGAATGATGCCAAAGAAGTTGTCGTCGCTAAGATCCATTACATATGTAGAAGAGAAATAAGTGTAGAAAATGTAGATAGACTTCAAAGCATCAGTTGCACAAGGGGGTCCATACAAGGTTTTTGGATTATTCCTTTCCGACTTTGATGACTTTAGAGACGGCATCAAAAGTAATCGAAGTTCGAGAAATGGTTCATCAGCATACAACTAATCAAACAAAATATTGATTACATGTGCAAACCAATAGTTGGGCCATCCTGCGACTTTAGCGTTTTAGATTTATTGTTCCAATTTGGGGTAAAGACAATCTAGTGCCTCAACCGAGGTTTTTAACTTTTTGATGCGGGGCATACTTCAATTGAGGAGACATGCTTCAACTAGGGTTTTCAAATCTTGCACTAGGAGATAGTGAGCCCTATTTTTCAATTCATATTAATTCATACGTCCCTTCGTATCGTTATAGTTTTCACTAAAAAAATTAGGTTTAAAATGGTAGGTGGGTTTAGATATTTGTCCACAATATTTGAAATTTCTTTGCTTTCATGTACGCAATATATAGAATGAAAAATCAGTAGTAGTGAGTGAAAATAGTTCACATTAGAAGGTATACGTACTTTTTGTTTTTTGGTAAAAAATAAGGTTTTACATACTTTGACAATGAGTTCCACAATACTTGTAATCACTAGACAGGTTTTTTGATGCAATCATCATGCAATCAAGTTAAGGAAATTCGTGCATAACGTAAATAGGAGCCACTTATAATTTCGTTTTCAGTTTTAGTTTTCATTTTTATTAAAAAATGAAAATTAATATATATTTGGTAACTGTTTTTAGTTTTCAAAAAATGAAAATTTACAGCTAAATTTTTTTGAGTTTTCAAAATGGGGGTTGAATTGTTACTTAGTACTACGGTTTAGTGATATTTTTATTCACTTGTATTTGTTTCGAAGGGCATTTTTTGTAAATTCACGTATTAAAATTATAAAAATCATAATTTTTTTGGGACGGGTCGTTACACCAAATCTTGGCTGTTCTTATATTTGCACCAATGCCATCACCAGTGCACCGCAAAGTTTCAAATTCACCTCGTAGGCGGACGAATTAAACCTCAAAGTACTGTATGATACATTCACCTCGATGAATGGAACTTTGCCGGTCGAACGCTGTTCGTCAAGCAAAAGCCTCCAAAGAACCAAAACGTTACTGTTTTTGGCAACCGAATATATGAATTCCAACGATTAAAGTTCAGTGAAAGTGAAAGGGGCTTTATGCCATCAAATTATTATAGGCAAAACTATTAACAAACAATAATCGTATTTCTTAATTTGCCATCGCTAGGAACTTATCTTTAACATTGCTCAGAAATAGGAAATATGCATGTCTCCAAGACCTAATAAACACTAAAGAGCCACAGACTCCCCAAAATCCGAAAATAAAACCAAAAATCACGGAAAAATGAAACCACGGAACTCCTTTTCCATTACTAGCGTGCACATCTTTAGTGTCATTACTTATATTCATCTGTTGGCATTTGTTTGGAAGTGGGGCACCACAAAGTCCTTGGTTCCCCTCGAATGCAGTGGCATTCAAGCCTTCGATTTGAGTGCCGGATGGTATTATTCCTTGAAGGTTGTTGTAAGCAACCGTAAATGACGACAAGAAGTGGAGACTTGATATTGATGCTGGGATTTCTCCTGACAGATGATTTCTTGAGAGGTCGAATCTTTCCAAACTTGTGAGGTTCGATATTTGGTTTGGAATTTCTCCACACAAGTTGTTGACGCTAAGATCCAGCTCTCGAAGAAGTTGCAATTGACCAATCTCAAACGGTATATTACCACTTAAACTGTTATTCCTGAGGGAGATTGCTCTTGGCATGTTGGACAGATACTTGTACTGCAAGGGAGTTACAGACGCATTAACCCGTTGGTAGTAGATGGGAAGCTCGAGATAATCATAGCCTGTTTGAGTTGCAGCATTTTGTGATACCAATGCTTGTAGTCTGCAAAGCTCCTTCGGAAATTCTCCTGAAATCAAGTTATGATTCAGTATTAAAAGGAAAAGACTTGGTAGAGTCCCCAACCATCCAGGTATTGGGCCTGTGAGTCTGTTAAAGGACAGATCCAAGACTTCGAGTTTCTTGAGCTTCAACAACCATAAAGGTACTTGACCTGTCAACTGGCACCTATAGAAGCTCAAAATGGATAGATTTTGGAACCCAGAAGATTCATCCATAATATCAACATCTGGCATTTCTTCACCGAGAAAATTTTCTGAAAGAAGGAGTACCCTGAGACTTTTGCAACCCATCAATATCTTCATTGCACCAGTGGCATTAGTCAATCTGTTTTCAGAAAGCGAGAGGAAGGACAACGATTTCAAAGAGACAATCTCAGGTTGTATTTGTCCCTCAAGATTGTTTTCAGCCAGTCGAAGTGCTTTGAGGGATTTGCATGAGTAAAGGCTTATTGGCAAGATGCCAGTGAACAGATTAGCTACAAAATCTAGTTTACTAAGTTGAGTAAGTTCAGAGAAATCAAGCACGGAGATATTCCCACTAAAACGGTTGAATCCCAGATTTATTTCAACAAGGTTTGTGCAATTCATCAAAGGTGGGGGCAAAGGACCTTCGAGATTGTTGAAATGAAGGAGCATGAGCTTTAAACTGGAGAGCTTCCCAATATTTTCACTGATGGGACCGAAAAGCCTATTGGAATGTAATGAAATTTCTTGAAGTGCCTGAGCGTTGTAGATATCACTAGGAAGGGATCCTGACAAAGTATTTTCACCGGCACGAAAGACCTCCAATTCTGAACAGTTTCCTAGTCCGAGAGGAATTGAGCCACTGAAACGATTGTGGGAGAAATCCAAGACTCTGAGTGAAGAGGAACGAAGACAGATAGAGGATGGTATTTGGCCTGTAAAATGATTATTGCTGACATTCAAACTGTTCAAATTCCAGGCATGCTGAAGGAATGAAAATGGAATTGTTCCGTTGAATTGGTTGCTAGAAAAATCAACTGTTCGGATGTAACTTGATGATAAAGATAATGGTACTTCTCCGAAGAAAAGGTTATAGCTCAAATCAAGGATCTCAAGGTAACTCAAGGACAAGAACATTCTGGCTTCAAGAGAGCCTGAAAGCAAATTGTGGGAGAGATTGAGGTGCGAAAGATGCGTGAGGTTTCCAAGAGAGCGAGAAACCCCTCCATGGAGCCGTTTGGAGGGCAACAACAAATGTGTTACCCTACCATCCTCATCACAAGTGATGCCTTCCCAGTGACAACAATCACTACTAGAAGACCAATTTAAAGAAGGGGCGTCGAAAGATGATGAAAGAGATTCTCGATCTGCTTTGTTGCATGCATGGTTTGTAGAAATGAGGGTTGAGATCACAAAAAACTTGAAGAGGACTCCGTAAGGCATTATATGTCTAGGTACCGGCATGGTTTTTATTGGCTATTTATATTCCGGATTATATTGCTCACGCGTTTAGGTCGTATATATACACATAAGGAGAAGGAGGAGGAAGGTGAAGGTTTCAACTATTGTCAGCATATTAATTTGAAGTCTTTGCTTTTAAATTATGTAGACTTTGAATAATGAGAAGTTGTCCAGAGTCCAGACAAGACTGTAGTAGCAATTTTGAATCCTCCATCAGGGGTTGATAGGAATCTCATTAGAACTACTGTACATATCACAGTTGTTTAGATGTAAATGAAGGAAATTGATTAAAAACGACAGGAAACATCAATTTCCAGTGACTTTATTGTTGAATCTCGACAGACGTGGGCGTAGCGCCATAGACTGGATGTGTTCCTTTTCATGCACCGAGTTCAAATGTCTCTCCTTGCAATTTAGATTAGTTTGCGTTCCCGGCTGTGAGGGGTGCAATAGGAGTCAATGCATAGGGCCCCCAATTGAACATGGGAATTCGAAATTAATGGGAGAATAGACTTTGCATGTGTTTATCAGTTATTGAGCTACTTCTCATATTACTAATTGATTTTACGGTAGAATCAACTTTTTCGATATATTATACCTATACTAAAACCCAAACTCGGGTGCACTGTTCACAGGCAGTGTGCGGATGAAATGCCCCTCAAAATAGTCTTCGGGATTTTTATTTTTTCCTGTTTTGCCAGTGAAATGGTCATTTTGTGATGTGAAATAACTGTAAATTACAGAGACTTTTAGGTGCAAAGACTAGTAAATTTATTGAAAAAAGTTGAGGTTGAACCATACAACTAATTGACAATATAAGTAACCCAACATACTTAATGTGAGATTCAATTTCAATACTTACAATTTTCGCATACATCTTCCATGTACTTAGTTGTATTATTACTTGCACTAATTCGAAAGCGGGACCCACGAAGTATCGTGTTGCCCTCAACAGCAGTGCTTTGAGGCGAAGTCTCGGGTTGCCCTCAACGGCAGTGCATTGAGGCCTTGGACGAAGACTCCAATAGTGAAGCTAGGATTCTGTCGGATAGATGATTTCCTGAGAGGTCTGAATCGTCTCTCCAAGTTGGTGAGGCTGGAATCTGGTCGGGAATGATGCCAAAGAAGTTGTCGACGCTAAGATCCATTACATATGTAGAAGAGAAATAAGTGTAGAAAATGTAGATAGACTTCAAAGCCTCAGTTGCACAAGAGGGTCCATACAAGGTTTTTGATTATTCCTTTCCGACTTTGATGACTTTAGAGACAGGGCATCGAAGTTATCAAAGTTCTGAGAGACGGCTCATTAGCTTACTACTAATCAAACAAAATACTGATCGCATGTACAAACCAATAGTTGGGCTAACCCACGACTTCAACGTTGTAAGTTCATTGTTCCAATTCAGGTAAAGGCAATCTAGTGCCCCAACCGATGTTTTTAATTTTTTGATGTGGGGCATGCTTCAACTGAGGTTTTAGAGACGGTTTATCAGCTCACTACTAATCAAACATTGACATTCACCACAAGTGCAAACCAATATATACTTGGGTTAACTTGAAACTTTAGTGTTTTAACAATTTTATTGTCCCAATTAAGGAAGAGACAATCTAGTGAGCCACTACTAATGAACCGAGGTTTTCTAGGTTTTTGATGTGAGACATGGTTGGTTGAGGTTGAAAATAAAAATGTAAATAGTTGCAAAAATCAAATATAACAATTAGAACTCTCATACTATTGAATAATAGGTAGCATAAAAGCCACACCGATACCGACGCGACATACATGCTTCAACTAGGGTTTTCAAATCTTGCACTAAGAGATAGTGAGACCTGTTTTTTAATTCATATTAATTCACACTTCCCTTCGTATCACTGTAGTTTTCACTCAAAAAGTAGGTTAAAAAGGTAGGTGGGTTTAGATATTTGTCCACAATATTTGAAAGAGAATTGTTATTAGCATTTCAAAAATCTCATTCTACACTCCAAATTTTCTATATTAGGAAAGAAAAATACACTTATGAGGAGTGTAGAATGAGATTTTTGGAGTGCCAATAACACTTCCCTATTTGAAATTTGAAGTCTTTGCTTTCATGTACATAATATATAGACTGAAAAATCAGTGGTAGTGAGTGAAAATAGTTCACATTAGAAGGTTTACATACTTTTTTTTTGGTTAAAAAAAAGGTTTTACATACTTTGACAATGAATCCCACAATACTTGTAATCACTAGACAGGTTTTTAGATGCAATCAAGTTGAGGAAATTCGTGCACAACGTAAATAGGATCCACTTGATAATAATTTCATTTTCAATTTCAGTTTTTATTTTTATTAAAAAATGAAACTTAATATATATTTGGTAACTGTTTTTAGTTTTCAAAAAATGAAAATTGACAGCTAATTTCTTTGAGTTTTCAAAATGGGAGGTGAATTGTCACTTAGTACTACAATTTAGTGGCATTTCTCTTCACTTGTAAGTAAAACATTTTTTGTTCGATTCTCACCAAAGACTAATTTGAATCACAATATTGTTATCACTAGATTATATTACTAAGTGGCTATTTCCAGCTATTAAATTGAATAAACCAAACAGAATCCACGACTATAATTAAACAGGAGTATGTAAATAGCTAAATTTGTATGCGATTGTCAATTTCCTTCAAAATTTGGTCTTTTTTTTTAACTTGCTTTTTTTATTTAACTTTTTTGAAAATTGAAATAATTATCAAACAAGTAAGAAAAAAGTTTTCCAAATTAAGAAGAGAACTTAGAAAATTTAACTATCAGATGACAACAACTATTTCAACTGGATTAGTCGATTCAGATTAGAATTAATTGTAAAATCATATCAACAACTATTTCAATCAGCATTCGTAATTGTGCACTTTTGATTTTTCAATGAATTTATTTACCTAAACAAAAAGCAATTACTGTTAAATACAGTAGTACTAGTAGTTAGATGGCCTACCATGTTGATTTGTTTCACAATTATATGCAAGTCTTTTTCTTGACTTTAAAAGCCAAGCCACAATAATTAACTAGAAGAAAGTTTCCCAGCAAGACTATTGAGGCATTATCTTCAGGACTGTAGAGTCACGCATATTGATTCCTTTCTATGTTGATATTTTCCCACTGCAGATTGAATTCAAGGGTTTATTAAAGTCTTAGAATCTTGATCGAGGTTGAATTCAAAGGTTTATTAAAGTCTTGAATCTTGATCGAGGTCTTCTACATTTTTGGAATGCATGTTGAGAGTATGAATCCCACATCGAAAAAAGAAGGGATCTTGTATGTGTTTATCAGTAATTAGACTACTCATTATATTACCAGTTGATTTTATAGTGAAATCTCAACTTTTTTTATAGCATTCAGACAAGTTGTCTCTCATGTGAAGCCCAACAACTGCATGTACTCCGCATCACCTAATTTGTGTTATTCATGTGTTTAGACTTGATAATTCACCACACGTGGAAGAGGCTAAGAGTATGAATCCCACATCGGAAAAAGAATGGAATTTGCATATGCTTATAAGTAATTAAACTATTACCAATAATACCAATTTATGATAGAACATCAACTTTCTCCAATGCATGTCACGTTAATAAATCACAATACGATTATTGGAAAAGATACAAAAACTCTGAAAAATCTCCCATGGATAGGAAGGAGCTATACCACAGGATGTTCAGTTTCTTCGCCCTAAAGAAGTACTGAAGTAGAGATTTTGTACGTTCTCTAGGAATTGGAACTGCGTAAATCTGCCGATCTTAAACATGAAAGAGTTATAAGCTCCGAAAAATCCTGTGGTGAACCCAGGTGCGAAAGAGAAATGAAACCATGGAATTGGATTCCCATTGTCCAAATCTTGGCTGTTCTTATATATGCACCAATGCCATCACCGGTGCACAACAAAGTTTCAAATTCACCTCGAAGGCGGACGAATTGAACCGCAAAGTACTGTATGATACATTAAAAATGACAAGATATTAAGAACCGCCAATGACGCTGGGGTTTCTCCGGACAGATGATTTATGGAGAGGTCCAGTACTGTCTCCAAGTTTTGAGGCCAGATATATATTTGGTTTGGAATGTAATAGCATTAAATTAAGAGAACTTTAACGAAAAGCACCCGGTACTGTTTACTTTAACGAAAAACCACATTTTTACACTAAAAAGTCAATCCTGATACTATTCACTTTACCCTTTATTTTGTCCTTATCATTAAAACTCAAAGTTTTCAAGCCTTTTTATTAGTTTTCCTTTAATCCAATGCGTGGAGAAGCTGCAGTGGGCCAATCTCAATAAATATTTTGCCGGTAAATCTATGGTTCTGAAAGAATAGCGCTTCGGCAAGTTCTTCGCAATATAGTTTTAATGTAAAGAATTTGTACTAACAATGATGATCATGGGGAGTTCAAGACATGTGGTCAATTGAGCTTAAGTGATTTCAGATACCAACATTGGCAGCCTGCAAAGTTCCCTTGGAAATCCTCCTGAAATTCGATCAAGAAGGGTCCCAACCAACTAGGAAATTGAGATTGACGACTGAAAGAGGATTTTACAAATTCTAATTGTTGAAATAATCAAAATCAAATAACGACGACATATATCAATCAGATATGACGACATTATAGATCAAATATTTACGATGTATTGAAAATATTCCGAAAAGTCATCATTCTGACAATTGAAATTTTGTATTTTCATCGTTTCTGTCAAATTTCCTAGAAATAAAGCTATGAACAAAGTAGCATCAGAAAGATGAAATTATATTACACACAATTTTGTCAAGCAATGTTTGTCGCACAAACACCATCACTGTAGAGTTTACCGATGAATAGTACAAAGTCGTCGAGCAAATTTTATTTACATGATGAAATAGTTTCGTTAAGGAAATGATGTTGACCTTTGCCCGACGAACCGTAAACCCTAAATTATAAAATATACGTACCTTTGCATGACAAACAATTCAACGAAACTTGTATTATTCGTCACACAATGGTTGCTATATTTACGCACCAAGTTTTTTGCCTTAGTGGGAAAACTTTACCCGATGGATGGAACTTTGCATGTTGAATGTTGTTTGTGAAATCCAGTCCTCAGAATTTCACTATTAATTACGTATCTCATTATTTAAATTCGTATTTCACGTTTACGTTATTTTTATTAGTTCATTTAAGTTCCATTAATTTTAAGAATTAAATCGAATAGTTATCGGGTTTGAATTTTCATAATTAACCTTTAAAATTTGTTGGCCTTTCGAGGTCACAATTAATGTTTTCGAATAGATCTTGAAACTACGAGCGCATAGACGAAAGCCACTAGCGAATCAGGATTATAACGGAAAAGTTATGGGCGTTCAAATTCATGTTTTTTTTTAATTAATTGAACTCCCATGGGAAAGAAGCCCAATCAGATTTAAGCAAAAATAAGGGGACCAATCAGCTACAAGGACAAGTGACCAATCAAATTAAAGGATGAAGAACCAATCAGGAGAGGTGAGAGATAAGGACCCTTCCCGTCTACCCATCCCCGCGCAGCAACCTGGTTTCAACCCGGGGTGTTTTCTGGCAGTTCTCAACCGTTTTTCAGGCGATTTTCACCCATCCACCACCTGCAACCTCTTCCACAACTTCCCATCTACCTTATTCACCCAAATTTGAGGATTTTTTAAGTCCAAAATCGTGTAAAACCATTCCGACGAGTTGCACCACCCACCACCACCCTTAATCAACTTCCCTTGGATCCAGGAACAAGACCCAAACAGTTGTAGGGGTGTCGAAGCATCGAGAAAGGAGAACCGAAGCTCACTTATTCTAGGGTTTCCTGTGAGTTTGAGTGAAATTGGAGTTTTTCCCGGCCAAATTGGACTTAGCCACATGTATAAAACTTGCTCTACTCATTAAGATCTTCATTTCTGTGAAATTTGGTAATTTTTAGAATAGTTGAATTTTTCGACGAGTCGGGGTGGTCGTCCATGCGGTGCGTGGGCTGAGACACCCCCTGACCACCCTAAACTAAATTTGATGCCCCAATTCCATATTTGACATCCGATTGACAAAATTTTGTTGCTTGTGCATATTTTCGTTAAGGTCCGCCACTTGAATTTTATGACAATCAATTATTCGACCGTTGGATCGTCACTAAACTTTAATACATGATAGTACACAATATTTGATTTTTAAGTTTGTTAAATCAAATGTTGACCGTCACTTGAATTTGCGATTGGCGGAGATCCGACTGTCAGATCGTGGTGAGATTTTAGTATGTTATTCTATGAGCATAATGTGGACCTTAAATGTTCCTCATGTTCTGTTGCACTCCGTGAATAAATTAGAATGTCATCAATGAACACCACCACAAACTGATCAATAAACGGTCGGAACACCCTATTCGTCAAGTCCATGAACACAGCAGGGGCATTAGTCAGACCAAACGGTAAAACCAAGAACTCATAATGACCATAGCGAGTCCGAAAAGTTGTCTTTGCTATATCTTCATCTCGGATCCTCAACTGATGATAACCAGTCCTTAAATCTAACTTACTAAAATATTGAGAACCTTGAAGTTAATTAAACAAGTTATCAATCCTCGGTAAATGGTACTTATTTCGGACTGTCACCTTATTAAGCTCACGATAATCAATGCACAATCGCATAGATCCGTCTTTTTTCTTCACAAACAGAACAGAAGCACCCCATGGTGAAACACTAGGGCGAATCAAGCCTTTATCCAATAACTCCTGTAACTATACCTTAAGCTCCCTAAGTTCCAAAGGTGCCATTCGATACGGAGCCTTAGAAATAGGTGTGGTCCCTGTCATAAGATCAATGGTGAACTCAATTTTCCTCATTGGGGCAAGCCAGGCAGTTCAATTGGAAACACATCAGGAAACTCCTTAACTACTGGGATGGCATCAACCTCACTGTTTCCTTGATCAACGGCCATGACATGAGCTAGATAACCCTGACATCCATGTTTCATAAATCGTCTAGCCTTAGTGGCTGATATCATTACTGGTGGTGGAATAGGTTTACGATCAACAAACTGAAACTGAGGTCTACCAAGTGGTCGAAAAGCCACCACTTCCTCAAAGCAATCAAAATTCGCGCAATACAAGGATAAGTAATCCATGCCAACAATGACATCTAAATCTCGCATCGGAAGAATCATCAAATCCATTGTTATCTCACCCTGACCCACACAAGCCTCACACGATCGAACTGCTTTATTAATGACATAAGGTCCCAAAAAAGGTGAGGAAATAGAGTACGTCACATCCATCATCTCTATAAGTTTATCCAAAGACTTCACAAAATTATTTGATATAAATGAGTTCTCGGCCCCAAGGTCAAATAATACTTTAGCAGGGAGTGAATCAAAATGAATAGTACCTATAATTGTGTTCGGCTCTGCCTCGGCCTCCATAGTAGATAACGCACAAACTTTGCCAACTCGCTGAGTACCTGCCTGAGATGTCCCACATCCACTGCTCTGGGCCCCATCTCGCTGAGAACCTCCACCAAACTGTCTACCTCTCTGCTGTCCTGCCTTCTGCTGCCCAATCCTCGGCTGGCCCGAGACTGAAGATGCTCCAACAGGCCTACTTTGCGCCGAAGATGCTAGTGAACCCCCAACAGTAGCAGATGGTCTACCAGTACCACTAGCAGTAATTTGGGGACAATCGCGAATGAAGTGACCCATTTCACCACACTGATAACAGGTCCTAGTACCATCTCTACATGCTTCATGGTGGTGACGTCCGCAGTGAGCACAAATCCGTGAAATTGTTTTATGTGGCTGGTCATGAGATCTTCTGGAAAAAATATGTGAACGACCTCCAAAAGAAGTCTGGGGTCTACGTTTGAACTTGCTCTGGGTACCCCCATGGAAACGGCCCTGATAACTCGCCCCAGCTGAATGTTGAGAGCTTCTTTTAGAAGTAGCTTGTAAGTCTCCATGAGAAGTGCCCTGATATCCCCTATGTGATGATCCCTGTGAACCACCAAATAATGGTCATTGGCGCTTCTAGAATATACCCGAAAAAGTATCAGATAACTGACCCTCTGACCGGGCCTTCTTCCTCTATTCTCCACCCTCTCGTGCATTGCGCTTCTCATTAATCTCAGCCGTGCGTGCACGATTAATCACCTGGGCGTAAGAAAGCAATCCCTGGATGGATAATAGATATCTGATACTAGGCTTGAACCCCCTAATAAGTTTCTTCGTTTTCTTATTTTCAGGAAGAGGCTGGGAGAAACGGTAAAGTCGAGTAAAACGAGCCACATAATCAGCCATTGTATCAGTACCCTGCTCAACAGTGGCAAACTCAGCCTCCAACTCGTCTCGGAATGACTCTGGGAAATATTGCTCAAAGAATGCAATCTGAAATCGTTCCCAAGTAAGAGGTCCCCCGGCTACTAATAATGGACGAGTGATCTGCCACCACTCGTAGGCCTCACCTGTCAAAATATACGCTGCAAGATCAACCTACTCCCCAGATGAGCAATGCAATACTGGGAAAATTCTGGTGATCTGATTGATCCAGGACTCAGCCGCCCACGGATCGGCATTACCATCAAAGGAAGGCGGCTTATGGGTACATAACTCCCCATACAAAGACTTCTCCTTACTATAAGCCGCTCGAACGTGAGCCTGCATCAACTGTGTCAAATCCTCGATGGCCCAGAAAGCTCCATCGGGTCCATCATGATCATGGCTAGCCTCTTGACCAGAAGTAGGAGTGCCCTCATCGGGAACATCATCCCCAAACTGCTGAGTAGTACCGTGTAGGGTCGTCATAATGTCTGATGCAAGAAAAATTCAACATAAGCATATAATCAACATTCGAGAGACGAATTCACATTCCTAGTCAAGGTTCACTACCCAACCTTCCCAAGGTTTCCTCAATCTAAGGTTAAGGTATGAAACCCTGAACCTAAGCTCTGATACCACAAAAATTGTCACGCCTCGATCCCAACATACGTCGAGAATCGACACGTGACAAGGAAAGTAATGTCCGTTGAATATGGTATAAGTTACGGAATAAAATATTTTAACTGCTAAACCAAAATAATATGAAAGTGGCTAAGTTCTCCACAAAATATTTACAAATATGTACATCCCAAAAAGAAGCATAATCTTTGCTTTACTAAGAACAAGATTGATGTGCTCAAAAGAAAATCCCAAAGATAAAGTACAAGATAGGATATAGGGGTAACCTAGCACTCCAAATCTCTGATAACTGTACCGCTACCTCACCTACGAACTTCTCGAAGCTACTCAGACTTGTTACCTGTAAGATCAGTGCCTACACCATCGAAATAATGCACCGGGCAACCAACAACCCAGATAAGTTACGAAGCTTGTGTGAGCGATAAATAATACAAGTATATGATACTAATAAGAAAACCAACCATCATTCACAATTATAAACCTTGAATATAACTCATTTATAAGAAATCACTACCAAACCTTGCAACCTCCGAAGGGGTCACACATACATCCAACAAGTTTTCTAAATCAAAACTCAGAGTTCTCAAAGCCACATTCACAAATATATTCAAAACTAGAGTTAGAGAGACGTTGTTGGGCCGAAGCCTACGCAAGTAACCAAATAGGAAGTGGCCCCCCAAAGCGGATTAACCAAGCAAAGCCACCCCTAAGAAAGTAACCAAGTAGGTAGTGACCCCCAATGCGGATTAACCAAGCAGAGTCACCCCTGAAAAAATAACCAAATAGGTAGTGACCCCCCAATGCGGATTCACCAAGCAGAGTCACTCCTATAATTATTGGAAGGTGATCACCCAATGCGGATTAACCAAGCATGATCACCTTTAAATGTGTATGACCATACCTAGGATATAAGGATCGCCCAACGCGGATTAACCAAGCATGATCCACAAATAATATGGTCCCCTAACGCGGATTAACCAAGCAGGACCATCCAGGACCATTGCTACGTGGTGCAGACTTAGTGTCACCTAGCCCTATGACACTAGGGTAATGGTCCTTTACAATCCATCATTTTTATCATCCATCACATATATATCCCAAAACACAATCCATCATTTTTATCAACCATCACATATATATCCCAAAACACAATCCATCACAGTTCAAATATCCAAGTCACCTAATGTTTCATAAGTAGATCGACGACAACTTACTAGCAACAATTATTTAGCATTAGAACTATTTTAAGAATCCATAGTGTAACCACAAAGTTTATTAGCACAAAAAGATTTCAAAGCAATAACCATAACACATAGATTAGAATCACCCACCTAAGATCCACACTACGCACTCAAACACGAGAGTCAAGGCATCACGTTCTATCACCGCCTAACAAGGTACAAACCACATTTAGATTTCCTTCGATAATTCGCATACTTAAAACTCTTATATATCTCCCACAACAACATTTAATGAGGAATTGAACTGTCATTCTAAGGTAGGATCCATGATCTTACGTCACTTATTCCGTAATATCCAATCACTAGATTTTCACTTGTAAGTCCCTAAGGTCCTTAAACATTATCTACCATAGCATACTAAAATTGGTGTCAATTCAATGGTAAGATCATCAATCGTTAGAATAATTAAGTGGTGGAGCTTATCGATAAAATACTCAACCAACAACATTTTTATAAATCGAATGTCACACACCAGAAAATTTGACTTTCTCCAAAAATTCTCAAATTTTACAGGAATAAAGATTTTAATAAGTAGAGTAAACTTTATACTTGTGGCCGAGTCCAATTTAGCCAGGAAGGCCCTCAAATTGGCTCGCACCCAACGAAACCCTAAGGTGGGTGATAGGAGCATATTTATGCGACTGAGTTAGCTTGTTCTCATGCATTTATGTTGTTATTTCTTAGTTAATTATGTATTTTAAGCTATTTTCGTGTGTTTGTAGGTCCAAAGGGTTAATGTGGCAAAGAATTGCATTTTGGAGCATTTTGGAGCATTTTTTGGCATGGAATGGATAGCTTATGCTTGGAGCAAAAGGAATGGACGAAATTTGAAGTTTGTGCATCATCTTCTCCCTATAAATAACCATTTTAGCACACTCATTTCACCCAACACATTCACCTACCACTACATACACTCATTTCACCTAATACATCCACTCATTACAACCACCCAACACATTCACCTACCACTACATCTACTCATTTCACCCAACACATTCACCTACAAATACATACACTCATTTCACCTAATACATCCCCTCATTTCAACCACCCAACACATTCATCTACCACTACATCAACTCATTACCACCACCTACTACATCCTCTTCCTAGCCTATAAATACATTCATCCACCCTTCATCAAAGGGGAGATATTAATCCAAACACATCCATTCATCTTCACATCAATTCCTCCATACAAACAAACCTTCAAACACTTACCAACACCTTGTGCCGTAGCAAAGGAAGGGAAGGGAAGGAAAGTGCTTGGACGTGCTTGCTGTCCAACTTGGATCGTTGGATCGTTTAGGTGTTTTCTTTCTTTTGTTTCCAATGTTAAATTCATTTTCTGATTTTGTTGCAATTATGAGTGGCTAAACCCCCATTTAGTTAGGGGGAAGTTTGAAGCCATGAACATGTTTGAGATATGAATTGATTTCTTCCAATTGTGATTTGATAAGTTGTGATTGCAATTCAATTATCTATTTTATTCATAACTGATTCTTGTATGTTTATTAAGGATGCATACTTAATTTTCATGCATGAATTAGATGCTAGAATATAAATGAGTTTCACCTAATCGTTACAAGTTTATATTCATGAGTAGTGAAGGTTGTTTACACAATCGCGTTAATTGAATTCTTGGCAATTGTACCATGCATTCATAGTTATAATTGCCTCGTCAACACTTATGATTTTCATTGAACGTAATGATCTCTGATTGTATCTCTATTATGCATTCATATAGGGGACTTTTAGAGAATGATTTGGGTTGTCGCATGCATTCATCCAATTCAATGAGTAAAGGAAAATCTGAGGGTTAATTTGTGCATCACGGATAATCTGGGATGTTGAGCATAATAGTTTATTGAAAAGCAATTGGAAATCGATTCATGTACAAGTGTGTCATGTGTGAAGAACGGACCTCTAACTAATCCATCCATCATTTTATTTCTCAAATTCATTTTTTAATCTGCCTAGTTTTATAACTTGCTTGTTTATTTCAAATTCATCCAAACCAAAATCCCCATTTTACTTTCTTGTTTCAAAGTGTTAAATTTCTGTTTTGTTTGTGTTTTTGAGTGTTTTGATTCAAGCCAAAACACTAAATTCGTCCAAAGTTGTTTTAGAGTCCAAATCTGCCCAGTTTGTGTTTTTAGGCAGTTTTGAGTGTTTTTAAGTTGTTTTGAATCTTTAGAATCTGTTTTGAGTCCCTTGAGTCTATTCAAACGTTTTTAATTTTGTTTTTGTGTTTTTGAGTTAGTTTAAAGGTTTTAGCAAGCCCTCCTAATCCCCGGTTTAGAACGATCCCTACTTGCATTTATACTACAATTTGACAACAAGAGGATTTAATTTGAGTGCTTAACTTTCATCGCATCAGTGGGTGTTCTTCAATTCGGCTTCCTTGGTGTTCCAACGCCCCAACCACCAGTTGGGTCTTGTTTTTGGGTCCAAGGGAAGTTGATTAAGGGTGATGGTGAATGGTGATACTCTCCAGAATGACAATTCGTCGTTGAGAACCCCCGGGTTCTCCTATGGAGTTCTACATGAAATAGACCTTAAAAACCCTTGATTTTTGGTAGAGAATGAATGAGGAAGGTAATTGAGCAAGTTGCAAGTGAAGGAGATAAGAAAATCAGCTGGAAAATGGAAGAATTGGCCGATTGAAATTGGTTGGTGGAGCTCAAACCTCACGGTTTGAAGAAATATGTAGGGGGATGTGACCCTTCCTCTTCTCTTTTTTTCCATATGGTTCCTTACTTACCCTTTAAAAAAAATTTGGCAGGTTCCCTCTTTTCTATTTTTTTTTTTTTACTAACTTAACCTTTAACCCATGATTCCCACTGTCTATAGTTCACAACTTCAAACGTCTGTAACTATACCGTTATAATTCGGACTCGCAAACGGCTTTCATCTATACGTTCGTGGGTTCGAGATCTATTTAAAAACACTAGTTGTAACTTCGAAATATCAACGAAAGATAAAGATTGTTTATGAAACTTCCAACTCGATACTAATCAATTACTAAACTTATAATTAATGGAATTAAAATTAACTAATAAAGATAACGTAATCGTGAAATACAAATTTAAATTATAAAATACGTAATAAATGGTGAAATTCCAGGAATGAGATTTCACAACACATCTTTAGTGTCATTACTTGTATTCATCTGTTGGCATTTGTTTGAAAGTGGGGCACCACAAAGTCCTTGGTTCCCCTCGAATGCAGGGGCATTCAAGCTTTCGATTTGAGTGTCGGATGGTATTATTCCTTGAAGGTTGTTGTAAGCAACCGTAAATGAAGACAGGAAGTGGAGACATGAGAGTTTTAACGAAAAATCCTTGGTATTGTTCACTTTAATGAAAAGCCACATTTTTACACTAAAAAATTAAACCTGGTACTATTTACTTTACCATTTATTTTGTCTTTATCATTAAGACTCAAAGTTCTCAAGTTCTTTTCATTAGTTTTCCTAAAACATTGAGTTTTAACAAAAAGTCTACGGTACTGTTCACTTTAACGAAAAACCATATTTTTACACTAAAAAGTCAAACATGGTACTATTCACTTTACCCTTTATTTTGTCCTTATCATTAAAACTCAAAGTTTTCGAGCCATTTTCATTAGCTTTCCTAAGAAAGAGAGTTTTAACGAAAAGCTCGCGGTACTGTTCACTTTAACAAAAGACAACATTTTTACACTAAAAAGTCAAATCCGGTACTATTTAATTTACCCTTTATTTTGTCATTTTCAAGTCATTTTCATTAGTTTTCCTAAGAAACAAACCTGCAGAACATGGGTTGGCAACGCATTACATTGACTTTGGGTGCGTGCTTTCGGAAAGTGATGCAGTCATATTTTCATATATTATTATCGTATTTTCTTGTTTGGAATTTGTGTAAATATACTAAATTTAATTGTTTTAATATATAGACTTCAATATCAGAGTTGTGCGAAAAGGATGAGGTTCCTTTTCGGATTCTCTTTGTAGCGATTCTAGGGATTCTCAAATTCTAACCGTTTATCGTACATCGTGAGGTTAGTTTTCTTCAGGTATTATTTATGTTTAATTTTAAATTAAAAAATTCAAATGATTTCTGATCACACAATATATGATGAATGATTAAGATGTGAGGATCCCTAAGATCCTCACCATTTGGATCCAGATGGGATCCAAATCCTTGCGAAAAAGAAGTGGAAAATGGTGATTTCGGGTGTCTAAAGTAATTCCAGCTGCGCACGAGGCTAATTAACTGTGTCAAAACATATGTATTACAATATGAAGATGAGACTCCAAAGGTTTTGAATATACATGGAAATGCTATTCAATGGATTTAAGGAGAGACATGATTATTTGTTGTTATTATTTTCGTTTATTTTATTTTTATTTAACAAAGACTTAAAGTCCATTAGTTATAATTTTAGTGGGTTTTTCATTAGAATTTAGTAGGATTTATTTTTATTGCCGTGGGTTTTAAAAAGAGATATTCTTTGTGATTAGGGGATTCAACCAAATCAAAATTATCATATTGGAGAAGGTTGCGGCAAGGAGGAAGAAAGCTAGATTTTTTTTATATCTTTTCTAGGGTTTCGATGTAGTTTGATTATGAATACTTAATTTCTTTGTGGCATTGTTTTATCAAGTTTTTATTTCATATTGAATATCTTTTGCTATTTGTAATGCGCCTGATTTTTATTTGAGGAAATTCTAGCAAATGTCCCTCAACTTTAATTCAATTGGAGTAATGGCCCCTAAACTAAAAATATATGACCATTGATCCCTTAACTCCTTAAAACGTGCTAATATGATCATTTTCTTCAATTCCGTCAGAACTCTTGTCAAAATGAATCATGTGCCACACACATGAGGCCGAATCGAGAGGCAAATATGGTAAACCAAATGAGAAAAATTCTAGCAATGATCCCTCAACTTTATTCCAACTGGAAAATGGTCTCATTTTAATGCAAGTTAGAGTTGTTTTGATCACCATCTAAGTTTTAGTTAAGTTGTTTTGATGCAAGTTAGACTAGATGTCATACTTAACTTGGATTTAGCTTCTTGCAATTGATACCATAAACACATATATGCCATGCAATTAGGGTTATGTGATTTTCAAGCACTATCCATAGAGCTTAATGAGTTCTTACTTGTTTAAATTCATCTAGATGTCATAGAGGGCTAACATGTTAAGATACTTTTAATGCAACCAGATGCCATATCTGTTGGATAATTTAGGGAAAATTGATCATCATTGTTGGGAAACTACTTGAGCATAACATATTAAGGGAATTAAGTAGAATTGGTTATGGTGAATTTGGATGCTCTAGTCTTATTTTCTTATGTTTTCAATCTATTATTTCTATGCATTTTATTTTCAAGCTTTGTTTTATTTCAGTTTAATTCAAATATCATATCTTTTCCATTAAAACTTCTCCATTATATTAGTTTCAATTTAGTTAGTAAGAATTTTAGAATCAATTCGATCTTTATGGAACGATATCCGTACTTATATGCTATACTATCATATGATTCATAATTTTGACGGTCTAATTTTCGCAACAAAAAGCTAAACACACTTTTGCCATAAAATATGATTGTTTGATAAAAGTGCTTCGAGTAGAAAGTGTTATGAACTAACAGATGAATAATTATATAGTTAAAAATAAGAAGTATAAGAACGTATTACATGGTTTAAATTGACTTTGGGTTCGTGCTTTCGGAAAAGCTAATAACACTTTTGTCGTAAAAAACGGTTGTTTGATAAAAGTGTTATGAACTAACAGATGAATAATTATATAGTTAAAAATAAGAAGTATAAGAACGTATTAAAAGGTTTACATTGACTTTGGGTTCGTTCTTTTGGAAAAGTTAAAGACACTTTTGTTGTAAAAAATGGTTGTTTGATAAAAATGCTTCGAGTAGAAAGCGTTATGAACTAGCAAACGACTAATTACATGGTTAAAAAAAGTATTAAGTGTTACGTGAAAGGGACTTATAAGTCAAGGTTATGTGCTCGATTTTTCCTCTCTAAATGCCATTTGTATATGAAAAAAAATGGCATAGTTACGCGCAATAATTATTTAATATAGAATGGCGTAGACATACCATGCATGACTTATTACACTACTATGTATTTTTTTCTTGAAAAATACTAAGGGATTCTCTTAAAAAGTATCTTCATTGACTATATGTCACTTCATGTTTTTTTGCACAATGTTTTATAATGATGACATGGAGATTAACATGAAACTACGAGGTGACAAAAAGAATTCCTTAGCATTTCTCTTTTTATTTTCTTTTTTCTTTTTGTCTTTTGACTTTGAAATTTCAATGATATAACAATTAACACAGAATGCTACAATTTTGCAGATGGACACACGGCCGCTTATCTAAGTTGATTCTCAATGGTTTAATTAAGTCATGAGCAAGGGAAACCAATGGAGAATTTTGTTTTCTTTTTAGTTGGGTAAGATGCTTTACTAAAACCAACATCCAAACTGTTTATTTATTTAGTCTTCATTTATAAATTATTTTAGTTGGGTATATTTATGTTTTATGCCTCTTTAGTCCATGTTGGTAAGACTCATGACTTCAAAGTCGTTGAAGGATTCTTCAATCTCTTAGTCTTTGGATTTAAAGGAAACAAAAAAATTAGAAGGGACGGCTCTGCTTTTCTTTGAGGCTCTGTCTCTGTTTGTTTCTGCATATAACAAAGTCGTTGAAAGAAATTCCATGTTGGTAATAGTCATGACAACGGGGTGAATATAAAGAAGAATGGGTACATTATAAATAAATTATGGTACAGATAAAAGATTAAAAAATTATGAGTACAAATGAAATTTTAAAAAATATAGACACTAAAAGAAATTAATACATGGGTACAAAATAAAACTAAAAAGAAAATACTATAAATTTAAAAAAATGTTGCAAATTAAAAGTGGGTACAAACTAAAAATATAAATATATGATACAAAGTTTAGGCATAAAACATAAATATACCATATGTGTAACATCCCACATCGTCCAGGGGAGTGATCCTTAAATGTATATTTTCATCCTTACCTAGCACGAGGTCTTTTGGGAGCTCACTAGCTTCGGGTTCCGTAGGAACTCCGAAGTTAAGCGAGAAGGAGGTCAGAGCACTCCCAGGATGGGTGACCCACTGGGAAGTTGCTCGTGAGTTCTCAAAAATAAAACCGTGAGGGAATGGTAAGCTCAAAACGGACAATATCGTGCTACGGTGGTGGAATGAGCCCGGGATGTGGTGGACCCGGGCCGGGATGTGACAATTTGGTATCAGAGCCAATCCCTGGGCGGAAGTGTGCCGACGAGGACATCGGGCCCCTAAAGGGGGTGGATTGTAACATCCCACATCGCCCAGGGAAGTGATCCTTAAATGTATATTATCATCCTTACCTAGCACGAGGCCTTTTGGGAGCTCACTAGCTTCGGATTTCGTAGGAACTCCGAAGTTAAGCGAGAAGGAGGCCAGAGCACTCCCAGGATAGGTGACCCACTGAGAAGTTGCTCGTGAGTTCTCAAAAATAAAACCGTGAGGGAATGGTAAGCTCAAAGCGGACAATATCGTGCTACGGTGGTGGAACGGGCCCGGGATGTGGTGGACCCGGCCCGGGATGTGACAATATGTAATTTTTCTATCATTAATTAAATATACAATGTCACATGATGGTATACACATAAATACAAATACAAATAAAACTTTAAAAAATATGGGCACAAAAAGAAACTAATATATGGGTACAAATTAAAAATGAAAAAAAAAAATTGGTACAAACTAAAAATAAAAATATATGATAAAAATTTAGCCATAAATATAAATATACTAATTGTAACATTTTTAACACTAAAGGAATATATTTAAAAATAAAAATATTTTATTATTCAAATAATTAATGATGTTATTAAAACTCAAGGACCTTGATAAAAAATTGAAAATGAATATGATTTTAATTAATGGAGTAGTAAAAAGAAGGATGTGAACCTAATTTATCTTATATTATATTATATATTATTTTAGTAGATTTTGGGCATTAAGGCAACGACTTCAAAGTCGTTGAAAGATTCTGTAATCTCTTAGTCTTTGGTTTGACTTTAGGCTGTTGCTTTCTTAGATTTAAAGGAAACACCAAAGTTAGAGAGGACGACACTGCTTTTCTTTGAGGCTCTGTCACTGTTTGTTTCTGCATAAATCAACGAGCAAAAATTCATCGAATTTGATGTCGATTAAAATTTCAGGTTTTGTTTTAGGTGAAGAGGAGCAAGATTCAAACTTTTTTCACCGAGTGGAGGTAAGTACCCTACCACTTGAGTTGCCCCACAATTGTTTATTTTTGTTTTTTGATTTTTTGGGAAAAATGAATATTGTGATGTGAAATAATCCTAAATTACGGAGACTTCTAGGTGCAAAAATTGGTAAATTTATTGAAAAAAAGTTAAGGTTTCATCATACAACTAATTGACAATATAAGAAGTAACCTAACTTACTTAAGGTGAGATTCAGTCTCAATACTTACAATTTTTCACATACATCTTCCATGTACTTGGTTGTATTATTACTTGCACTAATTTGAAAGCGGGACCCGCGAAGTCTCCTGTTGCCCTCAACGGCAGTGCATTGAGGCCTTGGATGAAGACTCCGATAGTGACGCTAGGATTCTGTCGGATAGATGATTTCCTGAGAGGTCTGAATCGTCTCTCCAAGTTGGTGAGGCTGGAATCTGGTATGGAATGATGCCAAAGAAGTTGTCGTCGCTAAGATCCATTACATATGTAGAAGAGAAATAAGTGTAGAAAATGTAGATAGACTTCAAAGCATCAGTTGCACAAGGGGGTCCATACAAGGTTTTTGGATTATTCCTTTCCGACTTTGATGACTTTAGAGACGGGGCATCAAAGTTATAGACGGTTCATCAGCTTACCACTAATCAAACAAAATACTGACTGCATGTGCAAACCAATAGTTGGGCCAACCCGCGACTTTAGCGTTTTAAATTCATTCTTTCAATTCGAGTAAACACAATCTAGTGCCCTAACTGAGGTTTTTAACTTTTTGATGCAGGGCATGCTTCAATTGAGGTTTTAGAGACAGTTTATTAGCGCACTACTAATCGAACATTGACATTGACCACATGTGCAAACCAATATATAGTTGGGTTAACTTGAGACTTCAGTGTTTTAACAAATTTATTGTCCCAATTAAGGAAGAGACAATCTAGTGAGCCACTACCAATGAACCGAGGTTTTCTAGGTTTTTGATGTGAGACATGGTTGGTTGGGGTTGAAAATAAAAAAGTAAATAGTTGCAAAAATCAAATATAACAATTAAAACTCCCATACTATTGAATAATGCATAGCATAAAAGCCACACCAGTAAGACATGTTTCATCTAGTTTTCACTTAAAAAGTAGGTTTAAAGAGGTAGGTGGGTTTAGATATTTGTCCACAATATTTGAAATTTGAAGTCTTTGCTTTCATGTACACAATATGTAGACTGAAAAATCAGTAGTAGTGAGTGAAAATAGTTCACATTAGAAGGCTTACATACTTTTTTTTGGTAAAAAAAAAAAAGGTTTTACATACTTTGACAATGAGTCCCACAATACTTGTAATCACTAGACAGGTTTTCAGATGCAATCAAGTTAAGGAAATTCGTGCATAATGTAAATAGGAGCCACTCAATGATAATTTCTTTCAGTTTTCACTTTTATTAAAAAATGAAACTTAATATAGATTTGGTAACTGTTTTTAGTTTTCAAAAAATGAAAATTGACAGTTAATTTTTTGAGTTTTCAAAATGGGAGGTGAATTATCACTAAGTACTACGGTTTAATGGTATTTCTCTTCATTTGTAAGTGAAACGTTTTAGATTCGATTCTCCCCAAAAGCGAATTTGAATCACACTATTGCTACCACTAAACCGTATTACTAAGTGGCTATTTCTAGCTATTAGATTAAATAAATCAAACAAAATCCACGACCATAATTAAAATGAGTATGTAAATAGCTAAATTGTGTGCGATTGTCAATTTCCATCAAAAATTGGCTTTTTTTACTTGCTTTTTTTAATTTAACTTTTTTGAAAATTGAAATGATTATCAAACAAGTAAGAAAAAAGTTTTCCAAATTAAGAAGAGAACTTAGAAAATTTAACTATCAGATGACAACAACCATTTCAACTGGATTAGTCGATTCAGATTAGAATAATTGTAAAATCATATCAACAACTATTTCCTTCAAAATTCGTAATTGTGCACTTTTGATTTTTCAATGAATTTATTTCCCTAAACAAAAAGCAATTACTGTTAAACGCAGTAGTACTAGTACTTAAATGGTCTACCATGTTGATTTGTTTCACAATTATATGTCAGTCTTTTTCTTGACTTTAAAAGCCAAGCCACAATAATTAACTAGAAGAAAGCTTCCCAGCAAGAATATTGAGGCATTATCTTCAGGACTGTAGAGTCTTGAATCTATGTTGACATTTTCTTGAATTCAAAGGTTTACTAAAGTCTTAGAATCTTGATCGAGGTTAAATTCAAAGGTTTATTAAAGTCTTGAATCTTGATCGAGGTTTTCTACACTTTTGGAACGCATGTTGAGAGTATGAATTTCACATAAAAAAAAGAAGGGATTTTGTATGTGTTTATAAGTAATTAGACTACTCATTATATTACCAATTGGTTTTATAGTGAAACCTCAACTTTTTTTCATAGCATTCGGACAAGTTGTCTCTCGTGTGAAGCCCAACAACCGCATGTACTCCGCGTCACCTGATTTGTACTATTCACGTGTTAGACTTGATAATTTGCCACATGTGAAAGAGGCTGAGAGTATGAATCCCACATCGAAAAAAGAATGGACTTTACATGTGCTTATAAGTAATTAAACTATTACCAATATTACCAATTTATAATAGAACCTCAACTTTCTCCGATGCATGTCATGTTAATAAATCACAATACGACTATTGGAAAAGATACAAAATCTCTGAAAAATCTCCCATGGATAGGAAGGAGCTATACCACAGGATGTTCTGTTTCTTCTCCCCTAAAGAAGTACTTAAGTAGAGATTTTGTACACTGTCTAGGAATTGGAACTGCGTAAATCTGCGGATCTTAAACTCCGAAAAATCCTGTGGTGAACCCAGGTGCGAAAGTGAAATGAAACCATGGAATTGGATTCCCATTGTCCAAATCTTGGCTGTTCTCATATCTGCACCAATGCCATCGCCGGTGCACCGCAAAGTTTCAAATTCACCTCGAAGGCGGACGAATTGAACCGCAAAGTACTGTATGATACATTAAAAATGACAAGAAATTAAGGGCTTGTTTGATATCATATTTGAAATTTTTTATAATTTCTCAAAACATTTCTTAAGAATTTTTTTTGAAAACAATTTTCTTTAAGATTCAAAAACTTGTTTGGTATGCGATTTAAAAGTTTTAAATCTTATAACTTAAATTAGACAAAAAAGATCTAAAAAGAGAGGGTCAAGAGATAAAGAGGAGAGAGATGGAAAGAAAGTAATAGATGATTGGAGGAAAGAAAAAGAAGTGAGAGGATCAGAGGAGATAAGAAAGAGGACTGAGAGAATGAAAAGAACGGATTGAATAAGAAACGAAAAAAGTATTAAAAAAAAAAAGAGAATAGGTGAAGAGAGAAAAAAGAAAAGAGAGAGATAGATTTGGAGTGAGAGAGGAGGAGGGAGAGAAAAGAAATGAATGAGTTTAAGTTTAAAAACTCTTTATCTTTTTAAAGAATAGACTATATTTTTGAGTTAGTCTTGAATTCAATTTTTGAAAATAATCATATCAAACAAGTTTTTAAGGTCTAAAATTTGAAAATTATTTTTGAGTTTAAAAAATTGAATTCAAGTAGAGTACCAAACAAACCCTAAGAACAGTCAATGATGCTGGGGTTTCTCCGGACAGATGATATATGGAGAGGACCAGTACTGTCTCCAAGTTTTGAGGCCAGATATATATTTGGTTTGGAATGTAATAGCATTAAATTAATCCAACGCGTGGAGAAGCTGCAGTGGGCCAATCTCAATAAATATTTTGCCGGTAAATCTATTATTCTGAAAGAATAGCACTTCTGCAAGTTCTTCGCTATATAGTTTTGATGCAAAGAATTTGTACTAACAATGATGATCATGGGTAGTTCAAGACATGTGGTCTGTTGAGCTTAAGTGATTCCAGATACCAACACTGGCAGCCTGCAAAGTTCCTTTAGAAATCCTCCTGAAATTCGGTCAAGAAGGGTCCCCAACCAACTCGGAAATTGAGACTGAAAGAGGATTTTACAAATTCTAATTGCTGAAATAATCAAAATCAAATAACGACGACATATATCAATCAGATATGATGACATTATGGATCAAATATTTACGATATATTGAAAAAATTCCGAAAAGTGATCATTATGACAATTAAGATTTTGTATTTTCATCGTTTCTGTCAATTTTCCTAGAAGTATAGCTATGAACAAAGAAGAATGAGAAAGATGAAATTATATTACGCACAATTTTGTCGGGCAATGTTTGTCGCACAAACATCATCACTACAGAGTTTACTGATGAATAGTACAAAGTCGTCGAGCAAATTGTGTTTACATGATAAAATAATATCATCGAGGAAAGGACGTTGACCTTTGCCCGACGAACCGTAAACCCAAAATTATAAAATATACGTACCTTTGCACAACGAACAATTCAATGAAACTTGTATTATTCGTTGCACAATGGTTGCTATATTTACGCGTCAAGTTTTTTCCTTAGTATGAAAACTTTACCCGATGGATGGAACTTTGCCCGTCGAACACTGTTCGTCCAGCAAAAGCCTCTAAAGAACCAAAACGTTACTGTTTTTGGCAACCGAATATATGAATTCCAACTATTAAAGTTCATTTACAAAATTCCTTTTATCGGGAAATGGTAATTTCTAGCTGTGAAAGTGAGAGGGGCTTTATGCCATCAAATTATTATAGGCAAAACTATTAACAAACAATAATCGTATTTCTTAATTTGCCATTGCTAGGAACTTATCTTTAACATTGCTCAGAAATAGGAAATATGCATCTCTCCAAGACCTAATAAACACTAAAGAGCCAGACTCCCCAAAATCCGAAAATAAAACCAAAAATCACGGAAAAATGAAACCACAGTTTGCACATCTTTAGTGTCATTACTTGTATTCATCTGTTGGCATTTGTGTTGGAAGTGGGGCACCACAAAGTCCTTGGTTCCCCTTGAATGCAGTGGCATTCAAACCTTCGATTTGAGTGCTGGATGGTATTATTGCTGGAGGTGGATTGTCTGCCGTCCATTTTTCATACTTTTCTCATCGTCTCATGTTTGTAAGGTCACGATTAAGTCATGTCAATATTTTATATTAATTTTTTTTATAAAAATAATAAAACAAAAAGTAATAGGAATATAAAATGTTGACGTGGCTTAATCGTGATCACACAAAACAGGAGGAGATGAAAACAATATAGAAATGGGAGGACAGACAATCCACCTCTATTATTCCTTGAAGGTTGTTGTAAGCAACCGTAAATGAAGACAAGAAGTGGAGACTTGATATTGATGCTGGGATTTCTCCTGACAGATTTAGGTGATGGTTTGAATTCTTGTGAGCGATGTTTGAGTTTTGAAGTCTTTGCTTTCCACTTGAATAGAAAAGAAACAAACCTGCAGAACATGGGTTGGCAACGTATTACAAGGTTTACATTGACTTTGGGTGTCCTTTCGGAAAAGTGACGTGGGCGTATTTTCATACATTATTATCGTATTTTCTTTTTTGGAATTTGTGTAAATACTTTAAATTTAATTGTTTTAATATATAGACTTCAATATCGGAGTTGTGCGAAAAGGATGAGGATCCTCTTCGGATTCTTTTTGTGGGGATCTTATGGATTCTTAAATCTTAACTATTTATCGTACATCGTACGGTCAGTTTACTATTTGTATTTAATTTTAAATAAAAAAATCAAATAATTTATGATCACACGATATACGATGAATAATTAAGATGTGAGGATTCCTAAGATCCCCACCATTTGGATCCGGATGAGATCCAAATCCGTGCGAAAAAAAGTGGAAAATGATGATTTCGGGTGTCTAAAGTAATTCCAGCTGAGCACGAGGCTAATTAATTGTGCCAAGACATATGTATTACAATATGAAGATGAGACCACAAAGGTTTTTTTTTTTCATCAAAGACTACAAAGGTTTTGAATATACATGGAAATGCTATTCAATGGATTTAAGAAGAGACATGATTATTTGTTCTTATTATTTCCATTTATTTTCTTTTTATTTAACAAAGACTTAAAGTCCATTAGTTAGAATTTTAGTGGGGTTTTCATTAGAATTTAGTAGGATTTATTTTTAATGCCGTGGGTTATAAAAAGAGATATTCTTTGTGATAACGGGATTCAACCAAATCAAAATTATCATATTGGAGAAGGTTGCGGCAAGGAGGAAGAAAGCTAGATTTTTTTTTTATATCTTTTCCAGGGCTTCGATATAGTTTGATCATGAATATTTAATTGCCTTGTGGCATTGTTTTATCAAGTTTTTATTTCATATTGAATATCTTTTGTTGTTCGTAATGCACTCAATTTTTATTTGAGGAAATTGTAGCCAATGTCACTCAACTTTAATCTAATTGGAGTAATGGCCCATGAACTAAAAATCCATGATCATTGATCCCTCAACTCCTTAAAATGTGCTGTTATGATTGATGAGTCGATACTATACTATATATTTTACCCTCATCTTAGTAATAATTTATTGGTTATTATGTGTGAATTTTCATAGTTTGAATTATATTCTAATGTAGGACATTCGATTTCCTTTGGAGCAAAAAGTGATCAAACGGATGAATTTTAGAGTAATTACAATAGGAGGATATGTTCGTGAGTCTTTCAAGATGATTGTGTCAAAATTCCAGATTTTTCTACCAAGCCGTTTGACCGTGGTGATGAAATGAAGGCCCAGCGCACAGCTTTCCCAGATTGATGTTTTTAGACGTTTTGGGTATTTTCGAGGTTAAGATGGCATATTTTGAAGAAGATTTCTTTTGAGGATTTGTAAGGGACGTCTCCAGCTTTCAAAAGAGACCTTTTGGGACTAAATCGGAGTTGATTTGGTCAGTCAGAAGACTAATTTTCTTAGAAATCCGAATTTTAGTTCAAATAGGAAACCTTTAATTTCTGTTTTATTATTTTTATTATGTTTCCTAGTTTTATTTTAAGACCTTTTAGGGTTTTATTGTGTACTAGTATAAATAAGGCTTTTTAGCCATTAGGGTTTTGTAGAATGCAAGAAGGAGAGGGGGAGAAGGCATGCATTATTTTGGAGAACTTCAGACTTTTTACCTACAAGGTGTTTTCAATCATTTTTCTAGTTAATATATTTTATTTTGTTTTATGATTGTTCATAACTAAGTTATTTTGCTAGGGCGAAGTCATGAGCCTTAGCATGAATATGTAATTTTATTAATTTGATTATGAATGAATGCATGCTTGCTTTGAATTATTAATCACTGCGATTAAAACTATCTAATTGTCTTAGTGATTCGCGACCATTAGAGTTTTTAGACAAGTAATTTGATGCAATTTCTGTTGGAACATCACCCTGAAATTGAGAAGGGCTTCTTGTGATTAGTAATTGTAAGTTCACTTAAGGCGAACATCACAATCTTAAGGGTTGCATGGTTTTTCAAAGGCTTTTCACAAAGCCTAATGAGTCTTGCATGTTTATATTTGATCTGAACATCACAAACGGGTTGCATGTTAGATATACATTTTCGCTTGAACATCACGAGGAAAATATGCATTAGGAAAACCTAACCTTCAAAGCATGTGTGTTGAAATTCATAAGTAATTGGTAAAATTGCGTAGGATTGTTAAGAGGACGGCAGAACCCTAGGCTTTTACAAATTGAGTTTCTTTTAAATTGTTCTCTAGTTAGTTTCTTTAATTGTTTTATTTTAAAATTCGTTTTTATTATATTAAATTCTAAAATCAACATTTTCCAACCTTTGTTTTAAATAATTAGCTAAGAATTAGTTTAAATACAAATTATTCATTCAATCCCTATGGAAAACGACCTTGCTTGAGCCGCTATAGTTCGACAACCTTGTACTCTTGCAAGTATTTTAAGTGTTTTTATCTCTACTTTTGTAGGTGGTAAAAATCCCTATCAATGATCATTTTCTTCAATTCCTTTAGAACTCCCGTCAAAATGAGTCACGTGTCACGCACATGAGGCTGAATCGAGGGGCAAATATGGTAAACCAAATGAGAAAATTCTAACAATGATCCCTCAACTTTAACCCAACTGGAGAAATGGTCTCTCAATTTTAATGCAAGTTATTGTTGTTTTGATCACCATCTAAGTTTTAGTTAAGTTGTTTTGATGCAAGTTAGAGTAGATGTCATACTTAACTTGGGTTTAGCTTCTTGCAATTGATACCATAAACACAGATATGCCATGCAATTAGGGTTTATGTGATTTTCAAGCACTTTCCATAGAGATTAATGAGTTCTTACTTGTTTAAATTCATCTAGATGCCATAGAGGGTTAACATGTTAAGATATTTTTGATGCAACCAGATGCCATGACTGTTGATTATTGGGAAACTACTTGAGCATAACATATTAAGGGAATTAAGTAGAATTGGTTATGGTGAATTTGAATGCCCTAGGTCTTATTTTCTTATGTTTTCAATCTATTATTTCTATGCATTTTATTTTCAAGCTTTGTTTTATTTCAGTTTAATTCAAATATCGTATCTTTTCCGTTGAAGCTTCTCCATTATATTAGTTTCAATTTAGTTAGTAAGAATTTTAGAATCAATTCGATCTTTGTGGAAGGATATATGTGCTTATATGCTATACTATCATATGATTCGTATATTTGCGAGCACTAAAATCTGAGACATAATGGGGTTAATTTTGGTTGTCTAATTTTCGCAAAAAAAAAAAAACTAAAAACACTTTTGCCATAAAATATGGTTGTTTGATAAAAGTGCTTCGAGTAGAAAGTGTTATGAACTAACAGATGAATAATTATATAGTTAAAAATAAGAACTATAAGAACGTATTACATGGTTTAAATGGACTTTGGCTTCGTGCTTTCGGAAAAGCTAAAAACACTTTTGTCGTAAAAAATGGTTGTTTGATAAAAGTGCTTCAAGGAGAAAGTGTTATGAACTAACAGATGAATAATTACATAGTTAAAAAATAAGAAGTATATGAACGTAGAAGGTTTACATTGACTTTGATTTCGTGCTTTTGGAAAAGTTAAAGATACTTTTGTTGTAAAAAATGGTTGTTTGATAAAAATGCTTCGAATAGAAAGCGTTATGAACTAACAAATGACTAATTACATGGTTAAAAAATGCATAAGTGTTAGGTGAAAGGGACTTATAAGTCAAGGTTATGTGCTCGATTTTTCTTCTCCAAATGCCATTTGTATAAAAAAAAAAATGGCACAGTTACGCGCAATAATTATTTGGTATAGAATTTCGTAGACCTACCATGCATGATTTATTACACCACTATGTATTTTTTTTCTTAAGAAATGCTAAGTGACTTTGTCAAAAGTAGAAATCTTCATTGACTATATGTCACTTCATGTTTTTTACACAATATTTTATAATGATGGCACAAAGATTAACGTTAAACTATGAGGTTACAAAAAGAATTCCTTAGCATTTCTCTTTTCTTTTTTTCTTTTTTCTTTTTGTCTTTTGACTTTGAAATTTATGATATAACAATTAACACAAAGAATGCTACAATTTTGCAGATGGACACATGGCCACTTATCTAAGTTGATTCTCAATGGTTTAATTAAGTCATGAGCAAGGGAAACCAATGGAGATCTTTTTAGTTGGGTAAGATGCTTTATTCAAATCAACGGTCCAAACTGTTTATTTATTTAGTCTTTATTTATAAATTATTTTTACAAAAAGAACAATTTAATTCGAAACTAGTTATCTATTTGATTGTCGTGATGAAATTTTAATATTTCTTAGAACATAGTGTTCGTTAATTTTTTTTGAACTCAATTACATGTCTCAAACATTTCCGTCATGTATAATACCTTTTTAAGGATGATGAAACACAACTTGAAAAATGGACAGTTCGAATAGTTGAATTTTGATGTGAAATTAGGCCCCGAACTAGTCTCCATTTTTATATAAAAAAAATGAAGATCTTTTTGAATAAATGGTCTGTTTATTAAAACAGAAGAAACGCACACCACTTTAGTCCCATATCCAAATGCATAAAACGCTTCATATTCCTATTATTCTTTATCCAAGTCAAGCTGATCCGGTTTAATCCAATCCCAGCCAAAAACGTGAACACAAACGGAGCCAAGAGTCCCCCAGGCTAAAAAGGTGAACATAAAACGCTACATATTGCATTAGATCCTCATTAAAAAAATTAAAAACCTGACAAGACCTCGAGACACCATTAAACTGTAGGCCCAGACATTTGTTTGCCAAAAATTTTCAACAGAAAAAACTGTTACGTTGCATGCATGTGTTTGTAGACGATGAAGCTGCATTTACATGTTTCTTCCTTAATGTGCTATCTTACGCTCACAAGATAACTGCAATTTTAAACTTTCCGAAAAGAGATTGCAGATAAACTGTTTGATGAAATCCCTGAACCGTTTTCTTATGCCCTTTTTTTCTTTTTCAGATTCCCAGATTGTTTTCATGTTCCCAACAACGGCCAATTTGCAGGGTTAGGAACTTAGGTGCCACTGAAACACATTTCCTGAACCGCCTCCTCTTGTGAAAGTTGGAGCTCTGTGATTTTCGGCTTCTGCTCGTGCTGGGATTCGTTCGACGACTTCCGACTTTCAACCCGTGCAAACTAGAAGAAGTAAGTGAAAACCCAACTTAAACTAGTTTTTTTTGGTTTTACTTTCGGAAAAAATACAAACCCTTCTTAATGATTCTGCATATACACAGATTTTGATGTGTAGTGTCAAATTCAGTCAGGTCCCTTTTGTTAGTTTCAGTTTTCTTCTTAACCAAACTGATTGCGCAAGTTTATGAAAATCAAGGAGATTTTCAAGGATAGTTTGATTCGTTATGTGACATACCTTTTTGTGGTTAAACATATATGATGTATACTCTTAGGCTTTATTCACGTGTAAAATCTTCTAATATGTTATGTTATCAAACTTCCATCATAGTTTCAGCTGATGATTGATAGTTTGGTCCATAATTTTGGTCTAAACAAAGAGAAAATAAATAAAAGAGCTATTCAACTTACAATCCGATTAGGGAATGAACATCCTACTCTTAAATATATATTTTGCACTAGAGAATTTCTGGCTCAATCCTTACACATTAATATTTCTTCATCTTCTGGGCAGCGAGCATTAACTGGAACATTGAAGAGAGAGGTGGTTTGGAAGTTGTCAGGCACCATGAAAGAGTTACTGTTGTTTGCATATTCTGACCGATTTGTACTCTCAGTTTCACTATCCGGTTTGCTGCTTTTAACTTCATCCTTTTGATTTGGGACTTGGACTTGGCCTTGGGCCTTCCTGTTAAGAAGAAGAACAAGAATTAGGAATTGTAAACAAATCGAAAAAAGAAAAAATGAATACAAAATCTAGATTCTAGAACTCTACCTTCTTCTAAGCCTTCTCCACTTCAGATAGAGCATGAATTGAATATTGTCAAGGAGTTGGAAATATGCATATCTCCACGTCCTCTTGAGAAGCAAAGGGCAACAGAATCCCAATAACCCTACAAAGAAACCAAGCACAACGGATAAGCCAAACCATAGACTTTGATCCTCATCATCATCCAAATCCTGGTTGTTCTCATTCTCATCTGCATCATTGCCATTACTTGGCAAGCACTGGTTTGAAAGTGGGGCACCGCAAAGTTTCGGATTCCCTTCGAATGCAGAGACACTGAAGCCTTGGAGCTGAGTGCCGGCTGGTATTGGTCCTTCAAGATTATTGAATGCAACAATAAATGTAGACAAGAAATGGAGATTTGATAGTGATGATGGGATTTTGCCTGACAGATGGTTACTGTTGAGTTCTAATCTCTCCAACTTTGGGAGGTTGGCTATTTGATCTGGAATGTTGCCGGAGAAGTTGTTGATGCTTAGATCCAGTTGTTGAAGAAATTGCAATTGGCCAATCTCAAAGGGTATGCTGCCGCTTAAACTGTTGTTCCTGAGGGAGATTACTCTTGGCATGTTGTACAGATACTTGTACTGTGAAGACAGCATAGTTGCATTATTACCGCGTTGAAAGTAGACGGGCAACTCAAGAGAACAATGGCATGTTTCATTTGCAGCCTTTTGCGATACTAATGCTTGTAGTCTGCAAAGCTCCTTTGGAAATTCACCCGAAATCAAGTTGTCATTCAACAACAAAAAGAAAAGATTCGGAAGAGTCCCCAACCAACCAGGTATTGTGCCAGTGAGTCTGTTAAAAGACAAATCCAGGACTTCCAGTTTCCCGAGCTTTGAAATCCATGTAGGTATGTGCCCTGTCATACAACACTTCAATAAACTGAAAACACACAGATTTTGTAACCCGGAATCGACAGTTATATCCCCATCTGGCATTTCTTCACCTATAAAATTTTTTGAAAGAAGGAGCACCTTGAGACTTTTGAAACCCGTCAGTATCTTCATTGCCCCCGTGACATTGGTGAGTTTGTTACGGGCAAGCGAGAGGAAGGTCAAGTTTTTCAATTGAAGAATCTCAGGTCAGATTTGGCCCTCGAAATCATTTGTAGACAGTCGAAGTGCTTTGAGGGACTTACATGAGTAGAGGCTTATTGGCCATGTGCCAGTGAGATTATTACTTATACAATCTAGTTTAGTAAGTTGAGTAAGTTTAGAGAAATCGAGCACAGAGATATTCCCACTAAAAAAGTTGAATCCCAGATTTATTTCAACAAGGTTTGTGCAATTCATCAAAGATGGGGGCAGATGACCTTGGAGATTGTTGTAATGAAGGCGCATGAGCTTTAATTTGGAGAGCTTCCCAACATTCTCACTGATGGGTCCGACAAGCCCATTGGTAGATAATGAAATTTCTTGAAGTGCCTGAGCATTATAGATATCAGCAGGAAGGGACCCTGAGAGAATATTGTCGCCAGCACGAAAGACCTCCAATTTGGAACAGTTTCCTAGTCCGGGAGGAATTGGGCCACTGAAATTATTGTGGGAGAAATCCAAGACTCTAAGCAAGGTGGAACGAAGACAGATAGAGGAAGGTATTTGGCCTGTAAAATGATTATTGTTGACATTCAAACTGCTCAAATTCCAGGCATGCTGGAGGAATGAAGAAGGAATTGTAGAATTGAATTGATTGTTCGACAAATCCACTATTTGAATGTAACTAGATGATAGAAGCAAAGGTAATTCTCCGGAGAGAAGGTTATAGCTCAAATCAAGGATTTCAAGGCAACTCGAGGACAAGAAGAGTCCAGCTTCCAGAGGACCGGAAAGCAGATTGTGGGAGAGATTGAGGTGCGAAAGATGCGTGAGGCTTCCAAGAGAGCGAGAAATGCTTCCTTGGAGCTGGTTAGCGGGCAACGAAACATGTGTTACCCTACCATCGGCATCACAAGCAATGCCTTCCCAGTGACAACAATCACTGGAAGACCAATTTAAACCAGAAGAAGATGTATCAAAAGATGACAAAAGAGAGTTGTGATCTGCCTCCTTGCAACCGTGGTTTGTAGAAATGAAAGTAGACAACACAAAAAACAGGAAGAGGACTTCATAAGGTATTACGCGACTAGCTTCTGGCATGATGTTTTTCGCTATGTCTGCACTGGAATTATATTGCTCACATCATTTCGGGGGTATATATACACTCCTTTGTTTGGAGCAAAGGAGGTAGAAATTAACAAAGGAAAGAAGGTAATTGGGTGATGGCTCGAATTCTTTGCGCAATGTTTGAGTTTTGATGTCTTTGCTTTGTACTTACATGGACTTTGGCGTCGTGCTTTTTGGAGGAGCTAAAACAAATTTTAGTTTTGAAAATGATTGTTGGCAAAAAAATTTAAAAGGTCAGTTTTTTAGAGATTTGACAGGAGAAATGATTCATTTTTTTTAGTAAAGACGATATATTAATCATATACTGATGACTAAATTCTGATGATTAAAAAAGAGAGTTATGAACTAATAAATGAATAATTATACAGTTAATGTAGAAATGGTTTTTCCTTAATAATCAAATGTACATGAGTACAAGATTTATACAAGAGGTTTTTTCCATCACCATCCTATACTAATGACAATATAAATTACAAATAGATTACATAACGGACAATGGTTACAAAGAACTTATAACAAAATAAAATACAAATAAATTACATAACGGAAAGTAGTTACAACGATCGCATTCAATAACCGTAAATTATGGGCGATAAGGCTACGACTTCAAAGTCGTTGAAATATTTCTTTCATCTCTTAGGAGGGTGTATTCAATTGAGAATTTGAGAAACTTTAATGGATTTATAAATTCATGGATTTTTATGGAGTTAATTGATTTGTAGAGATTCCATATAAAATTTTGATTCAATTCCCTCGAAATCTCATGTGGAGAGGCGAGATTTGTGGATGCTTAAAATACACTACGAAATCTCTCCAATTCTCTCTAATTCCTCAACTTTCTCAAATTCTTTAAAATCAATTTCTAATTGAATACACTCGGATTTTTAAAGATTTTAATAAACAATCTTAAAATTTCAATTGAATACACCCCTTAGTCTTTGGTTTGACTGTATCTTTCTCAGATTTAAAGGAAACACCAAAGTTAGAAAGGACGACTCTGCTTTTGTTTGACTTTGAGGTCCTGTCTCTATTTGTTTCTGCATAAATCTGCGAGAGAAAATTCATCGAATTTCATGTCGATTAAAATTTCAGGTTTTTGTTTTAGGTGAAGAGAAGAGCGAGATTCTAACTTTTTTTCACTGAGTGAAGGTAAGTACCCGACCACTTGAGTTGTCCCACACAATTGTTTAATTTTGTTTTTTGATTTTTTGGGAAAAAAGAATATTGTGATGTGAAATAACTGTAAATTACGGAGACCTCTAGGTGCAAAGACTGATAAATTTATTGAAAAAAAAGTTGAGGTTTCACCATACAACCAATTGACAATATGAAGAATAACCTAATTTACATAATGCGGGATTCAATCTCGACATTTACAATTTTCGCATACATCTTCCATATTCTAAGTTGTATTATTACTTGCACTAATTCGAAAGCGGGGACCTGCGAAGTATCGGGTTGCTCTCAACGGCAGTGCATTGAGGTGAAGTCTCGGGTTGCCCTTGGGCCTCAACGGCAGTGCATTGAGGCCTTGGACGAAGACTCTGATAGTGTCACTAGCATTCTGTCGGATATATGATTTCCTGAGAGGTCGGAATCGTCTCTCCAAGTTGGTGAGGCTGGAATCTGGTCAGGAATGATGCCAAAGAAGTTAGTCGTCGCTAAGATCAAATAAGTGTAGAAAATGTAGATAGAATTCAAAGCATCAATTGCACGAGAGGGTCCATACAAGGTTTTCAGATTATTCCTTTCCGACTTTGATGACTTTAGAGACAAGGCATCAGCTTACTACTAATCAAACAAAATAATGATCATATGTGCAAACCAATAATTGAGCCAACCCGCGACTTCAGCGTTTTAAGTCCATTGTTCCAATTCGGGTAAAGACAATATGTCGGATAGATGATTTCCTGAGAGGTCTGAATCGTCTCTCCAAGTTGATGAGGCTGGAATCTCGTCTGGAAGGATGCCAAAGAAGTTGTCGTCGCTAAGATCCATTACATATGTAGAAGAAAAATAAGTGTAGAAAATGTAGATAGACTTCAAAGCATCAGTTGCACAAGGGGGTCCATACAAGGTTTTTGGATTATTCCTTTCCGACTTTGATGACTTTAGAGACAGGGCATCAAAAGTAATCAAAGTTCGAGAAACGGTTCATCAGCTTACTACTAATCAAACAAAATACTGATTACATGTGCAAACCAATAGTTGGGCCAACCCGCAACTTTAGCGTTTTAGATTTATTGTTCCAATTCGGGGTAAAGACAATCTAGTGCTTCAACCGAGGTTTTTAACTTTTTGATGCGGGGCATGCTTCAATTGAGGAGACATGCTTCAACTAGGATTTTCAAATCTTGCACGAGGAGATAGTGAGCCCTGTTTTTCAATTCATATTAATTCATATGTCCCTTCGTATCGCTATGGTTTTCACTAAAAAAGGAGGTTTAAAATGGTAGGTGGGTTTAGATATTTGTCCACAATATTTGAAATTTCTTTGCTTTCATGTATGCAATATATAGAATGAAAAATCAGTGGTAGAGAGTGAAAATAGTTCACATTAGAAGGTTTACGTACCTTTTTTTTTTGGTAAAAAAGAAGGTTTTACATACTTTGACAATGAGTCCCACAATACTTGTAATCACTAGACAGGTTTTTTGATGCATTCATCATGCAATCAAGTTAAGGAAATTCGTGCATAACGTAAATAGGAGCCACTTATAATTTCGTTTTCAGTTTCAGTTTTCACTTTTATTAAAAAAAATGAAAATTAATATATATTTGGTAACTGTTTTTAGTTTTCAAAAAATGAAAATTGACAGCTAAATTTTTTTGAGTTTCCAAAATGGGAGATGAATTGTCACTTAGTACTACGGTTTAATGATATTTTTGTTCACTTGTAAGTGAGACGTTTTAGATTTGATTATTGCCAAAAGTGAATTTGGATCACAGTATTGCTACCACTAGACCGTATTACAAAATGGCTATTTCTAGCTATTAGATTGAATAAAACAAACAAAATCCACGCCAATAATTAAACAGGAGTATGTAAGTAGCTAAGTTTGTGTGCGATTATCAATTTCCTTCAAAATTTGGCCTTATTTTTAACTTGCTTTTTTATTTAAATTTTTGAAAATTGAAATGATTATCAAACAAGTAAGAAAAAAGTTTTCCAAATTAAGAAGAGAACTTAGAAAATTTAACTATTGGATGACAACCACCATTTCAACTGGATTAGTCGATTCAGATTAGAATTAATTGTAAAATCATATCAACAACTATTTCATTCAGCATTCGTAATTGTGCACTTTTGATTTTTCAATGAATTTATTTACCTAAACAAAAGCAATTACCGTTAAATGCAGTAGTACTAGTACTTAGATGGCCTACCATGTTGATTTGTTTCACAATTGTATGTTTTTTCTTGACTTTAAAAGCCAAGCCACAATAATTAACTAGAAGAAAGTTTTCCAGCAAGAATGTTGAGGCATTATCTTCAGGGCTGTAGAGTCACACATATTGATTCTTTTCTATGTTGATAATTTCTCACTGCAGATTGAATTCAAAGGTTTATTAAAGTCTTGAATCTTTGTCGAAATCTTCGACACTTTTGGAACGCATGTTGGGAGTATGAATTCCACATGTGGGAGAGGTTGAGTATGAATTCCACATCAGAAAAAAAATGGACTTTGCATGTGCTTATAAGTAATTAAACTATTACCAATATTACCAATTTATGATAGAACTTGAACTTACTCCGATACATGTCACGTTAATAAATCACAATACGATTATTGGAAAAGATACAGAAACTCTAAAAAATCTCCCAAGGATAGGAAGGAGCTATACCACAGGATGTTCTGTTTCTTCACCCTAAAGAAGTACTGAAGTAGAGATTTTGTACATTGTCTAGGAATTGGAACTACGTAAATCTTCGGATCTTAAACATGAAAGAGCCATAAGCTCCGAAAAATCGTGTGGTGAACCAGGTGCGAAAGAGAAATGAAACCATGGAATTGGATTCCCATTGTCCAAATGACACGCCCCAATCCCGATATCTCCAAATATCAGGGAAAGCATGTGCTGGCTGACACCCAAGGGTGACGAAGCCATTTAAAACATGCATGCAAATAAAGAATATATGATTAGAACGATTATGCCAAAACAGGAACGTGTTCAGAACATACAATGAATTACTACGAAAAGATACGAAGAAGGAAATGATACCTATATTGAGGAGACTCGAGGATAACTAAGCCGAAGTGTCCTAACGATGGGATCATGTGCCTCGATCCTAACTCCTGAGGGGGCGCAAAAACAGAAAATGTGAGTGGACCAAAATTTAATATAATAATACTAATAATAGAAAAACCATTTTCTTTCTAAACATACTAACCCCCTGTTTTGAAAATATATATAATACTACATATAGGTTTTATAAAAACCCTAGCATGCAATGAAAAATGTTCGTAAAATCAATATATGCATAACCATGCTCAAAAATGCTAAAAATGTCGCCCGAAGGCAAATCCATATATGTCATTAGTGAAGTACTCCACCAGGGTTATCATAGTTGCCTGAAGGCAGTACCTGTTCATCACCCGAAGGTGAAGCTACATTACCTGTCCATCACTCGAAGGTGAAGTTGTATAACCTATCCATCACCCGAAGGTGAAACTGAATAAAATAGCCTACATCCACACCGACACTAGCCGTGGCTAGTGAAGTTGTTTGACACCGTTTTTGACGGTGAAGCTGGGGGTATATAATATATCATATCTCACTCCTCCATCATCTGTGTCCTATGGCCATAGACAATACACGTGGTGTGCGGATGTGCCATGTAATAACCCACTAGATAAGTACTAAAAACATATTTCAAAATCTCGTATCATAAATCCATGACAAATCTTGTTCACAAATCTATAAAATAAATCATATTTGTAACTTCATAATATGTCATATTTGAGATCAATAGAAATCCAAATATGCAAATCCCATAATTCATAACTGTTCATAAATGTAATTTCAATAAAATCATGAATATTCCGTAAAAGCAATTAAACCATGAATTCGATATAAACCATAATTATATAAATCCGGAAAACATAATATGCATGAATTATGAAATGCATGCTAGGCTAATATTTTATAAAAATATTTAAGTTATGAAGGGGTCCACTCACTGATTTTATTGCCCGAGAACCGCTCGAACTATCGAGGATGTAATCCTTTCCTGCTAACGCACCTAAACACAAATAGGGACCTTTTAGTAAAACTCTACTAAAACGTTATAATTTTGGAAAATAGATGGCAGATTCAGATTCGGCACGTCGATGAACCTTGGGTTTTCCTCCAAGCGTTGTCGTGCATGACGGTCAGCCGTCCTAACTCGCCAGAAAATCCAACAACTCTAAAAATTCTCAAATTTTACAGGATTGAAGATCTCGATGAGATGAACAACCTTCATACCTGTGACTAAGATTTAGGAGAGTCTATTAGTGGTGGTGGTTGACTGAGTTTGTGTCACACCCTGATCCCTACATACGTCCAGAATCGACACATGATGTAACAACCCGTCTCAGGATTTACTGTACATAAATGGTATTTTTGTATTTTCATCAAGTTTGGGAATTTATCTTCCTTTTAAAATTATTTTTTGGTCTTAAATGGTGAGCCAAGGGGACCCACCCCCCTGATTTTGTCCCCGAGCCCTCTTCTCTCTTTCTTCCTCTCCTTCTTCCCTTTCCCGTATACTTCTATTCCTCTCTTCTTTATGACCACACTCACACCCAGCTGCACTCCCTGCTCGAGGAAGACACAATCACCATCTAAACCTCGTCCCTTTCCTCTTCCTCTTGCCTCTGCGCAACTCGGCGAAACCAAGAAAATAACCTCCGGCGAGTCCGACGGCTTTCGAGGCCATTTCCGGCCAAATCACGGCGAGTTGGCCGGCATGCAAGGTATCAATCTCTTCATCTCGTCGATTAATATAACTCTCCTTTTTGTTTCACGCAATTTCATTGAGTATTGAAGAAGTTATACTCATTTGAATCTTACCCAGTTTCCGGCGACCTCCGAGGCTTTCGAGGCAATTTCCGGCCAAACCACAGCGTGTTAGACGTCGTGTGAGGTATCATTCTCTTCGTCTCTTCCAGGGCTACAACTTTTGTTTTTGTCTCGCTTGATTTTGTTGAGTAGTGACAAAGTTATGGCCGTTTAAAGTGGGGTGGTTTTCCGGCCGAATTTCCGGCCTTCTTCTTCCTTGGCAACAGGCCACCCGGCCTTTCCCTCTCCCTCGGGCCTTAGGCCCGTGTTGTCTTAAGCCCAAAACCCTAGCCTTTTAGTTTTTAAGTTTTGTTTATTGGTTTTAAAACCCAAAAAGGGCTCGGGCCTTATATAAATGGCCTTGGGCCGGTTTTGATTTAAAGGGGCTTAAAGCCCTGCCCTTGTGAGGCCTTAGGGCCTTGTGCCCGTGTGTGTGTGGGTATGCTTAGGCATGTGTGTGTGTGTGTGTTTATGCATGCATGCATGCCGTGCATGTGTGTGTGTGTTTGGGCTAAAGCCCAAACCCTAATTTTTTTCCATCCTAAACCCTTTTAACCCAAAAACCCTAGGTTCCTAAAATCTATTAGGGCCTAACCCATCCAACTCAATTCCCTTATTTTATTTAGTTCAAAACCCAATAGGTCCTAACCCTATTTAACCTAAACCTAAATCCTAATCCGGATTTCAAGCCTAACCTAATTTGACCGTTGATCACCGGTCAACGTTGACTTTAGGGTTGACTTTTCGGGTTTTCGTCTGGGACCCTTCTTAGGGTAATTCGACGTTCTGAATCCGTTTTCAATGTTCGTTTTCCCAAATTCAATTTCTATTATATAGTTTTATTTATTGGACTCTTTATGTGCTTAGGGGCAATTATAGTGACGTTTCCGCCTTCGCTAGTGGCGCAGCTTTTGGCAACTAAGTACTGTGAGTGGACCTCTTCTAAAATTACATGATTTGATAATTTAATTGCATAAATGATTAGCATGCCTACGGATTTATAATTTGATTTATATGAAGCCTGTTGATTAAATATATCGATTTTCGTCTCGTGTTTTGATGAGGAATTAATTGTTAGCCTATATTGAGCTATATTTTAATATATCGTATTTTCTTTAAAAACCATGAACTGGTAGACTATCTGATAGATGACGATAGGATGCTAGAACATGTTTTTGAACCCTTTTTTATAGTGTAGACGATGATCGGTAATCTATGCTATGAAGTGGTTATTTATGAGAGGCGTAACTATTTGTGCGTACCTAGTAAACACTATGCTGCCTGGGGCGAGGAACTGGTGTTGGCATTTAGGTCGGGAGAAATAATCCCTAGCTACAGGCTGAGGGACATGGAGCAGGAATTGGGCCGGGAGTTGGTAATCTCTGGCTACGGGGGTAGAGACCACGGAGCAGGCATTGGGCCGGGAGTTATATTTATTCGGTGATCTTACTAGCAGCACACCGCGCTTACGAGACGATTTATGAGACGTTTACCGTTTAGATTTCTGCGATGAGATTTCGCAATATGGCTTTTAAGATATTTGGCATGCTAGGATTTTTATTAAATCCATCACTTATTATGCTAGTAGTTTTCATTGTATAAACTGTGGGGATTAATATCTTGATAACTGTTTTATTATTATTGTATATATGAACTTGGTCCACTCACCTTTGTTTTATGCCCCCATTCAGAACTTAGAATCAAGACACCTAATCCCAGCGTGAAGGCACTTCTGCAGCAACATCTTCGGATCCTCTCGATGTAGGACTCACTTCTTTATTCATTCAATTTTATCTTAATTCTTTTTAGTGATTAGGTTTAGTTGTATGCTCTGAGCACGTTCCTAAATTATTATCTCATTGTTTTTAAATTCATAACCCTTATTTAATTCTTATTCTTAGCTTCTGTATCAATTAATGGCTTTCGTCACCCTCGGGTGTCGGCCAGCACATTTCTATCCTGGTATTCGGGGAATATCAGGGTTCGGGGCGTGTCACATGACGTCACCAAATACCCGTATCTCAACCTACCCCGCCTCCGAGATATGTACATAGCATAATTCAAGATCCAAATCTCATAGAAATTTTTTTATATTTTATGCATCTAACCTCCTCGTTAGACTGCCTACGTACCCTCAATAGGGATCAATCCATTCGTAGTTCATTGTTTCACTACAATCGAATATCCATCACATAAAACGTTTTGTCCCAACAATATACCACAATGCCTATTATGCGATAAATCAAAGAACAACGATGAAACACAACATATTTTCTAGCCATATTTATCTACAAGTCTAATCATAACAAATACAATGATATCCAATATAACAATCCCACATGACGATTAACATTTCCACTTCATCCATCACATAAATCATCATGTTTCACATATCACCGCAAATCATAGTATGCAACGTCTCAAAGAACGGTCAACAAAGCACAATGTTATTATCTAGCCACATTGGTCAACAAACAATCATAACCAACATCATTCACAATCACATCAATCAATATCACATATCATAGACCGAAATGCAGGGCTACAACGACACAGTTTGGCCAAAGACTGCATTTCAGGAAAGAGGATTTTGGACCATCCAACAGAATCAAAGCACCAAAGAGGACTCCGGACCATCACTCAACGGAATCCAAATCAGGATATGATTCCGGACAATCACTCAACGGAATCCAAAAGGATACGATTCCGGACCATCACTCAACGGAATCGCAGAGTAAAAGGGATTCCGGACCATCACTCAACGAAATCTGAAAGGATACGATTCCGGACAATCACTCAACAGAATCCAAAAGAATACGATTCCGGACCATCACTCAACGGAATCATGGAGTAAAAGGGATTCCGGACCATCACTCAACGGAATCCGAAAGGATACGATTCCGGACCATCACTCAACGGAATCACGGAAGGCTAACAACCATAATGTACGAAGGCTCAAAGAAATGAGACAAGCACAGGTTACATAATGTATTCAACAAAAGGGAAATTAGGCACCAATACTAAATTTAGAATTAATCAACGAAGCGGGAAATGAAACAACATCGAAGCAACAAATCCCCATCACAATGGTTAATGGTCCATTACTAGTCCTCACATTTCCTCACAACATGCCAATCATACAAATCAAACCATATGTCACATATACACGCCACACCCCATTTCATAAACATAAATAGATGTCCAAGTATTGGAAATAATTATTCAATAGAAACATATTCATAAAACCAATTCATATCCACACAGGATCTTAATTATGAAAACATGGGTAATTACCAATATCACATATATTGAAGTCCCTCACATTTTATCATATCATACCATCTATGCACATCAACCACCTTTCAAATATGCAAGTCAAATCACATATCGCAATCATCATCAGTACACAAGCCAAATCATGTTTAATAAACATAGGGCTATGGCTAAATATATAAAATTCACATTTCAATAGAAATCTCATTTATAATACCAAGACATATTCACATACAATATTAATAAAAGAAAATAAGTTAATAACCATATCACATATACTCAAGTTACTCTCTAACCAATGTAAGCCCACTAGACTTCAATTAGTCCCCTGTGGTACTAATTATAGTATTTAGAACGTTTCGAGACATGTTGATCAAAAGTCAACTCTCGATCAACGATAGGGTTCACAACTCTACAAAATTCGATCCGAAAGATCCGCACATCAGATTTTGGATCCGCAGCTTCATAAGGTCCACATTATGCTAAAAAAAAACAACATACTAAAATCTCATCGCAATCCGTCGATTGGATCTCCGCCAATTGCTAAAATTAGGTGACGGTTAACAATTAATTTGCTGTTGCCAAAAAAGGAAAATACATACATACACATGATGTTAGCATAATAAGCATATATTAGAACACACGAATGAGATATCATGATTCATGAAGCTAAGCACACAAAGCACAAAAATGTGCAATGGAAATTGCAGTTAGCAAGTATATCATAGTACCTAAAAAAATGTTTAAATAAACCTATAAGGTATCAATAAAGATTATCGCAATGTCCCAATTATGGGAACTAATGGATACTCAGATTTTATCTTTGATCACTCCACCGGCATACTTCAACTACATTACAACCGAACGTGTTATCGTTAAGCTGATAAGGTATACCTCTTTAAGACAATAGATTTTTGGGATCACCAAAACACAGGTATGGAAGTAATGCCGCAACCAAGAAATGGGTTACAAAGCTCAACTCATTGATCAAAACACCAAGTAAAATTTAATCACAATGCAAATAAATGCCTCAACCCAGATATCAGATCTTAATCAACATGTAAATTTTAGGAACAAATCAATCTTCCCCAGCAAAATGCCATAATTGCAGCAAATGTAAGCAACAAACCTAACTATTAATCATTAGAACTCCAGAAGATCAACAAAGACGTCAACTTTAAGAAGAAGAAGTAGCAATTTAAAACAAAACTGAAAAGATTCTCACTTTTTCTTGCAAAACTTGAGGCATGTCGAAATGTTCTGTCATTCCGACTTGGCCCACATCTTCTATGTAGGAAAGCTTCTCTGCATAGCCCAAGGGCATGGTCACTCTGATGCTTCGTATACCACCATCGCCCTGTACCTCTCTCTCTCTCTTTTCGTTTTTCGCTTTTTGTTAATCACATTCAAAGGCAACAGCAGCGCAGCAGAACCACACCAACCTTCGCACCCAAGACCAAGACACCAACCCTCAACCCAAGACCAAGAGGGGTGCTGCAGGAGTACTTCACCATTAGGGTGGGAAGAGGGCCGGTTCCCCCTTCTCCCTTTTTTTTTTTTTTTTCGTCCCCCCCTTCCTTTTTTTTTTTCTTCCAGAAAGCTCTCCCTTTCTAATTGGTCCCTCCCTCCTTTCTTAAACTCCCTTAACCTTTAACCCACATGTGAGAATTACATAATTCCCACAATCTATAGTTCACAACTTCAACGTCTGTAACTATACCGTTATAATTCGGACTCGCAAACGGCTTTCGCCTATGCGCTCATGGCTTCGAAACCTATTCGAAAACGTTACTTGTGATCTCAATAGGTCAACGAATTTTTGATAATTACCTTCCAAACTTCAAACTTTGTAACTAATTTAATTAAAATCTAAATCCAAATAAATTAATATAATTTCTCAAAAATAATATAAAATCTCAATAATACAAATATGTAGATTATAATAATGAAATCCAGGAACGGGATTTCACAGTTTGCTTCAGGAATGACGGATTGCTGCCATGAGACCTGTCACACCCACCGGTGCTATTCTCCACGAAATGAAACCAAATCTCATCGAGTTTAGGGTGAAATTCATAGCAATGATGTCGTGGTGATGTTTACAAGTGATGGTTGTTCGTGGAAAGCTAGGAAAACGCCGTGAAAGGCGTCGGAAATGCCGCTAAACATCGGGTCGTGACATGGAAACGGGTTGAGAGTCCGATTGGCTACCCCCTCAACTCTCTCATTTCCACTCCTTGCTCTTTTTTCCCATTGGTCACTCACTTCTCTCTCTTATTTCTGATTGAGTGTCATGCCCCTCCTTTTATCTTCTTTCTGATTGGGCATCCCACCCCTCCTTTATCTCCTTTATCTTTCATCTCCACCATTGTAACATCCCACATCGACCAACGGAAAATGGGTGATGTACCTTATATGTACATGCTTACCTTCTTTAGCATGAGGCCTTTTGGAAACTCACTGACTTCGGATTCCATCAGAACTCCTAAGTTAAGCAAGTTCGATCGAGAGCATTACCAGGATGGGTGACCCACTGGGAAGTTCTCGTGTGAGTTCCCAGAAACAAAACTATAAGGGAGTGGTTAGGGTCTAAAACAGACAATATCGTGCTACGGCGGAGCCGGTCTGGGATGTGACATAATGGTATCAGAGCCACTCTGCCGTTCTGTGCGAGTGTGCCGACAAGGACGTCGACCCACTAAGGGGGTGGATTGTAACATCCCACATCGACCAACGGAGAGAGTGTGATGTGCCTTATATGTACATGCTCACCTCACTTCCTTTAGCACGAGGCCTTTTGGAAAACTCGTTGGCTTCGAATTCCATTGGAACTCCGAAGTTAAGCAAGTTTGGGCGAGAGCAATCCCAGGATGGTTGACCCACTGGGAAGTTCTCGTCTGAGTTCCCAAAAACAAAACCGTGAAGGCATGGTCGGGGCCCAAAGTGAATAATATCGTGCTACGATGGAATCGGTTTGGGATGTGACAACCGCCCCTCTTTTCTTCCCTTTAATCTGGGCCACACACGTGGCTTTCCAGATTTTGCTCCAAAAATCTGGAGTCTTCCAGAAAATAATTAGTTGACCATTTTGTCCTCAACTTTATTTGTTAATAACTCATTCGTTATAACTCCAAATTGCGTTCCGTTTATGCCCACGCGTTCATAGCGACGTGTCACATCCTGGTCTAGGGCGGACCACTTCCCGGGCCCGCTTCACCACCGTAGCACGATATTGTCCGCTTTGGGCCCCGACCACGCTCTCACGGTTTTGTTTCTGGGAACTCACGAGCAACTTCTCAGTGGGTCACCCATTATGGGAGTGCTCTGGCCACCTTCTCGCTTAACTTCGGAGTTCCGACAGAACCCGAAGCCATTGAGCTCCCAAAATGCCTCGTACTAGGTAGGGATAGGAATATACATTTAAAGATCACTCCTCTGGGCGATGTGGGATGTTACAATCCACCCCCCTTAAAGAGCCCGACGACCTCGTCGACACACCACGGCCAGGGTTAGGCTCTGATACCATTTGTCACATCCCGGCCCGAGGCGGACCACTTCTCAGGCCTGCTTCACTACCGTAGTATGATATTGTCCGCTTTGGGCCCCAACCACGCCCTTACGGTTTTGTTTCTGGGAACTCATGAGCAACTTCCCAGTAGGTCACCCATCATAGGAGTGCTCTGGCCACCTTCTCGCTTAACTTCGGAGTTCTGACGGAACCCGAAGCCAGTGAGCTTCCAAAATGCCTCGTGCTAGGTAGGGATATGAATTTACATTTAAAGATCACTCTCATGGACGATGTGGAATGTTACACGATGAGTGCTACGAGGATACGCAAAAAAACGGATCTTACGTGACACGACAAGGCGATCAACAAAAGTCAATGTATTTGCTTCGAAGGGCATTTTTTGTAAATTCACGTATTAAAATTATAAAAACCATAATAACCAAATCTTGGTTTTTCTTATATTTGCACCAATGCCATCACCGGTGCACCGCAAAGTTTCAAATTCACCTCGAAGGCGGACGAATTAAACAGCAAAGTACTGTATGATACATTAAAAATGACAAGATATTAAGAACCGCCAATGACGCTGGAGTTTCTCCGGACAGAAGATTTATGGAGAGGTCTAGTACTGTGTCCAAGTTTTAAGGTCAGACATATATTTGGTCTGGAATGTAACCGGACAAGTTGTTAGCATTAAATTAATCCAACGCGTGGAGAAGCTGCAGTGGGCCAATCTCAATAAATATTTTGCCTGTAAATCTATGGTTCTGAAAGAATAGCGCTTCGGCAAGTTCTTCGCAATATAGTTTTGATGTAAAGAATTTGTACTAACAATGATGATCATGGGGAGTTCAACACATGTGGTCTGTTGAGCTTAAGTGATTTCAGATACCAACATTGGCAGCCCGCAAAGTTCCTTTGGAAATCCCCCTGAAATTCAGTCAAGAAAGGTCCCCAACCAACTAGGAAATTTAATTGATTGAAAGAGGATTTTACAAATTCTAATTGCTGAAAAAATCAAAATCAAATAACGAAGACATATATAAATAAGATATGACAACATTATGGATTAAATATTTACAATATATTGAAAAAATTCCAAAAAGTGATCATTTTGACAATTGAGATTTTGCATTTTCATTGTTTCTATCAATTTTCCTAAAAGTAAAGCTACGAACAAAGAAGCATCAAAAAGATGAAATTATATTATGCACAATTTTGTCGGGCAATGTTTGTCGCACAAACATCATCACTTCAAAGTTTACCAATGAATGGTACAAAGTCCTCGAGCAAATTGTATTTACATGACGAACATTTTGATTTTGCCCGACGAATCGTAAACCCTAAATTATAAAATATACGTACCTTCGCACGATGAACAATTCAACGAAACTTGTATTATTTGTCGCACAATGGTTGCTATATTTACTCACCAAGTTTTTTCCTTGGTGTGAAAACTTTACCCGATGAATGGAACTTTGCCCGTCGAACGCTGTTCGTCAAGCAAAAGCCTCCAAAGAACCAAAACGTTACTATTTTTGGCAACCGAATATATGAATTCCAACGATTAAAGTTCAGTGAAAGTGAAAGGGGCTTTATGCCATGAAATTATTATAGGCAAAACTATTAACAAACAATAATCGTATTTCTTAATTTGCCATCGCTAGGAACTTATCTTTAACATTGCTCAGAAATAGGAAATATGCATGTCTCCAAGACCTAATAAATACTAAAGAGCCACAGACTCCCCAAAATCCGAAAATAAAACCAAAAATCACGGAAAAATGAAACCACGGAACTCCTTCTCCATTACTAGTGTGCACATCTTTGGTGTCATTACTTGTATTCATCTGTTGGCATTTGTTTGGAAGTGGGGCACCACAAAGTCCTTGGTTCCCCTCGAATGCAGTGGCATTCAAGCCTTCGATTTGAGTGCCGGATGGTATTATTCCTTGAAGGTTGTTGTAAGCAACCGTAAATGACGACAAGAAGTGGAGACTTGATATTGATGCTGGGATTTCTCCTGACAGATGATTTCTTGAGAGGTCGAATCTTTCCAAACTTGTGAGGTTCGATATTTGGTTTGGAATTTCTCCAGACAAGTTGTTGACGCTAAGATCCAGTTCTCGAAGAAGTTGCAATTGACCAATCTCAAACGGTATATTACCACTTAAACTGTTATTCCTGAGGGAGATTGCTCTTGGCATGTTGGACAGATACTTGTACTGCAAGGGAGTTACAGACGCATTAACCCGTTGGTAGTAGATGGGAAGCTCGAGATAATCATAGCCTGTTTGAGTTGGAGCATTTTGTGATACCAATGCTTGTAGTCTGCAAAGCTCCTTCGGAAATTCTCCTGAAATCAAGTTATGATTCAGTATTAAAAGGAAAAGACTTGGTAGAGTCCCCAACCATCCAGGTATTGGGCCTGTGAGTCTGTTAAAGGACAGATCCAAGACTTCGAGTTTCTTGAGCTTCAACAACCATAAAGGTACTTGACCTGTCAACTGGCACCTATAGAAGCTCAAAATGGATAGATTTTGGAACCCAGAAGATTCATCCATAATATCAACATCTGGCATTTCTTCACCGAGAAAATTTTCTGAAAGAAGGAGTACCCTGAGACTTTTGCAACCCATCAATATCTTCATTGCACCAGTGGCATTAGTCAATCTGTTTTCAGAAAGTGAGAGGAAGGACAACGATTTCAACGAGACAATCTCAGGTTGTATTTGTCCCTCAAGATTGTTTTCAGCCAGTCGAAGTGCTTTGAGGGATTTGCATGAGTAAAGGCTTATTGGCAAGATACCAGTGAACAGATTACCAAAAAAATCTAGTTTACTAAGTTGAGTAAGTTCAGAGAAATCAAGCACGGAGATATTCCCACTAAAACGGTTGAATCCCAGATTTATTTCAACAAGGTTTGTGCAATTCATCAAAGGTGGGGGCAAAGGACCTTCGAGATTGTTGAAATGAAGGAGCATGAGCTTTAAACTGGAGAGCTTCCCAATATTTTCACTGATGGGACCGAAAAGCCTATTGGAATGTAATGAAATTTCTTGAAGTGCCTGAGCGTTGTAGATATCACTAGGAAGGGACCCTGACAAAGTATTTTCACCGGCACGAAAGACCTCCAATTCTGAACAGTTTCCTAGTCCGAGAGGAATTGAGCCACTGAAACTATTGTGGGAGAAATCCAAGACTCTAAGTGAAGAGGAACGAAGACAGATAGAGGATGGTATTTGGCCTGTAAAATGATTATTGCTGACATTCAAACTGCTCAAATTCCAGGCATGCTGGAGGAATGAAGATGGAATTGTTCCGTTGAATTGGTTGCTAGAAAAATCAACCGTTCGGATGTAACTTGATGATAAAGATAATGGAACTTCTCCGATGAAAAGGTTATAGCTCAAATCAAGGATCTCAAGGTAACTCAAGGACAAGAACATTCCGGCTTCAAGAAAGCCTGAAAGCAAATTGTGGGAGAGATTGAGGTGCGAAAGATGCGTGAGGTTTCCAAGAGAGCAAGAAACCCCTCCATGGAACCGTTTGGAGGGCAACAACAAATGTGTTACCCTACCATCCTCATCACAAGTGATGCCTTCCCAGTGACAACAATCACTACTAGAAGACCAATTTAAAGAAGGGGCATCGAAAGATGATGAAAGAGATTCTCGATCTGCTTTGTTGCATGCATGGTTTGTAGAAATGAGGATTGAGATCACAAAAAACTTGAAGAGGACTCCGTAAGGCATTATATGTCTAGGTACCGGCATGGTTTTTATTGGCTATTTCTGTTCCGGATTATATTACTCACGCGTTTAGGTCGCATATATACACATAAGGAGAAGGAGGAGGAAGGTGAAGGTTTCAACTATTGTCCGCATATTTGAAGTCTTTGCTTTAAAATTATATAGACTTTGAATAATGAGACGTTGTCCAGAGTCCAGACAAGACTGGAGTAGAAATTTTGAACCCTCCATCAGGGGTTGGTAGGAATCTCATTAGAACTACTGTACATATCACAATTGTTTAGATGTAAATGAAGGAAATTTATTAAAAACGACAGGAAACATCAATTTCCAGTGACTTTATTGTTGAATCTCGACGGACATGGGCGTAGCTCCATTGAATAGAGTGGATGTGTTTGCTTTCATGCACCGAGTTCAAATCTCTCTCTTTATAATCTAGATTAGTTTGCGTCCCGGCCGTGAGAGGAGCAATAGGAGCCATTGCATAAGCCCCCCATTGGACATGGGAATTCAAATCTCTCTCTTTATAAATTATTGATATACCTTTCATATTAGTAATTGATTTTATGGTTGAATCAACTTTTTCGATATATATATATATATATATATAGACACACACACGTATTTGTATAATATATTATGTACAATTCATGACAGCTCCCACCTGCTATGCATGGCATATATATTATTCTTATTCCTGCAAAGATTTCAAAGTCTTCTTCTTCACGTAACGCGTATTACTAATAAGTGGTGGCCACTTGATTACATGTTAGAATGTAATGTTGATACATTCCGTAAAACCAAGCCAGTGAGTAAAAACAAATTTGACATGGAAAGTGATTTTCACTCTTTTTATCGTCTCACACACATGTTTAATTTTAACTGTGGATTCATTTGACATGGAAAGTGATTTTCACTCTTTTTATCCGTAAAACCAAGCCATAAGGAATGGATGATCCATCTCGGGTTTAGATTACTCACAGGTTTTCTTCTACACGCGTAGATACGTATGCATGTCCATCATATACGTATGAATCTGCATGGCATATACAAATCTTCCGCATCCCAGAGCTGAAAAGACGGGCTAAGAAGAAGCATCAGAAAATGGACGCACACTGTTCTATAAAGAATCTTAAGCCCTTAATTTAGTGGTTATATAGTTTTAGATTTGGGTGATTTGGTATAGACATGATCTTTGAGGGAAGAGCTAAAAAATAGACAATTCAAATCGTTAAAATATATTACAGAGTTTACCCTCTAATAACGTGTTATTGTGTAAAAAAAATTATAAACAAATAATGTCACGAATATATCGCTCATATATATTATATTTAGGTTGATTGTGGGCAAATAACCCAACGACTTCAAAGTCGTTGAAAGATTCTTTAATCTCTTAAGTCTTTGGTTTGACGGTAGCTGTAGATAAAAAATAAAAAAAAACAGTACAATTTCTTAGATTTAAGAGAATTTTAACGAAAAGTTCCTGATACTGATCATTTTAACGAAAAATCACATTTTTTACACTAAAAACTCAATCATGGTACTATTCACTTTACCCTTTATTTTGTCCTTATTATTAAAACTCAAAGTTTTCAAGCACTTTTTATTAGTTTTCCTTATATTTTTAAAGGAAGCACCAAAATTTAGACAGGACAACTCTTCTTTTCTTTTAAGGCTCTCTCTCTCTCTCTCTCTCTCTCTCTCTCTCTCTCTCTCTCTCTGTTTCTTTCTGCATAAATCAGCAAGTAGTCCATTTAAATTTCCATATTTTTTGTTCTAGGGGAAGAAAAAATAGTGATTTGAGTTTTTTTTCGATGAGTGTAGGTAAGTACCCTACCACTATAGTTGTCCCACAATTGTTTATTTTTGTTTTTGATTTAGGCTCTCTTTTTGTTTGTTTCTCCGTAAATTAGCAAGTTGTCGATTTAAATTTCCACATTTTTGTTCTAGGAGAAGATAATAGCAAGATTTGAACTTTATTTCGATGAGTGTAGCTAAGTACCTTACACTAGAGTTGTCGCACAATTGTTTATTTTTGATATATTTTTAGGAAAGATGGGTAAAATTTATTAAAAAAAAGTTGAAATTCCACCATAAAATTAAATTGTTGGATATTTGAAAGAAAAAAAATTCCACAGTTTTGTTTTAGGAAAAGAAAATAGCGAGATTCAAACTGTTTTCGATCTTTTGGGAAAATGGAAAGTTGTGGTGTGAAATAATGGTAAAAAAAAAAGTACTTATACATCAAGGTACAAGGACTGAAAGATTGGTAAAATTTATTTTAAAAAGTTGAAATTTCACTATAAAACAATTGGCAATATGAGGAAATATCAACTTATTTTTAAGTCCATGCAAGGTTTCTCTTCCCATCGAAAGATTTTTCATTGTGCCAGGAACACAGCTCAATACATCAAGTGCCAAAATACAAGTGGTTAGATACTTGAAATTATTTTCCAACAATTTGTATTATGACAATTGGTGTACGCTGAAAAATTTATCTTTCCTATCAATGTGCAAATCATTCTCAACCTTTACAATTTTTGTGTACATCTTCCATGTTCTTAGTTGTATTATTACTTGCACTACTTCGGAAATGAGGAACCAAAAGTCTCGGTTGCCATCAACAGCAATGCATTGAGCCCTAGAAACAAACAATTGATAGCAACGCTAGGATTCAGTCGGACAAATGGTTTCCGGAGAGGTCTTGATCGTCTCTTCAAGTTTGTGAGGGTGGAATCTAGTCGGGAATGCTTCCAAAGTGAGAGACAGTCCATCAACTTACTACTAATCAACCAAAATACTGATCACATGTGCAAACCAATTGTTGAGCCAACTCACGACTTCAGCGTTTTACATTCATTGTCCCAATTCAGGTAAAGACAATCCAGTGGCCCATCCAAGGTCTTCAACTTTTTGGTGTGGGGCATGCTTCAACTGAGGTTTTAGAAACCACTCATCAGCTCACTATTAATCGAACATAGATTTTGACCACAAGTGCAAACCAATGTATGGTAACTCGGAACTTTAGCGTTTTAATAAATTTATTGTCCCAATTTAGGTAGAGACAGTTGGCCCACTACTAATCAACCGAGGTTTTTTAAGTTTGTGATATGAGACATGGATTGGTTGAAATTAAAAATATAAAATCTAAATAGTTGTGAAAACCAAATATAACGATTAAAACACTCATAGTATTGCATGATGTGTAGCATAAAATTCACACCCATGAGACATGCTTCAACTAAAGTTTTCAAATCTTGCATATATTTTTTTATAAAAAAACTAATAAAAATAGCTTGAAAACTTTGAATGTTAACAAAAAAATCAGGTAATAATTTTATTTAATGGCTAGGACAAAACTTAACACTAAATCAGTCCAATTAAAATGACCCTGAATTTTTTATTTTGCCCCTGCCTTTTCAGTTTAATATCTCTCTTCCTTCTCTATGCTATTTTGTCTCCCCCATTTCTTCGTGAAACCTTAGTCTTACATCCTTTGGCAATGAGTCCCACAACACTTCTAATCACTTAGACAGGTTTTTAGATGCAATCAAGTTAAGGAAACTCTAGTACAACTTAATTAAAGAGACCATTTTGATAATCATTTCGTTTTCAGTTTTTTTATTTTTTTTATTTTTTATATATCAAAAATTGAAAGTGAGAATATATTTAGTAACTATTTTTAGTTTTCAAAAAATGGAAATTGAAAGCTACTTTTTCTGAGTTTGCAAGATATGAGGTGATTTTCACACACCTTTGTACACTAACAAACACCCCTTTTTATTTCTGGCAATTGGATTGAACAAATCAAACATAATCCACGACTAGATTAAACATGAGTATGTAAGAAACTAAAAAGGGTGTGTGTTGTCACTTAGCATTACGGTCAATGACATTCTTTTCTCTTGTAAATGATAGGTTTTAGGTTCAATTTTTTGCCAAAGGCGAGTTTGAACTAAATTATCATGGTTGGTTTTTTTCCTCTGCATATGGGATTAATGGTTTACTAATAAAGTCTTGATTAAAGATCTTCTACACATATTACTAATAAGCGGTGTCCACCCAATTACATGTTAGAATGTAATATTGATATATTCCGTAAAACCATGTCAGTGAGTAAAAACAAATTTGACATTGTTTATGCACAAAACCGAAGGGGTCTTGGAACAACATAGATCCGACAGTAAATCTGCAAGAAAGTAAAGAACACAAGATGTATAGTGGTTCACCCTAATGTTTGGGCTACGTCCACACTGATGTTGATTGTATTTCTCTCTAACTATATGTATGAATTACAAGTGTGAGGGGGAGTCCCCCAGAGAAAGAGAGAATTTGAAAGTGTTTCTCTGTTTGTGAGAGGATTGTGAGGATGAGAGCTTGAGGATTGTGAGGGTGAGGAGGCCCTTTTATAGACTAAGGGCTCATCCCCTTTTTACATATTTGCCCCTTCATTTATTACATAATTACATTTGAGTCCCTCGAGTATTTATACGAGATCTAAATACGGATGCCCTATGTATGGTACAAACAGTAGTCCCCCAAATCTTCAGTCAAAAGAGTCTTTTGGCTCGAGACTTGAAATTCAGTCTATGTGTGGGCCGAAGTAACTAGATGTCGTCTAGAACTGATACTCGATATGAGATGGTGCCTAATCTGAAATGATGCTCAATTAGAAGTAGCGCATGTTGCGAGGCTGCTCTGCTTGTGGCTTATGTTGCCTTGGTTGGCTCGGCTTGTGGTGTTGAAGGTGAGAGAGTCCCTTTTATAGAATAAGGGTTCACTCCTCAATACATAAATGATGGGTTAAAGTCGATGCTCACGACGAGGCGGTTGCTCAGCATGCGACAATGCTCTCTAATGATGGTAAGGGAGTCCCTTTTATAGAATAAGGGCTCACTCCTCAATACATAAGTGATGGGCTAAGAGTTGATGCTCGCGGCGAGGCGGTTGCTCAGCAGGCAGCAATGCTCTCTAATGATGGTGAAAGAGTCATTTTTATAGAATAATGAATCGCTCCTCAATACATAAGTGATGGGTTAGGAGTGATGCTCGCAGCGAGGCGGTTGCTCAGCTGGCAGCGATGCTATCTGATGAAGGTGAGGGAGTCTCTTTTATAAAATAAGGGATCACTCCTCAGTACATGAATAATGGGTGCTCTCTAATGAAAGTGAGGGAGTCCTTTTTATAAAATAAGAGTTCGCTCCTCAATACATGAATAATGGGTGTTCTATATATGTTACACTATAAATAATGGGCTAAGTCCCCCAAGTATTTTTCATGAGGCCTAGTTACGGAAGCCCAATATATGGTACATAGTGTAGTCCCCCAAGTCTTCAGTCAATATAGTCTGTTGGCTGGATACTTCAAACTGAATCCATGTATGGGCCGAAGTGGCAGTTGTTCGGAGGTGGTCTTTGTATACCATGCACTGAAGCTTTGTAGGTTAATCTTTTGAAAGTGAAGCTTTGAAGCTGAAGCTTTTGTAAATGAAGCTTTGAAGCTGGAGCTCTGTAAATGAAGCTTTCGAAACTAGAGCTCTCGAAGGTGGAGCTTTGTAAATGAAGCTTTTGAAGCTGATTGACATGAATGATGCTCATGAATGTTTATGTTGATTGACATGAGTGATGCTCATGGATGTTGACATAAGTGATGCTCATGAATGTTGACATGAGTGATGCTCATTAATGTTGACATGAGTGATGCTCATGAATGTTGATATGAGTGATGCTTATGAATGTTAACATGAATGATAGTCATGAATGTTTATGTATGATTGACATAAGTGATGCTCATGAATGTTTATGTATGATTGACATGAGTGATGGTCATGTATAATTTTGGAGTACTGGACGTACTTTTGATCACCTAGTGGGTGATAATAGCGGCAGGCTGCTGAATAATTTTGAAGTACTGGACGCACTTTTGATCACTTGGTTGGTGATAATAGCGGCAGGCTGCCGAATAATTTTGAAGTACTGGACGTACTTTTGATCACCTAGTGGGTGATAATAGCGGTAGGGTGCCAAATAATTTTGAAGTACTGGACATACTTTTTTTTTTTTTGGCATGCTGCCTTCTTTACACATCAGTATAACTATACAATAGTTGCTCCAGTTTGCAGAAGACAACTTAATAAAATATTCATCAATGACAGTGGGTATGAGCTGTAAAGATAAGAGTTTTATATTTGTGGTTGTTTTCCATGAGTGCGAATGGATGACTGAGTCAACAATATGAGAAAAGTAAAGTAAAGTTACTTTGCTTTACTTTGTAGATGGAAGACAAAAGTAAAGTAAAGCTCTTTTCTTTACTTTGCTATACTTTGCAGATTGCAGATGGCACTGTCGGACCAGACGGTCGGGGATCTGGTTGTGGAGACCGTGAAACAAGAACCTGGCAAGTGTGTTAGCAACCTCTCTGGATGCCTCGGTCCTCCTCAACTCGATCAGTCCCATACCCACCCATGTAGTCGACTCAGCTGCTCAGCACTCAGCAATGACATCCACACTTCTGAAGCGAACGAGATTCTCCTCAATGAAATCAGTGGTCAGAGGCTTCCAAATCGGAGCTCAATCAAGAGCCTACGCGACGGCTGCAGTCGGGACCAACTTAGTCTTCGCCGCACCCAATGTTTCCCTCTAGAAAGCTCAGACCAGACTGAACTTGCCAAGAAAGAAAGGTCCATCTTCAAATTTGGAAAAAGCAATTTCGATATAGTCAAATGCAGCTTGGACGATTATGAAGTCAACTATGTGGATCTTGGTAGCTCTCTCCGTCGCTTCGAGTATCGCTTGGTTCGCCGTTAAATGGGCAAACTTGGAATACGAGTATGCGTCATTTAGGGCCTTGTATGATAGTGTGAAATCCTCGCAAGGAGTTTCGTACGCAGTCGTAAAGCTCTTTTCTGATTGCAGAAACAATACTCTATTTTGCAGCGCTTTTGCGAAGTAAAAGGCAACTCTTTCAGTTGGATCTCCGTGGTCCGAGACCAATTCCCTGAGTCGAACAGAGACTTGACGGCGCCGTCGGGGTCAGACTCAGTGAGCCTGGCGCTGTCGAGGAAGGCTTTTAGCAACGGCGGTTCTGACTCGATCTCGGGCGACCTTAACAACACTTCGACGGTGTCGTTTTGGAGTAACTGAGGGTCGGTTGATTTGGACTCCTTTACCGAAACCTGGTGTAGTTGCTGTGGTAGCGGTGGAGTCCACGCTGGCAATTAGTTCTGGGTCTCGGAGAATATGACTCGGTTGAGCTCTGACGGCGGAGAACAGGGATTGCTGAGTCAACTCGGGCAGTGGGGTCGAAACGGATCGGCGCCGTAGATACCAAAATCAGAATTGCTCCTCTACCACGTGTCGCAAGCAGAAGGCAGGTTGGAACTATCTGTTGAATCCCCACCGCCTTTTATGTTATCCATCCACTCGTCCGAGTCAAACTTGGCAGGGCCACTGCCGCCTAAATCCAAAAACCTAAACCCGGAGGAGTGTGGTGGTTGTTGTTGGGCTATAGAGTGAGGGAGAAAGCACCGCGGCGGCTGGTGGTGATGGTGGCGTTGTTACTGCTGCTGCTTCTGCTGGATGACTTGCTGGGCAATCGCCATTAAATTTCCATTGTCCGCACACATATATGCCATTCTTCGGCCGAAAGGAACCGGAAATCAACAACACTAGAGGTCCAGAAACAACGGGATCACAACTTGGTTTTTGCTGAGAGTTAGAGAGAGAGCGTGTGAGAGGGAAAATAGTAAACTACAAAGTGTGAAGCGAGTGAGGAATTGGTGTGGGAATTTGTCTTGCAGTTGCAGGGAGAGACTGAGTGAGATAGGAGGTGGCTCCGTGGGTTTTTTAGGAAAGCTTTGGGTTCTTGGGTTTTTGCAGATTCACGGCGGAGGTGAAAAAATGAAAGAGAACCGACATAGCTTTTCATGTCGTTTCCCACAGACGGCGCCAAATGTTGATGCATAAAACCGGAGGGGTCTTGGAACAACATAGATCCGACCGTGAATCTGCAAGAAAGTAAAGAACACAAGATGTATCGTGGTTCACCCTAATGTTTGAGCTACGTCCACACTGATGTTGATTGTATTTCTCTCTAACTGTATGTATGGATTACAAGTGTGAGAGGGAGTCCCCCAGAGAAAGAGAGAATTTGAGAGTGTTTCTCTGTTTGTGAAAGGATTGTGAGGGTGAGAGCTTGAGAATTGTGAGGGTGAGGATACCCTTTTATAGACTAAGGGATCCTCCCCTTTTTACATATTTGCCCCTTCATTTATTACATAATTACATTTGAATCCCTCGAGTATTTATACGAGATCTAAATACGGATGCCCTAAGTATGGTACAAACAGACATGAGAAATGATTTTCACTTTTTTATCCTCTCACACACACGTGTTTAATTCTGAATATGAATTCCATTTAACTTATTAATCCGATGAATATAAATAGAGAGGGGTAGTGAGAAGCTAAAAAAGATGTGTGACAAGCTAAAAAAGATGTGTGACAATCACTACCCATTTGAGATTTAAAGAGCTAGGGAAGAAAACTGAAGGAACCAGCCATAAACACTTGTGATTAGTTATGCAGACACTCGGAATGTCTTGAACAAAGAAGGTGTTATACCAGAAGATGTTCTGTTTCTGCACCCGATAGTAATGAAGACTATCAGAGTACTGAAGCCGAAATGAGCTATCAAAGGGCCTTATTTTTCACTTTTAAAAAGCAGTTTTTTTGCCAAAATTTTCATCTGACATAAGGAGATTGCAGAAAACGAAAAAATGAAAACAAATAACTAAATACATCAACCGAAGAAAATCCAAATAAGAAAGTATAGCACAACACTCTAGATACTAAGCTTTCTCTTCATCTTGACTATACGCATTCTTAACATCACATAGAGATTTTGTGCATTGTCTATGGGTGTAGCGGAGATGAGGATGCTTCGTTGGATGTGTGGGCACACGAGAAAGGATAAGATTAGGAATGAGGATATCCGGGGTAAAGTAGGAGTAGCCGAAATTGAAGGAAAGATGAGAGAAAATCGGTTACGGTGGTTTGGACATGTGCAAAGAAGGCCTACTGACGCTCCGATTAGAAGATGCGACTATGGGACAGAGGTTCAGGGCCGAAGGGGTAGAGGAAGACCTAGGAAAACTTTGGAAGAGACTCTAAGAAAAGACTTAGAGTACTTGGATCTAACGAAGGACATGACACAGGACCGAGCACAATGGCGTTCTAAGATTCATATAGCCGATCCCACTCAGTGACTTGGATTTTCCAAGTCTCCAACCGAGAAGTTTTCCTCACTCAGGAAATTAAAGGAACACTACCTCAACCTACATGCTCCACTCACAAAGCCTCAACAAAAGAAAATTCAAAGAACTTAGCGAAGAAGGCTTTGGTGTCTTTAACACAATACGTTGAAATGAAGGAAAGCTTATTTATTGATATCCCCGATAAGCTACAAATATGTACATATACATGAGTCAAAATAAACAAACAAGAGGGAGCCTTCACAAAGGTTGCTTAGGAGAAGTCTCAGCAGTCGGTAGAGCCCCAGAAAGAGAAGGCACCGGAGGGGGATCATTCAGAGCCTCAGTACTGGACAGAACCCTAGAAGGAGGAGGCATCAGAGGTTGATCATTTGGAGCTTCATTAAGTGGTACAGCCCCAGAAGACGAAAGCAATAAATGCCTTTGGAACAAACCCACAAATCTCTGATGATCAAGTAAAACCTGACCATCAGATTCCTTCATCTGGTCAAGCTTCCTCTTCATGTTTGTAGCATAGTCATGTGCGAGACGGTGCAACTGTTTATTCTCATGCTTGAGCCCTCTAATCTCCTGTTTGAGACTCATCACTTCAGCCGCCAATGATTCAACCTGGCGGGTTCGAGCAAATAGGCGTTGGGTCATATTAGACACAGAACCTGCACACTGAACACTGAGAGCCAGAGAATCCTTAACAGCTAACTCATCAGACCGTTTGGAAAGTAGTCTGTTATCTTTAGGAGTGAGAAGGTTCCTGGCCACCACCGCAGTGGTCATATCATTCTTCATCACGGAATCCCCAATGGTAAGAGGACCAGTAGGGGAGACGAAGGATGGGCGCCATATGTTGTCTGGAGAAGGCGGGGCTGCCTCTTCAACAAGGTTCAAGTCAAAACGACGGTCGGAGGGGCCACACATTTTCAAAGGTGTTGAAGAGAGAAGAGGTCGAACAAATCAAGATCTTAAAAGTGCAAGAATGGAGCTTCTACTGGTGGAGATTCAAGTGTGCTTTGGAACTTAATGCCAGCCCCTATAAAAAATCTGCACTCGACGGAGCTTCAGAAATCGAAGAGGCGCCTGCTCAGAAATCGAATAGGCGTTTGCTTTCTCAAAAGCTGGGCTGCTCAGAGACAACGAGGGTCGATCTCAGAAATCGAAGAGGCGTCTGCTTTCTCAAAAGCTGGGTTGCTCAAAGACCACGAAGGCCGATCTCAGAAATCGAAGAGGCGCTTGCTTTCTCAAAAGCTGGGCTGCTCAGAGACCACGAGGGCCGATCTCAGAAATTGAAGAGGTACCTACTTTTCCAGCCTTGTCAGCACCTGTCACACGCACACTCAGCTTTGCGGAAATTATGGGCATTCTGTCGAAGACTTCTGGTGAAGTAGAAAGCACATGAGTCTTACTGTTCAATCACTTTGCCAAAGTTCTCTGCCAAAGTTGAGCACGTGAAGCTTGCAGCTCCCACTACATCGCTCTGACCAAGAAGGGTAAAAGAATAGCAAAGAAACAGCACTAACAAAGTTTAGACACATAAATTTTGAAGGTCTAGCTACCATATTATTACCCACAAGGGTAAAGGAACAGTACCACTGCTGGATAATTGGAAAGTCCCTGTGTGTCAACCTCTGTGCTTCGTGGCAAGGTAGACTAGCAAACATGCCCAACCTTTACTCACATTCGAGAAAACACTCCCAACAAGATTGCTTGCTCCAAAATCGAAGAGGCACCGTCCTCCGAATCTCGAGAGCCAGACTCCCAACATGACTACTTTCTCAAAAATCGAAGAGAGGGTAAAGGAACAGTACCATTGCTGGATAATTGGAAAGTCCCTGTGTGTCAACCTCTGTGCTTCGTGGCAAGGTAGACTAGCAAACATGCCCAACCTTTACTCACATTCGAGAAAACACTCCCAACAAGATTGCTTGCTCCAAAATCGAAGAGGCACCGCCCTCCGAATCTCGAGAGCCAGACTCCCAACATGATTACTTTCTCAAAAATCGAAGAGATACCGCTCTCTGAATCTCGAGAGCCAGACCCCCAGCATGATTGCTTTCTCAAAAATTGAAGAGGCATCGTTCTCCGAATCTCGAGAGCCAGATCCCCGATAGGATTGCTTGTTCGAAAACCGAAGAGGCAACACTTTCCCAACTGCAACAGCCGGATCTCCTTGGATGAAGCTGTCTGTAATCTTCACACGCAACATCAGCTTTCCAGATACCACAGACCACTTTTTCAAAGTGCTCTGACAGAGTTAAAACATGTGAAGCTGGCAGCTCCCACTACCGTGCTATGACCAAGCAGGGTAAAGGAATAGCATTACTACTTGTTGTTAAGGAGACTCCTATATATGTCGACCTCCATCCCCAACGGACAGACAGACCTGCAAAAATGTTCAACCCTTCCTCATATCTGAGAGGGCACTCTCAACGAAGCCTTTCGAAATACTCAGCTTTCTTTCCCCCCGATAATACCTCTGCAAACAAGCTATGCTAGAGCAAGAATATCTCATATCATCAGGGTTAAAAGCAAGAGTATCCCATATCATGCTTTTTCCCTGTCTTTTCCTTTGGCCTTGTTCTTACCTACAAGACAAGGAGAAAGAGAGCAATCAGTCAGCACTTGGAATCAAGCTTCCAGCCAGGAACTGACTGCCTGGAACTTACTTACCTGGCATTGCTCTCGAGTACTCATCTTCAACATCTTATGCCTCCAGGGAAGATACCACATCTGCCTGAGGAACAGATAAGGCAAGTGAGAAGGATACAAGAAAGCATGTGGAGACAAGCGTAACAGCACACGTGTCGATACATCCATTACTCTGTCAAAGCAAAAGTATCCCATATCAGCAGGGTCGAACGTACTCTAGATTTGATGGACTTGTTTTGACCCTCAAATTCTTCAGTCGGCCTTATACTCTGGAGGAAACCAGAAAACCCTCCAGCTCAGTTCAAGAACAAGCCTGTGGAAAGTTACTTCTTCAAAAGCAAAAGTATCCCATATCATCTCTGCTCATTTTTCTTCTCTTTATCCTTCATGCTGCCTGCAAGATAGGGAGAATGTGAACAATCAGCCGGAGCTCTGATTGCTTACCTTGTCTGTCACCTCTTTCAGCAGATCCCCTAGCTCGGCGACTTGGGGGACTTCTACTACATGGTTTGTATCGCGCTTGACCAAGCCTGAAACTACAAGTAAGCTTCAAGTGAAATTGATACATTACCTTGTGCATCTCCACCAGTTAAAGATACCACCCCTGGATGGAGGAAGAGTACTTCCAGAGAAGATGCCACATCTACCTATGAGACAGATAAGGCAAGTCAAGGCGATACCACACTCCGATACTTAGAAGTTTCGTGATTACGAGATCATTCTCCCACAATATTTCCTAATGTCATTTGTACTAAATCATTCACCTGTACTCACTAAAGGAGAGCTTGAACCTATGTACTTGTGTAAACCCTTCACAATTAATGAGAACTCCTCTATTCCGTGGACGTAGCCAATCTGGGTGAACCACGTACATCTTGTGTTTGCTTTCCTATCTCTATCCATTTATATACTTATCCACACTAATGATCGGAGCAATCTAGAAAAGATCACAAAAAACGACCGTTTTCGCTACCTAGGATCTATCATGCAAGAGAATGGAGAATTAGAGGGAGATCTCAACCATATAATACAAGCTGGATGGATGAAGTGTAAGAGTGCATCCGGCGGGTTGTGTGACCGTCGTAGACCAATGAAGCTCAAGGGAAAATTTTATAGGACGGCAATAAGGCCAGCGATGTTGTATGGCACAGAATGTTGGGCGGTGAAGCATCAACACGTACACAAAATGGGTGTGGCGGAGATGAGGATGCTTCGTGGGATGTGTGGGCACACGAGAAAGGATAAGATTGGGAATGAGGATATCCGAGGTAAAGTAGGAGTAGCCGAAATTGAAGGAAAGATGAGAGAAAATCGGTTCTGGTGATTTGGACATGTGCAAAGAAGGCCTACTGACGCTCCGGTTCGAAGATGTGACTACGGGACAGAGGTTCAGGGTAAAGGGGTAGAGGAAGACCTAGGAAAACTTTGGAAGAGACTCTAAGAAAAGACTTAGAGTACTTGGATCTAACGGAGGACATGACACAAAACCGAGCGCAATGGCGTTCTAGGATTCATATAGCCGACCCCACTTAGTGGGAAAAGGCTTTGTTGTTGTTGTTGTTGTCGTCGTCTAGGAATTGGAACTGCGTATATCTGCGGATCTCTTAAACACGGAAGAGCCACAAACTCCGAAAAATCCTGTCCTGAACCCAAGTGAGAAAAAGAAATGAAACCATGGAATTGGATTCCCGTTGTCTGAATCTTGGTTGTTCTTATCTGCACCTTCACCATCAACTGGTTGGTACTCATTTGGAAGTGGCACACCACGAAGTTTCAAATTCCCCTCGAAGGCAGGTGAATTGAAGATTGAGAGCTGAGTGCTTGTTGGTATTGGTCCTCTAGACTATCGTATGATACATTTAAAGATGACATGAAATTAAGAATTGCCAATGACACTGAGATTTTCTTGACAGATGATTCATGGAGAGATCCAGCGTCTCCAAGTTTTTTAGGTTAGATATTTGGTCTGGAATGTAACCGAGTAGTTGTTAGAGATAAGATCCAATGCGTGGAGAAGCTGCAGTTGGCAAATGTCAATACGTAATTTGCCAGTAAAACAATTGTTCGGCAATAATAGTGCTTGCGGCAAGTTCTTCGAAAAATAGTTTTGATGCAAATTAAGAATTTGTACTATCAATGATAAAAATGGGGAGCTCAAGATAATTGTGGTCTGTTTGAGATTCAGTATGTTCAGATAACAACGTTGGCAGCCTGCAAAGTTCCTTTAGAAATTCGCCTGAAATTCAGTTGAAGTCTATATTCAGATATATGATCTATACTTTTAGGCTTTAGTCACGTGTAAATTCGTCTAATATGTTATGTTATCAAACTTCCATCGTGATTTCATCAGCTGATGATTGATAGTTTGGTCCATAATTTCAGTCCAAAAGAGGAGATAAAATAAATAAAACAGCTATTCAACTTACAGTCCGATTATGGAATGAACATCCTACACTCTAATAGATATTTTGCACCAGAGAATTTCTGGCTCAATCCGTACACATTAATATTTCTTCGTCTTCTGGGCAGGGAGCTTTAACTGGAACATTGAAGAGAGAGGTGGTTTGGAAGTTGTCAGGGACCATGAAAGAGTTACTGTTTGCATTTTCTGACTGATTTGTACACTCAGTTTCACTATCCGGCTTGCTGCTTTTAACTTCGTCCTTTTGATTTGGGACGTGGCCTTGGGTTTTCCTGTTAACAAGAAGAACAAGACTTAACCACTGTAAACCAAATTGAAAAAAAAAAAAAGAAAATGAACAAAGAGTCTAGGTTCTAGAACACTACCTTCTAAGCCTTCCCCACTTCACAGAGAGCATGAATTGAACATTGTCTAGGAGTTGGAAATATGCATATCTCCACGTCCTCTTGAGAAGCAAAGGGCAAGAGAATCCCAATAACCCCACAAAGAAACCAAGCACAACGGATAACCCAAACCATAGACTTTGATCCTCATCGTCGTCCAAATCCTGGTTGTTCTCATCATCTGTAGTAATGCCATCAACTGGTTGGCACTCATTTGGAAGTGGTGCGCCACAAAGTTTCAAATTCCCCTCGAAGGCGGACGGATTGAAGCTTTGGAGCTGGGTGCTTGTTGGTATTGGTCCCTCTAGACGATTGTATGATACATTCAAAAGTGACAAGAAATTAAGAACTGCCAATGACGCTGGGATTTCTCCTGACAGATGATTCATGGAGAGATCCACCGTCTCCAAGTTTTTGAGGTTAGATATTGTGTCTGGAATGTTACCGGAGAAGTTGTTAGAGCTAAGATCCAACGCGTGGAGAAGCTGCAGTTGGCCAATGTCAATAGGTATTTTTCCAGTTAAACAATTGTTGTGCAAGAATAGTGCTCGAGGCAAGTTCTTCGAAAAATAGTTTTGATGCAAAGAATTTGTAGCATCAATGATGAATATGGGGAGTTCAAGATAATTGTGGTCCGTTCGAGATTCTGTTTCAGATAACAACGTTGGCAGCCTGCAAAGTTCCTTTGGAAATTCGCCTGAAATTCGGTTGGAGTCTATGTTTATATAAAAGAGCCTTGGCAGGGTCCCCAACCAACTAGGAATTAGGCCGGTCATTCTATTGAAAGGCAGATACAAGATCTCTAGCTTCTTGAGCTTCGATAACCAAACAGGTATCTCACCGGTGATCTCACAGTAACTCATACCCAAAATTCGAAGATTTGGGAATCCATCAAAGCCAACAGTGCCATCATAAGCAGGCATTTCCTCGTGTAGAAAGCTATATCGAACGAGGAGAACAGAGAGACTTTTACAACCCATCAATATCTTGATTGCCCCTGTGATATTGGTCAATTTATTTCCACCAAGGGAGAGAAAGGATAGAGATTTTAGCAAAAGAATCTCAGGTTGTATCTGCCCCTCTAGATCGTTTAAGCTCAGTCGAAGTGCTTTCAGGGACTTGCACGAGTAAAGGCTTACTGGCACCATACCAGTGAAGTGATTACTCACAATGTCAAGTTTGCTAAGCTGACTAAGTTTGGAGAAATTAAGCAGGGAGATATCTCCTTCAAAGTTGTTGAATCCCACATTTAATTCGATAAGCTTTGAGCAGTTTGTTAAGGATGGGGGAAGATAACTGTCTAGAGTGTTGAAATGAAGGTACACAAGCTGCAATTTGGAGAGCTTACCGATGTTAACAGGAAGTGTGCCACTCAATCCGTTTGTGTTGAGGTCGAGAAGTTGAAGGTTGGTGAGGTTGCCAATTCCCTCACTTATGACTCCATACAATTGGTTCCGGGGAAATGAGATTTCTTGAAGTGTTGTAGCATTATATATGTCACTTGGAAGTAGCCCTGAGAGATTGTTGTTACCAGCACGAAAAATCTGCAGTTTGGAACACTTCCCTAATCCAAGAGGAATGTTGCCACTGAATCTATTGAAGGAAAAATCCAAGACTCTAATGAAGGGAGAAGAATGAGGACAAATATCGGATGGGATTGACCCTGTTAAAATATTGTTGCTGATATTGAAACTAGTCAAATTCCAAGCGTCTTTGAAGAATGAAGATGAAATTTCGCCATGGAAGCGATTGCAGGACAAATCCAGCATCCGGATATTGCTAGATGGTAGAGAAAATGGTAGTTCTCCATAGAGATGGTTATAGCTCAAATCAAGAATCTCAAGACGATTCAAGGACAAGAAGAATCCGGTTTCAAGTGAACCATAAAGTGAATTGTGAGAGAAATCAAGGTGGCTGAGATGTGTCAGATTTCCGAGTGATGAGGGAAACATACCTCCTTCGAGGCCTATTGCCGGTAAGCTCAAACGGGTGATCCAACCATAGTGATCGCAGGTGATGCCTTCCCAATGACAGCAATTAACTGAAGTCCAATTTAAAGGAGCGGAAGACTGCAGAGTGAGAGAGAAGGACATGAGAGAGCTGCGTTCGGTTAGATAGCATGCATGGATTGTAGACATAAGGGAAGAAAATAAGAGGATGGAAAGGAAGCCATGACAGCTTAGGTGACCGGGCTGCAGTAACATGCTTCTTCTTGGATTCAGATTACTAACAGGTTGGTTTGTATTTACACACACACACACAGATATATATAATGAGAATGAATTCCAAATAAATAATTGAGTTATTTCGAAATTATCAATAAATTTTATATTGAAAAATCAACTTTTTTTCATAGTATATGGATATGTTGTTTTATGTATGAAGCTCAACAACCATATTTGGTTCACATCATCCAATTTGTATTATCTATTTGTTAATCTTGAAATTTTACTACATGAAAAAGAATGTTGATAATAAATCTTTCGTTAATATAAAAAAAAGATTTTGCATCTAACGAGACCTCAATTTTCTTCAAAATATATTCTACAATATATTATATATGTACAATTCCTGACGGCTCCCGCGGCCCCGCCACCTGCAATGCATGGCACATATATTATTCTTTTTCCTGCAACGACTTCAAAGTGTTCCTTTATTCTTTAATGTTCGAGTCCTTTCCCAAGAAACTCTATAGAAATAAAATAAAAAACCAAAGACTTGAAGAGTTATTTAGGATTAGAAATTTATAGACATGATAAATTAAATAATTTGGTATTTTAGTTTCTAAAATCTAATACTTAAAGCTAAAATCAAAGTTTTAAGGAGATATTTTATCTCTTAAGTAATTAACTATGTTAATAAATAAGATTAAAGTTAAATAAAATTGGTCATAAATAATCAACTATTTATTTTTTTAATAAAAAATGTACCCATTTTGAGAACTTTAACAAAAAACACCTGGTACTGTTCACTTTAACGAAAAACCACATTTTTACACTAAAAAAGTCAATCCTGGTACTATTCACTTTACCCTTTATTTTGTCCTTATCATTAAAACTCAAAGTTTTCAAGCCTTTTTCATTAGTTTTTTTTTTAATATAAAATGTATCCATTGTTTTTTATATAAAACGTAACACCTTTTTTTGTATGTAAAATGAACCATATAAAAATTACTAATTTTTTGTATGTAGAATGTCATTAATTTAAGTAATGACAAATCATGGGTTTTATTTAAAAATATTTTATTTTTTACTATTTTCATCCCACAAATCATGGATTTTATTGAAAATCTCATTAATATAAGTAACTACATATATCAATTTTTAATTTAAAATTATAACAACCTACATAGAAATGCATTATTGTATTAATTTCAGGACTTCAATAAAAAATTGAAAACTAATAAGCTTTCAGTCAAAAAACGTTGATAAATAAGAACCACATTCAAAGTCACTCATTAATTATTCTCAAAGCATAACATAAACAATTAATTTATATAAAAAAATGACAAACTGAACTATAGTACTAAGACAGAGACATGAAATTCACACAAGCAGTTTGGAAAATGAAATTAGTCTAAAGCAGCACATGTCTTACTAATCTCATCCAGAAAATCTTGAAGATTCTGGTCGGAGGAGCCGCCCTCAGCCACCGCCGCTTCCGCTGCCTTCTTCCATTTCAATGCGTTTCGCTTCAATTCTATTGCCTTGTAAACAATTAATTTATATAAAAAGCTACAACAATACCGAACTATAGTACTAAGACAGCAGAGACATGAAATTCACACAAGCGGTTTGGAAAATGAAAATTACTCTAAAGCAGCACATGTCTTACTAATCTCATCCAGAAAATCTTGAAGATTCTGGTCGGAGGAGCCGCCCTCAGCCACCGCCGATTCCGCTGCCAGCTTCCATTTTAATGCGTTTTGCTTCAATTCTATTGCCTTGTGGCCAACTGTTGCCTCCAACAAACACTTCCCTATCTCGTCTCTCATGCTCAATCTATTCTCAGCCGCCCCACGGCTCAATCTAAGCCCTACACCAAACACGTCCACTAAGAACTTTGCATTGGTGACTTGGTCACCCCACTGAGGAAATGTCACAACTGGCACGCCTGAAGTGATTGCTTCAACTGAAGAGTTCCAGCCACAGTGAGTTACAAAACATGCGACAGATGGGTGAGCTAAAACCTGTTCTTGTGGACTCCATTTCACCACTTTTCCTTTATCTCCAACTTTTTCTAAGAATTTATCAGGTAAAACATGTTCTTCGAATCCACACTCTTTGATGGGTGGCTTCATAACCCATAAAAATGAGACTCCAGAGCTCAATAATCCATGAGCAATCTCATCAATTTGCTCTTGCTTTAAGTACACAATACTACCAAAAGAGATGTATACAACAGATGTTGGAGGCTTGGAATCGAGCCACTCAAGACAATCATCAGCTTTCATTAGGTCTCCACTTATGGTTGTTTGGGGAGGTTTTGGGTTCTTGAATAAGGGGCCAACAGGCTTCACTATGCAGAACTGGGACATGTGCTCGATGACCTCAGGCTCGAGCTCTTGGAACGTGTCTATCAACACATATATTGATTTTGATAACTTCTTGAACTGGCCTAAAATCGCCCTCCCCAAAACCTGAAAATTATTTTGCTAATTATAAGGTATCAACTTTTTTTCCCCTTAGGAGTTAGGACTATATGTGGAAATTCAGACAAGGTACCTTTTCCCAACATAGTAGAAAGAATAACATAAGTTTCAAATTAGCTAGACTAAATACAATGAACAAATGAAACATGGTAGTTCTGTTCTAAAACTTTAGAAACTGTTTTGGTAGTATAAAGTGGGAAATGATTGCTTCCTGGATTGTTTGTCCATCCAAAAGGTACTTCCGTACTTATGATGCTAGACTGCGAAATTTGAACCATGGATCACGTTGATTCTTACCTGAATTTGTGGTATAGACTGACAATCTGCATGAACACAAGTATAAGAGATCATTTCCGTGTATAGTGTACACTCACCTGGAATCGGTCGGAAGGGTGCAAGAAGCTGGGTATCTCATCGTGCTTCAAAATTGGCATACCGGGCAGCTGAACATCCAAATTTGGCTCGGTTTCGGTCGGAAACCACACTGCCTTGCTGTGATAATGGTAATAAGCCGAGAACACAGCACACGACTGAACCCAAAGCGTGGCACGAGGGATCCCAAGCTCAGTGCCAATGTCACAAACCCATGGAATGAATGGGTTGTTCACAAGGCATGAAACTGGACGACCTTCATTGGCATGCCGTTTGATCATCTGGGTTACCAAATCCTTGCCCACAAGTTCAAGCTGTGGCATATAGTAGTCCAAGTCCGTGCGCTTAGGGTCCTGTTCTGGAAGACCATCGTCAAAAAACTCAAACCTGATAAAACCATCGCCGACAGGTGTGGGTTCATCACTGATGCCACTGTTGGCTGCTCTCATCTCTTTGCCAAAGTTTTCAGTGGTGGAAAAGCTGACCAAAAACCCCTTTGCAGCTAGGCGTTTGCCTAATCTGAGCATAGGGTTTATGTGTCCCTGTCCTGGGAAACACACAAGAACCATATGAGCGGGAATAATTTCAGTTCCCATTTTCTTGCTTAGTTTTTCCTCCTCGCATACTTGAAGATGGTTGTCATCCGAATCCTCCAGTAGTCGTAGTGTTCTCCATCAAAGATTGGAGCTTTGAGGTCGCCACCCCCAGATCCTTTCCTCTTCGACTTGTATTGACACTTAGGGTTTCAGCCTTTACCTGAACAACCCCAAAAACAGATTCCACAAAACGCCCAGATTTCAGTGATCAAGAACTAAGCTCTGAGGCCATGATAGTGTTTTATAAAGTTGATATTTTGTATGATTGTTTTGGAAGGATTTTGGATTCAGAGAATGGTGTTGATTGCACAGAAATTCAGAAGGGAATGTCCGCTATGTCAGTCTGCTATTGCAGCAGCTCATAGCACTCATATATATATGGCATCAGTAGGGTTTTAGGTGTGCACAGTCAGCCCTTATTTCCATTAGAGCTAGCTGACAAAAACTTACCTACCCTGACAGTGCAAAGCTAATCCTAGCCCTTCATTGGAGCTTTTAATCTAAGCCTTACACTTGTAAAAAACTATCACAAAAACTAACTAGCCGTTACAGTTTAAATAAACTAGCCGTTAGCTCTTTTGTGTTGCTGCTGCATCCCTTCTCGATCAACCCAGAAATGGTTTAGCATCCAACAGGAATATGAATGGGTTTTTCACAAGGCATGAAACTGGAAGACCTTCATTGGCATGCCGTTTGATCATCTGGGTTACCAAATCCTTGCCCACAAGTTCAAGCTGTGGCATATGGTAGTCCAAGTCCGTGCGTTTAGGGTCCTGGTCTGGAGGACCATCGTCAAAAAACTCAAACCTGATAAAACCATCGCCGACAGGTGTGGGTTCATCATTGATGCCACCGTCGGCTGCTCTCATCTCTTTGCCAAAGTTTTCAGTGGTGGAGAAGCTGACCAAAATCCCTTTTGCAGCTAGGCGTTTGCCTAATCTGAGCATAGGGTTTATGTGTCCCTCTGTCCTGGAAAACACACAAGAAACATATGAGTGGGAATAATTTCAGGTCCCATTTTCTTGCTTAGTTTTTCCTCCTCGCATACATGTTATTTGTATATCTCCCTACTCTTGTAAGTTTGTACCACCTACCATTCTGAGACTTGGTAGGTTACAAATAACGAAGGTTAGTTGACAGGACAAAGTATATGGCCTACTCTTTAAGTATGTAATTCACCACTTACTAGGACTCTGAGCAATTAGTTTTGTGGTACGAAAGTTGTTAAGAAATCACATATGCATATGTACGAAGAAATGAAGTCCATTTGTTCGTTGCGAATGAGTATTCAAACTAGACGTCCAAATGAGAAGACCATTGGAAATTTAATGCCTGAGCGCGCAATCAGAAACGAATACTACATATTTTCCTTGCAATACTTACATCCAAAACCTGGATTAGCTTATTTAAATCCCAACAATTTTTGTCCATTTATTTTTCAGTTTTTGGCTTAATTATTCCATTAAAAATACATTTGGGGCTCAACTAATAGTAAAATATCTTTCAATTGCCTTAAAAGGTTACTGTTAATCATAATGGATAATGTTCGCAAAAATAAAAATTTGCATTTTCTCCCAAAAAAATAAAAACAACGTGAGCTAACTATCATGGTTTTTAGATAGTTTTGCAAAAGTGTTAAAAAATGGTCATAAATACTTTTCACCTTCACTGCACCATGACGTTTTGAAAGTTCATGTAAGACCTTTTGTTGATATTGTTGTAGTTGGAGTCCCGTTTCACTGGGCCTCACTACTATTTTTGCCCATTTATTTTTTCAGTTTTCAGGTAAAATATTTTACTAAATATACATTTGTGACTCAATAAATGGCAACAACTTTCAAATTTTTTATAAAGTTTTCCTTAAACATGATGGAAAATATTTAGCAAGAATAAAAAATTGCACTTTTTTCTCAAAAAAAAATAGTCTAACCATCATGGTTTTTAAGCGGTTTTAAAAAATTGTTCAAAAATCGTCATAAGCTCTATATGTTTTCATCTTCATGCACTGTGATGTTTTGAAAATTCATGTAGAACTTTTCACTGATATTCTTGAGTATAGAGTATAGTTTCGTTAATGTTTTGGGACCCACTACTATTTGTTTCTATTTATTTTTTAATTTTCAAATAAAATATTCTACTAAATATACATTCGTGGTTCAATAAATGGTAAAACCTCTTTAAATGCCTTACAAAGCATCTCTTAATGACCACATGAAATATTTCGCAAAAATAAAAAAAATTTACATTTTTCTGAAAAATGTGAGCTAACCATCACGATTTTTAGGTTGTTTTGCAAAATTACAAAAATCTTCATAAAATATACATTTTTTTCACCTGCACCATACCATGAGGTTTTGAAAGTTCATATAAGAATTTTATTGATATTCTTGTGGATGAAGTCCCGTTCCGACAATGTTTTGGACCCTAATACCATATTTGTCCATTTATTTTTCAGTTTTTGGCATAAATACTCTATTAAATATATATTTGTGGCTTAATAAACTGTAAAATCATTTTTCAAATGCTTTATAAAGTTTTTCTAAACATGAAATATTTCGCAAAAATAAAAAATTACATTTTTTCTGAAAAAAATTGGGCCACTTTCCATGGGCTTGTCATGTTATAAACTGGTGTGGTTTCTTTTGCACATTTTATGCCATCTGGGTTGTCCCAATCCAAGCTCCTATTACCCGACAAAAGTTAAATAGGGTTAGAAGAAAGTCGGATTCTATCAATTACATTCATCAAATATTGTGTCAATGGAAGAAAAACTTAAAGTAGAAATGTACTTTAAGACAACTTTCATATTGAATGTGACAAACATACATAGATTTACATTTTTATAATTATTCTAAAAATAACGTAACCAAGACGTTCTATCTGAAGTGAAAAAGAACTAAAGGACATATATTATGATGATTCATTTAGAAATAAATATGTTGTGGTTAACCAACCAAAGATTGGAGTCGAATCAAGCTTTGGGGTTCATTTTCATAGACCCGCAATCAAACACCCAAAGGGTCACGTTGACACGCCCCGACCTTGATATTCCCCGAATACCAGGATAGACACGTGCTGGCCGACACCTGAGGGTGACGAAAGCCATTAATTGATACAAAAGCTAAGAATAAGAAATACATAAGAGTTATGAATTTAAAAACAATGAGTTAATAATTTAGGAACGTGTTCAGAACATACAACTAAACCTAATCACTAAAAAGAATTGAGATAAAATTGAATGAATCCTACATCAAGAGGACTCAAATATGCTGCTACGGAAGTATCTTGACGTCGGGATTAGGTGCCTTGATCCTAAGTCCTGAATGGGAGCGCAAAACAAAGGTGAGTGGACCAAGCTCATATATATATATATATAATAATAAAACAGTTATCAAAGTAATAACCCCCACAGTTTAATAATGAAAACTACTAGCATAATAAGTGATGGATTTAATAAAAACCCTAGCATGCCAAAGTATCTCAAAAAGCCATATCACGGAAACGCATCGCGGAAATCAAAACAGTAAACGCATCATAAATCGTCTCGTAAACGCGGTGTGCTGCTAGAAAGATCACCGAATAAATATAACTCCCGGCCCAATGCCTGCACCTAAGTCTCTGTGCCCGTAGCCAGAGATAACTCCCTCCCGGCCCAGTGCCTGTCACCGTGTCCCTTAGCCTTTCGCTAGGGATTATTTCTCCCGGCCTAAATGCCAACACCAGATCCTCGCCCAAGGTGCCATAGTGTCTGGTGAACACGGAAATTCCTGCGACGAACAAGACAAGAAACACGTGTACAAAATAATATTTGTATTGATGATTTAGGGGTTACAATCTCTTCTACAAATTTAGCCTCTGATTCTATCTTTGCAATGGGTGGATTTGATATTGTTGATCCAAATGGCCGTCAGGGCTTGATCTTGAGATAAACAGTTGTATAGATTTGTTGACGTCGTGGATCCAAAGGGCCGTCGGGGCTTGATCTAAGGATGAACGAATGATGAACGATGAACACTTTCTTCAAGGGCCGTCGGGGCTTGATCTTGAATCAGTGGAAGTTCTTCAAGGGCCGTTAGGGCTTGATCTTGAAGGAGGATTTGACGAAGAACGAAGAAAGCTTTCTTGATATTTCGGGAATTTGCTTGAGAGCTTTAGAGTTTCAAAGCTTCAAGGTTTTAGTGTAATGTGAATTGGTTATGAATTGGTCTTCTTTTTGGTGTCCTCCAAATGAATGCCTTGGCCTCCTATTTATAGAATTCCAAAACTTGATTTTTTGGATTTAAATAATTAGATGAAATAAATCATTTCTGCCAGGCGTTGACACGTGTCCTGCTTGATGACTTTTCCGATTTATTTTGATTTTTTTCGTTTATTCACATGCTATGTGTAAAATTTATGTGACACATAAACATTGAAATTTTAATTTTTTGATCAACATTTATTTTACCGAAATTTCGATGTCTACAAATGCCCCCACTTCAAGACGCGTCGTATACATGTGCTTGTCACGTGTAGAAGATGCGTTTTGAAGTCCCTCACTGCAGATGTTGATCCAAGGGCCATTGAGGCTTGATCTTGAACTGGGTTGGTGATTTCTTCAAGGGCCGTTAGGGCTTGATCTTGAACTTTGTTTGAAATTTCTTCAAAGGCCGTTGAGGCTTGATCTTGAAGGTTGAAATTGGACCACAAGGAGCTTCATGTGGTAGATGATCTTTTGCTTTGGTAGTGGGTGAATCGGCACGTATTTTGTTGCGCTTATTGACTTTCCACAGCTTTGATCTTGAACAGGTTCAGAGGATTTTTTTTTTTTTTTTTTTTTTTTTTTTTAATTGTTGACTTTCCACAGACCATTAGTTCTTAAATTACCCGTAGGAAGTTCTTTAATACCTGGCAGCAGTGGCAGCAACCTTTTGCCTTTAAATGGTTCTTAAGAGCATCACTTTTCAGCCACTCATCCGTGTTTGGCAGCTTCAGTGTAAAGAGCCAACACCATATCAACTGTTTTGAAATATTTGCTGAGGAAACTCGAGATCCGTCAACAGTTGAAGATGAGTACTCGAGAGCAACGCTAGGTGAACAACCAGGCAAAGGTTCCTGGCAATCAGTTCCTGATCGGACGTTTAATTTCAGGTTCCGACTGATTGCTTCCTTTCTCCTTGTTCTGCAGGCACGAACAAGGGCAAAGGAAATGATAAGGAAAAAGCATGATATGAGATACCTTTGCTTTCAACCCCGATGATATGAGATACTTTTGCTTTTGAAGAAGTAGCGGATGATCAGCACATGTGTTTGTTGAGATTGTCTCCACATGCTTCAATGCATCATTTTCATTCGCCTTTTCTGTTCTCCTGACCGATGTGGTATCTTCTCTAGAAGCATAAGATGTTGAGATAATGGGTACTTCGAGAGCAGTGCTAGGTGAGCAATCAGGAAATATTCCAAGCAGTCGGTTCCTTACCAGGAGCTTGAGTGGAGGTTCCGGCATATTGCTTTCTTTATCCTTGTCATCGTAGTGAAGAGGGAGGACAAAGAAAAGGATAGGGTGAAAGCATGCTATGAGATACTCTTGCTTTCAACCCCAGTGATATGAGATACCTTTGCTTTGATGGATTTGGCTGAGGAAGCGCCTCTAGGGAGGAAGAAAAATTGAGTTTTGGTTGCAGATGTCTTCGGCAAGGAAGAAGAGTAAGGGTGGATGCGTGTCTTGCTAGAGGATGGAACTCGAATTATATGGTAAGCTCCCAACAGCAAGTGGCAGGGTGGATGTGCCTTGTCTCCCATGCTTTGTCGGCCAACAGTCGAGTAGGTGAGTATGATGGACTCCACACGTTTTCAACCTTGTCAGTGATCTCTGGCAAAGTTGCACGTGATAGCCGAAAGCTGAAACTGCGTCTGAAAAGTGTTGACGGATTTTACGCAGGAAAATCCGGGTTTTGAAATTCGAAGAGTGGCGTTTCTTTTTTTTTTTTTTTTTTTTTTTGAACAAGTGGTTGTGTTGCCTCTTCTTTTTAAAGAAGTGTCAATCATTTTCAACCTGCACGCTTTGAAGATTGCTCGCCTCTGAAAATCGTTCTTGCTGTATTTCTGATATTTTTTTTTTTTACTCACTCCCACCCTTTTCTTTTAACATCTTTTTGGAAATGGCTAACCCATCTAACATTTGTTTAGATCTGAGTCTTAGCAGTGGCGCAGGTGCACCAAGTCAGGGTAATATATGGCGCCCGTCCTTCTCATCTTCTAATGACCCCCTTACAGTTGATGACTCTATAATGAGGGGTGCAGCAACGGCTACGGTTGTAGCTAGAAACCTTATCACTCCTGAAGAGAATATGATACTTTCACGACGGTCCGATGAATTAGCTGTTCGAGAGTCCCAGGCTCTCAGTGTCCAGTGTGCGAACTCTGTCTCCAACCTGGGCCAACTCTTACTTGTTCGAACTCGCCAAGTTGAATCATTGACAGCCGAGGCGGTAGTCCTTAATCAAATGATCAGACAGCTGAAGTATGAGAATAAAGAATTGCATGTGCTTGCAAATAATTATTCGACGAGCATGAAGAGGAAGTTTGATCAATTGCTGGACTCCGAAGGTCGGATTCAAAGTGATAATCGGAGATTTGCGGATGTATTCCAGAGGGACCTTTTGCCTTCGTTTTCTGAAGTTCGACCAGGTATTGAGGCTCCGAATAATCCATCCCCAATGCCTCCCTCTTCTAGGGTTCCGCCGAGTGTTAAGGCTCCAAGTACTGAAGCTTCACATAAGTCGCCGAGTACCAAGGTTTCAAGTACTGAGGCTTCACATAAGTCGCCGAGTACCAAGGCTTCAAGTACTGAGGCTTCTCATGAGTGACATTCGTGAAGGTTTTTTTTTTTTTTTTTTTTTTTTGTACAAAATAATATTTGTAATTTCTTAGAGATATCAATGGACATGCTTTATTTTATTCAATATGTTGTGCTAAAACATAGATCCGACTAATGCGCACTATTCTTTTACTCCCTTTTTTTTTTTTTTTTTTTTTTTTTTTTTTTTTTTTTTAGACGAAACTTCGTCTTCTTCCCCATGCCTTCTTCCTTTCAATTATGCCGTCCCCATCACCTATTTCATTTTTTCATAATTGCTAATAGTAGCATACACCATTTCCTTTTGGACTCTTTCCTTTTGGATGGTGCCCTGTCAATTACTTCTTTTCTTTGCTTTCGGTGGCTAGCCACCATTTGAAAACTTTTTTTTTTTTCTTTATATATGGTGCTTTGTATGGATGGAACGCGGCGGATGGTGAGCTGCAGTTGAAGTTTCATGACCGGCTAGTCGTTTGACGGCGGTTTATTGGAATTCTCCATTGTTGTTTGTCACGGACGGAGAGAAGGCATTTGGGTGTGAGTTGACAAACTTTGATTTTGTCAATCACATTCAAAAGCAGCAGCCATGGCGGAGGTGCAGAAGCAGCTGGAGCTTGAGGTAGAATGCAAGGCATTGAGCTTCACTACCGGCTAGTCGTTTGACGGCGGTTTATTGAAGTTGGTGGGGATGGGAGGGGACAAACTCCACGGAGGCAAAGATCATGATGGAGTAGGTAAGCTTGATGGGATTTTTATCTTTCTGCACTTACTTATGGATTTTCTGCAGGAGGAATCAGATATCTGATAGTGTTGGCAAGTGACATATGGAGTTAGACTTTGGTATTCACGGACCCCCATCTTGTATGCGGTATTCAGATTTGGGCTGCTGAATTGAGCCTCTTTGTCGTGAATTACATCCTCAATCAAAGCCTTTGAAGTCTCTGGAAGGTTCTCAACATTGTAACCATCTCTTTTGAGTTCTTGCAGAACCGAGAAGATTGAGGCAGAAAACATTGAGGTAGGCAGCTGTTCCAACATTTCCTTTGTCTGGAGGGAAACTGAACACCGTGATAGCTACCTTCTTCTCTGCCTTTGCCTTCCTTTTCAATTCACCCTATCTGATTGCCCTGATGCAGAGCTGTTCTACCCTCTTGTGAAGAGCATGTGATTTCCCTGTTCTAGGATCCCGACCAGCGAAAACGATGGGTTCCATGCCTCCACCCAGCTCTGGAAGAGCCACTTGCAATGCCACCTGAATTGGGTGCAGACCCAAAGTGCTATTCAACCACTCCTCAGTAGTCTGGAACACCAAGGGCAATGTAACAATGTATGGAACGTCGAGCTCATGACCGACTAGTCGTTTGACGGCGGTCACCGACTTTAGAGAACCCATAGAGTCTCACTGACTATGGACCTTTGCAGCCCTCAGAAAGAAGAAACATGCCGCATGCCATTGCATACACTAATCCTTTGATCCCATCACAATCTTTACAAGCTTAAGCAGTACATATCATGATTCAGCTAATTAATCATGGCCTATTGATTAAAAAACCAAACATGATATGCACATAAAGATACTTCTCTAAGAAGAGAAGGCGTCAATAATGGTGGTGTGGAGCGGGTCACTCAAATGGGTAGCCCAGTTGTTAAGTGGTCCTTTCCCGGTGACGGCGGCTTGCACGGCAAACCCCAGAAACGCAACCATGGCGAGGCGGGCGTGCTTGATTTCGGCCAGCTGAAGAGTGGCCTTCTTTTCCGGGTCAGTAGCAAGGCCCAACGGGTCGAAGAACTTGCCACCCGGGTACAACCTCTTTTCCGGGTCGAGCTCGGCGTTCCTCTGGAACTCGATGTAGCCAATCAGTAGAACTTCGATCCAGATCAACGTGGTTAGTGAGAAAGGGAGTGGTTGACCCAAGTAGGACGACCCTTCGATGAGCTCCACCTTTCCGGCGTCTTGCCATGTGATCCCAGTGCGGACTCGACAGTGAGAGCACCGAGCGTGGCGAGCATGGCCCACCTTCCATGAATCAGCTCGCACTCCCTAAACCTCTGCAGCCCAAACACCTCTGAGTAAGGCTGAAACGGCGTCGACTGGATGTCCGCGGTTTCGGTTCGGGTCCCAATAATGTCACCCGCCAAGTTCTTGGCCAAATTCTGGTCCAACCCGTCGTAGTCGTACTGCAAATACTCCGCGGGTTTGCCCAAACCGAACGGGTCGAACCTGCGGTCGCCCACCAAGCTCCCGTCCAGCCATTCAGGAGCCTTGGCGCCGGGGTACCAGAGCGGGCGGTCTGTTGAGAAAGTGGGTTTTGTTTTCTTAGGCTTCTTGGTGCCGAATCCGAAACGGGCCTGGACCCGTCCCGATTTCGAGTAGGCGTCGGTCGGAAGGCGTGTCCCGATGAATGACGATGCAGCGGCGGCGGCAGCTGCGGTTGTTGCCATAGTTGTGTGCTAAGGTGCTCCGGGGGTCTCGAGGCAGAAATACCGGCTCCGGAGTTGGGCAGGGATCGGCTGGAGCAGTGCTTGGTGCTCGAATGACAGGTTGGGGTCCGACCGGATCTCCCCGCTTGAATCGTCAAGCTGCACGATCTCTACTCGGTTTGGGTACTGCTCGAGGAGGTAGATAAAGGAGGCGAAGAAAGAGACGAAGAGGCCATTGGTGAGGTAAAGAGGCAGAGGAAGCGCGTCGGAAGCCTTGGGGTAGGAATTTGGGTCCGGTCCAATTCTCCAATTCAACCTCCAGTACGCCCGCCCACGTCCCTGCAATCTTCAGCTTCGACGCCATGAGAGACTAAAAGTGAGAGAGGACTGATTGTAGTGGAGTATGGATGAAGAAGACAGTGTGGGAGAGATCAGGGCCGGAGGCGACTGAAGCAGTTGTGGGTGATGAGGGATTCCGGGTAGAAGCAGCTGAAACGAGAGGGAGACAGGTGGCTTGAGTTGACCCTTCAAGATGGTCCTTCACACAAAGCAGGCCTGAGCGACTTCTTTTGATGGGCTTGCCGCAGATTGGGCTTGGTGCTGCTTTGGGGTCCATATATATATTTGTCTCTCTTTTTTTTTTTTTTTTGTTTTTTTTTTTTTGAACAAAACACTTATTTATTTATTCTTAAATACATAGTAATCACATATGTAAATTTTTTTTTGTAATGAAATTGACTTTCATTAATAAAAACTTTTTATTTTTTTATTTTTTTATTTTGATGTGACTGAACTTGAAATTGAATATTCAAGCTGCCTACGTACCCTTCCAAAGAAAGAGATCAAGTCAAAACGTAGTTCAAATGCATTTTTTTTTTCTGATGATTTTGATGATGATTTTGATGATGATTTTGATGACGATTTTGATGATGATTTTGATGATGATTTTGATGACGATTTTGATGATGATTTTGCCGTACACATTTTATGCTCTTGTGGGCCAGGAGCTTTGGTGTTGCCTTTTATGCTCGTGCAGACCAGGAGCGTTGGTGTCATGCAGCTTAGGGGTAGTAACGCTTCAAGAATCTTCCATTGATAGGGCCAATCTTCAAGCCGTCTTCTGCCGTGATTAAGTAGGCGCCGTTGGTGTAAACCTCTTGTATTACGTATGGTCCATCCCACTTTGATGTGAACTTGCTTTTCGTCTTGTGAGTTGTGATGATAGGCCTACGTAATGCGAGGACGAGATCTCCAGTTTGGAAAGACCTTGGGCGGACCTTCTTGTTGAATGCCTTGGATAGCCGTGCTTGGTAGCATTCCAAGTGTTGTTGAGCTTCGAGCCTTCTTTCGTCGAGTGTTTCCAACTCTTGAAGGCGCAACTTTGCATTCTCCTTCTCAGTCAAGCCTTCTTGTATAGCCATTCTCAGTGAGGAGATTTGACTTTCGAGCGGTAGAACAGCTTCCACGCCATACACAAGAGAATAAGGCGTAGCTTGGGTAGGAGTCCTATGTGTCATCCGATATGCCCAAAGTGCTTCGCTTATTCTTTCATGCCAGTCTCTCTTTGTTCTGCCGATCACTTTCTTTAAGAGATTGCACAATGTTTTGTTGAATGCTTCTGCAAGACCATTGGCCGGGGCGTGATACATGGAAGACTTATGCTGCTTGAACTTGTATTTCTCACATAGCTCATCCACGAGTCGGTTGGAGAATTGTTTTCCGTTGTCAGTGATGATGTAGCGAGGCACCCCATATCGGTGGATGATGTGCTCCTTGATGACACGGACGACAGTTTCCTTCTTTACTTCCCTTAGGGGTATGGCTTCAGCCCACTTGGAGAAGTAATCTGTTGCAGCTAGGATGTAAGCTTCTCCTGCAGATGATTTCGGAGTAATTGGTCCTACGACGTCCAATCCCCATGCATCGAATGGCCATGAAGCAGCTGTAGGGTGCAATGGCTCAGGTGGTTGGTGTATGAAGTTTGCGTGGAATTGGCAGGCTTGGCACCTTTTGGCATAGTCCAGGCAATCCTTCACCATGCTTGGCCAGTAGTAGCCCATTCTTTTGAGCTGGAAGTGTAGCTTTGGTCCAGATTGATGCGCCCCGCATACGCCTGAGTGTGCTTCTTCCATGGCTTGATTAACTTCTTCCTCACCTAGGCATCTCAGAAGTACTCCTTCGAAAGAGCGTCGATAGAGTGTTTCTTTGTAATAGAGGAAGCGAGGTGCTCGTCGACGTATTTTAGAGCGATGTCTAGGATCATCTGGAAGTTTTCCATGCTCTAAGTAATCGATCAGGGGTTGTCTCCACTCTTCAACATCGACTGGAAGTACTGAGATGACATTTGTATTATCTAGTAGCATTTCAGTGACGAGGGGGATCACCCATCTTTGGCAGACTGGCACGTCTGCAACTTCATCTTCTCCTAATGTCATGCTTGAGGCTAGGTTGGCAAGAGCGTCTGCCATTTGATTTTCTTTTCTTGGCACATGCTCTAGTGTCACAGTTTCAAACTCTTGTAGCAATTGAGTTGCTAGCCGAAAGTATGGGATGAGATCATCTTTCTTCACCTCATATTCAGTTAAGAGTTGATTGATTATGAGCTTAGAGTCGCCAAATATCTCAAGGGATGTGATCCCCATATTGATTGCCATTTGGAGTCCGATGATCAGTGCTTGGTACTCAGCGACATTGTTGGAGCATAATTCGCTTAGTTGAAAGGAATAAGGTAATATATGCCTTTGTGGCGACATGAATACTACTCCTGCCCCCGCTCCGTCTGCTCGTGCAGATCCGTCGAAGAACATCGTCCATGTCGGGAAGATGTCGATGTAGAACACTTCCTCGTCAGGCAAGTCGTCTGAGATTTTCCAATCAGCTGGGATTGGGTGATCGGCAAGAAAGTCTGCCAGCGCTTGTCCCTTTACGGCTTTAGCTGGGACGTAGATGATCTCATATTGGTTAAGAAGCAGCGCCCATTTAGCGAGTCGCCCTGTCAAGACGGGTTTGGACATGACGTATTTGACTGGGTCAGCTTTTGCAACCAAGTGGATGGTGTACGCATGCATGTAATGCCTGAGTTTCTGGATGGCGAACACCAAGGCAAGGCACATCTTTTCTATTAGGGAGTAGTTTAACTCGGCGCCGGTGAGGGTTCGGCTGAGGTAGTAAAGCGCTCTTTCTTTCTTGGATTCATTCTCTTGTGCCAAGAGTGCTCCAACTGAACTTTCCTGAGCGGCGATGTACAATATGAGTGGTTTCCCGGGCACAGGCGCCCCTAAGACAGGTGGACTTGACAAATACTTTTTTATGCCTTCAAAATCATTATGGCATGCTTCGTCCCATACAAACGGAACATCCTTCTTCATGAGTCGGCTGAACGGTTGACAACGCCCTGTAAGGTTAGAGATGAAGCGTCTGATAAAGGCAAGCCGTCCTTGTAGACTTTTCAGCTCGTGCAGGTTTCTTGGTTCAGGCATGCTTTGAATGGCCTTGATTTTTTATTGGTCCACTTCAATACCACGGTGCTTGACAATGAAACCGAGGAACTTTCCGGAGGTGACGCCAAACGCACATTTTAACGGGTTCATCTTGAGGTTGTATTTTCGCAGCCTTTCGAACACTACTCGCAAATCCTTCAAGTGATCTGATCTTTTCTTTGTTTTGACCACCACATCGTCCACATAACATTCTATGTTCTTGTGTAGCATGTCATTGAAGATTTTCTGCATTGCGCGTTGATATGTAGCTCCAGCGTTCTTTAGACCAAAGGGCATCACCTTGTAACAGTAGATACCTTTTGGAGTGCGGAATGCTGTTAGTTCCTCGTCTTCGAGAGCCATACGAATTTGATTGTATCCAGAAGAGCCGTCCATGAATGACAGTGCCCCGTGGCCAGTGGTTGCGTCCACCATGATTTCGATGATTGGCAAGGGGAAGTCGTCCTTCGGACAAGCGTCATTGAGATCCCGGAAGTCTACGCAAACACGTATTTGTCCTGATTTCTTAAGGACGATGACGATGTTGGAAATCCACTTGGGGTATTGCACCTCTCGAATGAATCCTGCTTCGATTAGCTTGTCAATCTCTGCCTCGATTTGTGGAATGAGCTCGGATCGATAGCGCCTTTGAGTTTGCTTTATTGGTCGTGTTCCAGGCTTGACTGCAAGATGATGCACAGCGATGACAGGGTCAAGGCCGGGCATTTCTTTGTAAGTCCAGGCAAAGACGTCTTTGTACTCTGATAGCAGTTGGTAGTACTCCTCTATCTCGTCTGCTCTTAACAGTGCACTTACAAAGATAGGTTTTTGCTCTTCTTTTGTGCCCAAGTTGAGTTCCTTGAGATCGTCAACCGTGGCTTGCCCCCCATCCTCAAGTTGTGGTGGTGCAACAGTGACATCTTCTTCAGGGGTCTCGCCTTCTTTGCTTTCTTGGATCGTGATGTGGAAGACATCTTGGACTTTCTCTTTAGTGTCGTCCTCTTGGGTTTGTTGGTATGCAGATTGTCCAGTATGGATGATGGTGCGCCTTCTTACTATTAGTGGTCCATTTGCGTCAACCTCCAAGATTGCTTGACGCTTCATCCTTGAAGGAATTGAGCTTCGAATATCGCCTTTTTCTACTAGCCTGTCGAGCTTTTCTTCCCTTGACGTTGTTTCCCTATTTCCAGAAAACTTCATGTTGTCTTCAAGTCTTTCCAAAGCTGACTGATGAGGAGGAGAGCTAGCCGTGTTGCTTTGCTTATTAGGTTTTGACAACCTTTCAAAAATAGAGCTTCGGGAGGTTGGCCTGTTAAGCCTCTTGAAGACGGAGGTTCGATTTTGACCACCAATGTGATCAAGGGCTGACGTTCTGGGTCTTGAACGATTCATCCTATCGAAGACTGGCGTTCGAGGGGTGGATTTAGGCTCCTCTTGATCTTGTTCAATGCTCACACTGATATGTTGAGTGCTAGCATTTTTCGCTTGGCTTGAAATCTTCACGGGTGCATTTGGTGTGAAGCCAAGTCCAGCTTTGTTGTTGTTAATTCCGTAACCATGCTTCTTCAACTTCTTTTGAGTCTCAGTGAGGTCACGTTCTTTATTGTTGACGGTGTTTGAAACCTTTTTTCCAGGATTCGAAGAAGAAGCGAAGTCGTACCCAGCTTTTGACATGAGTTTGTAGGCGTTTGGATCAAAACCTTCTTCAGTTCTCTTGGTTGGGAGAAAACTTGGTTCCGCTCTCTTTGGTAGAGCTTTTATGAAGCCTTGTGGTAATCTTGCAACCTTAGCGTTGCTTAGCTGTGTCAGAGGTAACACTGCATTCATTTTGAGCAACTTTACATTATCCATGTGCCGTTGTGCATCGGCTTTGCTTGCTTCGGTTTCGAATGGGGATTGACCATTCTTTCTTCTTGACATCGGGATGTATCGGAAAATGGGTGTGTTTAGTACATTTGAGGGCTTCTTACTCCCTTTGGTTGTTGCGGGTTTAGCAAGCTCATCATCGTTCTTGCTTGAAGACGACATGACTTCTTCTTCTTGCTTCTTGGGCATGGCTTGCCACTCCTGCTTTTTAGGTGTTGCTTTGCCCGTGGATTTGATCTCTTTTGGAAGAGCTTCGAGCACCATGTCTTCATCCATGTAAAACTTGGCGTCTGCGAAATGTGATTCGGCTTCGGTGAATGGTTTGGTGTCGCCATAGATCACCTTCACTCATTCTCGGTAGAATTTCAAGCATTGGTGAAGGGTGGACGGTACTATTCCATTTGCATGGATCCAAGGCCTTCCTAAGAGCAAACCGTAGGAAGTTCTTGCATCAATTACGTGGAATATCGTGCTTGACTTGAGTTCACCAATAGTCATCTCCACTCGGATCATGCCTATCGCTTTTTGTCCTCCTTGATTAAAACCTTGGATTAGTAGACGACTTAAGGACAGCTCATCCACCTTGATGCCGATTGTAGTCATTGTTGACTTTGGCATGATGTTTATTGCTGATCCACCATCCACAAGCATGCGGTTGACTTTGTGCTCCCTTACATACCCAGAGACGAAGAGATGACGGTTGTGAGGCTTGGATCCTAGCAGCAAGTCTTCGTCGGTGAAATGGATTGTGTCTTCGATGGCACAACATGAGGCATCTTCATGTGGCCGAAGCTTGAAGCCTTCGTTCTTGCTTTCTTGCACTTCGTGGTCATTGGGACTTTCCAAGACTGCTGCTAATGCTATTCGCATCTTATTTGGTAATTTCAGCGCTTCCTCAATGCTAAAGTGTGTTGGTAGACCCTCTTCGAGAGTGAGAGTTTTTTCTCCCTCAGTGGTGATATCTTTGCCTTTTGAAGGTTCTTCTATTTCTACTTCGACCATGTGGCATGCAGCGATAGTGCACTGTTGGAAGAAGTCATTCGGGAAGTACTCGTGCAATGAGATAGGAATGCGTGGCTCTTGCTCCATAGGTTCCCCCGCATACATTGGCTTATCAACTTTTACCTTTCTTTTGGGCTTCCCACGGTTGCGGGGACGGTGCTTTCTCACTTGTTCCACCTTTTGTCTTATGGCTTGTGGTTTTGGTTTCCTTATTTTTTTGTAGGTCACCAATGTCCATCCTTCTTCATCATCGGCATGTGCATCTTGTTCGTTTGCCCCCGGTGATGGTTGTGCAGAATGTACCGTGTAACTTGAGCATTGATAGGAATGGTCCAGTGCTACTTGGAGAGGCACGGGGTCAAAAGTTCCAAATGCAATTGTAGTAGTATGTGTCGCGGCCGTGTCTTCGAGGTCGAGCTCGATTCGCCCTTGTTGTGCTAGCTTCATGATGAGCTCTTTGAGGACGAAGCATTTACCCACAGGATGGCTCACGATTCGATGGTAATTGCAGTATTTAGGATCGTTTATGCGATTCATTTCTTCAGGCCGCTTGCATTCGGGTAGCTCGATTACCTTCTTTTCTAGCAAATCGTCTAACATTGCATCCATGTCTGAGTCAGGAAAAGGGTAAACCTTCTGCTCCAATTCCCTCAAGGTGCTTTTGTACCTTTCTTGGGTGCGAGGAGGCTTACTTTTCTTTATCTCATTTGCTTTGGTTTTGGAGGAGATCTTGATAGGCGCGGAGGCGGTCTTGACAGGCGTAGTGCTGACGGTGAACGCTTCCTTGGGAGGTTTCTTCCCAGTTTTGTCTACATTTGGGGAGAACACCTTATCCTTCTTGAAGTCGGTGATCGGCTCTTTCTTCCCGTGATGGGCGATACTTAGCTCCATGTCGTGGGCACGGGTGGCTAACTCTTCAAATGTCCGTGGTTTGATGCCTTGAAGGATATAGTGTAACCCCCATTGCATGCCTTGGACGCACATCTCAATCGAAGAGATCTCTGAGAGCCTGTCCTTGCAATCGAGGCTCAGATTGCGCCATCGGTTGATGTAATCCACGACAGGCTCATCCCTCCATTGCTTCGTGCTTGTCAGCTCTAGCATGCTCACGGTGCGGCGGGTGCTGTAGAAGCGGTTGAGGAATTCCCTTTCCAACTGTTCCCAGCTGTTGATGGATTCGGGCTCCAGGTCTGTGTACCACTCAAAGGCATTTCCTTTTAACGAGCGCACAAACTGCTTGGCGAGGTAATCTCCTTCCGTCCCTGCATTGTTGCAGGTTTCGACGAAATGTGCGACATGTTGCTTCGGGTTTCCTTTTCCATCAAATTGCATGAACTTTGGTGGTTGATAACCCCTTGGCATCTTTAGGGCATCAATCTTCTTGGAGTAGGGCTTTGCGTAGAACGATGAGGTATGTGAACTCCCTTCGTACTGCGTCTTGATGGTGTTGGCAATCATCTCTTGCAACTGTTGGATAGAAAGAGATCCCATGAGTGTCGCTGCTTGGCCAGGCTCCGGCTTCACATCGATTTTCTCCACTAGAGGCTCTTCATCCTCCTCATTTTCCTTCTTTACTGAACCATCGCCTTGCTCGATTTTCACGTCGGGCTTTACATCTAGTTGGTTGACGAGTGCGGCGATTTGCTGGTCTTTTTCTTCCACAATCCGTGTTAGCCTTGCGATTGTTTCATTCATATGAGCCAGCTGCTCATCGATTGAAGTCGCTCCAGCAGTCATGACTTGCATGGCTGAGTTGATGCTTGAGTCGACATCGGAAAATATGAAACCAGAGTACTTCCTTGGGCTTTCCTTCCTTGGCGCCTTTAGCGAAGCCAGGGTGATCACAGGTTCATGCCTCAGGTGCTCTTGTTCCTTCGGCGGAGTTGATGCAGGGGTGGAAGATGCGGCAGAAAGAGCCCTTGCCTTGCTTCGAGTTATGACGCCCGAAGTAACACCGCCTACGGTGATAACGTTCTTGTTCCTTGCATTGGCTGCGAGAACAACTTGAGCCTTCTTTGATGCCATTTGTGCTTTTTTTGCGGATTCAAAGATAGAGATGAGAGGTAGAGATGGTCCCACTGGGCGTGCCAAATTTGGTGAACACGGAAATTCCTGCGACGAACAAGACAAGAAACACGTGTACAAAATAATATTTGTATTGATGATTTAGGGGTTACAATCTCTTCTACAAATTTAGCCTCTGATTCTATCTTTGCAATGGGTGGATTTGATATTGTTGATCCAAAGGGCCGTCAGGGCTTGATCTTGGGATAAACAGTTGTGTAGATTTGTTGACGTCGTGGATCCAAAGGGCCGTCGGGGCTTGATCTAAGGATGAACGAATGATGAACGATGAACACTTTCTTCAAGGGCCGTCGGGGCTTGATCTTGAATCAGTGGAAGTTCTTCAAGGGCCGTTGGGGCTTGATCTTGAAGGAGGATTTGACGAAGAACGAAGAAAGCTTTCTTGATCTTTCGGGAATTTGCTTGAGAGCTTTAGAGTTTCAAAGCTTCAAGGTTTTAGTGTAATGTGAATTGGTTATGAATTGGTCTTCTTTTTGGTGTCCTCCAAATGAATGCCTTGGCCTCCTATTTATAGAATTCCAAAACTTGATTTTTTGGATTTAAATAATTAGATGAAATAAATCATTTCTGCCAGGCGTTGACACGTGTCCTGCTTGATGACTTTTCCGATTTATTTTGATTTTTTTCGTTTATTCACATGCTATGTGTAAAATTTATGTGACACATAAACATTGAAATTTTAATTTTTTGATCAACATTTATTTTACCGAAATTTCGATGTCTACAGTGTCTACTAGGTACGCACAAATAGTTACGCATCTCATAAATAACAACTTCATAACATAGATACCGATCATCGTCTACACTATAAAGAGGGATTCAAAAACATGTTCTAGCATCCTATCGTCATCTATCAGATAGTCTACCAGTTCATGATTTTTATAGAAAATAGATATATTAAAATATAACTCAATATAGGCCAACAATTTAATCCTCACCAAAACACGAGACGAAAATCAATATATTAAATCAACATGCTTCACATAAATCAAATCATAAATTCGTAGGCATGCTAATCATTTATACAATTAACTATAAAATCATGTAATTTTAGAAGGTGTCCACTCACAGTACTTCGCCGCCAAAAGCTGCGCCACTAGCGAAGATGAAAACGTCACAATAATTGCCCATAAGCACATTAAATGGTACAATTAATAAAACTATATAATAGCAATTGAATTTGGGAAAACGGACGTTGAAAAAGGATTCAGAATGTCGAAATTAGCTTAAGAGGGATTTTGAGAAAAAACCTGAAAAGTCAACCTTAAAGGTCAACATTGACCGGGAGTCAACGATCAAATTAGGTCAAACGGGTTTTAGGCTTGAAATCCGAATTAGGGTTTTAAATGAGTTTTAGAAACCTAGGGTTTTGGGTTAAAAGGGTATTCGGGTGAGAATTGGGATTTGGGCTTTTAGCGCAAACACACACATACGACAAATACACACACACACACACGGCATGCATGTGCATGCATAATCACATACACACACACACCTAACACACACACCCACGGCACCAAGGCCCTAAGGCCTCACTAAAAAAAACAGGGCTTTAAGCCCTTTTAAATGGAACCGGCCCAATGCCAAATTATATAAGGCCTGAGGCCTTATGGGGTTTTTAAAAACAAAAACAAAATTTAAAACTAAAGGGGGCTGGGGGGGTTTAACGGGCTTAAGGCCCAAGGGGAAGGGAAAGGGAATGCCGGAGCTGCTACAGCTCCGGTCACTTAAAAACGAGAGCTTCGAGCTCCGATCTAGGTACAAACATGAAGAACAAAGAGAGAGAGAGAGGTTTCTACCTTCCAAAGATCGTGACTCGGTCGGAGGTGACCGGAAAAAGCCTCCAAAGTCCACGGGTTCGCCGGAAAATGGGTGTGCTCAACCCAAAACATTTCCGAAGCACAACCTACGTAAAAAGGGTAGATTCAAGCTCCTAAAACGCAACCAAGCACAATCTAACAACAAGAATGAGAGATTCGAAACTTACCCCAACGGAAAAAGGGAAGGAAAGTTCGCCGGAGCTTTGCTCTGTGTCGTCGAACTCGCGAGCAGAGGGGTCCTGGGCTTGCTACGAGCCTCTCCTGAAGGTGCTAAGGTCCAAGTGAGTCCAGGGGGAGAGAGAGATGCGAGAGGTTGAGGGAGAGGGATACGGGAGAGTTGAGAGAGCTACGGGAGGGAAAGACGAAGAAGAAGAAGAGAGAGATCAGAAAACATAAAAATAAAACAAGGTGGGCCAATGGGCTCACCAATTAAGGCTTTAAAACAATTTTTAAATAAAATGAGGTTGGGGTGTTTCACACGTTCACCTAAGGATATTATTATATTCTACTCACATACACGTTACAACAAAAAAAAAACAAAACAAAACAAAAACAAAAAACAGGTGTGTTTGCCCAAGTTAAATGCACTTTCTCAACCAATCTACTAGGCCTAGCTTCTCTCACAAGTAAATGATTGAAATAAAAATTGGGTAAATTACAAAAAAAATGTTGCCATCAAAGTTTGTTGAAGTATAAACTATTGCAAGTATAGCACAACATTCACTACAAGATAAGGCTAAGCAGAAAAACAAACAAACTCAGGTGACAACAATTGACTAGCCCTTGTAAGTGGTCATCTACTATAGTAGTAGTGGAGACGATGCAATTCATGAGGGCTTGGGGTAGTTGCTTATTGCCATGTTCCAACGAAACCTACAGCTCAAAATCTGCAAACCTCAATTACGCATAGGCTATTAATTCTTTATTATTATTCATAATCAACACTATCTCAATTAGGCATAGGCTATTAATTCGTTATTGTTATTCATTAGAACATCTCCAATCCTTGACCCAAAATCTAAAATTTTTAGCCTAGAAAATTTAAGTTTTAACCCAAAAATTTAGGTTGAATCTCTATGATGATTCAATCTTTTCTGGAATGGGTGTTCTCAAGCAGCTGTCATCTTTGCATACAACTTCCTTGCTGCTGCGTTGGGGCGACGATCTGAAGTGAAAGGCCTCAAATTTATAGAGCTTGGTGGTATGAAAAGGGGCTGTGATATGTAACAGTTGAAATTTTATCTACTTACCATTTTTTCTAGGGTTTATGAAATGGGTTTGATGGAAGGGAAGCCGATTGCTCTGCAGTTGGTTGCGCCTCTGATTGTTTGCCTTCTGCTGGGTGCATGCGATTCACATAGGGTGAGTAAGAAAGTATGATGCTCAAGTTGTTTCAATTTTTTAATTTTTTTCTATTTAATTTGAACTGTTAAGATGTTTTACATTGTGGATTCACTTATAGAAGCTGCACTCTCATTGTTTAGGTGTATAAGGAGTCGATTCGCAGGCATTTGGTTGCTCCTGGAACTGAAGAAAGTAAAGGTGTGAGTAACCCTTTTCAGCTCAAGTAGAAAAAGAAAAGTGTTGTCGGGAAAGAGGAGGAAAAGAAGCAAAAGAGTCATACGGAGCTCGACTTTGGATTGTTAGCTGCTAAATGATTTGTTATATTATTCAATTGTAATTTTTTATTTTTCCTTATCAGTTATCATTTGAAAAGAGGTCGCACTTGGTGCGATGGCAAGTGTCTTCGTCCATGAACGGTAGGTCTCGGTTCGAGACTTGGAAGCAGTCTCTCTATAAATAGGGGTAAGGCTAGCCGACATTCACCTCTCCCAGACCTTACGTAAAACGGGAGCCTTGTGCACTGGGTACGACCTTTAGTTATCGTATGAAAGAGGTAAAAAGGGAAAGGGACACGGGAAGAGGACAAAAAGAGAACAAAAGAATGGTTTCTGCTATTTCAATGCTTTAGGTAAGAAAAAATTGGTATGCTCTCTTATAGTAGAAAGAAGCATTTTTTATTTTATTTTATTTTTTTTGTAAAAATTTTAGTTTTTGTTAATTTTTTTTCTCAAAGGAAATCAGCTGAGAGCAGTATTGCCAATTAGTTATAGAAGCTATATATTTTGTATGCAGAAATTCAAAGTATGCAGAGATCTCGAGTCGAAAACAGAGGTAACCATACCTTTTTGTTCGATTTTGGCTTTGCTTTTATCTCTGTTTTCAATTTTGGGTAGGATTGTGTGCTTTATAATTGCGTTTGATGTGAAATTTTTGAAGCAGCTAAATCTCATTCGGATCAGTTTGATTGATTGTTTATTTAGTGTTTGTTCTGTTTTGATTGGTAGGTTTAAATTGATATGCATATATATTGATATCGAGTTGATTAATTTTTTATTAGTTGTAAATCATATTAGTTGTAGATCATGAAACAATTTCATATTTGCTTTAAAAGAATAGGCCTCATTCAATGAGATTTGGATTCATGAGTTATAGCCATCTGAGATAGGCAAAAGTGTTTGCATTCTTTAGAAAAATTTAGGAGCTACAAAACTATGCTTTAAATTTGAGTTATGTGATTACTATTTTTGTTCTTCATCTTACTAAAATTTTGGTAAATTTTCAGCAACTCTTGCACAGCGAAATGACTCCCACCACCCAACAAATGCAACTGCTGCAATTTCTATTGTAGTTCTTGAAGAAAGGTAAAGCTGCAACCTTTCTGTACAAAGTCTTGGATTTTTATGTGGGGGACTATCTCGACTCCTCTCTCTCACTTTCCTGCTGAAAAAACCAACCCAGTAGGAATATTTCCAGTTCTTTCTCTTAAAAACTACAAATCACTTCCAAACTCCAAAAAAAAAAAAATCTCGAATTCGAAAAGCCATTTGCTTTTCCTTGGATTTGGGTTTTGCTTCGATTCCTACATTGTCCAAAACTTTGCCGGCGGTAGTGGAGGGGTTTGGTCATTCGTTCTTAAAGTTTTTGAGTTCCATATGTTATATTTGTGAGAACTGGGTATTTTCCAATATGGGTTGCTGTTTTTCAATCCGTTAAGTCCAGATTATTTTGCGGTTTTTGCGTTTGTTTATGTCTGATTTGCACCGATTTTGGTCAGTCACAGATTTACCAACAGTTCCGGCGGTCCTATTATTTTTTGGGTAAGTTTTTTCTCTTTTTGTTTTTTCCTGGTTTGACAACTCCTTGGTTGGTGTTGGAGTAAAATGTGTTTGTAATTTTTTCGAATGTTTGGAACATTAGAGTTGCAACGAGAGATCAGTGATGTGGTCGAATCAGTGGTTGAGCGTCTGAAAACTTTGAGCCGCAAGCACAAGCATGGACTTCCATCCTGTTCAGCATACACTACTTCTGGGTTGGTTTCTCTGAGGTTTCCTTTAATGATGTTGTTGGAATACAAGACGATTACTATTTCAAAGGAGAAGAAATACTACTTCTTAGATTATATGTATTTGTTTAAGCAGCAAGTTGATAAGGGTTTTTTTGTACCAGTAGGAACTAACGTGGGGGACATAAGTTTGTGGGAAGTTAGTTCTAGGGAGAAATTGCTGTCGAGAAGTTTTCAGGTATGGGATATCGGAGCGAGTTAATGATGCTGAAGGTATGTTCCCTTATCAACCGAGTCATTATACAGACGACATTTACATTTAATGTCACTGGAATCATCTTAACCGATTTGATTCTAATGACACTCAGGCAACTCTGATCAAGGATCCATGTGTCTCAGTAAAGCGTATATTATGGAGCCCGATGGTACTCTATTTGATAAGTTCTCGATTTGGTAAGCTTGAATACGATCCACGGTAGCTTTTTCTAGAAAACTTTAAGTGCAATTGTTCTTTCAAACAGGAGTTGCATATCCAATTATACGCTTATTTTGGTGGGAACGAGATTCACCAGCATTTGGAGGTAGGTTCTGCGTCTTCTACCTTTTCAGTATATTTCATTTTGCTGTTCTCTTTTCTAATAACAACAACAACAAAGCCTTTTCCCACTAAGTGGGGTCGGCTTATGAATCCTAGAACGCCATTGCGCTCGGTTTTGTGTCATATCCTCCGTTAGATTCAAGTACTCTAAGCCTTTTCTTAGAGTCTCTTCCAAAGTTTTCCTAAGTCTTCCTCTACCCCTTCGGTCCTGAACCTCTGTCCCGTAGTCACATCTTCGAACCGGAGCGTCAGTCGGCCTTCTTTGCACATGTCCAAATCACCAGAACCGATTTTTTCTCATATTTCCTTCAATTTCGGCTACTCCTACTTTACCTCGGATATCCTCATTCTCAATCTTATCCTTTCTCGTGTGCCCACACATCCCACGAAGCATCCTCATCTCCGCTACACCCATTTTGTGTACGTGTTGATGTTTCACCGCCCAACATTCTGTGCCATACAACATCACTGGCCTTATTGCCGTCCTATAAAATTTTCCCTTGAGCTTCAGTGGCCTACGACGGTCACACAACACGCTGAATGCACTCTTACACTTCATCCATCCAGCTCGTATTCTATGGTTGAGATCTCCATCTAATTCTCCGTTCTCTTGCGAGATAGATCCTAGGTAGCGAAAACAGTCGCTTTTTGTGATCTTCACTAGATTGCTCCGATCATTAGTGTGAATAAGTATATAAATGGATAGAGATAGGAAAGCAAACACAAGATGTACGTGGTTCACCCAGATTGGCTACGTCCACGGAATAGAAGAGTTCTCATTAATTGTGAAGGGTTTACACAAGTACATATGTTCAAACTCTCCTTTAGTGAGTACAAGTGAATGATTTAGTACAAATGACATTAGAGTACAAATGACATTAGGAAATATTGTGGGAGAATGATCTCGTAATCACGAAACTTCTAAGTATCGGAGTGTGGTATCATCTTGACTTGCCTTATCTGTCGCATAGGTAGATGTGGCAGCTTCTCTGGAAGTACTCTTCCTCCATCCAGGGGTGGTATCTTTAACTGGTGGAGATGCACAAGGTAATGTATCAATTTCACTTGAAGCTTACTTGTAGTTTCAGGCTTGGTCAAGCGCGATACAAACCATGTAGTAGGAGTCCCCCAAATCGCTAAGCTAGGGGATCTGCTGAAAGAGGTGACAGACAAGGTAAGCAATCAAAGCTCCGGCTGATTGTTCACCTTCTCCCCATCTTGCAGCAGCATGAAGGATAAAGAGAAGAAAAATGAGAAGAGATGATATGGGATACTTTTGCTTTTGAAGAAGTAATTTTCCACAGGCTAATTCTTGAACTGAGCTGGAGGGTTTTCTGGTTTCCTCCAGAGTATAAGGCCGACTGAAGAATTTGAGGGTCAAAACAAGTCCATCAAATCTAGAGTACGTTCGACCCTGCTGATATGGGATACTTTTGCTTTTGACAGAGTAATGGATGTATCGGCATGTGTGCTGTTACGCTTGTCTCCACATGCTTCCTTGTATCCTTCGCACTTGCCCTATCTGTCCCTCGAGCAGATGCGGTATCTTCCCTGGACACATAAGATGTTGAAGATGAGTACTCGAGAGCAATGCCAGGTAAGTAATCAGGTAAGGGGTTCCAGGCAGTCAGTTCCTGGCTGGTAACTTGATTTCAAGTGCTGACTGATTGCTCTCTTTCTCATTGTCTTGCAGGTAAAAACAAGGCCAAAGGAAAAGACAGGGAAAAAGCATGATATGGGATACTCTTGCTTTTAACCCTGATGATATGAGATATTCTTGCTCTAGTATAGCTTGTTTGCAGAGGTATTATCGGGGGGAAAGAAAGCTGAATATTTCGAAAGGCTTCGTTGGGAGTGCCCTCTTAGATATGAGGAAGGGTTGAGCATTTTTGCAGGTCTGCCTGTCCGTTGGGGATGGAGGTCGACATATATAGGAGTCTTCCTAACAAAAAGTAGTAATGCTATTCTTTTACCCTGCTTGGTCATAGCACGGTAGTGGGAGCTGCCAGCTTCACATGTTTTAACTCTGTCAGAGCACTTTGAAAAAGTGGTATGTGGTATCTGGCTCTCGAGATTCGGAGAACGATGCTTCTTCGATTTTTGAGAAAGCAATCATGCTGGGGGTCTGGCTCTCGAGATTCGGGGAGCAGTGTCTCTTCGATTTTTGAGAAAGTATTCATGTTGGGAGTCTGGCTCTCGAGATTCGGAGGGCGGTGCCTCTTCGATTTTGGAGTAAGCAATCTTGTTGGGAGTGTTTTCTCGGATGTGAGTAAAGGTTGGGCATGTTTGCTAGTCTACCTTGCCACGAAGCACGGAGGTTGACACACAGGGACTTCAATTATCCAACAGTGGTACTGTTCCTTTACCCTTGTGGGTAATAATATGTTAGCTAGACCTTCAAAATTTATGTGTCTAAACTTTGTTAGTGCTGTTTTTTTTGCTATTCTTTTACCTTTCTTGGTCAGAGCGATGTAGTGGGAACTGCAAGCTTCACGTGCTCAACTTTGGCAGAGACTTTGGCAAAGTTATCTGTGGTACCTATGAGCTATTGTTGCGTGTGGGAAGTGGGTGATTGAACAGTAAGATTCATATGTTTTCTACTTCACCAGAAGTCTTTGACAGAATGCCCATAATTTCCGCTAAGCTGAGTGTGCGTGTGACAGGTGCTGACAAGGCTAGAAAAGTAGGTGCCTCTTCAATTTCTGAGATCGGCCCTCGTGGTCTCTGAGCAGCCCAGCTTTTGAGAAAGCGAGCGCCTCTTCGATTGATTCGGAGAACGATGCCTCTTCGATTTTTGAGAAAGCATCATGCTGGGGGTCTGGCTCTCGAAATTCGGGGAGCAGTGTCTCTTCGATTTTTGAGAAAGTAATCATGTTGGGAGTCTGGCTCTCGAGATTCGGAGGGCGGTGCCTCTTCGATTTTGGAGCAATCAGTCTTGTTGGGGGTGTTTTCTCGAATGTGAGTAAAGGTTGGGCATGTTTGCTAGTCTACCTTGCCACGAAGCACAAAGGTTGACACACAGGGACTTTCCAATTATCCAACAATGGTACTGTTCCTTTACCCTCTCTTCGATTTTTGAGAAAGTAGTCATGTTGGGAGTCTGACTCTCGAGATTCGGAGGACGGTGCCTCTTCGATTTTGGAGCAAGCAATTTTATTGGGAGTGTTTTCTCGAATGTGAGTAAAGGTTGAGCATGTTTGCTAGTCTACCTTGCCACGAGGCACAGAGGTTGACACACAGGGACTTTCCAATTATCCAGCAGTGGTACTGTTCCTTTACCCTTGTGGGTAATAATATGGTAGCTAGACCTTCAAAATTTATGGGTCTAAACTTTGTTAGTGTTGTTTCTTTGCTATTCTTTTACCCTTCTTGGTCAGAGCGATGTAGTGGGAGCTGCAAGCTTCACGTGCTCAACTTTGGCAGAGGACTTTGGCAAAGTTATCTGTGGTACCCATGAGCTATTGTTGCGTGTGGGAAGTGGGTGATTGGGCAGTAAGATTCATGTGTTTTCTACTTCCCCAGAAGTCTTCGACAGAATACCCATAATTTCCGCAAAGCTGAGTGTGCGTGTAACAGGTGCTGACAAGGCTGGAAAAGTAGGTGCCTTTTCGATTTCTGAGATCGGCCCTCGTGGTCTCTGAGGAGCCCAACTTTTGAGAAAGCGAACGCCTCTTCGATTTCTGAGATCGGCTTTCGTGGTCTTTGAGCAGCCCAACTTTTGAGAGAGCAAACACCTCTTCGATTTATGAGATCAACCCTCGTGGTCTCTAAGCAGCCCAGCTTTTGAGAAAGCAAACGCCTCTTCGATTTCTGAGCAGGCGCCTCTTCGATGTCTGAAGCTCCGTCGAGTGCAGCTTTTTATAGGGCTGGCATTAAGTTCCAAAACACACTTGAATCTCCACCAGTAGAAGCTCCATTTTTGCACTTCTAAGATCTTGATTTGTCCGACCTCTTCTCTCTTCAACACCTTTGAAAATGTCTGGCCCCTCCGACCGTCGTTTTGACTTAAACCTTGTTGAAGAGGCAGCCCCGCCTTCTCCAGACAACATATGGCGCCCATCCTTCGTCTCCCCTACTGGTCCTCTTACCGTTGGGGATTCCGTTATGAAGAATGATATGACCGCTGCGGTGGTGGCCAGGAACCTTCTCACTCCCAAAGATAACAGACTACTTTCCAAACGGTCTGATGAGTTAGCTGTTAAGGATTCGCTGGCTCTCAGTGTTCAGTGTGCAGGTTCTGTGTCTAATATGGCCCAACGCCTATTTGCTCGAACCCGCCAAGTTGAATCATTGGCAGCCGAAGTGATGAGTCTCAAACAGGAGATTAGAGGGCTCAAGCATGAGAATAAACAGTTGCACCGTCTCGCACATGACTATGCTACAAACATGAAGAGGAAGCTGGACCAGCTGAAGGAAACTGATGGTCAGGTTTTACTTGATCATCAGAGATTTGTGGGTTTGTTCCAAAGGCATTTATTGCCTTCGTCTTCTGGGGCTGTACCGCGTAATGAAGCTCCAAATGATCAACCTCTGATGCCTCCTCCTTCTAGGGTTCTGTCCAGTACTGAGGCTCCGAATGATCCCTCTCCGGTGCCTTCTCTTTCTGGGGCTCTACCGACTGCTGAGACTTCTCCTAAGCAACCTTTGTGAAGGCTCCCTTTTGTTTGTTTATTTTGACTCATGTATATGTACATATTTGTAGCTTATCGGGGATATCAATAAATAAGCTTTCCTTCATTTCAACGTATTGAGTTAAATACACCAAAACCTTCTTCGCTAAGTTCTTTGAATTTTCTTTTGTTGGAGCTTCGTGAGTGGAGCATGTAGGTTGAGGTAGTGTTCCCTTAATTTCCTGAGTGAGGAAAACTTCTCGGTTGGAGACTTGGAAAATCCAAGTCACTGAGTGGGATCGGCTATATGAATCTTAGAACGCCATTGTGCTCGGTCATGTGTCATGTCCTTCGTTAGATCCAAGTACTCTAAGTCTTTTCTTAGAGTCTCTTCCAAAGTTTTCCTAGGTCTTCCTCTACCCCTTCGGCCCTGAACCTCTGTCCCATAGTCGCATCTTCTAATCGGAGCGTCAGTAGGCCTTCTTTGCACATGTCCAAACCACCGTAACCGATTTTCTCTCATCTTTCCTTCAATTTCGGCTACTCCTACTTTACCCCGGATATCCTCATTCCTAATCTTATCCTTTCTCGTGTGCCCACACATCCAACGAAGCATCCTCATCTCTGCTACACCCATTTTGTGTACGTGTTGATGCTTCACTGCCCAACATTCTGTGCCATACAGCATCGCCGGCCTTATTGCCGTCCTATAAAATTTTCCCTTGAGCTTCAGTGGCATACGGCGGTCACACAACACGCCAGATGCACTCTTCCACTTCATCCATCCAGCTTGTATTCTATGGTTGAGATCTCCATCTAATTCTCCGTTCTTTTGCAAGATAGATCCTAGGTAACGAAAACGATCGCTCTTTGGTATTTCTTGGTCACCGATCCTCACCCCTAACTCGTTTTGGCCTCCATTTGCACTGAACTTACACTCCATATATTCTGTCTTTAATCGGCTTAAGCGAAGACCTTTAGATTCCAACACTTCTCTCCAAAGGTTAAGCTTTGCATTTACTCCTTCCTGAGTTTCATCTATCAACACTATATCGTCTGCGAAAAGCATACACCAAGGAATATCATCTTGAATATATCCTGTTAACTCATCCATTACCAACGCAAAAAGGTAAGGACTTAAGGATGAGCCTTGATGTAATCCTACAGTTATGGGAAAGCTTTCGGTTTGTCCTTCATGAGTTCTTACGGCAGTCTTTGCTCCTTCATACATATCCTTTATAGCTTGGATATATGCTACTCGTACTCCTTTCTTCTCTAAAATCCTCCAAAGAATGTCTCTTGGGACCCTATCGTACGCTTTCTCCAAATCTATAAAGACCATGTGTAAATCCTTTTTCCCATCTCTATATCTTTCCATCAATCTTCGTAAGAGATAGATTGCCTCCATGGTTGAGCGTCCTGGCATGAACCCGAATTGGTTGTCCGAAACCCGTGTCTCTTGCCTCAATCTATGCTCAATGACTCTCTCCCAGAGCTTCATTGTATGACTCATTAGCTTAATACCCCTATAGTTCATGCAATTTTGTACGTCGCCCTTATTCTTGTAGATAGGCACCAAAGTGCTCGTTCGCCACTCATTTGGCATCTTCTTCGTTTTCAAAATCCTATTAAAAAGGTCAGTGAGCCATGTTATACCTGTCTCTCCCAAAACTTTCCACACTTCGATTGGTATATCGTCTGGGCCTATTGCTTTTCTATGCTTCATCTTCTTCAAAGCTACAACCACTTCTTCCTTCCGGATTCGACGATAAAAAGAGTAGTTTCTACACTCTTCTGAGTTACTCAACTCCCCTAAAGAAGCACTCCTTTCATGTCCTTCATTGAAAAGATTATGAAAATAACCTCTCCATCTGTCTTTAACCGCATTCTCTGTAGCAAGAACCTTTCCATCCTCATCCTTGATGCACTTCACTTGGTTTAGGTCCCTTGTCTTCTTTTCCCTTGCTCTAGCTAGTTTATAGATATCCAACTCTCCTTCTTTGGTATCTAGTCGTTTATACATATCGTCGTAAGCCGCTAACTTAGCTTCTCTCACAGCTTTCTTCGCCTCTTGTTTCGCTTTTCTATACCTTTCACCATTTTCATCGGTCCTATCCTTGTATAAGGCTTTACAACATTCCTTCTTAGCCTTCACCTTTGTTTGTACCTCCTCATTCCACCACCAAGATTCCTTTTGGTGTGGGGCAAAGCCCTTGGACTCTCCTAATACCTCTTTTGCTACTTTTCGGATACAACTAGCCATGGAATCCCACATTTGGCTAGCTTCCCCCTCTCTATCCCACACACACTGGGTGATTACTTTCTCTTTGAAAATTGCTTGTTTTTCTTCTTTTAGATTCCACCATCTAGTCCTTGGGCACTTCCAAGTCTTGTTTTTTTGTCTCACTCTTTTGATATGTACATCCATCACCAACAAGCGATGTTGATTAGCCACGCTCTCTCCTGGTATAACTTTGCAATCCTTACAAGTTATACGATCCCCTTTCCTCATTAGAAGAAAATCTATTTGTGTTTTTGACGACCCACTCTTGTAGGTGATCACATGTTCTTCTCTCTTCTTAAAGAAGGTGTTGGCTAAGAAGAGATCATATGCCATTGCAAAATCCAAGATAGCTTCCCCATCCTCGTTTCTCTCCCCAAAACCATGGCCACCATGAAAACCTCCATAGTTGCCTGTCTCCCTGCCCACGTGTCCATTTAAATCTCCTCCTATAAATAACTTCTCCGTCTGAGCAATTCCTTGCACCAAGTCTCCAAGATCTTCCCAAAATTTCTCCTTCAAACTCGTATCCAACCCTACTTGAGGTGCGTACGCACTAATCACATTGATAAGTTCTTGTCCTATTACAATCTTGATTGCCATGATTCTATCTCCTACCCTCTTGACATCTACAACATCTTGTACCAAGGTCTTGTCCACAATGATGCCAACACCGTTTCTCGTTCTATGTGTGCCCGAATACCAAAGTTTAAACCCTGAGTTTTCTAGATCCTTTGCCTTACTACCAACCCACTTAGTTTCTTGTAGGCACATAATATTTATCCTTCTCCTCACCATAACTTCCACTACTTCCATAGATTTTCCCGTTAAGGTTCCTATATTCCACGTTCCTAAACGCATTTTGCTCTCTTGAACTCTACCCTTCTGTCCTAGCTTCTTCACCCTCCCCCGTCTAATAGGATCAAAGTACTTCTTTTGTGTGTCCCGGGTAAAGTTGATAGGAGCATATGCTCCCAAACAACTTTGAGTGGAGTCGTTCGAAAAGAAGTTTCTATGGCTCCCTTGCTCATTTAACACTGCATCCGGGTGCCGATGGAGATACAGCGACCCTTGCTCACTTATCACTGTGCTCGGGCCACACAGCGCGCCACTTACGGGTGACGCCCTAGCTTTAGCGCGATTTTGTTCTGGATTCATTTTCATAAGGATTCGACGTGATCATGGAGTGCCGGCTGTCGACTACCTGACGCCCTCCCCCTCCTCCTTTATCCGGTCTTGGGACCGGCTATAGACATAGGCGGAGTTGTTCTCTTTTCTAATACTTATATAAATTTCTAGATCGATGCTCATGCTGGTAGTGTTAATGATTTGGCGTTCTGCAACCCGGCTGTGCAACTTTGTGCCATACCTTGCGGTGATGATAAGGCCATTAAGGTTGGTTTTGAAGAAGTGGTGATATAATAGGTCGTAAAAAACACGATAAACTTATACATCAATTTGTGTTTTATGGGTACTTTCGAAGGTCATGCTGCTCCCGTGCATTCTGTGTGCCCTCATAACAAGGAAAATGTCCATGTAAGGACTTCGCTTTCTCATTTTTTTAATCCCTTGATTTGTCTCTCATCATTTGCCATCTATGAATTATTTACTCTGTTTTGAAACTCAGCTTATGCCTTTGTGTTTCAGTTTTTCTTTTCAACATCAGTAAATGGAAAAATAAAAGCATGGCTATACGACAATATGGGATACCGGGTGGATTACGATGCTCCTGGTCACTCATCCACAACAATGGCCTATGGTGCAGATGGTAAAAGGTTGGTATACCACTCCTTTCTAGTTAATAGTCCAATTTTTTTTTATATGGTATTAATCTTATATGACACAATCTTTTGTATATTTGAGGCATAATTTTTCATACAATTTGTAATCCTGCAGCAACGCACGGGTACTATTTTCTAGTGTTTGTCCTATAAGTGAACTTTAGGGGAAAAAAGAATTTGGCTTGACTATGTTAGTTTTCTCGTTTGATTACGAGAAGGTTTTTTTTTAAGGTAATTATTACTAGATTGAAGTTAGTTGACAAATGGATTGATGATTAGCTGATTCTATGGCTAGTTGACGATAAGAAATTAACTTGGCTCCTCAATATACATATGTAACTACAACAGTATTATAACATTTACCAAATGCCATGACACTATTTTTCCTGATTCACAATGCTGTTAATATTTCAAATTATCAAACACTTAACTACTGAGGTCGCACTTGGTACGATGGTAAGTGCCTTCGACCATGAGCGGTAGGTCTCGGGTTCAAGACTTGGGAGCAGCCTCTCCATAAATGGGGGTAAGGCTAGCCGACATTCACCTCTCCCAGACCCTGTGTAAAGCGGGAGCCTTGTGCATTGGGTACAACCTTTATCAAACACTTAACTACTAAATCTAGTTTTCAATGAATTATTCTCAAAGCATAGCATAAACAATTAATTTATACAAAAAGCTACAACAATACCGAACTATAGTACTAAGAGAGACGAAATTCACAGAAGCAGTATGGAAAATGAAAATTACTCTAAGCAGCACATGTCTTACTAATCTCATCCAGAAAATCTTGAAGATTCTGGTCGGAGGAGCAGCCTTCAGCCACCGCCGCTTCCGCTGCCAGCTTCCATTTCAATGCGTTTTGCTTCAATTCTATTGCCCTTTGTCCAACTGTTGCCTCCAACAAACACTTCCCCACCTCGTCTCTCATGCTCAATCTATTCTCAGCCGCCCCACGGCTCAATCTAAGCCCTACACCAAACACATCCACTAAGAACTTTGCATTGGTGACTTGGTCACCCCACTGAGGAAATGTCACAACTGGCACGCCTGAAGTGATTGCTTCAACTGAAGAGTTCCAGCCACAGTGAGTTACAAAACATGCGACAGATGGGTGACCTAAAACCTGTTCTTGTGGACTCCATTTCACCACTTTTCCTTTATCCCCAACTTTTTCTAAGAACTTATCAGGTAAAACATGTTCTTCGAATCCATACTCTTTGCTGGGTGGCTTCATAACCCATAAAAATGAGACCCCAGAGCTCAATAATCCATGAGCAATCTCATCAACTTGCTCTTGCTTTAAGTACACAATACTACCAAAAGAGATGTATACAACAGATGTTGGAGGCTTGGAATCGAGCCACTCAAGACAATCATCAGCTTTCATTAGGTCTCCACTTATGGTTGTTTGGGGAGGTTTTGGGTTCTTGAATAAGGGGCCAACGGGCTTCACCATGCAGAACTGGGACATGTGCTCAATGACCTTTGGCTCGAGCTCTTGGAACGTGTCTATCAACACATACATTGATTTTGATAACCTCTTGAACTGGCCTAAAATCGCCCTCCCGAAAACCTGAAAATTATTTGCTAAGGTATCAACTTTGTTTCCCCTTAGGTCTATGTGGAAATTCATACAGGGTACCTTTTCCCAACATAGTAGAAAGAATAACATAAGTTTCAAATTAGCTAGACTAAATACTATGAACAAATGAAACATGGTAGTTCTGTTCTAAAACTTTAGAAACTGTTTTGGTAGCATATAAAGTGGGAAATGATCGCTTCCTTGACTGTTTATCCATGCAAAAGGTACTTATGATGCTAGACTGTGGAATTTGAACCATTGATCAAGTTGATTCTTGCCTAAATTTGTGGTATAGACTGACAATCTGCATGAACATAAGTATAAGAGATCATTTCCGTGTATAGTGTACGCTCACCTGAAATTGGTCGGAAGGGTGCAAGAAGCTGGGTATCTCATCGTGCTTCAAAAGCGGCATACTTGGCAGCTGAACATCCAAATTTGGCTCGGTTTCCGTCGGAAATGGCACTGTCTTGCTGTGATAATGGTAATAAGCCGAGAGCACTGCACACGACTGAACCCAAAGCGTGGCACAAGGGATTCCAAGCTCGGTGCCAATGTCACAAACCCATGGAATGAATGGGTTGTTCACAAGGCATGAAACTGGACGACCTTCATTGGCATGCCGTTTGATCATCTGGGTTACCAAATCCTTGCCCACAAGTTCAAGCAGTGGAATATAGTAGTCGAAGTTCGTGCGTCTAGGGTCATGTTCTGGAAGACCATCGTCAAAAAACTCAAACCTGATAAAACCGTCGCCCACAGGTGTGGGTTCATCACTGATGCCACTGTTGGCTGCTCTCATCTCCTTGCCAAAGTTTTCAGTGGTGGAGAAGCTGACCAAAAACCCCTTTGCAGCTAGGCGTTTGCCTAATCTGAGCATAGGGTTTATGTGTCCCTGTCCTGGAAAACACACAAGAAACATATGAGTGGGAATAATTTCAGTTCCCATTTTTCTTGCTTAGTTTTTCCTCCTCGCATACATGTTATTTATAGATCTCCCTGCTCTTGTAAGTTTGTAACTGACCACCTACCATTCTGAGACTTGGTAGGCTACAAATAACGAAGGTTAGTTGACAGGACAAAGTATATGGTCTACTGTTATAAGTATGTAATTCACCACTTACTAGGACTCTGAGCAATTAGTTTTGTGGTACGAAAGTTGTTAAGAGATCGCATATGCATATGTACAAAGAAATGAAGTCCATTTGTTTGTTGCGAATGAGTATTCAAACTAGAAGTCCAGATGAGAAGATCATTGGAAATTCAATGCCTGAGGGCGAAATGAGAAACGAATACTACATATTTTCCTTGCAATACTTACATCCACAACCTGGATTAGCTTATTCCAATCCCAACAATTTTTGTCCATTTATTTTTCAGTTTTTGTCTTAATTATTCCATTAAAAATACATTTGGGGCTCAACAAATAGTAAAATATCTCTCAATTGCCTTAAAAGGTTACTGTTAATCATAATGGATAATGTTCTCAAAAATAAAAATTTGCATTTTCTCAATAAAACATGAGCTAACCCTATCACGGTTTTTAGGCACTTTTGCAAAAGTGTTAAAAAATGGTCATAAATACTACCATGTTTTCACCTTCACTGCACCATGACGTTTTGAAAGTTCATGTAAGACATTTTGTTGATATTCTTGTAGCTGGAGTTCAGTTTCACTATGTTTGAGCCTCAGTACTATTTTATTTTTGTCCATTTATTTTTTTAGTTTTCAGATAAAATATTCTATTAAATATACATTTGTGACTCAATAAATGGCATAGCCGCTTTTAAAACTTTATAAACATGACGGAAAATATTTAGCAGGAATAAAAAAATGCATTTTTATCAAAATAATAGTCTAACCATCATGGTTTTTAAGCGGTTTTAAAAAACTGTTAAAAAAACTGAGAGGTTTTGAAAATTCATTTAAAACTTTTCGTTGATATTCTTAAGTATAGAGAATAGTTTCGTTAATGTTTTGGGACCCACCACTATTTGTTTCCATTTATTTTTTAATTTTTAGGTAAAATATTCTATTAAATATGCATTAGTGGCTCAATAAATGGTAAAACCTCTTTAAATGTCTTATAAAGCTTTTCTTAACATGACAAAAATATTTCGCAAAAATGAAAAAATTGCATTTTCTCGAATAATTTGAGCCACTTCCCATGGGGTTGTCATGTTCTAACCTTGCGTGGTTTCTTCTGCACATTTTATGCCACATGGGTTGTCCCAATCCAAGCTCCTATTACAAAGCATCTCTTAATGACCACATTAAATATTTCTCAAAAATAAAAAAGTTTACATTTTTGTCAAAAATGTGGGCTAACCATCACGATTTTTAGGTTGTTTGCAAAATTACAAAAATCTTCATAAAATATATATTTTTTTCACCTGCATCATATCATGAGGTTTTGAAAGTTCATGGAAGAATTTTGTTGATACTATTGTTGATGGAGTTCCGTTTCGGCAATGTTTTGGGCCCCAATACCATATTTGTCCATTTATTTTTTCAGTTTTTGGCATAAGTACTCTATTAAATATATATTTGTGGCTTAGTAAATTGTAAAACCACTTTCAAATGCTTTATAAAACTTTTCTTAACATGACAAAAATATTTCGCAAAAATGAAAAAATTGCATTTTTCTCGAATAATTTAAGCCACTTCCCATGGGGCTGTCATGTTCTAAACTGGTGTGGTTTCTTCTGCACATTTTATGCCACATGGGTTGTCCCAATCCAAGCTCCTATTACCCCACAAAAAATTTAAATAGGGTTAGAAGAAAGTTTGACTCTATCAATTATATAATTTATATTCATCAAATAACGTGTCAATAGAAGAAAAACTTTATAAAAATGTACTTAAGACGACTTTCATATTGAATGTGACAAACATACACAAATTTATATTTGTGTGATTATTGTAAAAATAACGTAAGTAGCACGTTTTATTTGAAAGTGAAAAGAACTAAAGGACATAGATTATGATAATTCATTTTCATATTGAATGTGACAAATATACATAGATTTACATTTGTGTGATTATTATAAAAATAACGTAAGCAGCACGTTCTATTTAAAAGTGAAATGAACTAAAGGACATATATTATGATGATTCATTTAGAAATAAATATGATGTTGTTAACCGACCAAAGATTGGGATCGAATCAAGCTTTGGGGTTCATTTTCATAGACCCGCAATCAACCACCCAACAAGTTTTGGGGTTCATTTTCATAGACCCGCAATCTAACACCCAAAAGGTCGCGCTCACCTAAGGATATTATTATATTCTACTCACATACACATTATAAAATCCCAAATAAAAAATAAGGTGTTTTTGCCCAAGTTAAATGCACTTTCTCAACCAATCTACTAGGCCTAGCTTATCCAACAAGTAAATGATTTAAATAAAAATTGAGTAAATTACATAAAAAAAATGTTGCCATCAAAGTCTGTTGAAGTATAAACTATTGCAAGTATAGTACAACATTCACTACAAGATAAGGCCAAGCAGAATAACAAACAAACTCAAGCGACAACAATTGACTAGCCCTTGCAAGTGGCCGCCTACCAATGGAGAGGATGCAATTCATGAGGGGTTGAGGTAGTTGCTTATTGCCATGTTCCAATGAAACCTACAGCTCAAAATCTGCAAACCTCAATCAGGCATAGGCTATTAATTCTTTATTATTATTCATAATCAACACTATCTCAGTTAGGCATAGGCTATTAATTCATTATTGTTATTCATTAGGCCAAATTTATTTTCAGTCCTGTGGTGATACACCAATTTTAATTTGACAAACCAAAATTATTAGGATAGTGTGCCCGCCTCATCTCTTACTCTCAAGTTCGAATCCTCCTTCCTGTAAATCATATTGTTGCTGCATAGAAACAATCTAATTTTCTATACTGAAAACATGAATTAGAAACCATATACTTTAGACGATCCGTTTGATGTAACTTCATAAGAAAAAATACCCAGTCATGAACGTAAAACCAGTCTTATTGACCATGTTTTTCAGTCTAAACGCATTTAAACTTTCTACACTGTCATCATGCCAATCCAGGGACCAAATTAAGAAGCAAAATAATTACCAATAGTTATTCTTTGGGCAGTGATGTGTTGAGAAAACTTCATGTTTGCTCTTTTTTTTTTTTTTTTTTCAGCTTTGATCTTATTTATTAACACGGTTGGTCGTCTTAAGATAAGAATCACCATTTAAATCTTAAACTTTAAGGCCTCCTTTGATGTTTATGTTTGGCTTCGCTTGGACAACTCATTAAATTCAATGAATAGTGGATGAAAATATGAATGTCAACTTGCACATTTTGTCTAAGTAAAGGTAGAAGAGGAGAAAGAAGAATACTTCTCCCTCCTAATCCCCACAAAAATAGTAGGATTGAGAGGGACAAGTTCTCTTCATGACTTCTCTATCTTCTATCTTCCTTTTGACAAAATATGCAAGTTAATATCCTTATTTTTATTCAAAATTCAATGAATCTAATGAATTATCCAAGCTAAGTCAATTTAGAAATCAAACGAGCCCTAAGATTCTACGCTCGGATTCTAAAATCTAATGCTTAAGGCTAAAACCAAAGCTCTAAAGGGCAATTATATCCCTTAAAGAATTAAATATGTCAATAAAAGAGATTAAAGTTATATAAAATTGGTCATAAGATGAGATATTCTAGAAATGTTTGTCCTGTAAGAAAGAACGTTAATCACGTGACGTCCTTTATAGGGAATCTCCAAAGTTAGAAAAATGTCTTGACAGTGATAACTAAAGACACTACTTTGCTTCTTACATTTAAGAAAATCATCATTCCTTTATTGTAAATCATCGTCTAGCAAGTAAATAAAAGTAACTCCTTAAAACTACAAAAGAAAAAAATGTACACATTTCAAACTACAATTGTAACGAGAAATAACTCTTTATATTTGGGTGCATTTTTTCTCTATCACCCTCCAATGGTGATAATGTTCACCACCCTTGTTGGTACCATATATTAGGCCTCGTCTTTGGGTCTCTCATTATTGAGCCCATAACCTATGTAAGAGGGGAAAAAACCCTTATTCGATAAAATGGACTCTCCCTCACCCTCATTCGGGGGGTCTCACATCTAGAGACACATACAATTCTCCTCACAACAATAGAGGGCAATACCCTCTTATCCAAACAGAGAGCACAATGGCAAGGGCTGCATCCACAGAGAGCTCCCTTGCCGATCTATTGTAATCCATATATTCATACAGTATGTTAATGCACAAAATCCGAAGGATCTTGGACTAATGTAAATCCGATTGTGAATCACACAAACGCACAAGAACACAAAGATGTATCGTGGTTCACCCCAATGTTTGGGCTACGTCCATACTGATGTTGATTCCATTTCACTGTATGAATGTATGGATTACAATAGATCGGCAAAGGAGCTCTCTGTGGATGCAGCCCTTGCCATTTTGCTCTCTGTTTGGCTAAGGGGGTCTTGCCCTCTGTTGTTGTGTCTTTGGATGTGAGACTCCCCTTCTTCCTCCTTAGTGAAGGTGAGGAGGATCCCTTTTATAGAGTAAGGGTTTCCTCCTTTTACATGGGTTATGGGCTCAATAATAAGGTCCAAAGACGAGGCCCAATATATGATACCAACAACCCTAATTATTATTATCGAATGAGTTTGAATTTTGATATTTTTGTTTATCCACTACACAAGTTTTGAAGTTTAAATTCATTCAACGGTGGTAGAGTGATAAGCATCATCACATGATGAGGAAAAATATTCTTTTATATTTAAGGAGGTAATTACTTACCGACAAATAAAGAAATGGATCCACCCAAAAACAGTAATATGCTCCAACACACGTAATCATTCATTAAGTTAGTTTTCGGTTAGTTTAAGCCCAAAAGGACCACAAAGCATGCATCCCTATCCCAATCCCATGTCAAGCGTAGGGGCTGCCAGTTTTCTCACTAGCTAGCCCAACAACTTCCATTCTACATTGCCCAACTAACTTGATAGCAGTCACCTCCTCCTTTCTCTCTTTCTCTCTCTCTAGAATTGCCATTTTCCTTGCGCTCTCTCTCTGTCTCTCAATCCTGGATGTCAAATTGTACGGTGGAGTCCTGCACAGTTGAGACCAGCGATGGAGTCAAGCTCAGCACTCGGCTCTTCAAACCCAGAGAAGAAGAAGACATCAAGGAGGGCAGCCCTGTGGTGGTTCTGGTGCACCCATACTCCGTCCTTGGCGGCTGCCAAGGCCTGTTGAGAGGAATAGCAGCTGGGTTGGCAGACAGAGGTTATAAAGCTTTGACCTTTGACATGAGAGGGGTTGGGAGGTCAACAGGGAGGGCTTCTCTCACTGGGTTTGCAGAAATTAAGGATGTGATTTCTATGTGCAAATGGATTTTGAGAATCTATCAGCTGACAGGATTATGTTGGTGGGTTCTTCTGCAGGTATAAATATTTTTAAATTTTTCTGCACTTTTAGAATATGTTTCTGCAATTTATATTGGATTAAGCATGTTAGTTATAAATTAAATGGGGTGTGTACATGTAAGTAGTTGATGGATTTCTTGTTTAATTGGTTTAGGTTGATGATTTTGTGGATCTGTGGATTGTGTTTTAGTTTTTGGTGGTTAAAAGATTGCCTCTTTTATTGGTTTGGTGAATTGGTTTGTGGATCTGTAATTTGAATATTAGTTTGCAGAAGTGATCAGAATGTTATTTAGATACCAGCTAATTAATTTTAGAAGCATTGGCGAAAAATTGAAGTAGGCTTTGGATTTCAAGGAGAATTGATTGTTTGAGGCTAGGGTTTCGTTTTGTAATGTTAGATTTCTCATATGGTGTGATGAACATGAAGTTGAGATTTCATTTGGTAATGTTCTTCGGAGAATTTATTATTTCTGAGTTTCGTGTTTCTGATCAAACTGTATTTCGATCATTCAAAAGTTGGGATTTTGATCATATTCAAAGCAAATTGAACTGTGGTGAAGAATGTTATGTGCAACTATGATATGTTTCTCTAGGTACTTGAGCTGTGATTCAATAAAATCCAGTAGCGTTATAATTTCGAATTGCTCTGTAAATTGATGAACTTTTTGGATAGGTCTATTACTACAGCCTCTCACTGCTGCTCCTTCACTTACATAACTCTCTGTTGGTTCTAATTCCAAATTGCGATTTTTGGTAATCGTTGTCTTGTTTATGCTCTCCAGTAATTCCAATATGAACATAGATAGGAGGACATAAGTAAAAGTCCCGAGGTCAAACAGTTTTAGTGAGAAATAGATGGTTTTTCTGCAAATAATCTTGTGATAAACTATGAAGCATGATCTAGGATCTTTCTGGTATGAACTGCGTAGCGTTATTGTAGGCTTGGTCGGTAAATATAAGATGTTATTCATAGTCCTGTCAGTTTTGTTAGTTTAACGATCATCCTAGTCAGGGGTAACATAATTTCCTCGTATGTATAATCTAAAATTTTCGTCTGGTGTATGTTGTAGGTGCCCCAATTGCAGGCTCCGCAGTAGATCAGATAGAACAAGTCGTGGGCTATGTTAGTCTGGGGTATCCTTTCGGCATGCTTGCCTCAATCCTTTTCGGGAGACACCACAAAGCCGTACTAGAATCCTCAAAACCCAAACTCTTCGTAATGGGGACTCAGGATGGGTTCACGAGCGTGAAGCAGTTAAAGAACAAGCTAAGTTCTGCAGCCGGTCGTGTTGAAACGCACCTGATTGAAGGAGCAAGCCACTTCCAAATGGAAGGCCCTGCTTATGATGCACAGATGGTGAATCTTATCCTTGAATTTATTGCTTCATTGTAGATAATCAACCATGTGTAATGGAGTTGTTCATTTCAGAACTGATCGGATCTTTCCACGCCGATCAGATCCTCGTCAGCATCGTGCTGCTGTTTTGTGTATACGCTAACTTGTTACCCTGTGTAATTTGCAGGAGCTTAGTTGGTTTCCTATGTGCCTTCAGTGTATAATTTAAGCTGCTGTCTCGGTAAATTTGAGAGAGAGAGAGAGAGAGAGAGAGAGAGCACCGTTAAATCAATCTTTACACAGGCAAGTGTCAACCAGTACAACCCCGAAAACATAAGTTACAGCAAGCGTTATCTCAACATAAGGTTAAACTAAAACTGAAACGAAACCTAAAACTTAGGCTAAGCATCCGCTTGACTTGTCATCGAATCAGAATATGTCACAAATAGTACAAGAAGGAATGCAACTGAATGGTACATTTCTCAATTGTCATATGTCGTTGCCCTCAAAACGTTGGTCATCAGATGCAATTCTGCCCTCTCTTGTCATTTTATTGCCATTTGAGCCGTCAACTGCCCGACCTTCAGCCATTTCGTCATACTGCCGCTTTCTCCATCCTCGTTCTTGGTCTAGTGATTGTCTTTGAGAGAATGTATGTTCATCTGTTTTGAAGCCAAAGAAGGAAGAAAAATGGCACATTGGTCATAAGCAAAAATTAATTAGACGTTGCGCAGCCCTGCTGCTTCGGAGATACATTCACTGCAATAATTTGTGGAAAAATATATACATAACATGGTAGCAAGATGACGTAATTTCATGCTCCCACCTCACTAATGTAAAACACAAGATTTGTGATTACTTTTAACCTTGATTAAAAAAATTAGAGATAAAATTTAAATGGAGTTGTACACAGTAAGTACCAGTCAAATCTGGCTAATCAGGACTAAAGATACAACACAAGGCAGTGGAGCTTTATTATGTATTATAGAACATGGGTTAATGCAATTAGTTATTACCGCTTTCAACGTCAGATGCATCTTCGAGTCTTGTAATTGCATCGACCAGTGCCTGTTCATGCTCCTGTGTTTTAAATAAACCATTACAATCCCGGCAATAAAAGAACATCACACAAATAAAGCATAAAAGATGCTTGAATTCATACTTTGAGAACTTTCTTGGCTTTCTCAATCTCCATGGGGTCGGGATGGTTGGCTCTGAAAACCCTTTCCACCTATAGTTTCAAGCAAAACGGGCAAAACAAGTTACGACCAGCCAATATGAGGAAAAGCGGGTAAGAAAAAACTTAATAGTTGTACTCATACCTCTTTAATCAACGAATCTGTATGAAGTATTTCAATATCGCTCATTGCCTTCCTGCCAATGCCATTTAGCTGTGGGGGCAAATCCTTCTTGGAACCCTTTGCAGTCCCTCTACCTCTTCCTGCACCTGAAACTAAACCGCCACGTGCCATGGACTTTTTATTCCCTCGGCCAGGTCCAGGGCCAGGCCGACCACCTTTACGAGAAATCCCAGGATCATCAGCTTCCCACCGAATATCTTCAGGAGATATCTATGCCATTAGAAGGTACAATAACGATTAGCAAAAAGCAATCGGGAAATGAGCTCACAAGGCAAATCACAAACACAATTCAATGGGTCACAAGGTCCACAATCCATTACACTATCAGTACAATGTTAAGCACGTATTCGGTCTCCCACCACCGTTGTTCATCCCTCTTCCCCATATCTCAAGCACAAAAAGTGAAATAAAAAACTAAAAACTATATGGTTATCAAACGCACCAATGGTGAAATATATAAGAACACTGCTCAGTATAAAAAAACACAAGCTTTTGATATGGGGATTTGCATACTGATAATGCAGTAACTCCAAATCAATCTGCATTCGTTATTATAAATAAAATGGTTAATGAATTGAAAAACTTAGCATTTAAGTTTCAATCCTCTTAATGCCACCAGTAGTGCAGGACGTAATTCAATGTTTTTTTGTCACTCAAAAACCATTAAAACCAATTGCAAAAATAAGCACAGAAAAGCAAAGCAACTTCAGATTCTCCTGACAGTGGAAATCATTTGTTTTTTCAGTTTTCAGTCAACAATAGATGGGATAGGGCGGGGGGAATCAAGCTGGGACCTCGGGTATAGAGGTAAATGTTCTTCACCACCAGAGCTATAAACGTAAGAACAAAAAAATAAATAAATAAACTTTTATTTTGAGATTTGAAATTTAGTTATTTATGAGACAGACTATATCCTACAAAAGGATAGAAGGCCTACGAAAGAAACGAGAATCAGTTGCAGTATACCTCTTTTAGATTGACCCATTCCCATGTCTCATCCACTGTACCAATATCATAAACCAGAGCATGTAGACCCTGCCAACGTTTGACAATTGTTAGACTTCACAAAGATTTATATTGGAGTCGTGTGGTCAAACTGCTAATTACTAATGCTTAATCAGGTTCAGATGAATTCACAACAAGAGCATACCTCAGCACGGTTGAAATTAGTTATAACAGCCTCATAGAAGTGGTTGTCTTCAGGCCACCTTGTCCAAACCTTTCTTCCTACTAATGGATCACTAGTTTCTCCCTCAGCAGGCTCACTCTCCAAAAAGGCACCAGCGGGACCTCGATTAGCAGCCTGGGGCCTTAGAGGAATATTTGCGGAAGGGTACTGTGTGGACTTCAAAAGCAGGCAAGAAACTCCATTGAAAAAGAATAGGTAAAAACAAATCTAAGAATATATAAACAGCATAGGACCATTTTCTCAACCCAGAATTATTTCAACTTACAGATTTTGGTTTCTTGTTCCGAGGTCCTGGAGGAGGACCTCGTCTCAAGGCTGAAGAGGATGGTTGCATGGATGGAGGCAGTGCAGGAGTTGGAGCACCGAGGGATAAGGACTGTGATGTTTTCTGTTTCTTACGTGATGCCGAAACAGTTGGACTAGGTAGGGGGTCATGAACAGGCTGAGCAGCATTAAGTGTACCAGGTTGAAGCCCACTTTTTCTCCATTGCCTAATAATATATAATATAACATGTCTCATAAAAAATGCAGAGCTATCCAAACATAATACGTATTTGGTGCTCAAACCAACATGGGATAATATTATCAGACCTTATTCTCTGGATCATGTCATCGGCATGGACCCTGGACAAAAGTTCTCTGTGCTCCTCATCAGATACTCTCAGCTCCTTTCTAAGATTTGTCATTAAAGTTTCCTTATCCTGTAAAGTACATTAGAACTGACTTTCAGGCCTAAGTTCACACAAATAATACTTTGATCCTAAGGAAAAGCAAAAGAAGAAACAACAAATAATTAATCAAACAGCTACCCAGGTGATGGCATCAGATTGAGCACTAAATGCCCTTAGAAGTGAACAGTACGCTTCTTGCTCAATGCGGTGAATCTGGGTTTCCATGTCACCATGCATCCTAGGTAATGGAGCAGAACTGACGGCTGCAGATCTTCCATTCCCAGAAGTTCGGCCTCCTCTTTGAAACCTATTTTGATGAGACGGCGGAAAGTCATCGTCCGTTCCTGCAAATGTTTCAGAGCATAGCAAACTATTATTTCTAGCTTCAGTAACAAGCCCCTTAGGTTTTTCAAGAACTTTGCAATAGCAAAGCATAAAATCCTTTTTATTTCTAAGGCCCTTGTCCCCGCCAATAGCCACCTTCTTCAATTATACACATGTCTATATGCACGCAACATATAATAGCACGCTATTTCTTGTATCTGTGCCTCACAAAGTAGGCATAAACTATATGTACATAGAAATAAGGATCTTATATTCCAGAGTCCAGGCAAGCCACGTAAGAATGTGTTCCCTCCTCAAAATGTATCCTGACACTAGCATAAAAAGAACTAAAAATGAAAATCATACCAACATGTTCTGATAATACAGAAGATGGGTTCTAGAAGCATGCACGGTCCACTAAAAATGTTGCTATAGCATCCAAGAGCAGTATCAACGTTAAATAACAGCCTCGCAGGTATTTAAAACAAAAACATTATAATATGCTTAAAATACATCTTTCATTATTTCTACACTAAACTAAAGCATCCTTGGTTAAACTAATATAAGCCATAACTTAGCATTAATTATCAACTTTACTGAATCGCTAAAACCAAACCAACAACAACCACACGAAATGTGGCCAATATGAAAACTCTTAATGCCAGTAGGTTTCTTTTCTCAAACAATTAGCCACTTTCTCCAACACAGTGACCTTGGCTAGAATCAGAATAGCAGGACCTAACTACCATTTACCAAATTCCATAGAGAATTACGAGTGACTTTACTCCCTAGAGGATGAAAAAACAATTCCAAGCAACAAAAAAGAGTAACTATCTTTTGGGTGTCCACCCAGTGTTCAGAATGCAAATATACAAGGTTCAAAACAATAAGCAAGACTAACTTACAGACGGGAAGAATGGAATACCCGAATCGGAGACAATCTTCAAATAATGGCATCAAAGTACATGTTGTGGGAGAACTTAAAGGTCTTACGTGGTGTTTCCAAACCAACTTATAAGAAGTAAAAGAAAGACCAAAGCCGAATACAAAATCCTATTACCTCGGAGCACAAGCCGGGTACACTACATTACAATTAAATTTTCTTCTAATTCTACCATGGTCGACCAAAGAAGTTAAATTTCAAGACAAACCCACTAAAATGATGAATTCAAGAGTAAAAAAGTACATCCAGAGCAGTAATTAAACCCAAATTCTACCACACCTAACATAAATTCAAGAATTTGAGTCAAATTACTCTGAGAACCAATAGATTACACAATGGAAGAACAAAGGTACTTAAAAACCAAAATTGAAAAACAGATAAGCAAATTCAACTTGGCTTACCACTGCTATCAGAGAGCTCGTAGTCCATCACCGCTCCTCAAAACCAAGACTTTCGCTAAAAACCTAGCAAACCCACGTCCAAAGTAGATCAATTTAGCAAACCCACGGCGAAAATTCGATCAGTTTCATCGAGAACTTGAACTTGCACCCACTGGTACCCTCCAAAACAGATCAATTCGCCGAATTTTACCTAATTTCAAGCACAGTGCGGTCCCAAAACCTCATAGAAGTTGAAATTAGGGCACCAATAGTGATGGAGAAGCGATCGATTGACGTCAATGCGAGCGAATTGGGAATTGGAATACCTGTGCTAATTGTGGGGAATAAATAGAATTTCGAAGAGATGCGGGGTGAAGAGAGTGGGGATTGGACTTGGAGTGTGAATTCGAAGAAATTGAATTCCGGCAGACGGATTGGAGATTGGAGATGGGTCGGAAGCGAAGTCGCGGACTTCAAACTACTTCTTGTGGAGCCCTAATGTTTTCAGTTAATAGTTCAGTTTCAGTTCCGTGTTTCCTATTGGCTGTTGGTTTTTATTTCGGGAACCCATGTGGCGCTCAAATGTGGGCCTCACATGCGTGCCATGTCAGCATAGTAAGCGGAGGAGTTTTCATGCCACATCAAACTTTTTTAATATGAGGACTATTTGACTTTAATAGAAAACTTCATTTTAATCGTTCGCAAAAATGATTTTTTGATTAAAATCATGAGTAAGATCAAAATCTAATTTTAATCCCTTGATACATTAATAACCTCATTTATTAATTATATTTTGATTTTTTAATTATTTATCTTTTTCTTTCTAATTTTTAATGTATTAATTTTATTTCATTATAATTTTTATTTTCATTTCATTCATCGTAATATATTTTGTTGTGAACATTTAGATAAACTAATTTTTGTTATACAATATATTTCGATGTACTTTTTCTTCTTCATTTAGGTATGTTAAATTCATTATAATACATTTCAATGCATACATTTAGGTACACATATTTCAGTACATACATTTCGATACAAACATTTAGATACATTAATTCAATATAATACATTTTCGGTACTAACATTTCAATGCATACATTTTGGTACACACATTTAGATACATTAATTTAATATTAATACATTTCGGTGCATATATTTAGGTACATACATTTCGGTACTAACATTTAGGTACATTAATTTAGTCTTTCAAATTTGAAGAATGTTAAATAAAATTAATAAATTAAAAAACTCTTTTATTGGTAAAAATATATATTAAAATTTGTGTATTAATAAATTTAAATATTTAATGGGAGACATTAAATAAAATGCACATTAATTATTTTGAATTAAGGACACATTAGGGACTAAAATCAATGATTAATCTAACACCAGGTTTTTTTTTTAAATTTTAATCTTCTTAAAGGATTAAAGTTCAAAAACCCCTTGATTTAATGATACATATTTTCACATGACGGAAAGAGATCTTCTCGCTTCCATCAAATCCACATAATCATTAAATTCGGATCTTGAAATTTAATTTAGGGGCTTTTCGATCTAGGTCAAAAAACATAGGTAATTTTTGAACTAAGTCCAATTATCCAATTACATATTTTTATACCAATTTTGCCCTTTTAGATAAAAATATTTAAATTCTTTAATTTTTGTATCATTTATTCAGTTTTTAATTTTGAATATTTAAATACTCAAACTAAAATATTATCTAGTAACCACCTAATGATGTTTACCTACAAAACCGATATAATTTAGTAACTACCTATTGTATAGGAAGAAAAATGCTTTATACCTACAAAACAGATATAATCTACCAACAAAATAAAAATAAACTACCTTGTATAGGAAGAAAAATGCTGAACCTCCATGGCAGAACATTAGAATAAAAATATGATATAATATACCTCCTTTAAAGGAACAAATACTAAACGAAAAAAAGGAACAAATACTAAGTTTCAGTTTACCTTACGCATAAAAATATAATAGAGCAAATATAAAGGCATGATATTGTATTATTGCTTGCAATTGATAATGCATTGCCAAACGAATATGTAAAAAAATTGTGAAAGCTATGTAAAAACTGAAATTGTCATGAAGGATTTTGGAGGGAGGAACACAAAATATCACCCATGAAAGATGAGAGAAGAAAGAGGAGAATTGATTCCATGATCTTACAAAAGGAATTGTTTAGAAGAAGGAAAAAAAAAGAGGAGGGGATGAAACGGACTGGGGGTTGAGATTTTATTGCTATAACTAATCCTATAATTAAGGGATTAGTTAAACCACAAATAATCTTATAATTAAGAAATTTTGAATATTTACTACAATTTATAAGTCTAAGGGATAAATATGGTACAAATTATAAATAAGCTTACATGGAATATCAATTATCAGACCTATTTCAATGCAGTGGACTAATTCTAGTAATGACACACAAAATTGGATCTATATCAAATTATCCCTTTAATTTAATGGCTACAAACATAGGCTTCCTTAAAAGTTATAATAATTTTAGTCATTTGATCAAATTTCAAGAGTCCGAATTTAATTATTGTGTGAATTTGGTGGAAGAGATCCGGAAATGATCTCTTTCCGCACATAGCAATATATTATTAGAGATGCTCTCATAAGGTTCTCATTTTACGGACACATGAGCGATTGCATGATTTTGTTAACGCCCTCTCAACTTGATTCTTCAATTTTAGATTCGTTTTGTTGTTGATAAAAAAAAAAAATTGTGCTATCTATACACTTACTTTTACCTCTTACACACTTCTCTCCATTTCTGGCTATTGGATCGAGTTAATTGAAGAATATTAATGACCGATATTAATAAGAGTATGTAGAAGATAATAAGGTGTGTATAAATAGCACTACTTGAAGAAAAAATAAAATTGATGTGGTACCGGTTCAAGCCCAACTCCATTTTTTTTTTGCATCCGTTTTAATTTTTGCTCTTTTTGCCGCTCAATACTACGGTATGATGGTATTCCTTTTCACTTGGAAGTGAGAGGTCTTAGGTTCAAATCTCTTGGATGGCGAATTCATCACCAAATTAGGTTGTCCATTGTGTGGCTTAACCAAACTCCCACTTCTCCTATTGTAAAAATATCGATGTACTAAAAAAAATAAAAATAAAAGGTTTCAGATTAAAAAATTTCAGGAATTTTTTTCTTGAAATATGTTAACTATGTTTTGAAAAGAATTTTTTCCATGTTAATTGCAAATTGTACGATGGAGGAACAAGTTGCAGATGAATGTAAACCCAAAGTTGGCCAAGAACTTTGATCAATAACGGAAGCATATGATTTTTACAATCATTATGCACGAGAAGTTGTATTTAGTGTGAGAATAGGTTCAAGTAAGAAGAAAAAAAGAACGAATGAAATTACCTGAAATAATTTGTTTGTTAAAGGAAGGTGTACATGATGAGACTTATCAGAAGACAAAGAAGATTACGTCAACCAAAGAAGAAAGGAATATTGGATCAACGTGTGTGTGTTGTAAGGCAAAGTTAAACATTTCTCGTGACAAGTCTAGGACAAAGTGGTCTACTTGTAACTTTGAACAATGTCATAATCATTTAATTTCAACCCCTACAAAGGTACACCTACTACCTTTATACCGCAAAGTTTCGAAAGCAAAGAAGTTTTACATGGAAATACTAAGTAGTGCAAATGTACCTATAAGTCAACAATTTAGAATAATAGAGAATGAGGCAAGTGGAATTGCAGATGTTGAATGTACTGACAAACATTTGAGAGAGGTTGAAAGAGATTTAAAGAAAAAAATAAAGGGACATGATGCTGACATTGCTTCTTGAATAATTTGATTCAAAAAAGGAAAAGAAACCAACATTTATATTTCGAAGTTGATAGAGATGATGAAAATAGGTTCAGACCATTTTTGGGTTGATTCCACTTCAAGAAAAGCTTACTTCTTCTTTTGGTGATGTAGTTGCTTTTGATACGACTTACAACACAAATACGGGATAACCATCACAACCAGACAATTATATTTGGGTGTGGATTTCATTTTATGATTCAAGTTGCCTCTTATGAGAAAGTTTCTAGCTCCATCCATGGATGGTAGGGTAGGCAGAAAAAAAACCTAGAAACATTAATCTCCCAACAACCAAAAAAATAAAACTTATAACTGTTTTAGGTACAAAAGAAAATATTTTCTATTTGGGTAGAAACGAAAATGGACTACTTATAAAAAAAATATATAGGAAAATATGTGAGGGATATTATTCTTCTTGTGGACCTTAAAAAATCTCCTCTTGCTTCTTTGTTCATCAGCTTCTTCTTCCAAGAAAATTAATTACCTCTGCTCCCACAACCTTTTGGTCAATTCAAAATAAAGAAGTATAACTCAGCAATTTCATTTGGTTTTTGCTCTCCAAACAAATTTATAAAGCATTCTGTAATGTTAAGCTTTAAAAAAAAAATTCAAAGCAAAAGATAAACAATTAGGTGCATTATCATAATAAGTTACTCAATTGTTGGAGATCATTAGACCCTTTTTCAATTTATTTTTAAATTCCAGTGTCAGATTGATATGTCGTCGGTAATTAATTTTGATCAGTGATGATTTTAGCCATTTCCTTGGAAGGAAATAGAGAAAATAGAAAGAAAAGGAAAAGACAAAAGAAAATTTATGCATGAGAGAGATGTACCTTTTCCTTAGGAGGAGGAAATGTTGCTCATTGTTTACTTGGACTTGCATATTGCTGTGGAAGTCAGAAGTAGAGGTTAAAAACTCGGGGCAGTCCAGCACATGCAAGTATTCCAATGAAGGGCACAGAAGTGTAGCACTTCCACCGAGTACGCTTGTCAGCTTTGAAAGACTTTGCAATGCTAAGTTCTTCAGTTGTGGAAAAATGATCTCGTCATCCTGCACTATTACCTCGCTTAGGCCGAAAAGTTTGTCCAAGCTATGGCATTCCTGCACCCAAAGCTCTTCCAATTGCAGCAGACATTGAGCTACGTCGAATGTGAAGAGAGTTTTCAATTTCTTGCACTTGGAAATCGCCAGAGTTTTAAGGTTATGGAACATTGCAGGCTGAGCAGGACCGTTCAATATGTTTGTCAGTTCCGGTAGATTCTCCAGTTTCATCTCTCTCAATTTTGTCAAGACCGTTTCTCCTTGTTCAAGCCCTTGAGATTCGAATATATAAACCATACCAATGGCACATACAATGAGTACTTCAAGATTTTGTAGTCTCTGCAATAGATTAGATGGAACAAGCGCATCCGCCACACCTTCACACTGCTCCACCTCCAAGAACTTGAGTTTTCCAAGCGACCCCCGCAGCAATTCACCAACACATAACTGTTGCAAGCGGTCCCAGCAGAAGACATGCAACTCCTCCAAGCTCTCGAGCACAGGCTTATTTGGAACCCTAGTTTCTGTGTTCATCAAAGTTACCATCTCACGGCACTCTTGGAGATGCAAAAACTTGAGTCCATGCAACTTCCCATGATTGTACTCCAAAAGAATGTCAGTTAAACTTCTAGGCTCCAAGTAGATTATTTTCTCCACTCTCTCCGTCACTGTGCTGTTAAACCAATCCGGCAGTGTATTGATTGTTGTGTCCAGAAACAGGGCTCTTGAATATGGAGTAATAATATTCTTTGATAAGTGCACATTCATGGACCGATGAACTGGGTCTCTGCTGATACATATATCGAAATTTACCCAATTTCGAAAGAACCCTACATTTTCCGGAAGGCATTCTGCATCAGATATGTCCACCTTCAAACTGTTTAAGTAAGGCAAGCAAATTAGCTCATCAAAACTAGCATTAGTTTTGTCATCTTCTCCTTCAACTGTCTTGCCCCAATCAGCAAAACTCAGTTGCATGTATAGTTCTTCTAATTTGGACAGCCGCGATATCACATTGGATGGAATTGCTGCAATGTAGGTACTCATAGTGAGATCCAACATCCTTAAATTGGTCAAATGTCCAATTTCTTCTGGCAATGCCTCAATACCAGATTCTCTCATACTAAGAACCTCCAGTTTTTTCAATTCTCCGAGAATTGATACATCCGTTATTGACTGACAACGATCTAGATGCAGCGTTTGGAGTTTGGTTAAGAGATTAAATGATGAGGGTAATGAAATAATTTCGGTACTACTTATGTCGAACACCCTTAATGCATTTGGGCTTTGGAAAAAATCTTCTGGGATCTCCTCTACTTCAAAATTGGATTGTAGTAATAAAATCTCGAGTTTTGGACATACCAACTCGTCGGGAAGATTGCAGATTTCATTCCCCATTAGGGAGATTGCGGAGTAATCTTCGAGTGAATTCTTTGGCCAATCCTTTAAGTCGCAGCCAGCTTTTACTAAGAATCCTTGGCCACCATCCCCAGATGATGCAATTAGTATTGCCATGTCCCGAATCACATCATGCATTCTTACACATCCGTCTTGTTCACCATCCAAAACCAAGCTACAAGCTTTAAGGTACTTGGCCACCAAATGTGCTGTGCTTCTGGCTTGTTGCATTGAATTGGCATCTCGAAACAATCCTTTCCCGATGCCATACTTCAGCAAGTCTTCGATTTGGATATCAGAGTCCTCCGGGAATAAGCAGCAAAGTAAGAAAAATGACTTGGCGTCATTGCCATTCAAGTAATCGTAGCTCAGCTTTATACATCTGAACACATCTCCATCGTCATCAAGGTTGGTAATTTGGGACATCTCTAGTCGTCGAGCTGCTTCTCTCCATTCTTCCAAGTCCTTATCTCCGAGTGCTCTTGCAACTGCAATCAAAGCAATTGGGAGACCATGGCATTCTCCAGCTACCTTCCTTGCTATGTCATAGAAATTGGTTGATTCAAAAGGCCTGTTTGCCTTTTTCACAAACAAGGCCCAAGAATCTTCTTCTGATAGGATATGGAGATGGATCTTTTCTTGGCTCTTCATGGCATGACATACATTCTGTAACCTTGTGGTGAGAAGGACCTTGGAATTGCAGTTTTGGAGCTCGTAGTCGTCGGGGATCCCTATGAGAGACAAATCTATTGCCCTCCAAATATCATCGAAAATTATAAGGATCTTTTTTCCTCTCATTATTCTCTCCTTCAATCTAGCTGCTCTGGCTATTTCTGTCTGCTCATTCAAATTCAAGGCCAGCATTTCTGCAAGCTGTTGTTGAATCTTAACCAGGTTCGGGTTTTGGGAAATGACAGCCATAATCACATGATCAAAGAGTTTGTCTTTACACGCTTGCAAACCAACATGTTTCACCATGGTTGTCTTGCCTATGCCTCCCATTCCATGAACCCCGATGACAGTGACGTTATCGTCTTTCAGCGCCTTCATGACCCCATCCATGGCTTGCTTTGTTGCTTCAAATGCTTCGAAATCTCCTGTTGACATGGTGGACTCAAACTCAACGGGCCGGCGAACTTGAAGCGTAACTGTTTCAAACCTTTTCTCTTCTTTAAGCTTGTTCAATTCTTCTGTCTCATTAACTGCTCTCTTGCTTAAAGTGTAACGCCATTTCAAATTCGGGCAGCAGCCTCCAAGGCATGTTTTGTTTTCTCCGGCTTCATTATTCAGTCTTTTCGCATCGATTATGGCCTTGTCAGCATCCTTGAGCCATTTTTGAACCTCGGACTTAACTTCGTCTCCATTCATTAACGCCGCATCCACGCTTCGCTGGTAATCATTCTGCGTGGTCTCAAGCTTTTCTACCAGAACTTCAAGAGACTGTATGTGTCTCTTGTAATGCACCAAGTAACCCACATTACGCTTCACTGGAGTCCATAACAACCCAGCAACTTGTAGTACGAAATTGACAATTTCCATACCTGTCCTTTTTTTTTAATTAACAGAGAAAATAAATTGTAAGATTCAAAGTTCAAACAATAATATAGGTACCACCAAAAGCGGAGAAAAACTATGTAGGATTTGGATAACTAGATGACTAACCTGGATCTTCCTTAGTTGAGAACGTTCTGTGCCTTGGATGAATGTCAATGACTATGAGAGGATGGTTAGGCTTGGTTCTTCCGATATCTGAAAACCGAAAAGGTAGACGAAGGATCAGCAGAGAAAAAAAAAATCCAACTAATATTTTATTGGTTTGTAGTTTTTGGGGTAAGACTGGGATTAGACTCTTTGGACACTTTCGAGCATCTTCAATCATGCTTCCCATTTGGAAGTTAAATTAAATTTTAGCTAAACTTCAACTGTACTTTCTAGTTGTTTGTTAGTTTACTATGCTGTCTAGTTTCTGAGAGTTATAATGACGATAATAATTTGGTGATTATAGTTTAGAATGCATGACGATTATTTTTCGAATATTTATGACCATTAAAAAAATATATCTATAATCTATTTATAAGATAAAAATATTATCAATGATAATACAAATATGTGGTAAATGTATTATTACTCTTTATAAAGAACTACTAGTATGTAGAATGGTTGGAGAATGGTTGGGGTTGAGTTTGCAAATTTGGACTTTAAAACTCATGTAAATAGTTTCGTTTCTAAATTTCTATAATTGAGCTATCATCACCTGCAGTCTTAAACACCCACCACCCTTGTCTCTACCCCCACCTGCCCCAATCACCTTGCATCACCACCACCACACCCACCACAACCGTTATCTGCACCACCATCATTGTACAACACCACAACTATGGCTTCCACTACCAACACTACTGCCGCCGCCGCCCAGTATCAAACCGCCATCACCCCTCATCAGATCATCTCTGTAACCCTAGCACATTTACCAATTGCCACCTTCCTTGTTTAAATTTCATTATATTTTTATATTATTAGACGAATAAGTAACTTACAAATTCTAAAAAAAATTAAAATCCATCATTTCAAATTCCATAATTTTGAAATTACTTGATAATTTTAAGGGTTCTTTAGAAAAAGGCCCTTGAAACTCCTATTTTCCAAACAAAAACCCATATAATATTAAACATCCAAATAAAACCCAAATTTCAAATAGAGTACCATGTAGACAAATATGTAACCAATTATTATCACATATTTACAACTTATGCCACAAAACTCTAATTATGTCAATAAATATTATTACTCACCCTAATTATGGTTAGCAATTAACCCCATATGGAAATTTTACCTTTCTTGTATAATAAATATTAGGAATATATATATATATATATATATATATATATATAAATTTAGTCATGTTCATAAACAATTATGGGCACATTTTTCGTATGGAAAAAAAAAATTCATTCTACAATCAGTTATTTTGCATCAAATAATAATATTGTTTGATAAAAACAACAAAGAACCAATCAATATTCTTTTATGTTGCAGGTAAATTATTTTACCTAGATTATTACATACATTAGGCATTTTTTGTTTGTTATCATATATGCTTGTTAAAAATAATTTATCTATATTTATATGTAAAATATAAGAAAATTAATTTTGAATCAAATAGCATTTAGTTTGTAGGTAAATTAAAATAGTAGTTCCATTATTTTGGTAAAGTTAAATAGTGCCTAAATTATTTCGTAAAAATTAAACCAAGACAAATTATCTCCATTAAAATAAAATAGTACATATTAGACAAAAAATATAAAAAATAAAACAGTAGATACATTATGTTCTTATAAGATTAAACAATAGGTAAATTATATTGTAGGTACATTATGTTTGTAATATAAAAAAAATTGAAATTCATAAACAAAAAGTAGTAGATATATTATTTTTAATCAAATTTCCTTTATTTGTAGGTGAATTATTTTCATGTATTATTATATATATTGGGCACATTTTACTACTAATATATATGTGTGCAATACTTTACGTATATCATAAAATATATATATAATTATTTTCAATCAAATAACATTTTTTATTTTATAAGTAATTTTTTTTTTTGAGTTGAAACGATAGTGATTTTATTAATGTCAAGAGATGACATACAATCATCCAAGAGGGTACCTTGGAGTAAATTATTTTGCATGTATCATTACGCATACAGGGCAAATTTATTACTAATACACAAGTCCAAATAATTTACCTATATTTTTTTAATATAGGTAAATTATTTTATAGTGCTCTTTCAGATTTTCATTTGGTAAGAAAATGACAAGATTAAATTAAAATTGTCTAATTTTATGCAAATTTGAAAAACAATTACGAAATCTTAAGGAAAGTATAACATTATTAGTTCATTTTTGCCTTAACATACAATTTGTTTTGATATATTAATGCAATGATTTTAAACATTAATCTCTCCCTTCAAATCTGCATATAATTAAATGTCTACATCAAAACTGTAATTAGGGGTATTTTAGGCATCTAAAAAATGCAAAATGTGTAAAGGCAAACAAAATTAATGAATTTGCTTATGTGGAGCCTATTAATTGGGTTTTATTCAAATAAAAAGACTATGTCGGGTTTTATGTAAAGAAACTTGAGTTTTAGGGGTTATATTTTTAGTAATTTTAATTTTCTCATCTAGACAAAGAGTTAAGAAACAAAATAAAATGACATCCTTAATTCACTCACTCAAAAATACTTTCCTCTTTTGTATTTTCTAACACCTCTCGAACTCATATTGATATACCACATCATGATCAGTTTGCCAAAAAAAATTGGAAGCCAATTTCTAATCAAGTAAATTAGATACATAATTTTCAACAGGTTGTACATCTGCGTTTTCTCTTTATACCTGACAACTTGATGATCTGAGGTTGATTCACCAATTCGACTCCGCCGCCATGGCCGGCCAGTTCAACTTCGAGTAGGTTGATGTTGCCTGTTGGGGTGGGGTGTTAGCACGTACAACTATTCACTCATCAAATAATTCTCTCAAGTTGTAAAGCTGGGATGCACTCTCTCCGCAGAAGTTTATGCAAGCATAGACTTCTCTGCTGTTAAAATTTTTGTTCCCTACTTTAGTACTTTGGATGTTAATACTCTCTCAAAGACAATTTTTAATTAATTCTCTGCCAAACGGACCCTAAACATCAGAAATGCCTTTTATTTTACATAGTTGCGCTAAAAGCAAGCACAAAATCCTCTCGTATCTTTAGTTGCTCAGAAAGTTATAGAAAACTTCCTTTTAATCCTTGAAAAGATCAAGTTTTTAATAATACTACATGTAAAATGAAAAATTAAAAATAGTTCCTTGACTCATATTTATATATTTCATGTCAGATTTAATTATTTTTTTTATAAATTTATTATATTTTTAGTTTGTATATATTACCCTTAGGTACAATTGTTTTAGGGATTCAAACACAAAAAAATTGAAAAGCATCAGGTTTTGTAAATCATAAGAATGTACAAGGTCTAACGAATTAATAATGCAAGAATTATCGGACCTAATTAATGAACTAAAACATAAAAAATAAAAAGCGTACCAAATTGACTGTACCTAATGAACTAAAACATAAAGAATACAAATGGGACCAAATTGATAGTACCGAATCTATCGAACCTAAACTATATAATTTACCTAATTGAAATCACAACCTAATTAACTGTAACAAAACTATCATTAGTATTCTCCACACAATATCATTATGAGAGCTTTCAAAAGTATGACGATGGAACTGGTTATACAACATTCAAGACAATAAAGATGACATTTTTTTTAGACAATGAATATGGACATTATGTTTATGGGTGATAATGAATTTACGGTTACATTTTTCAAACTTTGATGAAGGAGGTTACGTTGTAATTAAACAATAAGGATGTCATTCTTATAAATGGTAAAATCTATGGTTTTATTATAAGTGACGTGTCATCATGCATTAAAATAAATGTTCTCTTTTTTAGATATAGAAAACCTTTCTAAGTTATATTCTAAGAATCATCTTATTTAAGCCCTTATCCCTAAAAGCTCCATTTTTTGGTAGATAAATAAATTTCCTTCCTCTTCACTTGTAAGTGAGAGACCTTAGGTTTGATTATCATCAAAAGCGAATTTGAACTATATTATTGCTGACCTATTATGGGGCTTAGCCCATTTTCTTACCCCCCTCAGTATAGATAATATCGTTTATTAAAATAAAAAATTAAGAGGCCAATCAAAGCAAAACACCCATATAACTTAGAGTTCAGTATAGAATATAGGCTCTTTCTCTGCATTCTTGTTGGATGGTGATCTATATTTCTCTTGCAGTCATCACTTAGAACTTTTGTATATCGACTATCGAATTCGTCACTGTATTGACATTCAATAACATGATATTATATAAAGAGATATTTACACTTATCGGTACATATTGACTCAGGACGCCACATGGTTTCCCGAGGGGTGCATGTGCATGCAAAACTAGCCTACCTGCTTGGGTTGTTGAGGGCCTCCCCCTGTTTTGCCTTAGCCCTTGTTTTGATTGGTTGTTCGGGTGTGCGTTGATATGAAAGGAAGGAAGCAACAACTATTTAAACAATATGCAAGTACTCATAGACTCTCTTTTTTTAATTATCAAGGACACACTGGACAAGAAAGTCTATGAAAAGATGCCATGCACTGACTTGGCACTTGTCAGATAAGGACGTGGGCAAGAATTTTAAAAGCAAAGAGGATCCTCTCCGGATCTTCTATGAGAAGATCTTGGAAATTCTTAAATCGTGTTCATTCATTATACATCGTGCGATCAGTTTACGTCAAGTACTGTTCATGTTTAATTTTAAATAAAAGTATTTAAAATAATTTTTGATCGTACGATACATGATAAACAGAAACAATTTAAGTATCTCTAATATCCTTACAAAGAGATCGAAATCCTTTCTTTTAAAAGGAGTCTGGGCTAATATTTTGTTAACCAAAAACAAAACTGTATAAGGACAAAAACACCTAAATTTAAATTGTAATACTTGAAAGGTGCAAGTGGCATGAGTTGAATTAAGAAAATGACTTATATTTAAGTACAGGGTAAAGTGGAAGATACACTTTATCAAAAGCTGGTTGGGGAGGGCTAATTGCCAAAAGCCTAAGAACCTCAAAATATATGCTGTAAGATAACAAATTGCCCAAACTTGCGCTAACGCGCAAAGTCCCACAAAGCTAGATAGATACTTTAATGTCATTAATTTGTCATGTGATAAGAGTTTATTGAACCAGTGATTATTTTTTGAACACATGTCAAGTGTTTATTAGGCGAATAACGCTAGTAGACTATATCTTAGACTCTTAGGGTTGGTTTGGTATAGCTGTGCTTTGAAAAAAAACTGCTGTGAGAATAAGCGGCTGTGAAATAAATCAGCAGAGTGTTTGGTAAATTTTTTTGTAAAAGTGCTTTTGGAAAAAAAAACAGTCTAATAGTAGGTCTTTTCATTAAAGAAGCACTGTAGCTCCGTGTGCTTTGAAAAAAAACCAGTTTTCCAAAGCTACAAATAGCAGCTTCAGCTTTTTCCTTTGATTTCAGCTTATTCTCACAGCAGCTTCCAAAATAAGCTATTTTTTTTCAGTTTACCAAACACCTAAAACCCTCACAGCTTTTTTCATGGGTGCTTTTTTTTAAGCACCTCATTCCCAAACTAGGTCTTAGTTTCAAGAAAGAAAGCTGACTTTGCCCTACCTCCCCCACCAAGAAAAAAAATTAAATAAATTGTCACCAACGAGAATTAAAGCTACTATATGGTTTCAACTAAGAGAGAATTGTGTGAAAAATGAATAAAATGATCTTCGTACCATCGAAGTTAAAAAAAAAACAGCATAAATAAATTTTTTTGACAAAAAAAAATAATGCACATTTTGTATTAACTGTATACAAACATTCAAAGTTGTGTTACACAGATGTTGAAGTTCTATTGTTTATTAAAATAACACATTTTGATGAATTTAAGTAAGTTTCTTTATTAATTAGAAAGTTTAATTTATTTGTTTTTATATATCAAATGGACGTGGTGGTATTATAACTATTAGAAAACAATCCGAAGTGGTTGGTGTACTGCAAAAATATATAGAGGTTCTATTGTTTGTTAAAATAACACATTTTGATGAATTTAAGTAAGTTTCTTCATTAATTAGAAGTTTAATTTATTTGTTTTTTATATATCAAATGGACGTGGTGGTATTATAACTATTAGAAAACAATCCAAAGTGGTTGGTGTACTGCAAAAATATATAAACCAATGTGAACGTCAAGTGGGTGTGCCAAGCCTTTCTCTTCCCTAAACCCTAAACTGTAGCAGGTTCAAGTTACCTTCCTCGCCTTCTATGTTCTTTTTTATATTGCATTGTCCTTCTTTGCTTGGTCAAGTGAAGTGGGTATGCCAGTGTTCCTTTCCCTTTCCCTAAACCCTAGCAGGTTCAAGTCACGTTCCACGCGGGTCTCCCCTTCTATGTTTTTTTCTATATTGCATTCATTACAAGAAAAATGAGCTTTGGGTACAAAACAAAGGGCACAATTGAGAATTTTGTGTCAGTTTGACAACCAAAAAACTTAAACAGTTCCCATTCCATAAAGGGCACTATCTATTGTGCCCAATGTTAAAAAAAAGGACACAAAACAGTAATGAGCACGGAAACTGTGCCGAATAGGATCAGATGACAACTTTTTCATTGAAGATGGGCACAAAAAGCATTTTGTGTCTATAAAATATGTTTGTCAGCAACGCTGTATGTCCAGAATCCTCTTCACGTCCTCTTTCCAACCCCCAAGTTAGTTTCTACAGATTCGTAGCCGAATTTCGTCAATTTCAGATCTAAGAAGCGGTGGCCGAGGATTTTCCGACAAATTTTCGGCCAAACTGCCGGAATCGGACCTCGACCCAAGAGGTAAAAATGATCCTCTCCTTGTAGGTTGTCCTCCACTGTAAGTTGTTTTCCAAAATAAAAACTTTTAGTTTTGGGATCGATTCTAGATTTCGAATTTTAAATCCATTTTCTGTATGCATGTCAAAGATTAGGACGAGGAAGTGAATCAAGTTTGTTTCCAACCTGGGCCGAGAAGAATTGGACCCGCCCACGTATGGATTTTTTTGTATGCATGTCAAAGATTGGATTTTCTTTTTGCTTAAATTCATCCTAGTGTTACAAGTAGCTTCTGGAAGTTTATGGAAGAGCTTATGAAAAGATTCACATCCGTTTTACTCGTTTAAACTTGAAGTAGTTAATTGTCTTATTTTTTGTTTGGGGCGCTTGGTTCCACTTTGTTGTCCTGGAATGTATGACGGTAGTTGATGAATGTGTTGTGCATGTGGGTAACCTGTAAATTCCAAGTGTTCATATATAGTACAAAAATATTCTATTTGCCATCAAGCTAAGAATGCCCCTCATAATAACTTATAAGTATATATTTGTGTCTGATTTGAGGTTCTCATAAAATTATACGAAATTTACAATATTGTATGTTTACATGCAATTTCTCTATGTGCATGAACACTTATGTGGAGGGGGTGGGTCGGGGTTGGGAAGATCGGTGGATGTAGAGCCTGAATCGGAAATCACGTTGGTAAAATCAGGTAATCTTTTTCTAAGATTTTTCAAATTTAATGTGTTTTGGTTTCTAGTTAGTACTTTGTTTTAGTATTTCTTGTTTCGAATTCATGATCGCTGACTGGTGTTTATGTGATAATTAAATTATGTAAATCTTCATTTCTTGATTGTTTTTAACTGTGTTTCTTTGGGGCAAGTTTCAATTTGACTATAGAAGATATTCCCTAATTTTTTTGCTCAGATCTGACTCTGATTTAGGTAATTTACATTAGGTTTTTTTTGAGGAAGTTTCAATTTGCCTATAGGATAACGTCATTATCATTGAATGTTGAAATTTGTCAATGTCTTACAGTTAATTGTGATGCCCATGACGAGATGTGCATTTTTTTTTCCATTACACTTATGTGTTTTGTCAATTAAACTCCAGACCAACTACTACTTATCTCCTAAGTTCCTAAAATTCGTGTTTGTTATATGTTGTAGGAAATGACCTATTTTGAGATATTTTTTTGCATCTCTCTTTTATTCTACATTCGAAAGAGGTAGAGTCGCATTATTGGGACTGTGGATTGCTTTTTTCATGTGTTAATCTGTGTGAAGATTGATTGTCATGCATGAAGAAATTAAAAATGTTACTAAAGTGTCTGGCAAAAGTCATTATGTTTCAATCACGGACGAGTGCATGTATACATAGCAGAATTACACCAATTAATATGTGGGAGGAAGGATATATAGCATCTGATCTGGTAAAGAAAAGGAATCATGATTTAAAAATTTGGAAGCCATTACATACTCATTCTTGCTGCTCTGTGTAAATGATGTCACCTTCATTTTCAATAGCTTCTTGGTAGTCTAAATTTATAGTTCATTTTTTCAGCGATATCCAATGTGATAATGTATTTTACTGCTTGATATATTTCTTACTCGTGGTCATTTTTTAAAGGCTGTCAGAGCAGGGGATGTCAATATTGTGTTTTTTGTGGTGGTTGAAGGTTGTTTTGCGTCCGATGAATTCAAATGGTATTAGGAATTATTGGTTTCATTATTTGTATGAATCAGTTTGTAGAACTAAATCATAAAAGCTTGTTTTTGCCCTACCCATAGTTTAATTGCCTGAACTACAAGATATTGATATTTTGGTGGATTGATTGGATGGTATCTTTAGAAGATATACAAATGCTTTTATCAATCTCTACAAGGAGAAATGGCTTGAGGGGTTTGCTGGTTTGCATTATAGTTATACTATGTCTTCTTGGAATTGTATATAAGATGCACTTTTTTCTTTAATTATTCTTACTAAAGACTAAAGAGTACCGGCTTTTGTTTGTGTGTTTGTCTTGTTACCAGAGATTTGGAAGTACCACCAAGCTAGCCTTCCTATTTTGGACTAATTTTGTTTTGAATTCGACTATATCTGTTATGGCTTCTGATGAGGTGCAAGGCTTGTTGGGGAAAATGCATCTGTCCAAAAATATGTGCTTTCAAGTTTTATTGTATTAGAGATAAAGTATGTAACATTACATTATGTTTGTGAGATTGGGAATGTGTTGTAGGCTTTTTCATTTTAAGAAAATTAAAGTTTTTCATTTCGTCATTTTTTTTTAATATTTAATTCATGTTGGCACAATTACAATATGAAGTGCCAACGTGTCTAGAAAAGGTTGTCTGACAAGGTGTCAGAAACGAGGCACAAATAGTGGTCTATTTGTGCCTGCCTCTTTGAGCACAAATCATCATATTGTGCGCTTTCTGAAATGGTGATGCCCATAGAGGGCATAGACCCAAAAATAGTAGCTGCATTGTTGCTATTGGTCTATGAGCACAATTGTTGGTGCTTTTTGACCTCAAAGGGCACAGATAAATTATTGATAAATTATTGTGTGCAGTGCTCATTTTTTTGTAGTGATTGTCCTTATTTGCCAGTCAAGTGGATATGCCAATATGCCTTTCGTGATAAGTATAAACACGTCATTAGCTGATCGAGTATGTGCCATGTCAGCCAAATATGGTTAGGATTGTTGGTAGTTGGTTGATTTGTTAGAAGTTAGTTAGGTTGTTAAAGATGAGCTGGAAAGGAAGTGTTGAGTCATTAGCTAGTGTAAGCTACTATATATAGCATATCTTGTAAGCTTTACATTCTAAGAAAGTAATCTGAAAAGTCACAACCATTTCTCTCATTCTCTGCTTCTTTGCGATTCTTCATACTTAGTTCTTCATTTTCTTCATTTGATTTACAACAGTTAACATAGTATCAGAGCCACCAGGCTCACGCTATGGATTCTAGTGGTCTCGTTTTCTATTTACTTTCTTTAGTTTCTATGGTCTTCCACTTTACCAAAATTCAATCCCTAAATTCAGTTTCTTTGTGCTGCAATCAAGGGCATCACTGTGTATTTTTGTTGGATATGCAATGTGGTATAAAGGGGTTATATGCTATCATTTACAGACTCAAAAGCTGATTATATCATGACATAAGATACATGATGAAAGTGTGTTTCCTTGCAAAAATATCACTGGTACTTCAAGGTGTCATATTCAGGATGAATCTCAGGCTGGGGCTTCATCAAATTCTCCAGTAATAGTGAACATTCCATTGCAGCCAAGGCAAGTTGTCTCAAAATCAAGGTATATCGAACATGAATCAGTGGATATTGGGAATTCAAGTTCAGCAAGCAGTTTTGCAATAATATCAACTACTCAAGACAATGTTTCAGCATCACAAACATCTAAAACAACTCACTCACTTCCAATTACAGCCTCAATGTTACCTGTCCTAGATCCTACACAATTCGATTTACCTTTTGATCGCCTTTTGTCTTCTGATTTGCACATTGACAACACAATTCACAGAATGAACACAAGATTACAAATTGGAACTATACAAAAGGAAGAATTATTCAAGTTTTATTGCTACTCTACCTCAATTAACAACATTCAACATAGATGATCAAGATGAGTATGTTGTTGGGGGATTTTCTTTTGTATCTCAAATAAGTGATATAGCAGAACCTACATCTTTCAAAAGTGCAACAACAAATGTGCATTGGCAGAATGCAATGTAAAAGGAGTTTGATGCCTTAAAGGGTCAAGGTACTTGGATTTTGGTGCCTCTACCATATCATAGGTCAATCATTGGCAGTAAATGAGTATACAAGTTGAAGAAGAATCTATATGGTTCTATTTCAAGGTACAAAGCACGTTTAGTGGCACAAGGGTTCACTCAAGAACATGGTTTGGATTACTTTGAAACCTTGAGCCTAGTTGTTAAACACACTGCAGTTAGGTTGATATATCTCTTGCAACATATTACAAATGGGAGTTAAGGCAGCTTGATGTCAAAAATGCATTTTTGCATGGTGACTTGGAGGAGAAGTATACATGAAGCAACCTTAGGGTTTTGTGGACTCATCTCAGCCAAGTTATGTCTGCAAACTTGTAAAGTCTCTGTAAGATTTGAAACAGTCACCAAGGGCCTAGAATTCAAAGTTCACGGTCTATCTTTCTGGGATTTCAAATTTCACAAGCTGATACAAGCCTTTTTGTTAAGCATGATGGTACTAATATGATTGCTTTATTACTCTATGTTTCAAAGGTTTAATGCTTCAAAGGTTTAAGTTGTTATTTAAGAACTTGGTGATGTGTTTTATTTAAAAGACATGGGCAAGCTATCCTGTTTTCTAGAATTACAGGTTGAATACAGAGACAATGGGGATATTTTCATCAATCAATCAAAGTATGCAAAAGACTTGATTCATAATGCTAGTATGGTTAGTTGCAAGCATATTGCATGTTAGCTTTAAACACAATTTCTTGCTTCTAAAGGTACTCTTTTAGATGATCCAAGTACATATAGGAGTTTGGTTGGTGCCTTACAATACCTAACATTTACCAGGCCTAACTTGTCATATGCTGTTAATTTGGTGTGTCAATACATGACTAGTCCAACAGATGAACATTTTGGTCTTGTCAAGCTAATTTTGAGATATGTACAAGGCATTCTTCAATGTGGTATTACATATTCAGCATCTTTAGACAATTCTATAACTACTTTCTCAAATTCTGATTGGGCTGCAGATCCCAACACTAGAAGATCTGTCACTAGTTTTGTAGTATTCATGGGTCAAAATCCAGTGTCATGGCAGTCTAAGAAACAATCTTCAGTCTCTAAAAGCTTAACAGAAACACTTGTGTATTGTACTACAGATGTAGTTTGGACCAGACTTTTGTTGTAAGATTTGCATCAGTTTATCTCTGAACCACCTTTGCTTCATTATGACAATCTATCAGCACTAGCTCTATGTTCAAATCCAGTTTTTCATACAAGGATCAAACATCTTGACACAAACTTTCACTTTGTGAGAGAGAAAGTTCAAATGAAAGACTTACAAGTTCAAAACATATAAACAGAATACTAGACTGCAAATATTCTTACCAAGGGATTGCATGGTCCAGCTCTCTTTAAACATTATTGCAATCTCAAGTTTGGCTTACCTAGCTAAGATTGATGGGGGATGATAAGTGTAAACACATGTCATTAGTTGATTGAGTATGTGCCATGTCAGCCAAATATGGTTAAGATTGTTGGTGGTTGGTTGGTTTTTATAGAAGCTAGTTAGGTTGTTAAAGATAAGCTGGAAAGGAAGTGCTTAGTCATCAGCTAGTGTAAAGTACTATATATAGCATATCGAGTAAGCTTTACATTCAAAGAAAGTAATTTGAAAAGTCACAACCATTTCTCTCATTCTTTGCTTCTTCTTCGCAACTCTTCATACTTAGTTACTCATTTTCTTCATTTAATTTAAAATATTTAATATTTCTTTTCCTTAACCCCTAAACTGCACCAGGTTCAAGTCATCTTCCACGCGGGTCCGTCCTTCTATGTTTTTTTTTATATTGCATTGTCCTGCTTTGTTCTTTAAGTAGGCTATCAGAGCAAGTCCACCCTTAAAAAAATGCGTTGGCACTCAGCCCATTTAATCCACTCAATGAACAGTGATAGACTCTATGAACAATAAATTGGCCAGATGCTTCTCCATCCCTACAAAATGCGTTGGCACAAACGATCTCCACCCCTACAAAATGCGCTGGCACCCAACCCATTTTAAATATTATTAATTTTCTTATAAATAATAAATTTTATTTAAATTTAGTTTTAATTTCGGATATGATTTTTAACCAATCTTGTCACATCACGTGTCACTATCTGTTTACAATAATTTAGCCAATATTTCGATAAGATTTTCAACCAATCATGTCACGCCACGTGTCATTATCCGAATGTACTATTTTGTTGATAGATTTCTGGTTAGATTTTTAACCAATCCCGACGCGCCACGAGTCACTATCTGTTTACAATAGTTTAGCCAAGATTTCGATAAGATTTTTAACCAATCACGTAGTGCCATGTGGCAGTGTTCAGAACCTCATCCTTTCTTTTTTTGTCCACATAAACCCTACATCCCTACATCCATCATCATTCACACACCAAACTCAATCCTTTTTTTTAGCTCAAAATCTTTCTTCATTGTTTTTAAATCTTGAGTTCTTACAATGTCTTATTCAAGGAGATTGTCCAAACAGTTTGAGGAGCAACAGAAAAGATTGTTGGCATAATAGGAAACATTGTTAAATGTCACATCCCAGTCTCGACTCCGTCGTAGCACGATATTGTCTGCTTTGGGCCATAGCCACGCCCTCATGGTTTTTGTTTCTAGGAACTCACACGAGAACTTCCCAGTGGGTCACCTATCCTAGGAATGCTCTCGCCCGAACTCGCTTAACTTCGGAGTTTCTATAGAATCTGAAGCCAGTGAGTTCCCAAAAGGCCTTGTGCTAAATGAGGTAAGCATGTACATATAAGGCATAGAGGATCCTCACCCCTGGGAGATGTGGGATCTAACAATCCACCCCCTTAGAGGCCCGACGTCCTCATTGGCACACTTTCGGCCAAGGAGTGGCTATGATACCAAATTGTCACATCCTGGACCCAGTGTGTTCGCTTTGGGCCCGGCCATGCCCTCACGGTTTTTGTTTCTAGGAACTCACATGAGAACTTCCCAGTGGGTCACCTATCCTGGGAATGATCTCGCTCAAACTCACTTAACTTCAGAGTTCCTATAGAATCCGAAGCCAGTGAGTTCCCATAAGGTCTCGTGCTAAAGAAGGTGAACATGTACATATAAGGCATAGATGATCCTCACCCTGGGCAATGTGGGATCTAACATTAAATCTCAAGGAAGGTGGAGATGAGGCTTTCGCAATGGAAGAGGATGAGGATGATGAACATAGAAGGCAGATGACCTCACATTCTCGATGTGTCATGGAAGTTGTGGGTTAAATATCCAAACCTAGACGTGCTGCAAACTTGGATAGAAAGAGGAAAAAACGAGGTAAAGGTCTCTTGGAAGATTATTTTATCTCTAACCGTGTATTCCCTGATCATGTTTTTAGACATCGTTTTAGAATGCAATGAAGTTTGTTCAACAAAATCATGAGTGCTATTTGCAACCATGATCCATACTGTGTGCAAAAACAAAGATGCTTTTCATGTTTAAGGTCTTCTTCCTAAGCAAAAAATTATTGCTGCCTTACGGATGCTTGTATATGGAGCATCAGCAAATCAAGTGGACAAGATACCGAGGATGGGAAAGTGTTGAAAATATTGAAATGTGGTGTAAGGTGGAAGATGAGGGTTAGGTATTTATAGAAAAAATAAATAAAATTTTGAAGAAATTAGGTTCTTATCCTTCCTTTTGCTACTCCATTGATTAAAACTTTATTCCTTTTTAATTTTTGATCAAGGTCCTTGGTATTAATAACATCATTAATTATTTCAATAATAAAATATTATTATTTCTAAATATATTCATTTAATGTTAAAAATGTTACAATTAGTATATTTATATTTATGGCTAAATTTTTTATCATATATTTTTATTTTTAGTTTGTACCCATTTTTAATTTGCAACTTTTTTTTTTATTTGTACCAATTTTCTTTTCAGTTTTAATTTGTATCCATATATTAATTTCTTTTTGTGCCCATATTTTATAAAGTTTTATTTGTATAGATACCCATATTTTTTTATTTATATGTACCCATTTTTAATTTTCCTAAATGTACCCATGCTAATTATATGAACCATTCATGTAATTTTTTTTTTTCAAATTTTTAATCTTAAAATGTACTCATTCTTAAATATACCAATTTGTTATATGTAAAATGTACCATTTTTTTTATATAAAATCTATTCAATTTATTTTTTCTTGTCCATTTTTAAACTTATATTGACACACCCCGACCCGGAACGTCCACTGGGACTCCAAATCAAGTTGTGCTGGCCGACACCTGGAAGGTGACAAAGCCATAAAGTGTGATGATGTGGAAAATTGTGAATAAATTTAAACCTAAGAGTGCCTAAATACCAGAGTGCACTGGTGAGCGGGAATGAACCCACTTCACACGTGATGTTAGAGCATAAGCAAGTACAGAAAAATGATATAAAAATCATACCCTTGGAATAGTCTCTGATACTAAGAATCACCACGAGTCTTTGGTGATAATAAAACTCAACTAATAATACCTGGAGGGTGAAGACAAGACAAGGGTGAGTGGCCCTGCAAGTAAAATACTAATAGAAAGCATATAAAACATGTAATCCCTTGCTACAACACCTGTATAATTTCCAGAGAAATCATAATGTACCACAACACAGCATCTTATCAATAATATCAAATAATCATGCGATTAATAACTCATAATAGTACGCAAGTCGGAGTCACCAAGGATGACTTGTACGACTTATCCATAACTCATCACATATAATAGTTCCTCTCATATTTCATCACCTACGCTAGCTCGTCGCGTATTCATTACATATACTAACATGTAAGTCGGAGTCACCTCTAGTGACCTATACGACATATTCATATCTCATCACATATCTCATCAATCATGGCTAGCATATAAGTCGGAGTCACCACTAGTGACCTATACGACATATTCATATCTCATCACATATCTCATCAATCATGGCTAGCATATAAGTCGGAGTCACCTCTAGTGACCTATACGACATATTCATATCTCATCACATATCTCATCAATCATGGCTAGCATATAAGTCAGAGTCACCTTTAGTGACCTATCCAACATATTCATATTTCATCACATATCTCATCAATCATGGCTAGCATATAAGTCGGAGTCACCTCTAGTAACCTATACGACATATTCATATCTCATCACATATCTCATCAATCATGGCTAGTATATAAGTCGGAGTCACCACTAGTGACCTATACAACATATTCATATTTCATCAATCAACTAATACCGTATACTTACTTGAATTTACTTAAACTTACTTGAACTTACCTGAACTTACCTAAATGTCCTACATTCACCTTTGCACTTCAGAGCGTTCACAACAACACAATTATATATAATGCATCATATACCAATTCATATACGAATTATAAACTTATATGCATGGCATTCAAGGCATAATCTCATTTAAACATATTTTCTGGGAAAATATCAAGTATATAAATATATACTAAGAACCAAAAGCCCACACACATTGCTCAATTTCTTAAACAAGGCTATGGTCTAAATTATTTAATCTCATTTCTTATATGGCTGCATCTAACGTCTCGCTAGACTGCCTACGTACCCTAAACAGGGATTAAGCCATTCGTAGTTCGCAATAATCATTTATAGTAATACACATATGGATATATTACGATGAAATCTAAACTCAACCATCTCATAGTATTTTATAACATATTATATATATATATGTCATGGCATAAATTTCTTAGTTTATTTAAAAGTATTTATAGAATTATAAATCATGAAACATATGATAAGCAAGGAAATATCCACTCGCATGGAGTCTGCGCTACAACTTCTTAGCACGAATATCGAGATGTCACAAATGATCGGTGCCTGTGACCAATTATCAAACCATATCTCAGAATTCTCGTTGATACAATACATAACTTACATCGCACATGATTCTACGTAATTCGTTCCTGAAGATCTACAAATCAGATCTCTGATCTGTAACTTCTAAGGATCCACATTATGCTTATAGAATAACATACTAAAGTTTTAGAACGATCCAATGGTTAGATCTCCGCCAATTGTCAAAACCAAGTGGCGGTTAACGTTCGTTTTATAAACTTACAAATCTAATTCGGGAAGATCCGTACGTGGATTCCCAATCCGTAAGTTCCTATGACCCTCAAATCTAATTCTTGAATGAAATTCTGTCGATCTTCGCTATCATTAGACTCCCCTTGAGATCTGGAGCAAAGCCCAAGCATTGGTTGGGGCGTTGGAACAGTTTTGGAGTCAAATTGAAAACACCCATTTATAGGGTTTTCCGACGGGTTTGAGAGAAATTAGGGCTTTTCCCGACCAAATTAGACTTGGCCATAGGTATAAAGTTTACTCTACTCATTGAGATCTTCATTTTTGTAAATTTTGATAATTTTTGGAAATAATTGGATTTTTCGGCGAGTCGGGCCGGCCGACCGCCACCCGCTGGGGCGCATGCGGCGGCGCATGGCCAAGGGACCGTCGATGTTATCCTTAGGCTAAATTAGATGTCTTGAGTTCAGTTTTAGCAATTGTATATTGTAGGTTGATCGTTTGGACCTAAACTCATTAGGATACGTTACTTGGTAAAGATATGGATCGATGATCATACCGTTGGATCGTCACCAAACTTTAATATTTTTAATACGTAATATTTGAGGACCATAGAAACTTACGAATTGGGAATCGAACGTACGGATCTTCCCAAATTGGATTTGTAAGTTTATAAAATAAAAGGTTAACCGCCACTTAGTTTTGGCAATTGGCGGAGATCCGGCCGTTGGATCGTAATGGAACTTTAGGATGTTGTTCTAGAAGTATAATGTGGATCTTTGGAAGCAACAGACCGGAAATCCGTGATGCAGATCTTCCGAATTGAATTATGTAGGGATGTGTTTTATGTAAATTGTGTGTTTTATCGGTATGAACTCTAAGATGTGATTTGATAATTGGTCATAGGCGACGATGGTTCGTGATGTATCAATATGCGTGCTAGGGAGTCGTAGCGCGGACCTCAGGTGAGTGAGTCTTTTCCTTTCTATCGTGTGTGTGTATATATATATATGATTGATAATTCCTCAAACGATTATAAACTGATTATTGCATATAATTAATGTGAATGTCGTGAAGTACTAATGCAAACTATGAATGGCTTAATCCCTATTTAGGGTACGTAGGCAGTCTAACGAAACTTTAGATGCAGCCATAACATAAATGAGAGTAAATAATTGAGACATTAGCCTTGTTTGGGAAATTGTGCAAGGTGAGGGACATTGGTAGAAAATGTGAGATTTAACCTTATGATTTAGTGATTGGATGTTGGTCATACATCATTGTGTGAAGGATCGATAATTCGAAGTAAAGAATTGTAAGTATTGATAGCTAGTTAAACTAGTGTTTAGTTAAGCTAGTCACCGATAATTATTCCCGAAAATTTATAGTTCGGGAGTAGAGCATTATAGATTGTGCATTTTATACCACATTATATATAGATATATGTGTATATATATACATATATCTATATCTATATCTATATCTATATCTATATATATACACATAGATATAGATATAGATATATATTTGGAAGCACTACGATATGGTTAAGTTTTGAATTGCATCAAGGCATGTCCATAAGTATATTATTGCGCATAATTTTTATGAATGCTTTAAGGTATGAAGGTTAATGTGGGATGCGTAGATAAGTTCAAGTGAGTATATGTTGTGAAATGTGGGATGCATAATTATGATTACATTTTATTTGGAACGATCGAGTGATGACATGACTATATTATATTTTAAGCAACTCCGACACTGTCGTATGGATTGCCCATGAGTCGTACATGTTATGTTAAGATGTATTGAAAGCTCATAAACCTGTACCCTGGTGTTAGTGCTCCCGCCCGTGGCCAGGGCACAGTCCTTCACGTGATGTTCACCTCCCGCACCTTACACTCACTTTGGATCCAAGGTAGGTGCACGGTCATGTCATACAGACCACTTTAAGTGGTTCCGACTTGTGTGCAGGTATACTTATTGAGCTATGAATAAGTCGTACAGGTCACTATAGGTGACTTTGACTTATGAGCTAGCATATATGATGAGATATGGATAAGTCGTATAGGTGACTAGAGGTGACTCCGACTTATGAGCTAGCATATGTGATGAAATATGGTTAAGTCGTACAGGTCACTATAGGTGACTCCGACTTATGAGCTAGCATTGATTGATGTGATGGCTGTAGTCGTACAGGTCACCATAAATGACTCCGATTGGCGTGCTGGTACAGGTTATTAAGCACTTGATTAAGTATATTGCTAATGAGATGCTGTGATGTGGTATATTTCTAGATTTAATGTTAGTATACTTTTGATTTTATGTTTATCCATAGTATGATTTTCTGGAAGCTAAACAGGTGTTATGGAGATGGATTATATCGTTGAGAAGGTCTTTATTAAAGCTTTATTTTCTGGCCACTCACTCTAGTTTTTATCCCTCCAGGTCTAATAGCAGAGCTTTCGTATCGACTAGGATTCGTGGCAAGTTTTGGTATTGGAGATTACCTTCGATGGTATGAATTTCAATCTACTTTACTGTACTTTACTTATGCTCTAATGTCACGTGTGAAATAGGTTCATTTCCACTCACAACGCACTCTTGCATTTAGACATTTTTAGGTTTAAATTTATCCACTTTTTCCACATCATCATACTTTATGGCTTCGTCACCTTCCAGGTGTCGGCCAGCACAGCTCGATTCGGAGTCCCAGTGGACATCCCGGGTCGGGGTGTGTCAATACACCCATGTTTTGATACAATAATTTTTTGGTTAACTTTGATGAATGTACCCATGTTTATACCAAACACACACACACACACACACAAAATAGTATATTTATTTTTAATATTTTTAATCCCAAAAATTATGGTTTTTTATTTAAAATCTCAATAATATAAACAACTATAAATTTCAATTTTTAATTTAAAAAAATATAGTAACGTACATAGAAATAAATTATCACATTAATTTCAAGGACTTGGATCAAAAATTGAAAACCAACAAGATTTCTGTCAAGAATCTTCATAGCTAAAGACCGCATTTTGCTACTTCATTGATTAAAACCTTATTCCTTTTCAATTTTTATCAAAGTCCTTAGGTATTAATAACATCATTAATTATTTCAATAATAAAATATTTTTTCCTAAAAATATTCATTTAGTGTTAAAAATGTTACAATTAGTATATTTATATTTATGGCTAAATTTTTTATCATATATTTTTATTTTTAGTTTGTACCCATTTTTAATTTGCAAACCTTTTTTAATTTGTACCAATTTTCTTTTCAGTTTTAATTTGTACTCATAAATTAAATTTTAGCCAAACTTCAACTGTGACATTTTTGTTGTTTGTTAATTTTAAAAGGGGCATTTAGACTTGGACAAGGATCCTCTATGGATTCTTTTTGTGGGGATCCGGGGATCAATCAATCGTATCCGTTTATCGTATATCGTCTGGTCAGTTTTCGTTATGTACTATTTATATTCAATTTAAAATTTAAAATAATTTCTAACCGTACGATGTACGATGAACGGACATGATTAATTGATCATCTAGATCCTCACAAATATGATCCGGAGAGGATCCTATTCCTTTATCCTTAAGGGCCTAAATAATATTATATTTTATGCTTTTATAAATTTAACTTTAGTCCAACACTTAAAACTCATTATCGCGTCATATGAAATACCCTCGCCCACTTTTATTATTTTTGAATTTCATTATCACGTCATATGAAATACCTTGCCCACTTTTATTATTTTTGAATCTTCTTTCTAAAATTCCTAATTTAATCATCAATTAAACCTTAAAAATAGGAATTTCGACTTCTACAATGAGAAATAAATTATACATAAAAATTTGTACAGACAATGCACAAAACCAAACAAATGAACTAATATGCACACACAATGAACAAAACAATAAATAACATAATTTTAAAAGGGCAATTTTGTGAATTTATTTTTTCTTTTGAAATCCTATAGAGAGAGGGGCATTTTTTGTGAAATCCCGACCCCGGAGTTTCACTATTCATTACGTATCTCGTTATTTAAATCCGTATTTCACGATTACGTTACTTTATTAGTTAATTTTAATTGTGTTAATTTTGGGAATTAAATTGAATAGTTTTGGGTTTGAACTTTAATAATTAGTCTTTAAATTCGTTGACCTTTCAAGGTCACAAGTAATGTTTTCAAATAGGTCTCGAAGCCACGAACGCATATGCGAAAGCTGTTTGCAAGTCCGAATTATAACGGTATAGTTACAGACGTTTGAAGATGTGAAACTATAAATAGTAAGAATTATTTAGCTTCCACTTGTGGGTAAAAGGCCCAAACACATATTTGGGTTAAGGGAGCGATTATTTAGAAGGGGAAATGGACCAATTGGAGTGAGGAAAAGATTAGGCAACAACCAATCAAAAGAGAGAGAGAAAAAAGAGGCTTCTGGAAAAAGGAAGAGAAAAGAAAAATAAAAGGGGGGGGGGGGATTACAAGGGATCCCATGGCCCTGAAACTATGAATCAGGAAAAGGGGAGAGAGAGAGATGGAGGAAGCAAAGGGATTGGTGAAGCATGTACTGCTGGCAAAGTTCAAAGATGGAATCTCAAAAAGTAAGATCGAAGAACTCATCAAAGGTTACGCCAACCTCGTCAATCTCATCGAACCCATGAAGTCTTTCAACTGGTAATAACAATAATAATACCAATTTCCAAGTTGGTTATATGTCAACAATCTGTGATAATTTATATGTGCTAATAAATAATAAATGCAATAGGAATTAACAAAATATAAACTAGAATACAAATTATAAAAACAGACAACTTGAAGATCGAGGCTTGCGTACCGCAATGTCCTTGAAACAGAAATTTCGTCCCTACTCTGTGCTTGTAGTTCTACAGACGTCTGCTTTACCAGGATTCAACGATCAAGTTAAAATTCCAGCACCGGAAAATTTAACTTCTGGCGAATTTAGTGTGGTTCTCTCAGTAAGAAGGTTTAGGATTGTAGAGGATGAAGTTGATTATTTTCTATGTTCTAAATGCCATGCAGATGGATGTATATATAACAGATGGATGCCTGTTTGCAACAGGTATGAGAATGGGGTGGGACTGTTAGGAGACATCTCTTCAGAGGGGTGCTTTGCTCTGTGTTCAGAAAAAACTCTCAGACTTCATATGAAAGGATGAGTCTTTTCATAAAAAATAATTAATTAAATCCGAAAAATAATTAATTAAATAATTTAATTATTAGAGCCCAAAGGCCCAAGGCCCATCTTTTGATAATTAATTATATACTATATACTATTTATAATTAATTATATATTAATTACCAATTAATTAATACACCCTAAAGCCCAACCCCAAGGGTGAGCCCAATTTTAGTCTCCAGGTCTATTACTCCAATTACTTTCTATAAAAGACAAAGCCTTATAAAGTGATAAAAACTTTTAGGAATGACCAATGTGGTGCAAAGAAATTTCTACTCAAACTACCCAAATTTCCAACAATACCCCACATTTGAGTTGAAATTTCATTCAAACTCCAATAATGACCCCACATTTGAATGCAAATGTAAATGCAAATGGATGACTATGCTGCCTAAAACTGAGAAAGAATAGGCATTATATGCATCGGGTGAAGTGTCTGTTGGACTTGAACTTACCCTAGTGAAAACATATCGGGTTTACTTGGTGACGCAGTGGATGTGGAAGATCTTGAACTGTTCACCGCAGTAGTAAACCGAGACAATATGCTACACACATATCATGTCTGCCACACGTCAATTCATACGGTTGTGTTCATTTTGGCCCTGAACAAATCCCAGATTTCGTAGGAGCTTTAAAGAATTTAGCCATGTCAATTCTCATAAATGTGGCCCCATTTACTCCTATATAAGTGACATTAATTAAGAATAGTCTGCCATATTCCTCTTGATAACAAGATATTAATGCCATTAAATGTATAAAACATAACCCCTCAAACGTCAACAGACAACACACATTTTATCATAAGAATGGGTAAGTTGTGTGTTCAACTTTTGAATCAAACTCAACCAGTTTGCCTATTGAACCTAGACCATGGGATCTCCAATCAGCTAGGTTAGGTTTCCACCCAGTTCGATTCATTGAATTGGCTTAAGACCCATTCCCCTCGATGTAAATAATATTTGCTCTCTTGGTAGGCCTTTTGTCAAAGGATCAACTATATTTTCCTTTGACTTCACATAATCAATGGATATTATTCCATCGGAGAGCATCTTCTTAAGAGTATTGTGTCGACGTCTGATGTGATGTGACTTCCCATTGTATACATGACTTTTGGCCCTTGATTGAGCGGTCATATTATCACAATGTATACATATAGCCGTTACCGGCTTTGGCCACATTGGAATATCCTCCAGAAAATTTTTAAGCCACTCCGCTTCTTCGCCAGCCAAGTCTAAAGCTATAAACTCGGACTCCATGGTGGACCGAGCTATACATTTCTGTTTAGAGGATTTCCAAGATAGTGCTGCACCTCCCAAGGTAAAAACATATCCACTTGTCGACTTGGATTCTGTAGTGTCAGAAATTCAATTGGCATCACTGAAGCCTTCTACAACAGGTGGATATTTTGTGTAGTGTAATCCGTAGTCAAGTGTATTTTTCAAATACCTTAACACTCTTACTAAAGCATCCCAATGCTCTTGTGCCGGATTACTTGTATATCTACTAAGCCTACTTACTGCATAAGTTGTCAGGCCTAGTTGAATTCATCAAGTACATTAGACTTCCAATTACTTGAGAATATTCAAGTTGAGATTTGGCATCGCCTTTATTTTTCTCCAACTTGCATCCAGCATCAAAAGGAGTCGCAGCAAGTTTGCAGTCAAATTGACCAAACCTTCGTAATATTTTTTCTGCATAATGGGATTGTGTAAGGACATATCCTTCATTATTTCTCTTAATTTGAATTCCTAAAATGACATCGGCTTGACCTAAGTCTTTCATGTCAAAACTTGAATTCAACATTTTCTTTGTTTTGTTTATTACATCTTTATTGCTTCCCATTATGAGCATATCATCCACATACAAGCAGACAATAACACAAGTTTTATCATTACTCTTAATGTAGACACATTTATCAGATTCATTTATTTTGAACCCATGTCAACAAAGTATGATCAAACTTCTCGTGCCATTGTTTTGGTGCTTGTTTAAGTCCATATAATGACTTAACTAATTTGCACACTTTGCTTTCTTGTCCTTTAAGCACAAACCCTTCAGGTTGTTCCATGTATATTTCTTCATCTAGTTCTCAATTTAAAAATGATGTTTTTACATCCATTTGATGGATATCAAAGTTGTATACAACCGCAATCGCTATTAACGTCCTAATTGACGTTATGCGAGAAACTGGAGAATAGGTGTCGAAATAATCCAACCCTTATTTTTTGCGATAACCTTTGGCCACTAACCGTGCCTTGAACTTGTCAATGGTTCCATCCGCCTTAAGTTTCTTCTTGAAAATCCATTTATGGCCAATTGGTTTACTACCGGGAGGTAAATCAATCAATTCCCATGTGTTATTTTCCATAATGGATTCCATTTCACTTTTAATTGCTTCCTTCCATAAAGGAGCCTCAGAAGAAGACATTGCTTCTTTAAAAGTGCTAGGTTCATTCTCCAACAAGAAAGCAATGAAATCTGGTTCAAAGTTTTTAGAAACTTTGATTCTTTTTCCTCTTCTTGGTTCCACATCATTTCCTTGGACACCAGAAGAAGAGGCTTCATCATGACTATGATCATGAACCCTCTTTGTATTAGAACCAGATTCTTTTTCTTTGTAAGGAAATATATCCTCAAAGAATTCCGCATCCGCTGATTCTAATATAGTGTTAACATGTATGTCAGAAATCGAAGATTTTACAATAAGGAACCTATAAGCAGCACTATTATTTGCATATCCAATGAATACACAATCAATAGTTTTAGGTCCTAGTTTCGTTCTTTTTGGTAACGGAACTTGCACCTTTGCTAAGCAACCCCACACTTTGAGGGTTTTATAAGTGGGTCTATGTCATTTCCATAGTTCATAAGGTGACTCGTCAATCTTTTTTAGAGGAACCTTATTCAATATGGTATTTGCAGTAAGTAAAGCTTCACCCCACAAACTGTGTGGAAGCCCTGAACTATTTAACATGGAATTAATCATATCTTTGAATGTTCTATTTTTTCTTTCGGCAACACCATTTTGTTGTGGTGTGTATGGAGCCGTTGTTTGATGTATAATTCCATGTTGTGCACAAAAATCTGAGAAGGTAGTAGACTCATACTCTCCTCCTCTATCAGATCTAAGTGCTTTGATTTTTCTCTCAAGTTGATTTTCAACTTCGGCTTTATATGTCTTAAACATATTCAAAGCTTCGTCCTTGCTATGAATCAAATAAACATAGCAATATTTACTGCAATCATCAATAAAAGTGACATAATAATTCTTTCCTCCACGAGTTGGTGTGGATTTAAAGTCACAAAGATCACTATGAATTAATCCAAGTAATTTATTTGATCTTTCCAGAATTGACTTTCTCGTTTGCTTATTAAAATCAATTTCGAATTTAGGTAATAAGTCGAATTTAACCATTCTATGCATGGAACGAAAATTAACATGTCCTAATCTAGCATGCCAAATATTAGAAGACTCAACAATATAAGTAGAAGCATTTATTTTATTAGCATCATCAATGGCAATTACATTGAGTTTCACGAGGCCATCAGCCACATAACCCTTTCCAACAAACATCCCACCCTTGGTAAGTACAAATTTGTTGGATTCCATTACAAGTTTAAAGCCCTTAGCAATTAAAATTGGTCCAGAAACCAAGTTCCTCCTCATTTCAAGAACATGCAGCACATTCAGCAAGGTCAAACTTTTCCCAGATGTGAATTTGAGTACCACCTTGCCATATCCCTCCACAGTAAATGTGGCAGAATTGCCCATATACAGTTTTTCTCCAAGGGCAGCAGGGTGATATTCTGTGAACTGATTTCTGTCAGCGCAGATGTGCTTTGTAGCACCAGTATCCATCAACCATTCACTCACATTTGAGACCATGTTAACCTCGGACACAACAGCAGCCAATTCTTCATCGGTGGTTGCCATGTTAGCATGGTTGTTGTTGTTTCCGTGGCCATGATTTCCATCCTTGCGATGATAACAATCTTTCTCGACCGAGACTTTCATAGGTAACCAATCGGCCCTGTCGCAGTGCTGTTTATCCAAACTGAAGATGCTCCACAGTCGGCTGATTCTACGGTAACAGTGTTGTTTATCCAAATTGAAGATGTTCACCGGTTGCCTTCATAGTGCTGTTTATCCAAACTGAAGATGCGTCGGCGAAATGAGGAAAACAAAAATCTCAAGGTTGTTGAGAGGTTTCGCGTAGAGAGAGAGAATGTGCAGGGCAATTTGTGTGTTGAATTTGAGGGGGTTTGTTTCAATGTCTTCCCTCCTTATTTATAGCAGCCAACCTGTATTGAATCCCAATCACTCCCGGATTAGTACTCCTTCTCATGATCCAACTTTATCTCGGCCAATCCTATTCCTACTAGGACTTTGAACATAACTCGTTATCAGACCGTATTCAATCTCAACATCCTGATTCCGTCGAAACTCCTTCTCATAACAGGATTCGTCATATTCCCAATTCCCAATAGGATATGGCCAACTTCGACTGTGCGGCCCATGGGCTGAATATCTCCCAATGACACCTGTACACGACTTCTAGGTCGAGAAAGAATCTAAACTCGGCCTATCCAACACTGGGCCGAGAAAGATCTAAACTCGGCCCAAAACAATATTTTTGGGCCCAAACAACCTGACAACTTGATGATCTGAGCTTTGATTCACCAACTCTCCGTCGCCAAGGCCGTCCAGTTGAACTTCGACTAGGACCTATTCGCTCATCCGATAATTCTCTCTACTTGTAGAGCTGTCGAAGTTTACGCATAGACTTCTCTGCTTTTAAAATTTTGTTCCCTACTTTGGACGTTAGTAGTCTTTCAGAAACAATTTTTAAGTCTCTGTCGAACGGACCCTAAGCATCAGAAATGCCTTTTATTTACCTAGTTGCACTATAAGTAAGCATAAAATCCTTTAGGGTTTAGCTGCTCAGACAATTATAGGCTGTCTATTTTTTTGGTTTAGATAAATGAAATTACCAAAGTCAAATTAAGAGGCCAAACAAAGCAAAAACACCCATATAACTTAGAGTTCTATAAGAATAGGCTCTTCTCTGCATTCTTGTTGGATGGTGATCTATATTACTCCCGCAGTCATCACTCGTAGTTAACAAGAACTTATCGAGACCAAGTTCATCACTACATTCTGAATCAATAACGCAACTATATAAAAAATATTTACACATTATATATACTAAAACTCAGTTGATGATGGCACTGTTCAGCAATAGTAAAAGGGCGGAAATGCCCCTGATTTTTTCGTTCCATTACCGTTTAGCTGCCCGCTTCACACAGTAAAATACCTGTATTGCCCATTATTGCCACGTGTTGATCATCCTTTATCCTTCCATGTTGCGTGTCTATGATCGTCGAGTTGTGGCACAAAGAAAGATAAAATAATTAATTAAAAAACTGACAAAATATTATTTAAAACATATGACTTAAATCAGGCCACATGGTTTGTGGCGCACAACACAATAAAAAATTATAAAAATATTGAATGCATGGACAAAATAATAATTAAAAATTGTGAGAAACTCACGTGTCTCTATTCCTTTGCCTTTTGATTATTTTATATTATGATTTTGCTCGGCTTTTTGTCTTCCACGCCGAGTCTTCTGCAGTAGGTGGCACGGAACACGGTTTGAAACACAGAACACAATAAAATATTATAAAATTTTTTGAATGCAGAGTCTCCTGCAGAGTGTGGGCACAAAGAAATAAAAAATAATTAAAAAAAAACTGACAACAAATATTTTAAAAAATGAGTTAATCCATGTTTGTGGCACATAACACAATAAAAAATTATAAAAAAATTTTGAATGCAGAAAATAGGAAATAATTATTAAAAAAAATTCTGTTTTTGAATGAATTTGATGTTTAAATTAGAGTAGAGAAAATAGGAAATAATAAATAAAGAATGAAAGAGAAATTAAAAAATTTATGCTTTGTTTGACGAGGGTAAATGAAAAATATAGCTCCAACTCCTATCGATAAATTACATCTGTATATAAAGTTAGCGAAGTTAAGAGTCCGAATTTGCAGGATATGAAAACCATCGATTCCCAAAGCTGCTCAAACTTAAGCAAAACAGGTGATTTATAATAAGTAACTTTTTCTTTGTTCTTTATTGTGCTACCGAAGTGAGTTTTAGTATATGTATAATTTATCATTGTACATTTTTTTTAAAAATTTTTCTGTGATAACAAACAACAAAATTTTTATACCTTCTTAACTTTTTAAACCCATGTATATCTGATGGGAAGACAAAAAAAATGTGATTAAAACCGGGCCACATGATTTGTGGCACAACAAACAATAAAAATTTATACCCGCCCACGTGTCAGTCATCGACACAAGGTAGTATCTCTACGTTTGTTCTTCTTTCTTCCGTTTTCTTTTCAATTTTTCTTTGTTGTTTCTTTGCTTCTCCCGCTTTTGGCAGTCGTTTTCTTTCTTCGTTGTCTTTGTTTACTTCTCCCGCTCTAGCCAGTCCTTTTCTTTTGTTTTTGAATCGTTCTCAACACCTGAACCAAGTGATCAATCTTATAAACGAAAAAGAGAATCTGTGAGAAGAACGATTTTCATTCCTGATGAACAAGGGTTTTATATCTAATTTCATACCATTCTCAAATATGATGTTTATATTTTTACATCATGTTTTCAAAAATTTCCATGTGTTCACTTCAACTTTCTTAAAATTTACATATCAAACATTTTCAATACTATGAATTATAACTAGGAATCATCTTTTCTTCTTTCTGTGAACAACTATATTAATGTTGCATAATCATTCAAATCAGTGAATTTGAAGAAATTTCAGAAGTTGATCCAAGAGAATGTGATGAGGTTCCGATCAAGTTATTAAAAAAAAAATCACCTCCTGCTCAGGCAAAGCCACACAGCAGCGCTGGAAACAATAATTAGGTTAGTATGCTTTCAAGTTGTTTTATCTTTTCCTCCATTACCATTTAAATGTGATACTAAATCCTATCTAAATATGTTATGTTCTATTCCTCTTTGTTTAGGTTGCTTTATCAATGACAACAAGGGCTGAAGACACTTTTCACTACTCTGATCAAGAATGTTTACCGTGTTTTGTTTATCTATATTAAATCATGTTTAACATGTTTAAAAACCTGTACATATCTTTTTTGCCCAAAACTCAACAATATTTTTTGCATCTCCATACAACAGCATCTCCTCATTTTTTGTATGCAAAAGCTGGAACACAAAGTATATTAGATGGGGTTATTAGAAGAAATTCAGTTATTATAATGTTTTTTGTATCTTTGTACCAGGAATTTCTATATTTTGTAACTGAATGTAATCCTCCTGGTCCAGAAATACATAGAACTGCTACAATAGAATGGATAACTATAATTTGTATCTTTATATTATCTAAATTTCACATTTTCCAGTTAACGCTTTTCTAAATTCATTGTTGTTATCGTTTTTCGTATTTTGTAACTGAAATTTTTTCATTTTTAACATCTCATCTTAACTTCAAACCCGCGGCAACGCGCGGGTATTAAGCACTAGTATAAATCTATATTGGCTCAGGGCCACATAGTTTCCCGAGGGGTGCGTGTGCATGCAAAACTTGCCTACCTGCTAGGGTTGTTGAGGGCTTCCCCTTATTTTGCCTTCGTCCTTGTTTTGATTTGACATGAAAGGAAGCAACAACTTTTTAAACAATATGCAAGTACGTTACATTTTTATAATATGGCCACTGAAGAAACACCTAAATCATTGTAAAACTTGAGAAGTGCAAGTGTCATCAATTGAATAAGAAAGTACGATTTTTGTATGTAAGAATGGGTAAAGTTGAAGAAACAATTTATCTGAAGTTGTTGGGGAGGGCTAACTGCCAAAAGCCAAAAAACCTTAAAATATATGCTGCAAAATAACAAATTGCCAAAACTTGCATTGACGCGCAAAGTCATACAAAGTTAATTAGTCAAATGATTCTCTTTTCAAACACGTGTTAAGTACTTATTGGACTGATAATACCATTAGACTTGTATTTGTAGCAAGAGAGAATCTCCCCACAACCAACTTTACTTCACCCGTCCCCCACCAACAGGAAAAATTATAAATTTATCTCTACTTGATGTGTCATTTTCTTTTTACCTAATCTTTTTCAATATTTTTTGTTTGTTTTGCAGTTTTTTTTTTTTTTTTTTGTAGGTTCTTACCTTTTAGGTTTTATTTTGAAAATGTATGGTCCTATATCCCCCTCTGTTTTGTATGTTCTTGTTTTTCTTTCTTTATGAGAAGTAAGGTTTATGTCCTTTATAACTAGCTGTAATTTTTTTTTCATATCAATAAAATTTTCTCGTACAGCCGAAATTCTCCAAAAAAAAAGAATAAAATATTCTTCGTACCATTGAGGTTTCTTAAAAAAAGTGTAAATATTTTTTGTTTGACGAAAAAAAAAATAGTGCATCATTTGGTGCAATTGTAATATACAAACATTCAAAGTTGTATTAAAAAGATGTAGAATTGTTTGTTAAAATAACACATTTTGATGAATTTAAGTAATGTTTCTTCTTTAATTAGATTTTTTTTTTGCCAAATGATAGATTTTGTTAGACTTGATGTTATATTAGCTACCAGCAGAATTTGAACTCATACCGTCATGCAAAGGCTCAACACCTTTTCACTACTATACACCTAGTGGGATTACTACTATTAGAAAACAATCCGAAGAAGTGGTTGGTGTACTGCAAAAATATATAAACCAATGTGAATGTCGAGTGGGTATGCCTTTCTCTTCCCTAAACTGTATAGCAGGTTCAAGTCACCTTCCACGCGGGTCCGTCCTTCTATGTTCTTTTTTATATGGCTTCGTCCTTCTTTGCTTAAAATCGACTACTAAGGCTTATTGGACGTACGTACCAAAAATTCTTTAAACGCAGAGGAACCAGGACAAGCGACCATAGCAAAACGACAAAGTCAGCAACCCCAAGCAAGCAAGAGTGGCCAAACAAAACAATATTACTCATCGCTCAACTACAAGGGATATTTCACGGCTTCCCATAAGAGGCAAAGGTGAAATTGGCTATATGTGTGACTTTCGCACTTCCATTTTCAAATTCTGGACTCCTCTTCTTGATTTTGTCTGGTAATTTTACTCTAAGTTATTCAATCTATGGACTATAAATATATATACAAAGTAGAGAAAATGAAAACAAACTTATTTAGTTGGTTTTCTTTCCCGAGCCAAGAAGACCAACTTAAAGTTGTCATTATATTAAACTCTAATTGATCCAAGAAAGAAAGAACACTTGCCAATCCATATAGTAGGGTGGACACTAGGTACATATTGAATCCAATTAATTAGTATCCCCTTGGTGTTCCAATTATGGTAGGGATGGTGGTTGTGGTACTAATTGATAGGTATTCCTACCTAGTGGGGGAGCTAGAAAAGCCACGGGGACACTTTGAGCAATATATTTAAGGCCAAATGGAATTATTGGTTCTGGTGGTTATAGAGTAGACGGAAGATAATTCATGCGGTAGAAAAATTAGGAATTACCCTTGTATTGATTTTCATTAAGATTCAAACCAAAATTGAAAGTTTCGTTAATAGGTTGCACTTGAGCCTCACATGTGAGGCTAAAATTGTCCCTTTCAATTTTGGGCTGTGAACAATGGGAGAATATTAAAATAAATAATACCTAGGATGTGATGTGTATGTGCACTACAAGAAAAGGGAAAAGAGTAATGCTAGGGAAACTAAATTTGTAGACAAATTAAATTTTACTTAAACGTTAATAAATGTGCTCATTTCCTATTGGTGACACATCATTTAGTTTGCAAATTTTGTCTACATATTTAGTCTCCCTAGCCACGGTGGGTGTTGTTGGATATTAGTTATACCAAAGTGTGGGAAAAAAATAAAGAAATGGCCAATATAGAAAGGGAGTATTTTAGCTCACCATAATAAACTGTGGCGTATGCTCACAACACACCTCATCATTTACCACGAGTTCTTTTAACTAACTCTGGTTAATTTTCAAATTAGATGTTCCTTTTCCAATTTTGAAAATAAGTAACTAAGGTTAAATGAAATGACACTTGGCATACATCATAGTTTATGGTGGTGAGCAAAAATGCTCCCATATTGAAAAAGTGACTTCTTATCACGCTTCGAACTATCCATACCTTCTAGTTGTGAATTTTGGAAGGTGGTAATTCACGATTCTCATTAATTCATTTCTCTGTACAATACTATTATATGTAGCCATATGTTTACAATCAATTCCTACTAACTAGCTACTAATTGACAGCTTATAATACAAGATAGGAATGTAATCAATTCAATATATTAATCCTTCATATCATTGATTGACTCATAATACTGGCAAGTATCTTGATGATGATCCTTGACTTTCTCAACACTCCCTCTCAAGTTGGTGACTAAATGTTGCGAACTCCCAACTTGCCTAGCAAAGAATAAAATCTTTCCTTCCCAAGAGCTTTAGTGAACAAATTAGCAAGTTGTGACATGGAAGGAACAAATCCCGTCACAATTTTTCCTTCCATAATTTTATCTCGAACAAAGTGACAATCAATCTCAATGTGCCTTGTTCACTCGTGAAACACCGGATTTGCCGCAATATGAAGAACAACTTGATTATCGCATAACAAGGTAGCTGGCTCTTGGTCTTGAATTTGAAGATCTCGAAAAAGACTTTGAAGCCATGCAAGCTCACAACATGCTGCTGCCATGGATCTATATTCGGCTTCAGCAGAAGATAAGGATGCAGTTTTCTGTCGTTTGCTTTTCCATGAAATAACGTTATTTCCAAGGAAAACACAATAACCAATAGTTGAACGCCAAGTGGTAGGACATCCTGCCCAATTGGAATCACAATATGCCTTTAACTTCAATGAATTCTGAGAAGGAAACATCATGCCTTGCCTTGGTGTGCCTTTTAAATACTTCAGGATGCGTAAGACAACTTCATAATGAGACTTTTGAGGTGATTGCATGAATCTACTCAATAAATGAACTGAATATGTAATATCCGGTCAGGTTATAGTGAGATATATCAACCGACCAACCAATCTTCTGTACATGGTTGGATCATCTAAAGCATTCCCATCATCAGGGAGCAATTTTAGATTTTGTTCCATAAGAAAACTTGTAGGTCGTGATCCTAGAAAACCAACATCATTTAGAATATCCAACATATACTTTCTTTGTGAAATGAAAATACCTTGTTTCGAGCGTTCCACCTCAATCCCCATAAAATATTTCAAATTACCAAGATCTTTGATACAAAACTTGGTATTAAAAAATGTTTTGAGATCATCAATTGCTTTCAAGTCATTCCCCGTTATCAGTATGTCATCCACATAAATGAGAAGCACAATAAATGACTTCCCTCTTCTCTTAGTGAAAAGTGAGTAGTCTGTTTTGGATTGAACATAACCAGCAGATCGAGTAGCTTGTGAGAACTTGAAAAACCATTGCCAAAAAGCTTGCTTCAACCCATAAAGCGACTTATTGAGGCGACACACCAAATTCTCTCCCTGTCGCCGAAGACCGAGTGGTGGAAGCATGTAGATTTCCTCCATAAGATCACCATGAAGGAATGTGTTATGGACATCAAGTTGATGAAGTGACCATGAGTGAGCTACAACAAGAGCAAGTAAGCAGCAGAAAGTGATAAGTTTGGCCATGGGGGAAAAAGGGTCGTGATAGTCAATACTTTCCAATTGGGTGTAACCTTTAGCAACCAACCGAGCTTTGTAATGCTCAATCCTCCCATAAGATTTTCTTTTGATCTTATAAACCCATCGACATCCAATTGGGACTTTCCCGGAGAGGAGAGGAGAAAGTGTCCAAGTGTCATTGGCTTAAAGCGTCTGGAGTTCCTCATCCATGGCTTGGCCCCACTAGGGAGATTTGGCAGCTTTTGTATAACTGTTAGGCTCCAAAATAGAAAACAAGTGTGCAATGAAGGATTGATATTTGGGAGAGAGCCCTTGATAGGACAAGTAATTAGAAAGAGGATACCTTGTACTAGGACCAAAATGTGAGGAATCAGTGAAGGGCAGCGTAATAGTCGGGCAAACATAATCATGGAGCTTGGTCAGCGGAACTCGGATGTAACTGGAATGTCACAAAGGGGCAAGGGATGCAGTGGCAGGCAGGGCAGGTGCTGGACATGGGTCTAGAGAGACAACAGGCCCATTAGGAAGGGCTGAAACCTAGTCAAGCCTGTCAGTGGCATATATGGATATATTTGGGACTGGTGTTGGGCTAGAAAGAAGGCATGGGTCGGTTGTTTGGTGGTCTAATAAGTAGGGATTAGGGGCGGGTGAAGATGAGATTGGGCCTAATGGAAGGCCAATATTTAGGTCCGGAGTAACTGTTTGGGGTTTGGGATTTTTGTGAAATGGGAAAATAGTCTCATGAAATGTGACATCTTGACTTGTAAAAATTTGTTTGGAATTAAGGTCATATAATTTGTAAGCTTTTTGCCCGAAAGGATACCAAATGAAAACACATTTTTTAACCCGAGCATCGAACTTATGTTGTGGGTGCAAATTAGTGGCATATGCTAAACACCCAAAAGTGCGTAGATGGGTATATGAAGGAGGGTGACCAAATAATTTCTCATAAGGCGTAAGGACTAATAAGAGAGGAGTAGGAAGACAGTTAATTAGGTAAATGGATGTGAGAATGCATTCATCCCAAAAGTGCGAGGGAATATGAGACTAAAAATGCAAAGCCCGTGCAGTTTGAAGAATATATCTATGCTTACGCTCCACAACCCCATTTTGTTGAGGGGTGGAAACACAAGAGTGTTGAAAAAGTATGCCATGGTCATTAAAGAAATTATGCATAGAAACAAATTTGCCGCCATTGTCAGTTCTAATGGTTTTAATTTTGTGGTGAAATTGTGTTTTGGCATAGGCAATGAAAGATTTAAGAAAAGATTGGGTGTCTGATTTATGACGCATAAGATAAACCCAAGTGCAATGCGTAAAATCATCAACAATAGTAAGGAAATAACGAGCACCTAAATGAGATGCGACTCTATGTGGTCCCCAAATATCACAATGTATAAGTTCAAAAGCATGCTTAGTATTAATATGACTTAATCCAAAAAACAATCAAGTTTGTTTTGCCAAAGAGCAAATGTCACAAGGTTTATTTTCAGAATGGGAAATTTCAGGAAAATGTTTAGCTAACAGTTGGAGTCTCAAGGGTGAAGGATGATCAAGTCGACGGTGCCATGTGACGGAAAAAACCTTAGGAGATGAGGTAATTGTAGGTGATGTCTACCCTTTGGAGTCCACCAAATAGTATAGCCCATTACGTTGTCGCCCCCAACCAATCATCGTCATCGTCTCCAGGTCCTATAAAATACAAAAATCAGGATAAAAGGTTACTGAGCATCCCAATGATCGGGTTATTCAACTATCGGAAATTAAGTTGATAAAAAAATGAAGCTATGCCAAGAACATTATAAAGAGATATTTTGGAACCAAAGTTGTAGGTGCCAACATAATTTATGGGAACCCGAGTCCCATTAGGCAATGCCACTGGTGGTAGAGGTGGATTTGAAGTTACATTAGTCAATGAGAGACTAGATATATAGTTAGTGGCACCACTGTTTATAACCCATTGGAAAGAAGGAGGCCCACATGTTATATTTGCCTTGGAATCAAAGCCCATCTTTTGGCTCATCATGGACAAAATTTGATGGAATTGTTCGTTGGTGAGGTTGGGCATGGAGGACGATGCCACAGTGGATGCCACATTGTTGACAACATGTTTGTCACGCCCACCGAAACTACTCGAACCACTGGATTTACCATGAAGACGGTGCCCCTGCAGATATCCATGGAGCTTCCAACACGTTTCAATAACGTGATGGTCCTTATCGCAGTACGAGCAGTGCAACGGTTTCCTCTCGGTTGATTTTCCTTTTCCATTGCTACTACTATTTCCACAGCTTGTTTGAACAGCCATGGCTATAAGTTCAACAAGGCTAGGCCCACCAGCCATGCCTCTCCGTTTCTCTTCTTGCGTCAACCTGGAATAGACAGATCAAATCGAATGTAATGGCTGGATAAGAAAAATATGCCCACGAATCGCAGAAGACAAGTCATCTAACCCCATTAAAATCTACAAAACCTTGGTTCTCTCCACCTGTTCATTGTTGGATTGAACAGCCCCGCAAGAACACGGCTTTAAAGTTTGGTAGGAATCTATCTCATCCCACAAACCTTTAAGCTTGGTGAAATACACATTGATAGGTTGTTAATTCTATTTAAGATGCTCAAGGTCAAGCTAAATTTCAGAGTGACGAGACACATTTTGTTGAGAAAAACGTTCTCGAAGATGATCCCAAACGTCTTTGGTGGTCGTCATGTACACCACACTTGTGGCCAAGTCGATGGAAAGCATGTTGAGAATCTATATAAGGATCATGTTGTTGCACCGTTACCAAATAGCAGATTCTGAAGGCTTTGTCTTTGTAGATGGTTGTTCGACACTTCCATCAACAAACCCTAATTTGTTCTTTGCACTAAGTGCAATTGACATGGAATGACACCAAGTGCCATAATTTTCACCAGTAAGTTTGGTTGAAACGAGCATCATTCTAGGGTGATCGAAATGATAAACATAGAAATGACTAGCAGGATCACTAGAGGGTTCAAGTTTGGCCATCGCTGATTTTGTGTCAATGCCAGACGTTGAATCCTCCACCATAACCCAAAAAGAAAAAGAAAAAAAAAGGACTAAGAACCCAGGAAGGGCTCTGGTATCATGTGAATTTTGGAAGGTGGTAATTCATTCAATTCTCATTAATTCAATTCTCTGTACAATAATATGTTTACAATCAATTCCTACTAACTAGCTACTAATTGACAACTTATAATACAAGATAGGAATGTAATCAATTACAATATATTAATCCTTAATATCATCGATTGACTCATAATATTGGCAAGTATCTTGATGATGATCATTGACTTTCTCAACACTAGTTCAAAAAAGTTGACCAACAGTACACGAAGTATGGAATGGCATTGGCAAGCTATGGGAAAAAGAAAATTATCATAATTATAACCACAACAACAACAACAACAACAAAGCCTTTTCCCACTAAGTGGGGTCGGCTATATGAATCCTAGAACGCCATTGCGCTCGGTTTTGTGTCATGTCCTCCGTTAGATCCAAGTACTCTAAGTCTTTTCTTAGAGTCTCTTCCAAAGTTTTCCTAGGTCTTCCTCTACCCCTTCGGCCCTGAACCTCTGTCCCGTAGTGACATCTTCGAACCGGAGTGTCAGTAGGCCTTCTTTGCACATGTCCAAATCACCGGAACCGATTTTCTCTCATCTTTCCTTCAATTTCGGTTACTCCTACTTTACCTCGGATATCCTCATTCTCAATCTTATCCTTTCTCGTGTGCCTACACATCCCACGAAGCATCCTCATCTCCGCCACACCCATTTTGTGTACATGTTGATGCTTCACCGCCCAACATTCTGTGCCATACAACATCGCTGGCCTTATTGCCGTCCTATAAAATTTTCCCTTGAGCTTCAGTGGCCTACGACGGTCACACAACACGCCGGATGCACTCTTACACTTCATCCATCCAGCTTGTATTCTATGGTCGAGATCTCCATCTAATTCTCCATTCTCTTGCACGGTAGATCCTAGGTAGCGAAAACGGTCGCTTTTTATGATCTTCGCTAGATTGCTCCGGTCGTTAGTGTGGATAAGTATATAAATGGATAGAGATAGGAAAGCAAACACAAGATGTACGTGGTTCACCCAGATTGGCTACATCCATGGAATAGAGGAGTTCTCATTAATTGTGAAGGGTTTACACAAGTACATAGGTTTAAGCTCTCCTTTAGTGAGTACAGGTGAATGATTTAGTACAAATGACATTAGGAAATAATGTGGGGGAATGATCTCGTAATCATGAAACTTCTAAGTATCGGAGTGTGGTCTCGTCTTGACTTGCCTTATCTGTCTCATAGGTAGATATGGCATCTTCTCTGGAAGTACTCTTCCTCCATCCAGGGGTGGTATCTTTAACTGGTGGAGATGCACAATGTAATGTATCAATTTCACTTGAAGCTTACTTGTAGTTTCAGGCTTGGTCAAGCGCGATACAAACCATGTAGTAGGAGTCCCCCAAGTCGCCGAGCTAGGGGATCTGTTGAAAGAGGTGACAGACAAGGTAAGCAATCAGAGATCCGGCTAATTGTTCACATTCTCCCTATCTTGCAGGCAGCATGAAGGATAAAGAGAAGAAAAATGAGAAGAGATGATATGGGATAGTTTTGCTTTTGAAGAAGTAACTTTCCACATGCTTATTCTTGAACTGAGCTGAAGGGTTTTCTGGTTTCCTCCAGAGTATAAGGCCGACTGAAGAATTTAAGGGTCAAAACAAGTCCATCAAATCTAGAGTATGTTCGACCCTGCTGATATGGGATACTTTTGCTTTGACAGAGTAATGGATGTATCGGCACGTGTGCTGTTACGCTTGTCTCCACATGCTTCCTTGTATCCTTCTCACTTGCCCTATATGTTCCTCAGGCAGATACGGTATCTTCCCTAGAAGCATAAGATGTTGAAGATGAGTACTCGAGAGCAATGCCAGGTAAGTAATCAGGTAAGGGGTTCCAGGCAGTCAGTTCCTGGCTGGAAGCTTGATTCCAAGTGCTGACTGATTGCTCTCTTTCTCCTTGTCTTGTAGGTAAGAATAAGGCCAAAGGAAACGACAGGGAAAAAACATGATATGGGATACTCTTGCTTTTAACCCTGATGATATGAGATATTCTTGCTCTAGTATAGCTTGTTTGCAGAGGTATTATCGGGGGGAAAGAAAGCTGAATATTTCGAAAGGCTTCATTGGGAGTGCCCTCTCATATATGAGGAAGGGTTGAGCATTTTTGCAGGTCTGTCTGTCCGTTGGGGATGGAGGTCGACATATATAGGAGTCTCCTTAACAACAAGTAGTAATGCTATTCCTTTACCCTGCTTGGTCATAGCCGGGTAGTGGGAGCTGCCAGTTTCACATGTTTTAACTCTATCAGAGCACTTTAAAAAAGTGGTCTGTGGTATCTGGAAATCCTATCGGGGATCTGGCTCTCGAGATTCGGAGAACGATGCCTCTTCGATTTTTGAGAAAGCAATCATGCTGGGGGTCTGGCTCTCGAGATTCAGAGAGCGGTGTCTCTTCGATTTTTGAGAAAGTAATCATGTTGGGAGTCTGGCTCTCGAGATTCGGAGGACGGTGCCTCTTCGATTTTGGAGCAAGCAATCTTGTTGGGAGTGTTTTCTCGAATGTGAGCAAAGGTTGGGCATGTTTGCTAGTCTACCTTGCCACGAAGCACAGAGGTTGACACACAGGGGCTTTCCAATTATTCAACAATGGTACTGTTCCTTTACCTTCTCTTCGATTTTTGAGAAAGTAGTCATGTTGGGAGTCTGGCTCCCGAGATTCGGAGGATGGTGCCTCTTCGATTTTGGAGCAAGCAATCTTGTTGGGAATGTTTTCTCGAATGTGAGTAAAGGTTGGACATGTTTGCTAGTCTACCTTGCCACGAAGCACAGAGGTTGACACACAGGGACTTTCCAATTATCCAGCAGTGGTACTGTTCCTTTACCCTTGTGGGTAATAATATGGTAGCTAGACCTTCAAAATTTATGTGTCTAAATTTTGTTAGTGCTGTTTCTTTGCTATTCTTTTACCCTTCTTGGTCAGAGCGATGTAGTGGGAGCTGTAAGCTTCACGTGCTTAACTTTGGCAGAGAACTTTGGCAAAGTTATTTGTGGTACCCATGAGCTACTGTTGCGTGTGGGAAGTGGGTGATTGAACAGTAAGACTCATGTGCTTTCTACTTCACCAGAAGTCTTCGACAGAATGCCCATAATTTCCGCAAAGCTGAGTGTGCGTGTGACAGGTGCTGACAAGGCTGGAAAAGTAGGTGCCTCTTCGATTTCTGAGATCGGCCCTCGTGGTATCTGAGCAGCCCAGCTTTTGAGAAAGCAAGCGCCTCTTCGATTTCTGAGATCGGCCTTCGTGGTCTTTGAGCAGCCCAACTTTTGAGAAAGCAGACGCCTCTTCGATTTCTGAGATCGACCCTCGTGGTCTCTAAGCAGCCCAGCTTTTGAGAAAGCAAACGCCTCTTCGATTTCTGAGCAGGCGCCTCTTCGATTTCTGAAGCTCCGTCGAGTGCAAATTTTTATAGGGGCTGGCATTAAGTTCCAAAGCACACTTGAATCTCCACTAGTAGAAGCTCCATTCTTGCACTTCTAAGATCTTGATTTGTCCGACCTCTTCTCTCTTCAACACCTTTGAAAATGTTTGGCCCCTCCGACCGTCGTTTTGACTTAAACCTTGTTGAAGAGGCAACCTCGCCTTCTCCAGACAACATATGACGCCCATCATTCGTCTCCCCTACTGGTCCTCTTACCGTTGGGGTTTCCGTGATGAAGAATGATATGACCGCTGCGGTAGTGGCCAGGAACCTTCTCACTCCCAAAGATAACAGACTACTTTCCAAACGGTCTGATGAGTTAGCTGTTAAGGATTCTCTGGCTCTCAGTGTTCAGTGTGCAGGTTGTGTCTAATATGGCCCAACGCCTATTTGCTCGAACCCGCCAAGTTGAATAAACAGGAGATTAGAGGGCTCAAGCATGAGAATAAACAGTTGCACTGGCTCGCACATGACTATGCTACAAACATGAAGAGGAAGCTTGACCAGATGAAGGAATCTGATGGTCAGGTTTTACTTGATCATCAGAGATTTGTGGGTTTGTTCCAAAGGCATTTATTGCCTTCGTCTTCTGGGGCTGTACCGCGTAATGAAGCTCCAAATGATCAACCTCTGATGCTTCCTCCTTCTAGGGTTCTGTCCAGTACTGAGGCTCCGAATGATCCCCCTCCGGTGCCTTCTCTTTCTTGGGCTCTACCGACTGCTGAGACTTCTCCTAAGCCACCTTTGTGAAAGCTCCCTCTTGTTTGTTTATTTTGACTCATGTATATGTACATATTTGTAGCTTATCAGGGATATCAATAAATAAGCTTTCCTTCATTTCAACGTATTGTGTTAAATACACCAAAGCCTTCTTCGCTAAGTTCTTTGAATTTTCTTTTGTTGAAGCTTTGTGAGTGGAGCATGTAGGTTGAGATAGTGTTCCCTTAATTTCCTGAGTGAGGAAAACTTCTCGGTTCACTGAGTGGGATCGGCTATATGAATCTTAGAACGCCATTGTGCTCGGTCATGTGTCATGTCCTTCGTTAGATCCAAGTACTCTAAGTTTTTTCTTAAAGTCTCTTCCAAAGTTTTCCTAGGTCTTCCTCTACCCCTTTGGCACTGAACCTCTGTCCCATAATCTCATCTTCTAATCGGAGCGTCAATAGGCCTTCTTTGCACATGTCCAAACCATCGTAACCGATTTTCTCTCATCTTTCCTTCAATTTCGGCTACTCCTACTTTACCCCGGATATCCTCATTCCTAATCTTATCCTTTCTCGTGTGCCCACACATCCAACGAAGCATCCTCATCTCCGCTACACCCATTTTGTGTACGTATTGATGCTTTACCGCCTAACATTCTGTGCCATATAGCATCGCTGGCCTTATTGACGTCCTATAAAATTTTCCCTTGAGCTTCAGTGGCATCCGGCGGTCACACAACACGCCGGATGCACTCTTCCACTTCATCCATCCAACTTGTATTCTATGGTTGAGATCTCCATCTAATTCTCCGTTCTTTTGCAAGATAGATCCTAGGTAACGAAAACGGTCGCTCTTTGGTATTTCTTGATCTCTAATCCTCACCCCTAACTCGTTTTGGCCTCCATTTGCACTGAACTTGCACTCCATATATTCTATCTTTGATCGGCTTAGGCGAAGACCTTTAGATTCCAACACTTCTCTCCAAAGGTTAAGCTTCGTATTTACCCCTTCCTGAGTTTCATCTATCAACACTATATCGTCTGCGAAAAGCATACACCAAGGAATATCATCTTGAATATGTCCTGTTAACTCATCCATTACCAACGCAAAAAGGTAAGGACTTAAGGATGAGCCTTGATGTAATCCTACAGTTATGGGAAAGCTTTCAATTTGTCCTTCATGAGTTCTTACGGCAGTCTTTGCTCCTTCATACATATCCTTTATCGCTTGGATATATGCTACTCGTACTCATTTCTTCTCTAAAATCCTCCAAAGAATGTCTCTTGGGACCCTATCATACGCTTTTTCCAAATCTATAAAGACCATGTGTAAATCCTTTTTCCCATCTCTATATCTTTCCATCAATCTTCGTAAGAGATAGATTGCCTCCATGGTTGAGCGCCCTGGCATGAACCCGATTGGTTGTCCAAAACCCGTGTCTCTTGCCTCAATCTATGCTCAATGACTCTCTCCCAGAGCTTCATTGTATGACTCATTAGCTTAATACCCCTATAGTTCATGCAATTTTGTACGTCGCCCTTATTCTTGTAGATAGGCACCAAAGTGCTCGTTCGCCACTCATTTGGCATCTTCTTCGTTTTCAAAATCCTATTGAAAAGGTCAGTGAACCATGTTATACCTGTCTCTCCCAAAACTTTCCACACTTCGATTGGTATATCGTCTGGGCCTATTGCTTTTCTATGCTTCATTTTCTTCAAAGCTACAACCACTTCTTCCTTCTGGATTCGACGATAAAAATAGTAGTTTCTGCACTCTTCTGAGTTACTCAACTCCCCTAAAGAAGCACTCCTTTCATGTCCTTCATTGAAAAGATTATGAAAATAACCTCTCCATCTGTCTTTAACCGCGTTCTCTGTAGCAAGAACCTTTCCATCCTCATCCTTGATGCACCTCACTTGGTTTAGGTCCCTTGTCTTCTTTTCCCTTGCTCTAGCTAGTTTATAGATATCCAACTCTCCTTCTTTGGTATCTAGTCGTTTATACATATCGTCGTAAGCCGCTAACTTAGCTTCTCTTACAGCTTTCTTCGCCTCTTGCTTCGCTTTTCTATACCATTCACCATTTTCATCAGTCCTATCCTTGTATAGGGCTTTACAACATTCCTTCTTAGCCTTCACCTTTGTTTGTACCTCCTCATTCCACCACCAAGATTCCTTTTGGTGTGGGGCAAAGCCCTTGGACTCTCCTAATACCTCTTTTGCTACTTTTCGGATACAACTAGCCATGGAATCCCCCATTTGGCTAGCTTCCCCCTCTCTATCCCACACACACTAGGTGATTACTTTCTCTTTGAAAATGGCTTGTTTTTCTTCTTTTAGATTCCACCATCTAGTCCTTGGGCACTTCCAAGTCTTGTTCTTTTGTCTCACTCTTTTGATATGTACATCAATCACCAACAAGCGATGTTGATTAGCCACGCTCTCTCCTGGTATAACTTTGCAATCCTTACAAGTTATACGATCCCCTTTCCTCATTAGAAGAAAATCTATTTGTGTTTTTGACGACCCACTCTTGTAGGTGATCACATGTTCTTCTCTCTTCTTAAAGAAGGTGTTGGCTAAGAAGAGATCATATGCCATTGCAAAATCCAAGATAGCTTCCCCATCCTCGTTTCTCTCCCCAAAACCATGGCCACCATGAAAACCTCCATAGTTGCCTGTCTTCCTGCCCACGTGTCCATTTAAATCTCCTCCTATAAATAACTTCTCCGTCTGAGCAATTCCTTGCACCAAGTCTCCAAGGTTTTCCCAAAATTTCTCCTTCGAACTCGTATCCAACCCTACTTGAGGTGCGTACGCACTAATCACATTGATAAGTTCTTGTCCTATTACAATCATAATTATAACCAAATCAAATTAATTAACAATCCTTATAAGTTATCACACTGATATTCAATCGTACTCTACATATGAAATACGGAAATCAAAACATTTATAAAAATGCAAACATGCGAAAGACAGAAATCGATCAAAGCAAGCGTAGCAACTCTTGAGCTGACTCCCTTGAATGGAATAAGTTGTCAATGTAGTGTATCAGAGGAGCCACTGCAGTAACTATCCTTTGCATCTGAATAAAAGCTGATGCCTCTGATAAAGTAGAATACCAAACAAACTATGTTACCAATCAAGTCCAACCCTAAAATACCCACGTATTTATAGCATTCATAGTAAATTCATGTTAATTATGCTCAATATCTCAACCTAAGATTTCTTTTTTCTTCTTCTCTATATTGTTTGACAAAAAGAACCTGCAACCCGCCACGGTAGCTACCGTGAGCAGTAATCAAACTGATAAATCCCAAATGTCTAGCCTATGTCAATAGATATGAGCTAGTCTGCTAATTAAAAACCTGGTTTGGGAGAAGATAGTATGACAATGATGAGTGTACATACTAAAATAGTCTTACCATCTAATTTTAGCCTTTTGAAGAACAGTGACTTTGTAGGAAGGGTTTGCAGTGCACCCGCAACAGTCTTTCTACTAGCCCATCCGTGGTAGGGATAAAAAACTTGTTTATAGGCTGTGTTAACCGGATCCATGAGAGAATTTCCGCTGCCCGAGTTAAAATAAATAAATTAATTCAAGTTATAAGTACCTATGAATCTGTGATTGTAAAATAGCAGCTAGTTGCACAATTATAGAGATACAAAAATTAGAAATAGCAGTCATTGATTTAGGGTTTGTTCTTTTGCGAGAGAGTGATTTGTGTTGGCAATAATTAATTCAAAGATTAACCAATGCATAATTATGTGTCTTAAGTAGAATAATTAAGTCATGGTATTAATGGATATCACGAATTTAAAATGAGAAGAGTCTAGAAGATGGAGGAAGAGTTCATGAATGAGTGAGTTGATATGAATATTAAATTTAAAAAATGATGGACAGAAATATAAATTAAGTGGATGAGTGGACGTAGCAGCACAACTCAAGATGAAATTGCATATGCAAACGAAAATGATCTTATATAGACATGTTAATGAAGCAATGAATTCAGAGAAGATCGAGGCTAGGGTTGAGATAAGTAAAACCTTGAAGCCATAGCTTTCTCGAATATTATCTTAAGCAGCTCAAGTGAACGCTTCACTCTGATGAGCAATCTCGAACCACTACTCTGGCGCTTAATGGTATTCTGTTGTATCTCATGGTCAAGCAATTCTTCTAGGGTATTGACTGACTTTCCTGCCTTTACAACCCCACTAACCTGGCAACCACATCCACATTAATCAAAATATAATTACAAAACCCAAAGAAAATCACATCAAAGGGAAATATGAACAGAATCAAAGGGAAAATATAACTAAGATCATGTTTGAAATATGTAAAATGTATTTAAGTTCAGTGCATCGGAATATCAAGATCGAAATTACTAGCCCTCACCAGAAGATGTAAAATAAATAAAAATAATAAGAAATATGTAGTAATTTACTTGAGGTTTTTAGTTTCTATAAGAATAATTAAAAATATTTAGTATTTTTGCATTCCTTTTATTATTTTAACGCAAAGAATAAAAAGTTCAGCACCATAAATTGTTTAAAAAATAAATAAATAACAGAAAAAGTTAAATGCATTTCATTTTCATCATGAAATTTATATTCTCCTACGTACTAGAGCAAAATATGTCTCTAGAGTTGTAAAATGTTCATTTACATCCTCAGTTTTACATCGTTGCACAGAAGTTTGCTCTAAGAAACTAAATCAGCATAACTTGTAAACCATTAAATCAAAGAGAAATATGAATAAATGAATTATAAAGTTGAGAAATACCGAATAAACCATATAATTAAAATTTGGTCTTTCTTTATTGTCTGTATAGTATCCTCTAGTTCTATTATTTATTTAAAAATGTCTAACTAATTATTATCATGTGTATATTTACCATGAGTCAAACCCACCTAAGAAATCAAACCACTCATCAATCACAATCCACCAAACCCTAAAGTAAACAACACTCAAGTTTTATATCAAACTTTTGAAATTTGATTCAAATGTAGAAGACAATGGTAGCAACCCAAATCTACCCTTCACCAAAGAGCATCAAACTCACAAGTTTAAGAGATGAATAATACCTTAGCAGAGTACTCTATGTCCGCGAACTTCATAGCGACGCCTAAGTGTCGAATGAGAGGAGAAACGAGACGACAGGCTTGAGTGAACTTGCCAATTTCCATGGTGATCGGTACCGGAGAATTCAGTTGAGCGGCCAGTTGTTCGAATTCATCTGCCAATCTTGTCAGAATTCTGTCATCTTTCCTTCCCTCTTCTCTTGCCATTCTATAATTTCTTCACCAAGTCTCTGCTCTTTTGTTCGATCGATCGATCTGTATGACAATCACCAGACACTGAATCCAATGAAATACTTACAAATACGGAAAACTCATTTTATAAGTAAACGTGCCAAGATTTGTCAACAAAGACTTGTTGACGAAGACTTGTAAACTGGTAGGTTTATTATTTAATTAATTTAATAATTTTCCTTTTGCATAAGAAATATTTCAGTGTATAAATGTATTTTTTTTTAAACGATATTATCTGAAACACCGCACCCCATTTTTTTTTAAATATTGTTAGTCTTAATTGGTGAGCCAAAGGGGACCCACCCCTGATTTCTGTCTCAGCCTCCCATCTCTCTCTTCCTTCTTCTTCGTCTCTCCCCCCGGTAACTCTCTCTTAGCTCTCTCCCTCTCAATCGGATCATATTTATATATATTTTTACTTCAAATTCACTCGTCTTTTCTTAGTTAATTCCTTATATTTTTGAGCTATTTACGTTATTTTTATATTTATAGAATTTGTTATGCAAAGAAAATAAAAATGGCACAAATGAGTTTTAAATAATAAATTCGTCAAAAAGTAAGATTTGTTTTAGTTTAAGTATTAATTCTTATCCCTTCCACCTTTAGTTTAAAATAAGTAATTGATCCAAGTTTTATATTTTGTTATGCATACACACACATATAAATAGACACACACACGTTGTTCTCTACTTTTGATATAGTAAATATGCATGCAGGTGCTTTTCGAGCTGGAGGTGTGAGGAAGAAAAGGAGCACTTGGGGATCAGAAAAGAGAAAAATAATAAAAAGCTTTGCAGAGTGTGGTAGGTGAAAGGCACAGAAGGAATAAAAAAACTGCACTTGCAGCATTAGTGTGGTGGGTGAGGCATTAGCCTCGGGAGAGAAAAGAATAAACAAGACCTTGTAGCCTTGGAGCGGAAGAGACGAAATAAGCTGCCTTTGGCAGCAGATAGCAGGGAGAAGGGACAGCTGCATGTGCAGCACGGGTAGAATAGAAAAGGCAGGAAACGGAGAGAGACAAGGGGGCTGCCTTGCGCAGTCTGAAAGGGAAAATAAACGTGAGAGAGACTGACAGCGAGGTGAGGCGGTCTTGGAAGGGAGGTCAGGAAGAATCAGAGGCTGCCTTTGGGCAGCGAAATAAAATAAAAAAAAAGAGGCAGGAGGGCTGCTTTTGGCAGCTTTGAACAGAGGGAAGAGGGAAGGAAGACAGAAGTGAGGGGGGAGAAAGAGGCTGCCATTTGGCAGCTTGAGCAAGGAAAAATAGAAAACGAAAATAAAGAGTGGAAAGAATAGAGTAGGACGGGAAACGTAGGCGGAAGGGAAAGGAGCTGGTCTGACACGGGACCAGCGTGGAAAATAAGTGAAGGGGGAGAGTCCAGGGGTCTTGGAGCGAGAGAAAGGCTGCCAGAAAGGGCAGCATAAAGGAGGGCTGTTTGGGACGTGCGAAGGAGAGAGAGGCAGAGACGTGGGGAGAGAGGTGAGCACGGGGAAATTGTAGTCAGTACGGGGAAAGGCAGAAGGCAGTACGGGAGGAGTGAGAACGGGGAAAGAAGCAGTCCAAAGGTGAGCACGGCATGGTGAGTATGGAGAGAGGTGAGCACGGGGGAAGCTGCCCTTGCAGCTGAGACTGACGCAAGGAAGACTGACGTGGGCAGGGGGAGAGAGAAGTGGGCACGAACGCAGCAGATCCTCTTTCGATTTAATCTTTCCAAACTTCTCTTTTACTTCTGTTTTAATAATGTGTAAATAAACTTATTTTGGCTAGAGGTTAATTCAAAGCCATGAATATATTTGTAATATGAATTGATTACCTTCAGTTATGCTTTCTGAGTTGTGATTTAATTTGCTTAACTGCTTGATTGATAACTTATTTTTGTATGTTGATTAAGGATGCATACTTAATTTACATGCATGAATTTGATGCTAGAATATAAGTGAATTTCACCTAATCGTTATGAACTTATATTCACAAGTAGTGAAGGTTGTTATCCACAATCGTGTTATGTGAATTCTAGGCTGGATTAACATGCGTATTCCATAGTTATGAATGCCTAGTCAATGTTTATGATTTCCGTTGAACTTAATGATCTTTGTTGAATGTCTCTATCATGCGTATTCCATAGTTAGGGACTTTGATGAGGAATAATTTGGTTGTAATGCGTATTCCATTCAATCCAATGAATCTAGGGAAATCTAAGAGTTAATTTAAGCGGACCTAATTAACTTGGAATATTGTGATTTACAATTTATTGAAAGAACAACTGAAAATCAATTTAGGTTGCATATGTGTCATGTGTGGAGAAGAACCCTCTAGCTAGTCCGTCATTTATCATTTTACCTTAATTTTATGTTTTTGTCAATTCTGTAATTTAATTAAGTTTAATTTACTTTTCATCAAAACCAAACAGCCATCCATTATTAAATTATATTATTTAGTTAGTTTTCTTTATTGTTAGTCTTTTAATTTAATTTCCGTCCATTTCAGTTCCTAGTGTTTAATTTAATTGTTTTCATTATTTTGAGTCATTTTAAGTGTGTTTCGAGTTATTAGAGTTTTTAGCCTAGTTTTGTGTCCTTGAGTCTTGTTTAATATTTTTGTATTAATTTAGAATAGATTAGCAATCCCTCAAAATCCCCGGCCTAGAACGATACCCTACTTACATCTATACTACAATTGTCAAAAAGAGGGTTTAATTTGTGTGTCAAGTAATTCTCACATCAAATTTTGGCGCCGTTGCCGGGGATTAGCAAATTTGCTAATCCCTTTATTTTTGTTTTTGTTTATGTTTATATTGGTGTTTGTGTATTTTACTTTTGATATTTGATTTATTTTTCTTTCTTTGATTTTAGGTACAAATGGAGCGAGACATGGCACTTGCGACCATTCAAGCTCAATTGGCACAGCTCACTTCTCAACTGACTCATAATGCCGAACGGACCACAATGCCAAGTGTCCCTACACTTGATGTGCCCTATGGGCAAGGATATCAAAGTCCTCAATTTTCTGCCAATGAAGATGTTTGGGGATATCAAGGCTATAACCAATCAAGGGGCAACATGTTTTCCAACGCTTACAATTCAGATTGGAGAGGTAATTCAGATTATATGTGGCATGAACCTCAACAATTTCAACAAGGTGGATATTGGTAGCAAGACGAGTTCTATTCAAGACCTATGCAGCCACCACAGCATCCCCCACAACAATTCCAATCAAATCAAAGTATGCCCATGAATTATAATGAAATTCTTGAAGGACTAATTTCTGTGGCGCAGGGTTTACGAAAAGAAGAACAATTGCCGCCATCGGAAGAGTTCTATCAGTGGCCATATGAACCGTCACAGCCACCACAACAATCAACCCAATTCAATTCAGGTACATCCTTGGATAATGATACACTTAATAAGTTACTCACCTCTTTGAATCAGGGAGTAGAAAATCAAAACCAGGAGATGCAAGACCGAGTCAAAATAGTGGACAAATTGGAGATGCAAGTTGGGCAGATTGTGGAATTCATGGCACAGATTCGAGATCAAAGCGAACTTTCCAACTCAAACATTGAAAATTCAAAGGCAGAAGTTGAAATCGATGAAGCCATCACTTTGGAAGGTGACATGAAGGATGAAGCTGTCCCAGAACCATCCAAACATAGCCCGAACATGGATGAATTGCTGCTGCAAGCAGAAGAGGAGGAGGACGACCTAGGCAGTTTAGAAGAATTCTTGCTGCAAGCTCCTCAAATTCCTATGTCATCTAACTCAGGTGAGGAAGTTCTAAATTCACTTCATTCTAACATTATTCCACCGAATGTCCTTTGTCCGTGCAGGTTTTTTATTCCAAATACTAAAGAGAGGGAAAAAGACGTTGTGGAAGCTTTTCCAAAGGTGCAAAGTGATATCCCAATTCTTGGTGCACCAAAACAAGTTCCCGATGATATTGAAATGTTCAAAGAACCTTGCACACCAAGAAAAGGGATTCAAGAGAATGAAGTGGTTGAAGCAGATCAAGAATACATCCAAGAGGCTGTGCATGAGACAATCAAACCCAAATCAGTTGAATTTGATGACACAGGACAAGCCACAACCATTATAGTAAACCTGGCCAAGTTCAAAGTCCCAGAAATGTTCAAAGATGTGGTGTTTGTCATTGAGTTTGTGTCAGAAAAAGAAAGTAAGCCATCTTCTCCAATTTTAATTTTAACATATACTAACATGTTTCTGATTTTGATGATTCAGGCACCCACTCTTGAATTTAAACCATTGCCGAATCATTTCAAGTATCACCTCCCATTAAAAGATAAATTCCATGCTTTGGAGCCGAGGGGAGTTTAAAGGAAAGATTCGTCCGGCTAAAGACGTTAAATCAAGCGCTTCTTGGGAGGCAACCCAAGCATTCAACGAAGGAAGACTTTGGAATCGCTAACCCAATCAGATTTGCATTCTTATACCCTTATCTTTACTGTTTTCATTTTTTTTTGTTTAGTTAGTTGTGTTATTTGGTTGATTTCTGTAAGTTTGTGTTATTTAGTTTAAGTATGGGGGAAGGTTAACCAAAGTCTTTCTACATTAATTTACATATAAAAAAAAAGTACAAATATTTTACAATGATGTAAACTAATAGTATTCATTGGTCGGGTGGTGCTTCAGTAGTAGGCAGGGCCACAGAAGGAGGAGGCGGCAGAGGTTGATCAGTTGGAGCTTCACTACGCGGTGCCGCTCCAGAAGACGAAGGCAGATGTTGTTGGAACAAACCCACAAACCTCCGATGATCAAGTAAAATTTGACCATCGGTGTCCTGCATCTGGTCAATCTTCCTCTTCATGCTGGTGGCATAGTTGTGTGCAAGCTTGTGCAATTCTTTATTCTCATGTTTGAGCCCTTTAATCTCTTCTTTGAGACTCTGGATTTCAGCCACCAACGATTCAACGTGACGGGTTTGAGCATATAGGCGTTGGGCCATGTTGGACACGAAACCTGCACACTGCACGCTAAGAGCCAGAGACTCCTTAACCGCCAATTCATCAGACCGTCTAGCGAGCAGTCTGTTATCTCTGGGGGTGACAAGGTTCCGGGCCACCACCGCAGCAGTCATGTAATTTTTCATCACCGAATCCCCAACGGTAAGAGGACCGGTTGGGGATATGAAAGATGGGCGCCATATGTTGTCTGGTGAAGGCGGGGCTGCCTCTTCACCACGGTTCAAGTCAAAACGACGATCGGAAGGGCCAGACATTTTTCAAATGTGATAAAGAAAGAAGAGAGTCGGACTGATCAAGATTAAACAAGTGCAAGAAGGGAGTGTTTACAAGAGGGAGCTCAAGTGTGTTGTGGAACAAAATTAACGCCTCTATAAAAAGAAGAAATCGAAGAGGCGCTCCTCAGAAATTGAAGAGGCGTCCTCTCGCAAATCGAATAGTCGAGGCTCCGTTCTCAAAAGCCGGATTCTTTTCTCAAAAGAGGCGTTCATTTCTTAAAAGTTGGGCTTGCTCAAAAACCACGAGCCGAACCCCGGATTTCAAAAGATCAATTTGTCCAGACGTGTCGTCACTCGTCACACGCAAATTGCTTTGCGAAAATCACGGGCAGTTTGTCGAAGCACCAATTCAGAAATCGAAGAGGGAAATTCAACAGTCAAAGACACGCTAGCTTTCTCAAAAGCTGGGCTTCAACCCACGGGCAAATCTTCTTTTCCAGATTTATCCGCACGTGTCACATGCTACCTCTACAATCGACGATGCTCAGAGCTCGAAGCGCCGATTCCAGATATCAATGAAGAATCTGCTTTGCGGAAATCACGAATAGCTGGTCGAAAATTTATGGTGAAGTGGGAAAGCACGTTGCACTGTTCTTCTACTCGTGTCGGTAACCCTGGGATAATTGAACAGTACCTCTACCAGCCATTAAGAAAATTCTTTAAATGTTAAACTTCATTGCAAAGTAGCCTCACTCAGCACTTCTTCATCTCCGAGAATGGCTTTCCAACAAACCCTCTCGAGTCACTCTGTATTTCTCATCCCCTGGGATACCCCTGCAACTAACCCATCCAGAGCACAAGTATTTCATATCATAAAGGTTGAGAGCACGAGTATCTCATATCATGCTTTCTCCTGGTCCTTTCTCCAGCCAGCACTTGCTCTCGAGTGCTCATCATCTTATGTTTCCGCTTCGTCTCTCACTTATAAGGGAAGAAGATGATACCTCGAAGCATGTGGAGACAACGTGCTGATTCATCCTCAGCTAGGGACAAGGAGAAAGAAAGCAAGAGGTGGGCACTTGGAAAGATTGAAGAAAGAATCAGACCAACACCTCTACCTCGTGCCTGCCCGCCGTGCTGAAGAAACAAGCAGAGAAGAATGCAGACTGCACAATCAAATAATTCCAGCAGAAGAAGTCTGAGATGAAACCAAGGCACGCTAATATTCCTCGCTCAGAATTCCAAATCAGTTCAAGAGGAAAGCTGTGGAAAGTCAACAAGCATGACCAATGATTACTTATTAGTTTTATTCATTGTCTTTTATCGTGATTTTCAATTTTTCGTTTGCAATTTTTTTTACATTTTCTTGCGTTACTTAACTGAATTATTTCTTTTCTTTGCAGGAACTTTTGGTTATTTCCACCCTTGAAGTTGATTGCAGAATTTTAGCTTGGGGGTCATCGCTCGATTTTACTGCAAATTAGGGAAGTTTTCAGTCTAATTGCTTTACTTTGTTTCTTATTATTTATTTTATTTTTATTTGCATTATAGTGTTTTCTGACATTGGGGACAATGTCCAGTTTAAGTTTGGGGGTAGAGAGTATAAAAAATGACCAAATTGAAATTTTTTGTACCTTCGACTACGAACTGGTTTCATTTGTTTCTGTGTTGTTGTTTTTTGTTTTCTTAATTAGTTTTGTTTTCTTTAAAAAAAAATAAAAAAAATTAGAAAATTTAAAAATCCAAAAATATTGTCTTGTTTCCCTTATTGTTTTGAATTAGATTTTTGTTAGTTTCCCGACCCAATGATATAATTGGATCAAATTTGAACCATGATCATCAAGAACTTAGTTAACATGTGTTTTCCTAATTCTCTTGTTAGTTTTGTACATGTTTGACCATCTTTGAAAAACCAAATGCACATAGCCTTGTTAATGTGAAACTAAAGTATGAATTAAAGCGTCATATGTAAATTTAGTGACCATATTTATCCTATGTGAGTTTTTGAGCCTATTGAAAGTGTGTGCATTTTTCATACACTCCTATTCTTTCATGTGTGATGAACTTATGTGAGATACATCTCTAGAACTTGCGTAACGATCTTTCGAAATGTTTGTCATTGATTGCATGAACTTGGAAATGATAGAGGTATTAGGTTTACCACTATGGCCCAAATAACCATGTTTTCCAAATAAAAATGATATCATTAGATTGCCAATTTGAGCTGTGTATGTTGAGCCTTTTATTTCTTATCACCAGATATGTCTACCCTTATACCTGAAACATTCTTCCTTACCCTTTCCAAGCGAGCAATGCGAGATTGTCTTATGAGAAACGTTTGTGAAGTTCTTTGAAGGTGTTCGGTAAAAGAATAAGTGTGGGGGTATTTTCATGTTTGTATTTAAAAAAAAAAAAAAAAAAAGAGAAAAAAAAAAGATTGTATACACAAAGAAAATAAAAAGTTGTTCAAGTTTCAGTTTAAGGGTGTGGTTGGAGGTGCGAGAAGAATCGCTGGAAAGATTGAGTTCTTATAAATCTAAACAAAAGAATTGCTTGCAATGTAGCTTGGAACTTGTGTTTACCTATTCTTTCATTTCAATAACCCTCTCCCTAAACCTCATTACATCCAATAAAAGTCCTCTTGATTTAAGTTTTGCAATTATGATTGTGGAGATGAGATCTTTATGCAAGCTTATGGTAGAAATTTCACATTTGATTCTTTGAGCGAAACACATTAAAACTAAACACATGTGTGATTGAGTGCATATCCCGTGAGAAGGTCGCTAGTTTGCATATGATGATTTTAAAAATAAAAACTTGAAATTGCATTAGCATGGCTATCTCACACACTACACTTCAAGGATGATTCAAAGATTACTGCTAATATTTGAATAAGGAAGATGAACTTGGATTAGTTTGTTGGTGTTAGCTATGGTTCTTGACGATTTGTTTTCTCGAATGAAATTCTATGAGGGTCACATAGGGGGAAACTAATGTTTTTCATGTTAGTACTTTTTCATGTTTTCTTTGTTTTGCTCGAGGACTAGCAAAAGCTAAGTATGAGGGTATTTGATCGGATCATATTTATATATATTTTTACTTCAAATTCACTCGTCTTTTCTTAGTTAATTCCTTATATTTTTGAGCTATTTACGTTATTTTTGTGTTTATAGGATTTGTTATGCAAAGAAAATAAAAATGGTACAAATGAGTTTTAAATAATAAATTCGTCAAAAAGTAAGATTTGTTTTAGTTTAGTATTAATTCTTATCCCTTCCACCTTTAGTTTAAAATAAGTAATTGATCCAAGTTTTATATTTTGTTATGCATACACACACATATAAATAGACACACACACGTTGTTCTCTACTTTTGATATAGTAAATATGCATGCAGGTGCTTTTCGAGCTGGAGGTGTGAGGAAGAAAAGGAGCACTTGGGGATCAGAAAAGAGAAAAATAATAAAAAGCTTTGCAGAGTGTGGTAGGTGAAAGGCACAGAAGGAATAAAAAAACTGCACTTGCAGCATTAGTGTGGTGGGTGAGGCATTAGCCTCGGGATTGCGGGCGGAGTCGGCTTTGCATCGAAATCTTGGGAAACGAAAAAATCTTGGCAATACGAATTGACTAAGACCAACTGGAGTTTTGAAGCGGTGTTGTACTCTGCGACATGCGTCCCTAGGAATGGTGGGCAGAGTCATATCTCTTGGAAATTACTCGAAATTTTTGAAATGCGTATTGAGGAAGCGAGTAAGTGCTAGTGGTGACGACGGTTAGTAGGAGAAAATCAATGTTCTCAGACTCGTTTACATTGAGGACATTCGTGTGAATCTTTAGAATGAATCTTTGGCGATTGTTCTATCGATAACCTTCTTGCTTATTCCAATGACGAAGTCAAGTTCATTAACCTTTGACCGTCAGCTTCATACCAAATTCTTTGAGTGTTGACTTCGTTCACATTAATTACTTTTCTTGGGAAACTCCTCGGTAGCAGATGCTATTCCCATCAATTTCCCTAAATGGAGTTACAATTCTTGTCGTTGTTGTAGTTGGACTTCGATAATGAATATCCAGTCTTGTTTGGATAAACAGATTCCTTGAATTTCACCTGGGTTTGGTACTTGGTGGTAAATCCTAGTTCCTTGTCCAGTATTTTTTCAGGGAAGGTGAACTTAGTCCCTTGCTTGCAGCCTAGCTGTTTAGCCTTGTAATTTTCAGTGTAATGGCTTGAGACTCTATCATATTCATCATTGTATGAAGATCAAGCTTTACTCTGAACTTCTCTGGACTCATTGAGCTTTGGTTTGCTCAAGAGCATCACTTTAAGGTAGCCAATTATGTCACTGCATGCATACGCAGGCTACTTTGTATCTTTCTTCTTCGTCATTCTGCTGATTCAGAGGTTTTATGTTTAATTTTTGAACTTTGAAACAGCTCTCACAAAGTATTGTGAATTTTGAAATTTCTTTAGCGTCGTCAAATCTTATTATCAGTTCTTAACTATTCTTGAGTTTAGACCTAATTCTTTTGTGGATAAGAAACTAGTTGACCATACTGTGATGATTTGCAAAATAATCAGAAACAGTGACTCTATTTCTGCATCTTCACCTTCATTCGCTTGTTTGTTTCTCAATGTGAACTGGATCATGTCGGAACATTATACGGGGGTGTAAAAAAAAAAAAAAACGTTTGTTCTTGGCATGGTTTCTAGTTCAAATCTCGATATGTTGTACTCCATATTTTAATGGACTTGTTTTGATCCTCAAATTCTTGAGTGTTCTTTTAGCCTTCTCGACAGGGTTTCTCGCTCAATCAGTGCTGAATTCACGATCGATCGATTCGGCGGAAGTGTGCGCCCAATTCTCATCGTTTTGGACAGGAATGTTGGGAGCATAATATTTTGACAAGCTTACCAGACTTACCAGAAAGAGTTCCTCGTGGGTGTGAAGTGTGAGTCGTCTTTTGGTAAGAGACCGATGAAGATTGTAGTGCAGATGAGTAGCATATTGCATCACTGTCTTCATGCTAAACTGAATGGTCACTACTCATTATTTTGTTGCAATTCATCACCATCATATCGTACTCTGGTAGATCTTTTCGATGATGTGATGTGTTCGCCTCAACGCACCGCAGCTTAGCTTTCCACTACCTCGCACCAGGATCTTTCGGTTCGAGAGCACGTGGGCATGAGGTTTAAGCGGTCTTTTAGTAAGAGTTGATTGAAGGTTTTAGTGCAGAAGGTCAGCATATTGTATCAACATCTTACTAGAATTCATAGGCATCACATCGGTATATCAAGGTACGGTTATCAAGTGAGTTCCTCGTTGACAAAATTTTGGAGTTGCTGGTCACATTTGGAAGAACTGAAGAGGATAGGATGCTTGGTGCTGGATAAAGTTTTTCGAGGACAGTTTATGTTTTGTTCGGTTTGGTGTATGGCACTTTTTACGACCTGGTACGATAGTTTTTCATGGACAACACTAGTTGACTGAAAAGTCGTGCGAACTTGTATTTGGAGGATCGATCCTACGATATGTGAAATTGTGCACCCTTTTGATAAATTACTACTTGCTTATCGAGACAACAAATGTGAGGTCGATATTGCGGGCTGCGGGCTGCAGACTGTGATATCGATAGCTTATTTGTTGGGTTCGTTAAGCAAGTGGGCAAGAAGATTCGTCTCCAGCAGCTGATGCAGATTCGGAATTGTTAATCTTGGGACTCGACCTAAAGTGACATCTATTTTCGGAGTACGTGACATCTCGAATTCTTGGGCGAGACCCATTCTTATTTTTCAGTTTTGATTTTCGGTATAACTATTTTGAACTCCCTTTACTCTAGTTAATTGTTTTGGCGTTACAAATGTCTTTGGAAAAGTAATTCTGTTTTCATTTCTAAGTTGATTCGAGTTTTTGGCCTATATGTTATTACTTATCTATGTTGGCGTTATCTGGCCTTAAATTATTTTATGTTTTCGACTTTATATTTTATTAAAGTATGTTTTCTATTTTTACACTGATGGGGAAAGAAAGCATGAGCCTGGGAGCACGAAAGATGGAATCATTGCAGCCGATCGCGACGGCGTGGCATTTTCCCTTTTGTGTAACCGCTTTTACCTGATCTCTTCGTTACATATATGTATATTATTTTTCTTCTTCCTATTTTCGAGTATTTTCAGCGTAATATGTTATTTTAAATTTCGAGGACGAAATTTTTTTATAAAGGTGGTAGATTGAAACACCCCACCCCATTTTTTTTAAAATATTGTTAGTCTTAATTGGTGAGCCAAGGGGGACCCACCCCTGATTTTTGTCCCCAGCCTCCCATCTCTCTCTTCCTTCTTCTTCGTCTCTCTCCCCCGTAACTCTCCCTTAGCTTTCTCCCTCTCAGCTATCCCGTACCTCTCTCCCTCAACCTCTCGCATCTCTCTCTTCCCCTGGACTCACTAGGACCGAGTCACCATCGAAGAGAGGCTCGCAACGAACCCCGGACCCTGCCCTGCGAGTTCGACGACACGGAGTAAGCTCCGGCGAGCACCGCCCCTTTCGAGGTCATTTTCGGCCAAACCACGGCGAGTTGGCTGGCGTGCAAGGTCTCAATCTCTTCGTCTCATCGAGTAGTACAGCTTTCCTTTTTGTTTCACTCAATTTCGTTGAGTATTGGAAAAGTTATACTCATTTGAATCTTACCCAGTTTCCGGCGAGTCCGACGGCTTTCGAGGCGTTTGTCGGCCAAACCACGGCGAGTTAGATGTCGTGTGAGGTATCATTCTCTTCGTCTCTTCAAGGGCTACAACTTTCGTTTTTGTCTCGCTTAATTTCGTTGAGTAGTGATAAAGTTATGGCCGTTTAAAGTGGGATGGTTTTCCGGCCGAATTTCCGGCCTTCTTTCCCATTGGATCCGGCGACCCACCAAAACCCAAGGCTTTGGGCCTTCATTGCCTAGCCCAGCCCGTTTTTATTCTATTTAATTATTTATTTTCAGCAGCCCAAAGGGCATTGGGCCAGTTTTGAGTGAAAGGGCTTAAAGCCCGGTCCTTGTGTGAGGCCTTAAGGCCTTTGTGGTTTGTGTGTGTGTGTGTGTGTGTTTAAGTGCATGTGTACGTGTGTGTATATGCATGCTTGCATGCATGTGCATGCCGTGCATGTGTGTTTTGTGTGGTGCGTGTGTGTGTTTGGGCTTAGGCCCAAACCACCCATTTTCACCCTAAACCCTTTATAACCCAAATCCTTTAAAACCCTAAACCCATCCAATTCCAAATTCCCTATTTATTTAATTCAAACCCTTCTTAGGGTAATTCGACGTTCTGAATCCGTTTCTGATGTCCGTTTTTCCAAATTCAATTGCTATTATATAGTTTTATTAATTGGACCCTTTATGTGCTTAAGGGCAATTATTGGTGACGTTTTCTTGTTCGTTAGTTTGCGTGGCTCTTTGGCGGCTAAGTACTGTGAGTGGACCCCTTCTAAAATGCATCTTTTATAGTAGAAATGCATACATGAAAAGCATGATTTAATGATTACGTGTTAGGAAACGTTATGAGATAACATGCTTACTGAGGCTACTTTGAATTATTACTATTTTTCCTATAACCCATGTTCTTATAGAATATCCGATGGATGACGATATGATATTTAGAACATGTTTCGAACACCTCTTTATAGTATAGATGATGGATGACTTTATACTATGAAGTTGTTTTTCAATATATATATATGTTCAATGGTTTTGTACTTACCTAGTGGTCATTTCCGCTACGGGACGTAGGGATAGATTCCGGTCCATCCCTGACGACGGTTTGGTGTTGGCATGGGGCCTGGAGTGTGTTTCCTCTGGCTATTTAGCACAGGGACGGGGAGCCGGCATGGGGCCTGAAGTGTATTTTCCTCTGACTGTCTGCTCAGAGATGGGGAGCCGGCATGGGGCCTGGGGGTTATCGGACAATTCACTAGTGATTATTATATATGAGTTATGATTTGAGACATTGCATGGCATGCTAGGTTTCGGAAAACCTATGTTTAACATTATATATGTGTTTTTATAAAATCTGGGGGTTAGTATGTTGATAACTGTTTTATTATATATATATCAACTTGGTCCACTCACCTTTGTTTTGCGCCCGCATTCAGGACTTAGATTCAAGGCACCTAATCCCGGCGTGAAGACACTTCCGCAGCAGCATCTTCGAGTCCTCTCGAGGTAGGACCCACTCCTTTGTTCTTACAATCTTATCTTAATTCTTTTTAGTGATTAGGTTTAGTTGTATGCTCTGAGCACGTTCCTAAACTGTTAACTCATTGTATTTCAAATTTCTAACTCTTAATTACTTTTTATTCTTAGCTTTTGTATCAATTAATGGCTTTCGTCATCCTCGGGTGTCGGCCAGCACGTGATCATCCCGATGTCACGAGGACATCGGGATCGGGGCGTGTCATTATCTATATTAAGAGGGAGCGGGTGGGCTTAGCCTTATAATGGGCTAGCAATAATGTGGTTCAAGTTCGCTTTTAACAAGAATCGAACCTAAAACTCTCACTTATAAATTAAGAAGAATACCTATTAAACCATAATACTAAGTGGCACAATTCTAAGGGGGGGTGAGAGTTCCTTCACAGTTGTTTTTCCCGACCTTCAGAGGGTCCTAGTCGTCTGGTCCCTTTATAGATCCACCAATGAGTGAGACATACAAGGTTTAGAGGTGAGCACAAATAACTTGTAGCTCAAATGGTTAAGAATAATTTGACCTACACTCTAGGTCCTTGGTTGGATATTCTCCTCCCCTAATATTGCTGGTGTAAAAATAAAACAAATTCAATCAAATTATTTAATGAAGATAGTATTAAAATGTTCACGTTGTAATATTTTAGTTTAGGTTTGTCCTATTTTCCATAATCTTAACGCTAAAACAATTTCCAATTGCAAGCAATTGAAAAGTGTGTCCACACTCTTCGTAACTAAGTGTCTGTTGTTGACTTTTGGGTGGAGGAATCCCGTAGCTTGGACAAATATCGGACCAAGCTAGGGAACACGACGGATTACAAGACAAGTTTCCACAGTTGAACAACTTAGCATTGCACGGTCTTCCACTGCTCACAACTTCAAACCTGGAGCTTGGTCAAGTGCTGGTACTGAGTGCCCTGCACTAGAATAACGACATAATTAAACACTCCTACAAATCAGAAAGAAAAAGCAAACCGTAATTCTTATAAGAAACCCAAATCCTAATCTAACAAGATTATTCCATAAAAACGACTTGCAACAGTTTCGATATGCGGATAGTCAAACACACACGAACGGAAGACAGAATGCAACAACAACAAATTCGGAATTCAGGCTGCAAGTACGGATTAAAATAGATGACAGACGCGACAAATAGACAGCAAACAGCTACAATGAAGTTCCTTTACGAATCCTACATAATGTTCTTTTATAGAAGTTTCAAGAAGATCCACTTTTTTGGTCTGTGACTGAGTAGTTTCCTTGCCATACTAATTAAATGAAGGCTTTTTAGCCAAAATGGTCTCTGAGATTTGCATAACTATTTATTTTGGTCTATTAGATGTGAAATAGATAAAAATTGATCCCTGAGTTTGCCCACAATCAATCACTTTGGTCATTTCGTGAAAAATCTTCATAAAATAAGAATAAAATGACAAAATACCCTCAATTTTGGTTAAATCATTTTGGCCTATTGTTTATTAAATTGAGGATAGTTTTATCATTTTAATCCTTATTTAACATAATTTTTCACCTAAGGACTAAAATGATTCATAGTGGACAATCTCAGGACAACTTCTATTGATTTCAAATCTCATGGACCAAAGTGAGGAGTAATACAAATCTCAGGGACCATTTTGGCTAAAAAGCCTTAAATGAAATATTTTGAGTAGTTCTTTATACACCCAAGTTTTATCTCTGGACACCTGATGAGTCGATTTTATATTATATATTTAACTTTATTCTTAGTATGCTTTGGTAATTGTTTTGGTGAAATTCTGACACTTTGCTTTATATTTTCAATATAGGACATGTAACTTCCTCTTGAACAAAAAGTGACCAAACGGATGAATTTTGGAGTGATTCCAACTAAAGGATATTCGTGGGTCTCTCAACTTATTCGTATCAAAGTTTTAGATTTTTATACCAAGCGGTTAATTTATGGCCACGAAAGAAAAGACCAGAGAGCGAAACTTTTAAACTGACGTTTAGAGATTCTTTAGGCTTTTTGGCATCCAAGATGGTGCCTTTTGACAACAGACCCTTTTGGAAATATGTTCAGGACATATTAAGCTTTGTAAAGAGTCATCTTGGGCCTGTTTTGAAGGTGTCTAAGGCCCATAACGTGGCTGATCAGTTTGCTGGCAGATTTCTTCATGTTTAACTAGGAGATTGTTTCATAGTTTCTCTTAATTTATTTTGTTTCCTAGTTTTATTGTAGGGAACTTTAACGAAAAGCTTCCGGTACTGTTCACTATAATGAAAAACCACATTGTTACACTAAAAAATCAATCCTATTACTATTCACTTTACCCTTTATTTTGTCCTTATCGTTAAAACTCAAAATTTTCAAGTCATTTTCATTAGTTTTCCTTTTATTGTAAGGCTTTTTCTATGAAGGTTTTATTTTGTAGTAGTATGAATAAGGCTAATTAGCCATTAGGATTCACAACACACTGCTTTGGAGAATTCGGCTTAGAGAGCTTTTGAAGATTCATCTTTATTTTACAAGGCGGTTTCAATCCTTTTCTTAATGATATTTTGCTTTTTAATTATGATTATGCGTAACTAATTCTTTATGCTAGGACGAGGCCATGAACCTTAGCATAAATATGTAGTTTCTTTTCAATTTACTTATAATATTATGCAAGCAAATTTTGTATTATTAATAACTGTACTTGAAACTATCTAATTGTCTTGATAATTGGCTACCATGAGGATATTTAGAAAAATAATTTGATACAATTTTGGTTGGAGGGTTGTCCCTGAAATTGACGACGGCTTCTTGTGATTAATAATTGTAATTTCACTAATTTTACAAGGATGAATACCAGGTCTTAAGGGTTACATGGTTTTTCAAAAGGTTTTCATAAAGTTTAATGAGTCTTCATGTTCCCATTCGATTCGAACATCTGGACGGGGTTACATGTTTGATATACATTCTAGATTGGGGGTCCAAGCAAAGCATACTTTAGAAAAACCTAACCTTCAAAATATGCATATGTAATTTATAAGTAATTAGAATAACTACATAGGATTGTTAAGGTAACGGCAAAAATTGATTTTCAAAACCGTTTTCTTTTATTTATTTTCCCTTGCCGAATCTTTTGAATTGTTTTAATTAAATTAATTTTTATTATTTTAAGTCATAAAATCAACCTTTTCAAACTCTATTTCAAATAATTAATTAAAATTTGGTTTCCACATAAATCGTTTTAAATAATCCTTGTGGAGAAAGATATTGCTCGAGCCATTTATATTCCAACTACCATATTCTCTTGCAAGTATTTTAAAATGTTTTTATCTCCACTTTTGCATATGTTAAAAATCCTACCAAGAAATTGGACAATTTTATTTAAAGTAAAAGAACTTTTGTACCCATATATAAAGTTACCACAAAAGAACTTTAATGATTTCTTAAGGAAAACAATAGTTTTCTTTAAACACCGGTAGGTTTTGAAACAAACAACGTATTGTAACCATCGGATTGGACTTTCGATTTGAGATCGAACTCCATGGATATTGTCTACAAGGTCGACATGTGAGTGAAGGGGACCGGCTTCCATGCTCTGTCGGGCACGTTGACGTTCATATAAAGCTTCAACTCTTGTTTCTTCTGCTCGAGCTTGTCAACGAAGACGTGGATGTGCTGCAAATACGGTCGCAAAATACATCGCTTATCGGCTTTCCGAACCTTCAACACCAAATTTCTACTCCTGCCACTCTAAACGGGAGGAGGGGATTGAATTTTGATGGGAGTATTCAATTAGGAGGCATGTGATGCATATGAGTGATGGAAAAAAAAAACTAGGAAAAAGATACTACAACACAACATCTGAATCCAAATGTCAAAAACATAACTAGGAAACGGACCCTCTGTTGTAGTGTTTGAATCCAAACGTAAAAAATAAGAGTCGCACGAGGTGTGAAGTGTAAAGAGCATGTGAGTGATGGAAAAAACAGAACTAGAAAATGGACAAACAATACAAGAAGTATGGAATGGCCGGCAATGGAAAAATAAAATTATCATAATTATAACCAAATCGAATAGCAATCCTTAATAAGGTTGATCACAGTGATATTCAATCATACTATACATATGAAATACGGAAATCAAAGCATTTGTAAAAATGCATGGATGCGAAAGATGGAAATCGATCAAAGCAAGTATAGCAGCTCTTGAGCTGACTCCCTCGAATGGAATAAGTTGTCAATGTAGTGTATTAGAGTAGCCAATGCAGTAACGGTCCTTTGCATCTGAACAAAAGCCGATGCCTCTAATAAAATAGAATATCAGACAAACTGTTACCAATATCAAGTCCAACCCTAAAATCCCCGTGTATATATTTATAGCATTCGTACTAAATTCATTTTAATGGTGATCGGTATCTCAACCTAAGATTTTTTTTTTCTCTATATTGGATATGAAAAAGAGAACCTGCAACCGGCCCCGGTAGCTACCGTGAGCAGTCAAACCAATCAATCCCAAATCTCTAGGCATTAATGTCAATAGACATGAGCTAGTCTGCTAGAAACCTGGTTTGGGAGTAGATAGTACGAGAGAGAGAAAGAGAAGAGAGAGAGTGAGTGTTTGAGCGTAGTGGTGCTATTGCAGACGGAGAAGAGAGAGAGTGAGTGTTTGAGCGTAGTGGTGCTATTGCAGACGGCCCACAGGGATAAACCCAGACCCCCGGCCACGATCCCTACCCCTCTCCCTCAAATCCCGACGGCTCCCAATACTTTTCTCTGACTGTCCCCCCTCTCCCAGTCATGAAATCGAGGATCTGCAGCAATGGCGCTGAGATCCCCAGTACTCTCTCTCTCTCTCTCTCTCTCTCTCTCTCTCTCAGAGGAGGCATGGCCTCCCATCCCCCAAACCCTCAGTGAATGACAACAAACCTGAACCCACTGAAATCAGTCCGGTGGCAAACTCGTAAATAAAGTGAAATTGAGCCACTGAAATCAGCCCAGTGGCAAAACAATGATGAATTACATACTTCTTACCATCTAATTTTAGCCTTTTGAAGAACAGTGACTTCGTAGGAAGGGTATGCAGGGCAACCGCAAATGTCTTTCTACTAGCCCATCCGTGCTAGGGGTAAAAAACTTGTTTATATGCTGTGTTAACCGGATCCATGAGAGAATTTTCACTGTCCAAGTAAAAAAATAAAAAGAAATTCAAGTTATAAGTAACTGTACGAATTTGTGATAGTAAAATAGCAGCTAGTTGCAAAATTATAGAGACTGCTAAAATTAGGGATATCATTGTCTTAGGGTTTGTTCTTTTGTGAGAGAGTGATTTGTGTTGGCAATAATTCATTCAAAGATTAATCAATAAATAATTATGTGCTTTAAGTAGAAAAATTAAGTCATGGTATTAATGGATATCACGAGTTTAGAATGAGAATAGTAGTGCTCGTTTGTAATAAGTGCTTTTAAAATAAATGAAAGCACTTTTCATGAAAGTGTTAACGATTTTGGATTCCAAAAGCACTTGAGTGTTTCCTACAAGAATAACATGCAATTATATGGTTCTTGGAGGAAAAATCTCAAATGTTTTTTTAGGATTCACTTGTATTGGTTGCAAAAGTACTCTCATCAAACGTACTTCAGTTGTTTTAAAAGCACTTCCAAACAACCTCATACGAAGTTAGAAGGTAAAAGAAGAGTTCATATGAATGAGTGAGTTGATATGAATATTAAATTAAAAAAAATCCTGATGAAGGGAAATGTAAATTAAGTGGATATGAGAAAATAAACATATGGGTGGACGTAACGAAGAAATGAATTCAGAGAAGATTGAGGCTAGGGCTGAGATAAGTAAAACCTTGAGGCCACAGTTTTCTCGAATATTATCTTAAGTGGCTCAAGTGTACGCTTCACTCTGATGAGCATTCTCGAACCACTACTAAAGTGCTTAATGGCGCGTTTACTAATCCGTAATCAAATTGAGAGGAATCAGATTGAGGAGGAATTTGATTGAGGAGGAATTGAAATGAGGTGGAATCAGAATCAGATTCTTGTTGAAATTGTTTACTAAAATTGTCTGGAATCGGAATACAATTCCATAAAGCTGTTTACTAATTCAGCAGAATCGGAATATAAACCAGTATGATTACTAAAATGCCCTTGTCCCAAATCAAATATTTTATATACTTTTTTTTTTAATAAAATTTGATATAGTATATAATAGTAACAAACTGATTCTGCATGAAGTAACAAACTGATTCTGCATGAAGTAACAAATTGATTCTGCATTGAGTAACAAATTGATTCTGCATGAAGTAACAAACTGATTCTGCATTGAGTAACAAAATGATTCTGCATGTATTTACAGAGTTACTTTAGATCGATTGAATTTACTCTAGGTCGACTGATAAATAAAATAAGTCTAGGTTAAAAAAAGGATAATCTTGAAAATAATGAAAGTAAGTGAGGGCATAAAGGGAAAAAAATTATCAAGTGGATTGCCCAAGCCACCCGGAATCCCAATACCTTCTATATCTTAGGAATCCAAATCAGCCACATTTTGGAATTGGATTCCAAAATTTGTGTGGGACCCACTAAATTTTGATTCCCCTAGATTTGGTAAACACCGGAGTATGCCGTAATCGGAATTCAATTCCGTTTCTTGATTCCGATTACCCTTACGTAAACGCGTTATAAGAGTATTCTGTTGTATGTCAAGGTCAAGCAAACCTTCCAAGGTATTGACTGACTTTCCTGCCTCTACAACCCCCCTAACCTGGCAATGGATTACATCCACATTAATCAAAATATAATTACGAAAACCAAAGAAACACTCGCATCAAAGGGAAGTACGAACAAAATCAAAGGGAAAAAATAAATTAAGATCATCTTTGAGATATATAAAATGTCCTAAAATTTATTGAAACAAAATTTGAAGTTCAATGCGCCGGAATTTCAATCGAAATTACTCACCCTCACCAGAAGATGTAAAAAAAGTAGTATTTAGAGTTTCATTTTTCTTCTTTTTACATATCATCACCATATAAGAATAATAAGAAAAAGTTATATGCATTTCAATTTCATCATGAAATTTATAGGCATTTTAGTCAAAATGGTTCTTAGATTGGCATAACTCCTCATTTTAGTCTCTAAGATTTAAAATCAATATAAGTAGTCTCTGAGTTTGTTCACCGTCAATCATTTTAATGTTTCTGAGAAATTTTTTCGTTAAATAAGAATCAAAATGACAAAAATACCCTCATAGAGTACTCTCGTTCCATGGTGATCGGTAACGGAGAATTCAGTTGAGCGGCTAGTTGTTCGAATTCATCTGCCAGCCTTGTCAGAATCCCCTCATCTTCGCTTCCCACTACCCTTGCCATTCTATGATTTATTTTCACTAAGTCTCCGCTCCTCTCTAAGACTGTCATTTTATAAGCAAAATAAGACAAATTTCGAAACAAAGACGAAGACTTGTAAGATGTTAAGTTTATATTTAATTTTAGTAAGTTTTCTTTTGCATAAGAATAATTCAATGTGTAAATTAACCATGGTTTATCTGCTAGACGAATGACACAAGGCAATTCAAGATTCCAATCAACTGAGCTTGTACCTCAAATGGTTATGAACATTAGCTATGCATTATCTAGGCCCTACATTCATTGTTCTGAAAATCTCCCTTGAGGCGCTAGGCGGCCATTCACAGTCTTGATTAATTATGATGTGCATTTGAAAATTAAGAAATAGTTGTGGAGCCAAAAATAATCACAAGGCAATACGTGGATTTTTGGTAAAAAGGACAAAGTTACCCCTGAGATACACCGGTTGTCCTACGTGCGAGCAGTGGAAAATCATTCTTTAATCAAGCCAAGAGTGTCCAAAAAAGGTAACCAATTCCAAATTATCTCATCCATCCTCATCTTAGGTAATTACTTCATAACCTACAAATTATTCCATATAAATGGAGATTAATTGGTTAATTAATTCATTAATCACCAATTAAATCACCCATTTTCACACAAAAAACCTCTAAGGGCTGGCCACCTCCATTCCCTATATATATGACCCTATTTTTTCTAAAAAAGAAGGTCCACGCTCTGGCAAAACTCCTAAAAACTCTCCAAATACTTTTCTCTCTAAATTCTAACTTTGGCATCGAAGGTTCTTTGGCCAAAGCCCCTCCCATTCATCGTGGGCGTGTGAGGCTCTTGGCCTTGACCTAAGGTGTTAATTGTTTTGTAGGTGCAATTTTGTCCAAGAAGAAGAAGGCGGAAATTTGCATCCACAAATTGGTGCTTTCATTGAGAGTTAAGCCCCACACTCGTAGAAGACTTTCGCATCCAAGGTTTTCTATTTTCTTGTCCATTTGTAGATTTTTCGTACGTTCTTATTATTAGAATTTTTTATTTGCAAAAAATCTTTGATAAAACGTAAAAGAGAAGTACAATGACTAGAAATTTAGAAAATTCAACAAATGAAAATTTTAATATTCAAGAGATGGGACCACGGCGATCCATGAGGCTAAATATGACAATAAATGGAGCGGCACCACCACCAAGAGTTTCCACCACGTGAACCACCACGGTAGCCACCCGCGACGAGGTCCATGGTGTCACCACCACAGCCTGAGCCATACCATCCAAGGCAGCTCACGGCACTAAGGCCACGGCCCAAGCCATGTCACTCCACGCCCAACGCATTGCCAAGCCGAGCCCAAGCCTCACACCCGCGTGCATCATACACCAAGCAGCCCACTCCCATGGCCCAGCCTGCTTCTGCTGAGCAGTCCACTCTCTTGGCCCAGCCTGCTCTCGCGGCTCAGCCTGCTTCCTTGGCCCAACCTACTCCCGCGGCCCAGCCTCCTCCCGTGACATTCCAAGCAGCTCAGATTGGCCCAAGACTATCTCAACCATTCGAACCAATCATCGAGCTGGGGGCATTTTCACCATGTTTCTCTGTGGATTTGACATTTCCCAATTCAAATCTCGCACCCGAAGCTTACCACACTTCCACTGCTTAAGGAGACATATTATTTCCAAGCTCTTCTAATCCAAATGGCAAACAACACTTGTCTCGACAAGTCATAGAGTTGACGAGCGCCCTTGCACAATAGACAACCTTGGTGAATTAACTCTTGCAACTCACCGGGATCCAACGTGCCCCGGACGAGGTGTCCCGAAGAATGACAAGGGCAGATGAACCTCTCCACCAACATCCCGGCAAGCAGCCACTTGACCAGTCACGAATCGAGCGTTCTAACAGAGTACACTATCGACTAGACCCCCGAGATAGCGTATACTCCTGTCTTAACGCTTGAAGGAGCGTGCACTCTCAATTAGTCTCACGGACAAACATACACTCGCGGTTGGGGCCACACTCTAATAATCAACATAAGCAACCTTCTAGGTGAAATGTTTATTCGCGGTAAGGCCCCTAAGGAGCATCTTCCACCTCACATCAGAGTAGGCAGCACAGCGGACGGAGATAAGCAATCACTCAATTCGACTCAAGTTCAACCAGCAACCTGTGAGTTACCCACTTTCCTGCTAGAAACATACCACACCGACCGCAGCAGCGACATAGACGAGTCGAACACATAGAAGAGCAGCCTAGATCATCAGGTCACGACTGGGGGCAGTCGAGGGCTTTGCCACCTCAACAAAGGTAAATTCGGGAAGAAGTAAAAATACTCCTGATCGAGCGATTGCGCGATTTCCCGCACAATGAAGCTATTGACAAGGCGTTTCGATGAGACATGACCAACATAAGCAAGTCATCTTTCAATGACAAGATCGAGCGGACGGGACTACCCTACATAGATTGTTGGATATAAGACTCCTTCTGTTCCGACAAACGCAGTAACTCAGCCTAATGGCACGCCGGGGGCAGACGAGTACCAGAAGAACACACCAGACACCTAATGATGGCACAATAATTCTGGGAGCAGCTCACTGCGCTTACACCCTTACGCGAGGTCCACAAGCAGTTTGAAGTCTCAAGCAGATCGCCAAACATGACCTCGCAGGCTAAGGATTATTTCGGTTGTCCTAGTGCAAGAGGATAAACTAATTGCTACACTCACGACAACAATTTCCATGCTCTCCAGTGTAAGAGGGTAAACCAATTCCCCGACACCCATATGGGTTTGCTCTCCAATGCAAGAGGATAAACTAATTGCTCTCTAGTGTGAGAGGGTAAACCAATTCCCCGACACCCATATGGGTCTGCTCTCTAATGCGAGATGGTAAACCAATTTCTCGACACCCATATGGGTCAGCTTTCCAGTGCGAGAAGATAAACTAATTACTCTCCAGTGCGAGAGGGTAAACCAATTCCCCGACACCCAAAAAGGTCTGCTCTCCAGTGCGAGAGGATAAACTAATTGTTCTCTAGTGTGAGAGGGTAAACCAATTCCCCAACACCCATATGGGTTTACTCTTTAGTGCGAGATGATAAACTAATTACTTTTTAGTGCAAGAGGGTAAACCAATTCCCCAACACCCATATGGGTTTGCTCTCCAGTGCAAGAGGATAAACTAATTGCTCTCCAGTGCAAGAGGATAAACTAATTGCTCTCCGGTGCGAGAGGGAAACTAAATCCTTGACACCCATCTGGGTAAGCTCTCTAGTGCGAGAAGGCCACATAGTTCAAAAGATCGAATGCTTGAAGATCAACTAAGCAACAAATGGTTAAGGGGCAACAACCACTTTTACACTTAACAGTTCGCTCATCCGACACTTCATCTTCAGCAAATCTGATCTTGGTAGCTTCATTCTTGACTGCTCCATCTATGGTAGTTGAAAAATCAAACTCAAGCAGTTTCCTCATTTTCAGCAGACAGCCCAGACGTGGCAGCCCAAACAATTGCCTATTTCATGCCACTTCCTCGGCCCATGCTGAACCAAACATTGGCTTCAATCAAGCCAAGTTGCTCAAGCAATGGCCCATGCCACATCACCTCATTGGCCCATGCCAAGCCGACTTCTGGCCCCTGCAACCGACGTGCCGCACCACCTTGACGACTGCCCTGTGGCAGCACCACCCAAGAAGAGGACAAGAAGAAATTAAGTTTTTATTACATTGGTGTGGCACGAAGAAGACGAAGAAAGTAACGAAAAACGGTCATTTGCATGAGCAAGATGTAGAAGATTGCTAGATGAGGGGGAACAAATATCTTCTAAGCTCTTTCTCTCTCTTTCTCTCTCTTGTAGGGTAGAATAAACCACTCTCCAAAGTTGATTTAATAACCCACTTAAGGTGGACTTAAATAGGCTTTGAAAGAAATTTATTTCATTTTCCTAAAAGGATCTAATTTCATATTAAATAGGGAATCTACATCAAAACAGAAAGCAGTCCTAAGTTTCCTAGAGCAAGAAGATCTCTACACCTGCTGCTCTTTCCTACGAGCAGCCCAGCAGGTGTGGGGGCATTTGTGGAGCCAAAAATAATCACAAGGTGACACGTGGATTTTTGGTAAAAAGGACAAAGTTACCCCTGAGACACACCGGTTGTCCTACGTGCGAGCAGTGGACAATCATTCTTTAATCAAGCCAAGAGTGTCCAAAAAAGGTAACCAATTCCAAATTATCTCATCCATCCTCATCTTAGGTAATTACTTCATAACCTATAAATTATTCCATATAAATGGAGATTAATTGACTAATTAATGGATTAATTCCTAATTAATCCATTAATCACCAATTAAATCACCCATTTTCAAACAAAAAACTTCTAAGGGCCGGCCACTTCCATTCCCTATACATATGACCCTATTTTTTTCTAAAAAAGAAGGTCCACACTCTTGCAAAACTCCCAAAAACTCTCCAAATACTTTTCTCTCTAAATTCTAACTTTGGCATCAGAGGTTCTTCGGCCAAAGCCCCCCATTCATCGTGGGCACGTGAGGCTCTTGGCCTTGACCTAAGGTGTTAATTGTTTTATATGTGCAATTTTGTCCAAGAAGAAGAAGGTGGAAATTTGCATCAACAATAGCGCATAGACCGCCTAGCCTCGCATAGGCACCCATATAGGTCGCGACTCTCACTTTGACAAAAAATAGATAACTTTCATTTTGTATTTTATTTTTCCAAATTGAGCCTTTTAAAACCTTCGCCACATCAGAATCTCCTATATTAATATTGTTTGTATATAAAAAAGGAAAACTAATGAAAATGACTTGAAAACTTTAAGTTTTAATCAAAATGATAAAAATGTGTTGTAAGTGAATAGTGTAAGAGTGTAAACAAACACAAAGATGAGAATCCAAGTGAAGGGAATTTAAGGGTCTAGATGATGACTAGTGTCACAAGATCCAAGGGAAGTTATAAGGCTCTTAGAATCTATTGGTTGCTAGAATACGTTGTTAGAATACTAGCTTATGCATTAAGCAATGTAATCATATAAAGAAATAAGGCAAAGGTGTGAGGAATGTAACTTGACACTCAAGTAATACAAGAAAGCTTATCTCTCTCTCTCTCTGCAAGTCTGCGTTTCTTAATTTTCTCCATTGAAGCTACTGCTTCAATCTTCATAAATAGTACCATGAATGACTTTTTAAAGTAAAAATGTCTTTAACATTAAAAGTGAACAGTACCAAGAGTGTTCTGTTAAAACTCAAAAAAAAAAAAAAAATCCATCAATTATTTAATGAAGATGTATAGTGTTAAAAGTTAATGTTCAAGTTGTAATCTTTTAGTTTAGGCTTGTCTCCTATTTTCCATAATCTTAAAGAAAATGAAAAATGTGTTCACACACTGCGTAACTCGATGTCTGTTGACTTACGGGTGGAGGAATTCCATAACGAGGCATTACAAGACCAGTTAATTTTCTAGAGTTTAAGAACTTAGCATTGCACTCTTTCAATTCTCACAAGCTTCAACCCTGGAGCTGGATCAAGTGCTGGTATTGGAGCTGGAATAACGATATAAACATTCCTATAAATAAAGAAATTTAAAGCACTCTTTAATTTTAAAGGGCAACAAACTTACTCATAAAATATCCTTACATAATAATAAATTAAAGGGTTAATCTCTGTTTACTAGCCTCATGTTTCGTGATTTTCAACATTTAGTACATCAAGTTTGTTTCGTCTCAGAGTTATACATAAAGTGTTAATTTTGGGACAGTTTCATACGTCCATTAGTCAAACTGTTAATTCTTCCGTTAAGTAATGACGTGGCGCCCGTGTAGTCATTAAAAAATATTAAAATAATTAATTAAATAAAAGTTAAAAAAAAACCCCATCCCTTCTCCCCCCACCCCCAACCCAGAAGAAGAAGAAGAAGAAGGAGGAGGAGGAAAAAAAAAAAAAACCAGTCCCGCACCCAACCCAAAAGAAGAAGAAGGAAAAAAAAAACCCAGTCCCGCACCCAACCTAGAAGAACAAGAAGAAGAAGTAAAAAAAAACACAAACCTAGTTCGTCCTCCCCCTCCCCCCCCCCCCCCCAAAAAAAAAACCAGTTCTATCCCCAACCTAGAAGAAGAAGAAGAAGAAGGGAAAAAAATAAAAAGAGATTGGAGATTGAAAACCAAACCCAGTTGAGAATTTCAAATATTTGATCAGGAACAAATAAAACCACTTCTATAATTGGGGAAAGAAAAGAGAACCCAGATAACAATTACTTGAGAAGAAGGGGGAACCGAGGTCACGACGGTGGGAGGGTGACTTGGCCGACGGATTGCAGAAGAGGATGGAGGAGAGAAGGAAGGGAAAGGGTGCGGGTTGCAAAATAGAGAAGGGAGGGAGAGGGTGCGCGCGGGGATGGGGGTTGGCGTTGCAGAGTAAAAAAATGGGGGACGTAGAATACAGGAAGCTTTTAGGTTTTTTTTATTTATAATTAATTAAATTTTAATTTTTTTTGAATTTTTAATTTCCACGTGGACCTTAATGACACGTGGCGCCTAGTCATTGTCCAAATGGGCGTCACGTCATTAGTTAACTGGAGAGTTAACGGTTTGACTAATGGATGTATGAGACTCCCAAAATTTACACTTTAGGTATAACTCTAGGAAGAAAAAAACTTGATGTGCTAAATGTTGAAAACCACGAAACATGAGGGTAGTAAACAAAAATTAACCCTAAACTAAATTAACTTTGCCAACACGGCAACACTCCCTATAAACTGATGATCTGGTAAAAACATGAGTTTGCCATAAAAAAAATAGGACAATGATTGTCTGCCCTCCACTTCCGGTGTCATCCCTGTGCCCTTCTGTTTTGTGTGATCACGGTTAAGCCACGTCAACATTTTATATTGTTTTTTTATAGATATAATAAAACAAAAATAAATAGTAATATAAAATGTTGAAATGGTTTAACTGTGACACACAAATAAAAAAACACAAAAAAGGCACTGGAAGTGGAGGGCAGACAATTCTCGTCCTAAAAAAAACGACATGGAAAGTCATATGCAAATTCCAATATGCTGACAGTCAAATATATACAGCAAACATGACATCATACAGGATTGAATCATGATGAAAATACATATATTATAAGTTACACAAAAAGTTGACAACAGAAAGAAGAGTATAAAATTAGCGAATCCGGATCCAGATCTTCCTAAAGTTGACAACAGAAAGAAGAGTATAAAATTAGCGAATCCGGATCCAGGTCTTCAGAATTAAGAGGATTCGTGAATAATGTTAGTTCATTGTATATGATACGATTAGAAATCATTTTAAATATTATTATTCAAAATTAAATATAAATAGTACTGGATAAAAACTGATTGCACAAAATGTAATGAATGGACACGATTCATATATCTCAAAGATCCTCGCCAAAATGATTCGGAAAGATAAAGTACAATAATTGGTGAATCTTTTCTGGAAGAAAAAGTTTAAACTATAAAGAAGAATCAAGTACATCAAATAATCGCAGGCAAAGCAAAATAATATCATGTGCTAATACAAAAATAAAACAAAAGAGGATTAAATATCGAAAATTTGCATAAAGGTATAAATTAACAAAATGCTCTGCATGTGGTTTCCAAAGAAATGAATGCAGCTCAAAAACAACCCAGAATACACCTTAGAAATTTATATCCCCCAGTCCTATTAAATGCAACCATAAATGGACAGGATAGTTCCCTGATTTTGTAATTAGAAGCTCTAACAAAGAATATAAGGCTTCAAAGATCCTGATCTTTTCTTGGCATAAATTTGTACATTGCAGGTTTAATTCCAATGAAACAAATACGTGTTTAATGCAAAAGGCATTAAACTGCATCAAAGCTACATGTACTGCATTACAATTATCTCAAGCTGTTGACACAATGCATAAAATATTTCAAACACAAAGATTTTCATATATATAAATAAAACACCTCACTTGAACAATAACCGAGATTGTGGTATTTGGATTCCGATCCATATCATCTCACTTTCACTTTCCATTTTTTTTTCTGTATCATACAGTAAAAAAAGATAGAGAATCCACCACACTTTACAAACACAATATCCAGTCCCGAACAATAATACAAGTCTAGTTGCAAAAACTCACCAATCTGGCTTGTCTCGCCTTGCAAATAACCTCAATGCAACCTTTCAGAGTTTTCATTCTTCTTCATTCCCCTTTACGTCCGTAAACCGCAATATGAACCTTCATATCTCATATAAAAACCAATCATACAAACTTAAAAATAAACATCCACTTGAACAAATTGGAGGTACTTGAAGCTATGTTTCTCCTCCTCAATCTAAAATTACGAAAACATTTCAATAAATATACTAACACTTCAAAAAAGTAAATCTTTGTTATCTATTTGAAAAATTGATAAGAACAAAGGGAACTACAAAATTACGAAAACATTTCAATAAAATATTGTTATATTTTTTGTTCAAAATTTTCTACGCATCCAAATACTGGCAATCTTAATCGCAAATGAACAAAGCTATAACATAAAGGTAGGTTTATGGTAAACAAAAATATTTCAATAAAAACATAACTAACTCAAAGGAAACTACAAATGTAAATCTTTGTTATCAATTTGAGAAATTGATAAGAACAAAGGTTGCTACAATCTCATGATAGTTTTAGATTCCAAAATTTTCTGGGCAGCCAAACTCTATCAAACTCACATGATCAAAGAAATTGCTAATAGCAACAAATGGGCAAAATTACTGAACACGGGTTCCTTAAAACTTACCTTACAAAAGACTCGATGTAGTTTCATGATTGGTCTATATATGCATGATACATACGGAATCAACAAGGAAATATATTTGCCTCACTTTTATGTACTCCATGATTAAATTGAAGATCTTTTTTCTTTTAACAACAAAATGAAATCATAGCAAATATAACGACTTTACTAGGTAAAAGTGATCGACATACGTACATAAAGTTGCTGACTGCATAAGTGCATGCATAACATGCAAGTGAACAAAAGAAAGCTTAGCCCCACTTTTCAAATAAGAGCAAATGAAATACTTAGGTGGCCTTCGGTAAGATTTATGCATTAGATTTATATACCAAAGTTGAAACAAGAACCATTCTCTTAAATATCTTTGCCATTTTCACCCCCACGTTATCCTATATAAAGTTCATAAGTTACTGTACCTAATTACCTAATCAATTATATAAATGCAAAGCAAAAGACAATGACACTTAGATATACATTAAGCACAACATTTGCGGCTGAATGAGAATCCATAACTTGAAAGCTTCTACTATGCCAAGAATAATTACATTGGAAAGAAAAAAAATTAAAAAAAGTTGGAAACTTAACTACAAACAGGCATAGATTAGATATATATACTCACAAACCACAAATGTAGAATCAAAGAACACAACTTTTCTAGGTAGACCTAGTTGCAAAACCAACAATCTCTACATTTAATTGCAGAATGGTTTTTGGTTTAAAATTTCAGTAATCCCAAATCAAATTTCAAACATTCTACGTTTAAAATTGAAATTGAACATAACTATAGCTAGACCAAATTTCACTAAAGGCCGGTAAACAGCCCAATACAAAATTTTAATAAAACCCATTACTGAAAAATCCAAATTTCATAAGAAAATAAAGAAAGAAAAACAAACTTACTAGTCGAATTGAATAACTTAAGTCAAACCTAGTAGACAAAAATCCAAATTTCAGAAGGAAAAAAAAAACAGCAAAATCACTTTAAAAATCAATAATTTTTTATACCTAGACTTCGCTTTGCTTAATTTTAAAAATTTTGTTCCCTACTTTGGATGTTAGCACTCTTTCAAAAACAATTTTTAATTCTCTGCCAACTATAGGCTGAGAAATGCTTTTTATTTACATATATAGTTGCAAGCATAAAATCCTCTCGTATCTTTAGTTGCTCAGACAATTATAGACAATTATAGGCCAAACAAAGGAAAAACACCCATATAACATAGAGAGTTCAATCTAGAACAGGGTCTTTCTCTGCATTCTTGATGGATGGTGATCTATATTTCTCCCAACAATCATCACTCTTACTGGACAAGAAGGACTTATCTATACTGAATTCGCCACTGTATTGACATTCTGAATCTATAACGTGATACTATATAAAGAGATAATTACGCGTATCAATCTATATTTGTTCAGGACGCCACATAGTTTCGGAGGCGTGCACGCAAAACTTGCCTACCTACTTGGGTTGTTGAGGGCTTCCCCCGGTTTAGCCTTCGTCCTTGTTTTGATTGGTTGTTCCGGGTATGTTTTGATATGAAAGGCAGCAACAACTTTTTAAACAATATGCAGGTGCTCATACATTTTTTTTTTTTTAATAATCAAGGACAACTGAAAACAAAAGTCAATGACAAGATGCTTTGCACTGACGTAGCACGTCATTATAAGTTCGGAGGCAACAAGTGGCTTTTTATTACAGTGGTGAACAAGTATTGAATCTTTATATGATGGCGTAAGTTCGAACTTCGTTGGTGGCTAATTCAACATTCAATCTAACAAAATCTATTGTTTGACAAAAAAAAAAAAAAAAAAAAAAAAAAATTGGAGGCAAGAATTTTAAAAATATGTATTAAGAAGATGTTGAAGAAACAATTTTGATGAATTTAAGTAATGTTTCATCTTTAATTAGAAGTTGAATTTATTTGTTTTTTATATATGAAATACGTGGTGGTAGTATTACAACTATCAGAAAACAATTCGAAGTGGTTGGTGTACTGGAAAAATGTATAAACCAATGCGAAGGAGTGGGTAATGGGTATGCCAGTATATGCCTTTCTCTTCTCTAAACCCTAAACTGTAACAGGTTCAAGTCCCGTTCCACGCAGTCCGTCCTTCTATGTTCTTTTTTATAGGGTGTGCTATCCACACATATTTTTTTACTTCTAACACACCTCTTGTTGATTTATGTCCCTTAATCTTCTTCAATTTATCCGATCCAACGGCCGAAAATTAAAGGGGTGTGTGAGAAGTAAAAAAAAAAGGTGTGTGAATATCACACCCCTTTTTATATTGCATTGCCCTTCTTTGCTTAAAACTCTGCCTGTGTAAGTTTATCTTACATTGCCGGTCCTAAGCCCGGATAAAGGAGGAGGGGGAGGGCATCAGGTAGTCGACAGTCGGCACTTTTCAGTTACGTCGAATCCTTATGAAAATGAATTCAGAACGAAATCGCGCTAAAGCTAGGGCGTCACTCATAAGTGGCGCGCTGTGTGGCTCGAGCACAATGATAAGTGAGCAAGGGTCGCTGTATCTCCATCGGCACCCGGATGCAGTGTTAAATGAGCAAGGGGGCCGTAGAAACATCTTTTCGAACGACTCCACTCAAAGTTGTTTGGGAGCATATGCTCCTATCAACTTTCCACAGGACACACAAAAGAAATACTTTGATCCTATTAGACGGGGGAGGGTGAAGAAGTTAGGACAGAAAGGTAGAGTTCAAGAGAGTAGAATGCGTTTAGGAACGTGGAATATAGGAACCTTAATGGGAAAATCTATGGAAGTAGTGGAAGTTATGGTGAGGAGAAGGATAAATATTATGTGTCTACAAGAAACTAAGTGGGTTGGTCTTAAGGCAAAGGATCTAGAAAACTCAGGGTTTAAACTTTGGTATTCGGGCACAAATAGAAAGAGAAACGGTGTTGGCATCATCGTGGACATGACCTTGACACAAGATGTTGTAGATGTCAAGAGGGTAGAAGATAGAATCATGGCAATCAAGATTGTAATAGGACAAGAACTCATCAATGTGATTAGTGCGTACGCACCTCAAGTAGGGTTGGATACGAGTTCGAATGAGAAATTTTGGGAAGACCTTGGAGACTTGGTGCAAGGAATTGCTCAGACGGAGAAGTTATTTATAGGAGGGGATTTAAATGGACATGTGGGTAGGAAGGCAGGCAACTATGGAGGTTTTCATGGTGGCCATGGTTTTGGGGAGAGAAACGAGGATGGGGAAGCTATCTTGGATTTTGCAATGGCATATGATCTCTTCTTAGCCAGCACCTTCTTTAAAAACAGAGAAGAACATGTGATCACCTATAAGAGTGGATTGTCAAAAATACAAATAGATTTTCTTCTAATGAGGAAAGGGGATCGTATAACTTGTAAGGATTGCAAAGTTATACCGGGAGAAAGTTTGGCTAATCAACATCGCTTGTTGGTGATGGATGTACATATCAAAAGAGTGAGAAAAAAGAACAAGACTTGGAAGTGCCCAAGGACTAGATGGTGGAATCTAAAAGGAGAAAAATAAGCCATTTTCAAAGAGAAAGTAATCACCCAGTGTGTGTGGGATAGAGAGGGGGAAGCTAGCTAAATGTGGGATTCCATGGCTAGTTGTATCCGAAAAGTAGCAAAAGAGATATTAGGATAGTCCAAGGGTTTTGCTCCACACCAAAAGGAATCTTGGTGGTGGAATGAGGAGGTACAACAAAGGTGAAAGCTAAGAAGGAATGTTGTAAAGCCTTATACAAGGATAAGACTGATGAAAATGGTGAAAGGTATAGAAGAGCGAAGCAAGAGGTGAAGAAAGCTGTGAGAGAAGCTAAGTTAGCGACTAGATACCAAAGAAGGAGAGTTGGATATCTATAAACTAGCTAGAGCAAGGGAAAAGAAGACAAGGGACCTAAATCAAGTGAGGTGCATCAAGGATGAGGATGGAAAGGTTCTTGCTACAGAGAATGCGGTCAAAGACATATGAAGAGGTTATTTTCATAATCTTTTCAATGAAGGACATGAAATGAGTACTTCTTTAGGGGAGTTGAGTAACTCAGAAGAGTGTAGAAACTACTCATTTTATCGTCGAATCAGGAAGGAAGAAGTGGTTGTAGCTTTGAAGAAGATGAAGCATAGAAAAGCAGTGGACCCAGACGATATACCGATCGAAGTGTGGAAAGTCTTGGGAGATACAGGTATAACATGGCTCACTGACCTTTTCAATAGGATTTTAAAAACGAAGAAAATGACAAATGAGTGGCGAAAGAGCACTTTGGTGCCTATCTACAAGAATAAGGGTGACGTACAAAATTGCATGAACTATCGAGGTATTAAGCTAATGAGTCATACAATGAAGCTCTGGGAGAGAGTAATTGAGCATAGATTAAGGCAAGAGACATGGGTTTCGGACAACCAATTCGGGTTCTCAACCATGGTGGCAATCTATCTCTTACGAAGATTGATGGAAAGATATAAAGATGAGAAAAATGATTTACACATGGTCTTTATAGATTTGGAAAAAGCTTATGATAGGGTCCCAAGAGACATTCTTTGAAGGATTTTAGAGAAGAAAGAAGTACGAGTAGCATATATCCAAGCTATAAAGGATATGTATGAAGGAGCAAAGACTGCCGTAAGAACTCATGAAGGACAAACCAAAGCTTCCCAATAACTGTAGGATTACATCAAGGCTCATCCTTAAGTCCTTACCTTTTTGCATTGGTAATAGATGAGTTAACAGGACATATTCAAGATGATATTCCTTGGTGTATGCTTTTCGCAGACGATATAGTGTTGATAGATGAAACTCAGGAATGGGTAAATGCGAAGCTTAACCTGTGGAGATAAGTGTTGGAATCTAAAGGTCTTCGCCTAAGCCGATTAAAGACAGAATATATGGAGTGCAAGTTCAGTGCAAATGGAGGCCAAAATGAGTTAGGGGTGAGGATTGGAGATTAGGAAATACCAAAGAGCGACCGTTTTCGCTACCTAGGATCTATCTTGCAAAAGAACGGAGAACTAGATGGAGATCTTAACCATAGAATACAAGCTGGATGGATGAAGTGGAAGAGTGCATCCGACGTGTTGTGTGATCGCCGTATGCCACTGAAGCTTAAGGAAAATTTTTATAGGACGGCAATAAAGCCGGCGATGCTGTATGGCACAGAATGTTGGGCAGTGAAGCATCAACACGTACACAAAATGGGTGTAACGGAGATGAGGATGCTTCGTTGGATGTGTGGGCACACGAGAAAGGATAAGATTAGGAATGAGGATATCCGAGGTAAAGTAGGAGTAGCCGAAATTGTAGGAAAGCTGAGAGAAAATCGGTTACGGTGGTTTAGACATGTGCAAAGAAAGCTTACTGACGCTCCAGTTAGAAGATGCGACTACGGGACAGAGGTTCAAGGTCGAAGGGGTAGAGGAAGACCTAGGAAAACTTTGGAATAGACTCTAAGAAAAGACTTAGAGTATTTGGATCTAACGGAGGACATGACACAGGACCGAGCACAATGGCGTTCTAAGATTCATATAGCCGACCCCACTCAGTGACTTGGATTTTTCAAGTCTCCAACCGAGAAGTTTTCCTCACTCGGGAAATTAAGGGAACACTACCTCAACCTACATGCTCCACTCACAAAGCTTCAATATACAAGCTTCAACAAAAGAAAAATTCAAAGAACTTAGTGAAGAAGACTTTAGTGTATTTAACACAATACGTTGAAATGAAGCAAAGCTTATTTATTGATATCTCCGATAAGTTACAAATATGTACATATACATGAGTTAAAATAAACAAACAAGAGGGAGCCTTCACAAAGGCTGCTTAGGAGAAGTCTCAGCAGTCGGTAGAGCCCCAGAAAGAGAAGGCACCGGAGGGGGAGCATTCGGAGCCTCAGTACTGTGCAGAACCCTAGAAGGATGAGGCATCAAAGTTTGATTATTTGGAGCTTCATTATGCAGTACAGCCCCAGAAGATGAAGGCAATAAATGTCTTTGGAACAAACCCACAAACCTCTGATGATCAAGTAAAATCTGACCATCAGATTCCTTCATCTAGTCAAGCTTCCTCTTCATGTTTGTAGCATAGTCATGTGCGAACCGGTACAACTGTTTATTCTCATGCTTGAACCCTCTAATATCCTGTTTGAGACTCATCACTTCAGCCGCTAATGATTCAACTTGGCGGGTTCGAGCAAATAGGCGTTGGGCCATATTAGACACAGAACCGGCACACTAAACACTGAGAGCCAGAGAATCCTTAACAGCCACCCCATCAGACCGTTTGGAAAGTAGTATGTTATCTTTGGGAGTGAGAAGGTTCCTGGCCACCACTGCAGTGGTCATATCATTCTTCATCACAGAATCCCCAACGGTAAGAGGACCAGTAGAGGATAAGAAGGATGGGCGCCATATGTTGTCTGGAGAAAGTGTGGCTGCCTCTTCAACAAGATTCAATTCAAAACGATGGTCGGAGGGGCCAGACATTTTCAAAGGTGTTGAAGAGAGAAGAGGTCGGACAAATCAAGATCTTAGAAGTGCAAGAATGGAGCTTCTACTGGTGGAGATTCAAGTGTGCTTTGGAACTTAATGTCAGCCTCTATAAAAATCTGCACTCGACGGAGCTTCAGAAATCGAAAAGGCGCCTGCTCAGAAATCGAAGAGGCGTTTGCTTTCTCAAAAGCTGGGCTGCTCAGAGACCACGAGGGTCGATCTCAGAAATCGAAAAGGCGTTTTCTTTCTCAAAAGCTGGGCTGCTCAAAGACCACGAAGGCCGATCTCAGAAATCGAATAGGCGCTTGCTTTCTCAAAAGCTGGGCTGCTCAGAGACCACGAGGACCGATCTCAAAAATCGAAGAGACGCCTGCTTTTTTAGCCTTATCAGCACCTGTCACATGCACACTCAGCTTTGCGAAAATTACAGTCATTCTGTCGAAGATTTCTGGTGAAATAGAAAGCATGTGAATCTTACTGTTCAATCATCCACTTTCCACACGCAACATCAGCTCATGGGTACCACAGATAACTTTGCCAAAGATCTCTGACAAAGTTTAGACACGTGAAGCTTGTAGCTCCCACTATATCGCTATGACCAAAAAGGGTAAAAGAATAGCAAAGAAACAGCACTAACAAAGTTTAGACACATAAATTTTGAAGGTCTAGCTACCATATTATTAACCACAAGGGTAAAGGAACAGCACCACTGCTGGATAATTGGAAAGTCCCTGTGTGTCAACCTTTGTGCTCCGTGGCAAGGTAGACTAGCAAACATGCCCAACCTTTACTCACATTCGAGAAAACACTCCCAACAAGATTGCTTGCTCCAAAATTAAAGAAAAGCCCTCCGAATCTTGAGAGCCAGACTCTCAACATGATTACTTTCTCAAAAATCGAAGAGACACCGCTATCTGAATCTCGAGAGCCAGACTCCCAGCAGGATTGCTTTCTCAAAAATCGAAGAGACACCGCTCTTCGAATCTCGAGAGCCAGACTCCCAGCAGGATTGCTTTCTAAAAAAATCGAAGAGGCACCGTTCTCTGAATCTCGAGAGCTAGATCCCCGACAGGATTGCTTGTTTGAAAACCGAAGAGGCATCGCTTTCTCAACTTCAAGAGCCAGATCTTCTTGGATAAAGCTTGTCTGTAATCTTCACACGCAACATCAGCTTTCCAGATACCACATGCCACTTTTTCAAAGTGCTCTGATAGAGTTAAAACACGTGAAGCTGGCACCTCCCACTACCGTGTTATGACCAAGCAAGGTAAAGGAATAACATTACTACTTGTTGTTAGGGAGACTCCTATATATGTCGACCTCCATCCTCAATGGACAGGCAGACCTGCAAAAATGCTCAACCCTTCTTCATATCTGAGAGGGCACTCCCAACGAAGTCTCTCGAAATACTCAGCTTTCTTCCCCCCCTCGATAATACCTCTGCAAATAAGCTACACTAGAGCAAGAATATCTCATATCATCAGGGTTAAAAGCAAGAGTATCCCATATCATGCTTTTTCCCTGTCTTTTCCTTTGACCTTGTTCTTACCTACAAGACAAGAAGAAAGAGAGCAATCAGTCAGCACTTGGAATCAAGCTTCCAGTCAGGAACTGACTGCTTGGAACCCCTTACCTGATTACTTACCTAGCATTGCTCTTGAGTACTTATCTTCAACATCTTATGCTTCCAGAGAAGATAACACATTTGCCTGAGGAACAGATAGGGCAAGTGAGAAGGATACAAGGAATCATGTGGAGATAAGCATAATAGAACACATGCCGATACATCCACTACTTTGTCAACAGCAAAAGTATCCCATATCAGCAAGGTCGAACGTACTCTAGATTTGATGGACTTGTTTTGACCCTCAAATTCTTCAGTCGGCCTTATAGTTTGGAGGAAACCAGAAAACCCTCCAGCCCAGTTCAAGAATAAGCCTGTGGAAAGTTACTTCTTCAAAAGCAAAAGTATCTCATATCATCTCTTCTCATTTTTCTTCTCTTTATCCTTCATGCTGCCTGCACGATCGGGAGAATGTGAACAATCAACCGGAACTCGAAATCAAACTTTTGATCTGGGACTGATTGCTTGGAGCTCTGATTACTTACCTTGTCTGTCACCTCTTTCAGTAGATCCCCTAGCTCGGCGACTTGGGGGACTCCTACTACATGCTTTGTATCGCGCTTGACCAAGCCTGAAACTATAAGTAAGCTTCAAGTGAAATTGATACATTACCTTGTGCATCTCCACCAGTTAAAGATACCACCCCTTGATGCAGGAAGAGTACTTCTAGAGAAGATGCCACATCTACCTATGAGACAGATAAGGCAAGTGAAGACGATACCACACTTCAGTACTTAGAAGTTTCGTGATTACGAGATCATTCTCCCACAATATTTCCTAATGTCATTTGTATTAAATCATTCACTTGTACTCACTAAAGGAGAGCTTGAACCTATGTACTTGTGTAAACCCTTCACAATTAATGAGAACTCCTCTATTCCGTGGACGTAGCCAATCTGGGTGAACCACGTACATCTTGTGTTTGCTTTCCTGTCTCTATCCGTTACATACTTATCCACACTAATGACCGGAGCAATCTAGTGAAGATCACAAACTTAATACTTTCTGTTATACCAAAGTCCTCATTGATTTTGTGCATCAACAATCCTTAAGTCCTTACCTTTTTGCGTTGGTAATGGATGAGTTAACATGACATATTCAAGATGATTTTCCTTGGTGTATGCTTTTCACAAACGATATAGTGTTAATAGATGAAACTCAAAAAGAGGTAAATGCGAAGCTTAACCTTTGGAGAGAAGTGTTGGAATCTAAAGGTCTTCGACTAAGCCGATCAAAGACAGAATATATGGAGTGCAAGTTCAGTGCAAATGGAGGCCAAAATGAGTTAGGGGTGAGGATCGGAGATCAGGAAATACCAAAGAGCGACCGTTTTCGCTACTTAGGATCTATCTTGCAAAAGAACGGAGAATTAGATGGAGATCTCAACCATAGAATACAAGCTGGATGGATGAAGTGGAATAGTGCATCCGGCGTGTTGTGTGACCGTCGTAGGCCATTGAAGCTCAAGGGAAAATTTTATAGGACGACAATAAGGTCGGCGATGCTGTATGACACAGAATGTTGAGCGGTGAAGCATTAACACGTACACAAAATGGGTGTAGCGGAGATGAGGATGCTTCGTTGGATGTGTGGGCACACGAGAAATGATAAGATTAGGAATGAGGATATCCGAGGTAAAGTAGGAGTAGCCGAAATTGAAGGAAAGATGAGAAAAAATCGGTTACGGTGGTTTGGACATGTGCAAAAAAGGCCTACTGACGCTTCGGTTCGAAGATGTGACTACGGGACAGAGGTTCATGGCCGAAGGGGTAGAGGAAGATCTAGGAAAACTTTGGAAGAGACCCTAAGAAAAGACTTAGAGTACTTGGATCTAACGGAGGACATGACACAAAACCGAGCATAATGGCATTCTAGGATTCATATAGTCGACCCCACTTTATGGGAAAAGGCTTTGTTGTTGTTGTTGTTGTTGTCCTTCTTTGCTTAAAATTTACTATTAAAGGCTTACTCCTTATTGGACGTACATACCATATCTATACTTACTACTACATAAAGCTAGCAGCCCCATTTGGTGTCACGGGTTTCACCAAAAATAAGGGGACAAAAATGCCCCCAACCAAAAAAGTTCAAAAGCAGCTCAAAATAATACATCAAATAATGTAGGGGTATTTACGTTGTATAAACAATGTTGTTTTTATTAAATTAATTTTTTGTGCAGTTTTTTTTTAATTTTTTTTATAATTAGTATCTCACAATTGGCTAGCAATAATGTGATTCAATCAGTTGTTTATTAAATATTATTTTCTCTACTTTTAAACACGTTTAAAACATTTTAAGAGACATAGTGCCAGTTATAAAAAAAATATTTCACACATGCATAATAATGTGATTCAATTAGTTGTCAAATGATTATTTTTTTTTAACAAACAATATTATCTACACTAAGGGGGAGAATGGTGGGCTTAGCTTCATAATGAGCTAACAATAATGTGATTCAAAAAATGTGTAGTCACGCATAGCACACCATGATTCAAAAAATGTTTTTTGGACTCGAGTAAGTGCGTGCATAAAGGCTAATATTCTTTGAACACAGAGGAAGCAGGCCAAGCGACCAAACCAAAAAGACAAAGTCAGCAACCCCAAGCAAAATGGAACATGCACGAGGGAATCAGAAGCAAGAAGCAACACTGGCCAAGCAAAACAATATTACTCATCGCTCAACTATGAGGGATTTTCCATGGCTTCCCAAAGGTGGAATTTGCAACTATTGTTCGTCGTGTTGGATTGGGGTTATTCATATGAGGTCGCCCCAATCGATATCAAGTGTGTACTGGTAGTGAGAGAAAGAAATAGAGATGTATAAATGCTACAACAACATATAGAATATTTTCAGAAGTCGTGTTTTACATTCATTTAACTGAGAGTTGTATATGTTACAAGTATAGAGAGTTCAAACAGAATTATGTATATCCACATATTACAAATTTCGGAATTTAAGTTATAACTAACTCGTAACTGACTCGCCGTGTTCTCTTGTTTAACTAGAGGAGGAGGGAGGGGAGGGAGGAAGGAGGAGGGAGGGGAGGGAGGGAGGAAAATTTTGAGTAGAGAAATGCTAAAGAGATTCTCTTAAAATGGGACTCTTCATGTACTCTCTGTTATCTCATAAAATAATGTGCCAAAAACTTATAAAACAATGTGCCAAAAACATGATGTGGTGTATAGTCCATAAAGACTCTTACTTTTGAGAGAGTATCCTTAGCATTTCTCTTTTAAGTATTGGGGAGTTTAATGACACATTTTGGATAACTATATTAGTAATGCTATTCTTACCATGTTTTTGTACCACATTTATATACCATCTTAGGTGACATCTAATGTGTACAGCCGCATTATTTAAATTAATCAGCATTTAATTTCAATTAAAAATTATTTAAAAAATCAATAATTAATAAAAAAAATTGGTTAATTAAATAATGATTCTAGTATGCAAGAAGTCTGCTCCTTCCTTTCCCTTTCAATTCTGCTTCTTCTCCGGACTCTTGTTGATCCCCGTAGCCCCAATCTCCTCCCTCATTCTCCAATCTTCATTGCTACTCCATGGCTTCTTAGCTCCTTTTTTTTTTCTTTTCAAATTTTATTTTGTGGTTTAGTAGAAGGATTTCATATGATTATTTCGTTAAATAATGTCTATTAGCTTTCATGAGAATTAGGAGTCAAAATCAATTTTGTTTGTCGAATTAGGGTTGATATCCAATTAAGTTATTAACGCAAGAGAGAGACTTGAAATCTGCAATTTTCCTTATGAAGTGTTTTAATTAATAAGAAAATTGAAATTGAAATTGAAATGAAATGATGTGGCTTGTCCAACTCATCTACCATCTAAGATGGTATAGAAATGTGGTATAAAATTATGGTAAAACTAGCATTACTCTAATTGTATTTTTTTTGCCAAGAAAAACAAGAGATTTTTTCGAACGAAAAACTTCATGGATGTTTGGGGATACGTTGGTGGGCTCAAGCCCACAAAAGAATAAGAAAAATACTAGTCCATATATGTTAACAACAACATCATTCTTTTTGTATTTTGGTCAGCCCATTCATTATAACTTTTGCACTCATCTTAATTATTTGTAGGTTTGTTTTTAGCTGCATCCCTTAAATATCTATTTTGATCTTAGCTTGTCACCTGTAACTCAAAAGTCACAATTTTATTATTTAAAATTCAAAATTAATTCCACTTTAACTTGTGAACTCTTTCCTCCCTCAAACTTATAGAACGCATCTTGAAACATATGTGAGACCCATCACCCAAGAAGACTATGCCACATGTGCAATAACTTTAATTATAAATCTCCATTATGAGCTAACATTCAACAACCAGAAAATATTAAGTTTAAAAGAAATTGAAGAGATGAAAAAATAAAATAGAAATTGTTTAGCCTGGCGTATCCAAATCAAACCCACATAAGAAATTAACATATCTAAGGCAATGTGGAGTGAATTTTGAGTTTTATAGGGATGAGTTTTGAGTTTCAGGGGGCAAAAAAAAGATCAAAATCTAGTCCAAAGGGGTCAATGTGGGGCGAACTTTGAGTTTTATGAAGTAAAGTAGCGACTTTTGAATTACAGGGACAAAATGAGATTAAAATGAAGTTATAGAGGTGCAGCTAAAAATAACTCTAATTTATATTTCGTTGCATCATAAAACTTCTAATTTAATAGGCAACGATTCAAATCCTAATCTTACAAGCTTACTCACAGAATATTCTTACAGAATAGTAAACTAAATTAACTTTGCCAACACTCCCATTAAACTCACGGTGATAAAAAATATGTTTTCTTTTTTTGGTCAAAGGTATATTTTATTACTTAATAAATTTACAACCGGAGGCCCAATTGCATATGAAGCACAAAACAAATTAAGGACCCTAACAGTAACACAAAAAAGAGCCCAGGACAAGTTCTGAAGCCCAAAACAAAGAAACCCAAGCAGACTACTGCTGCTGCCCCGCCGCAATCGGAGCTCCAATCACCCATCGCAAACCAATATACCCTGCAGACGCCTGAGATCAAACCAAACGCAGACCCAGAATTGAAGAAGAAGAAGACTTCGTAGTTCTCCAACAAGCCCCACAAAGATCGACTTTGCACCCACAAATCAAATGAAGCTAGTGGGAAGAGGCATCCACAAGCAACAATGTTGAAGATGGCACACACAAGGAAGGTGGTGGTGCGAACACCCAACCAGAGCTCTACACACCTTCCGATAAATCATGTCTGACGGAGGTGGATGCAGATTGAAAAAGTTGTGGGATCGTGGGAGGACCGAGGCAATTTGGATAGATAGAAGATGGATGGATTAGAATCATGGAGGTAGAAGAAACAAAGGGCGTAGAAGAAAGAGTGGAGGTCGAAATTGAGGCTTTCCGATCTAAGGTTATGGGGTGGTTTGGGAGTGAGGTGCTTAAAAAAAAGCACCCATGAAAAAAAGCTGTGAGGGTTTTAGGTGTTTGGTAAACTGAAAAATGGCTTATTTTGGAAGCTGCTGTGAAAATAAGCGGAAATCAAAGAAAAAAGCTGAAGTTGCTATTTGCAGCTTTGGAAAATTGGTTTTTTTTTCAAAGCACACGGAGCTACAGTGCTCCTTCAATGAAAAGACCCACTATCAGACTGCTTTTTTTTTTCCAAAAGCACTTTTACAAAAAAGTTTACCAAACACTCTGCTGATTTATTTCACAGCTGCTTATTTTCACAGCAAAGCCGCTTATTCTCACAGCAGTTTTTTTTCAAAGCACATCAATACCAAACCAGCCCTAAGATCAATTAAATCGAAGGCAAAAGAGGGTGGAGGACTGGGAGAATCGGGTTGGAGAGTAGTGGAAAAATCAAACTGACATAGTGGGAGAGAGAAGAAAATGCAAAGGAAATAGGACTACTATCAACCCTAGCCACAGCTAGGACCGGCGACACGCAAAGGAAAAGGATTGCCACCTGTTCAGGCAAAGATTTCTCTGGAGAAAGATCCTTAGTCCTCAGCACAGCTCCCCAAGGGATTGACACTTTGGGTGTGTAGTCGGGCTCTTGCTCGTTGATATGCTACAAGAAGAGAACAAAGTTAGTTTTGAAAGATGCTTTTGTGGGGCCTTAGGTGTAGACCATGAGGCTCGCAATCAAAACTAAGTGTTAGGCGTGCCACTGCTATCTTAGTATACCAGATGTAGAACAAGTGTATTTTAAGTTGATTACTTGCACTCCAAGTTACTCAAACTTCTTTGCTATCAAATGATTGTCATGAATGGGTTAAGTCCACATTAAGTTCCTTTTCTTGCCTTGTAAACAAGGACTTTTAGTTCATGGTCTTGTATGTTCGAATGAAGGGAGTCTAGAGCCCCTTAAGTCATTTGTTTGGTCATAGATTACTTTTAATGAAAACATATCTATTAAGTTAACCAGATTCAGATGCAAATGAGACTCTTAAAATAGAAAAAACAGGTGAAAATGACTTGAATACATGCTGGAGAATGCATTAAGCAATAGATCTACTAATTCAGAAAACAAACAAAGAGTTTCGGGCAAGATTTCACATTGTCTGACAAGATTGAACTTCTTGCGATAACTTTTCTTGGTATTTATAGGGTTTATATGCTAAGAGGGGATGGATGGTAAACAAGTTTACACGAGAAAATTGATACTACATCACTAAGGGAGATAGTAGAGCTTTTAAACTAGCCAAGAGATAGTTTTTCTAAAGAACTATCACTAAAAGGACTGAATCTAGGTTGATTTCAGCTTTTGGATACAAATCTGGCTTGAGAGCAGAGCTTGTATGTTTGTTTGTTTGTTTGATTGGTTGAGTGTCCTTGTCACCGTTGTCTCTTCTTCCTTTTATAGACAATTTGGCCCGACTGCTATAGCCTTTGCTCTTGCTCACAAGTACTTGGAGGGTAGTGAGTCATCAACTTTTTACTTGTGATGCCACAGGAAAGTCTTATTTGGCAGATAGTAGGTTAGTTTCGATCACTTGTCACTTCACCCATAGACACATGGCTTGTATTTTGGCTAAGAAGGCTTTAACTTGTTCTGGGCTCAATGCTGGACTTCAGGCAAGTTTCCCTTTTAGTTGGCATCTTTAGGCTTTCCTTTATTTATTCAAATATTAACCCAAACACCACCAACCCTAGCTATAGCTAGGACCGGCAGCAGAGTGAAATGATGAACCAGATTTCACTCACAAAATAGTGAGAAGGACTTTCACCAAAAGGGAAGAAAGGACTCTCATCGAGAGGGAGCGCCAACCCAAAAAAGGACATGGAAATGCATATACAGACTCCGATATGCTGATAATGAGGTGTACACATCAAACAGTACACTAATCAGATTACTATACCTATACGCAAGAAACCTAAATCATTGAGACAATAAATAATTATAAATTAAAAAGGAAAAGAAGAAAAAGAAAAGGAACACTGAATAAACAATAAGGACGTACATAAAACAAAATTTGGTCTCCTTTTAAATAAAATCTGGAGACTCAAGTTAGACAACTTGTTACAAAGTTCAACAAAAGAGAGAATTGAAGGTTTCCAAGTCAACCTTAGCAAAATCCAAGAGGGATGGAACACTACAAGGTGATAAGGACTCTGAGAAGTGGCAAAAGTTGACAATAAAGAAGTTGTTCACCATGAGGATGAATTGGACCAAGAAGAGCCATCTGAAGAAGCGCCAGTAAATTGCAAACTCTCAACCAGGAGCTGTTTCTGTAGCTGATCCTGCAACAAGTGATGTAGTGCAATCTGAAGTGCTTTCTTGACCCAAATCTCATGCAAATAAGGAAAAAGGATCTTGACACTTTGTTTGCACCTTATGATATGCCACCGTACGTTCTACCTTTGCATTTCCACAAAGGCAACAACAACATTCCCAGGATCAACAAGCCATTGATTTCATGAAGACTTTGGCTAAGGTTTAAATCAACTTGCCTTTATTGGATGCTATCAAAATGATCCCATCATATGCCAAATTTCTGAAAGAGCTGTGTTCCAATAAGAAAAAGTTATTAGAATATATGAGAAGGTAATTCTAACGGAGCAATGCATGATGTCCTACTACATAAGCTACCACCCAAGAAGAAAGATCCGAGTGTTGATAGACTTAGGTGCTAGTGTCCTTATTCTGTGTTTCAGAAATTAGGTAAATGAGAACTCAAGCCAACATATGCGAGTCTTCAATTAGCGGACAGGTCTGTGAAATACCCTTTGGGTATTTTGGAAGAGGTAATTATTAAGGTGGATCGATTCCATCTTCCAGCTTATTTCATTGTACTTGACATGGAAAAAGACAAGGGAGTGCCACTCATATTGGGCCGACCATTCATGGCCATTGCCTGGACATTTATTGATGTGGAAGCAAGTACATTGACCTTAAGAGTGCAAGGAAATTCAGTTGCGCTCAAACTCTTTGAAGCTGTCAAGTGTCCTCTTAAATCAGAGAAGTGTTTTCATATTGATATCTTGGATGGGATTGTGCATGCAAACTTTGCCTCACGATCATCCAATGATGAACCCTTAAATTGCCTAGTTAACCAAGATGCTATTTCACATACAAAAGAAAATGTGGTGAACCTCATTGTTGTAGTAGATAGTACACCAATTCAGAATTCAAAGTAGTGACATGTGTATGAAAGCCTTGGAGGGCCTAAGCAACCTCTTCTTCCTTCAAGGGAGCGAACCCCCAGGTTAGAGCCCAAGCCTTTGCCAATCTACCTTGAGTATGCTTATCTAAGAAAGAAGAAGAAGCTACATCCAAATGAAAGCGAAGAAATAAAGAATGATGCATACGAGAGTAGAAATTTATAAGGATAAAGCCAAGAAGTTTCATGATGCTCACATCCGTCGAAAAGAATTTCATCCCGAATAGAAGGTTTTGCGCTTTAACTCAAGGGTGAAGCTGTTCCCAAGAAAGCTAAATTCACGTTGGAAAGGCCCATAACTTGTCGTACTGGTCCATCCTCAGGGAGCTGTGGATATTCAAAATATGCATACTGGTTTTGTTTTCTAAGCTAAGGGACACCGCTTAAAGTTGTTCAATGAATCCCCTTATGATCTTGGTACAGATTCCATCACTTTGATGGATGTTAGTTGAGACGAATTGCCAACAGGATATTTAGCTCTACACATTAATTAAAACGCTTCTTAGGAGGCAACCAAAGTTTTCTATCTTTTCTTTTCAAGTTTGAAGATTTCTCTATTTTGAGTGTTTAATTCTTTCTTTTGATTTTGTGTTGTAGATAGTTCTTTTGACGTCTCCAGCAAAACTTTCTGCAAGTTTCTTGGGAAAAGGTACATCTCTCTCGTGCATAAATTTCATCTGTCTTTTCTGTCGGTCATGAGTCAATATTAGGAGAAAAAAAGGAATGTAAATAATAGGAGTCCTTTATTAAGTAGGTTTGTATAAAAGCTTTTGTTTCCTTGTAGAACTGAGATTGTACATGTATATATTTCTAAACAAGTAATACAAGATTTATTCCCGTAAAAGTTCTATTTGGTATCAAGAGCAAGGCTCTCGTAACCCTACCGTAACCCTAAAGAAAAACTGTAACCTTTCCGCTGCTGTGTGTGTCGTGTGTCCTGCGTTGCGGCACCGACTGCTGCTGTGTGATTGTGTGCCGTGTGTGTGCCTTTGGTGAAGCCTAGGTTCGTGGGCTATTGTGCCTTGTTGGTTTTTCCTCTTTCCTCCGTGAGTCAAGATGGCAGGTAAAGGGGATGATTCAACTTTGACGTTGGGAGGTGGTTCTGCCAAACCGACCAACAATTCGTCCTTAAGTCCTGTTGTTATTCAGAACGATGCTTCTGCCGTACCAAACACTGTGAAGTTGAATGGATCAAATTACCCTCTTTGGTCCAAAGTTTTGGAGATGCATATTGCTGGACGTGGTAGAAAAGGTTTCGTGACAGGGAGTACCAAGGAACCTGCTGAGGATAGTGCTGAGTATGAGACATGGGAAACAGGGAATGCAATAGTAAAAGGGTGGTTGATCAATTCCATGGAACCTACTATCATGGGATTTTTCATTCATTTGCGTACTGCTAAAGAAGTTTGGGAAGAGGTGGCTCGAACCTATTATGATGGTTCAGATATTTCTCAGATTTATGAATTGAAGGTTAAATCGTTCAGACTCCGTCAAGAGGGTCGGCCAGTTGGTGTGTATTATGCTGATCTCAAGTCTGTTTGGCAGGAGTTAGATCAACAGAGACCAATTAAGATGGTATGTGCTGTGGATCTCAAGACACTTCGAGAAGAAATTCAGATTGATCGTGTGTATGCTTTTTTGGCGGGTTTGGATGATGTGTTTGATAAAGTGCGTAGTGATATTTTACGTACTCAACCCTTACCCTCTGTTGAGGAGGTGTTTTCTGTTGTTCGACGTGAAGCTCAACGACATGCTACCATGATGGGTGGAAGTAACAATCAATGAGGGTTGCCATCCATGGCAATGATCTCTCGGCCAGCTGGTACTCATCGTTCTAGTAATTCTTCTAATCAATCTTTAAATTCTCGTCCCTTCTACCGAGAAAATAAAGATGATTTGAAGTGTACTTTCTGTGGACAAACCCGTCATACTGAGGATACATGCTTTGCTAAGCATGGGGTGCCTGATTGGTTCCCAGAGTTAAAGAAAAAATTGCGTACCAAGGAGCGTGGAGCAGCCGGGTCTAGTGGAGGCCGTGCCTCCCTTGCTGCGGCCACATCCACAGTCCAGGAAGTCTTGCCTAGCCCCGGTGATTCCAGTCATAATTTGTTGACTCGTACTCGGGGTGACTCGTCGTCTGACACAGGTACCGTGGGACATGTTCTCTTAGCCTCCGAAAATCAGCACCATACAGGTTGGATTCTGGACTCTGGGGCAACAGATCATATGACATATGATAAAAATATGTTTCAATACATGACTACATCTCACAGGAAAAATATATCAACTGCCAATGGTACTTTGGCACCCGTGTGTGGTGTCGGCACTGTGCATCTCACCCCGTCCCTTCCCTTACATCATTGCTTGCTTGTTCCTTCTTTATCCCATCACTTGTTATCTATACCACAAGTTACTGAACAATTGGATTGTGTTGTTCTAATGTATCCGTCCTTTTGTCTACTTCAGGATATTCAGACCAAGGAGATAATTGGGCGTGGCACTAAGAGAGAGGGGTTGTACTACGTGGACGACGTCGTTTCTGGCAGAGCTAATGCAGTTCGCTCGTCCCGGTCTCGTAATTTACAAGAAGTGTGGTTGTTGCATCGTCGGTTAGGGCATGCATCTTTTGGGTATTTACGGCATATGTTACCTAGTCTATTTAATGGAATAAATGAATCAGACTTACATTGTGAAGTATGTATTCTTGCTAAAAGCCATCGTGCTTCTTTTCCGCCTAGTATGAATAAAAGAACTTTACCGTTTGAACTTGTGCACTCTGATGTTTGGGGACCATCTCCTGTTGTTACTTCTTCTGGGATTAAGTGGTTTGTTACGTTTGTTGATGATTGCACTCGTATGACGTGGCTCTATGTGTTAAAAAATAAGAGTGATGTTGGTATGGTATTTCGGGCTTTTTCTCAAATGCTTCGGACTCAATACTTCTCTGTGATTAAAGTTCTCCGTTCTGATAATGGTGGTGAGTATATTAATCGTGAGTTGTCAGAGTTTCTTTGTGATCAAGGCATTCTCCATGAAACAACCTGCCCCTATACTCCACAGCAAAATGGGGTGGCTGAACGGAAAAATCGCCATATCTTAGAAACGGCACGTGCATTACTTCTGGGCGCGTCTGTTCCTAAGATTTTTTGGCCTGAAGCCGTTACTTATGCCGTCTACGTGATTAATCGTATGCCCTCTCGGGTGGTTAATTTTCGAACTCCTCTTCAAGTCCTCACTCAACATGTTCAAGTGATGTCTTCTCATACTCTCCAACCCCGGGTATTTGGGTGTGTGGCTTATGTGCATATTCAGAAAATTCATCGCACTAAGTTGGATCCGTGTGCACTTCGATGTGTGTTTGTTGGTTTCTCCTCTCACCAAAAAGGATATAAATGTTATCACCCTGCGACTCGTCATATGTATGTTACCATGGATGTGACCTTTTCTGAATCGGAGTATTTTTATGCTCCCGTATCTTCATCTTTAGATCACCAGGGGGAGAGCTCTAGTGGTGATCTAGAATGGTTGGACTTGGAAGGAATCCCGGTGGTTGATGCCGTGCATAATGGGGCAGTGGATATACATGCCGAGAGTGATAAATCTGCAAGTTCAGCTGGAGAGATTCCACGGGAGACTGTTGCCGTGGACAACATGCAGACTATTGCCGAGAGCAGCATGCAGTCAAGACTGGGTCCAGATGAGAGTGATCTGCAGTCAGGACAGATTGTTGTCGAGCCTACTGATGTAACCCCCTCTCTCTCTAGCTCCACCGTGCTGCCCAATGAATCTTCTCTGGATATACCTGAGGTAAGTATTGTAGATGATTATGTAACTAATGCGAGTAATGATGTAAATCCATATAAGCTGCCACCGAGACAAAATCGGGGTGTGCCACCTGACAGGTTTTCTCCGGAAGGCAAAGTGAAGTATCCAATAGCCAACTATGTCTCATGCAGTGGTCTTGCACCAGAGCGCAAGACTTTGGTGGACAATATGGAGGCTACTCGAGTACCAACCCGTGTGGAGGAGGCTCTAAAGGATCCAAACTGGGCAAACGCAATGGATGAAGAAATGTTGGCGTTACAGAAGAATAATACCTGGGAGGTGACGTCTTTACCAGAAGGAAAAAAAACAGTTGGTTGTCGGTGGGTGTTCACTGTTAAATACAAAGCCGATGGATCGATCGACAGGTACAAAGCAAGGTTGGTAGTTAAAGGATACACCCAAACATATGGTGTAGATTATCAAGAAACGTTCTCTCCAGTTGCCAAGATGAATACGGTACGGGTTCTGATATCTTTAGCTGCTAATATGAATTGGCCATTAAAACAGTTTGATGTGAAAAATGCCTTTCTTCATGGGAACTTGGAGGAAGAAGTATATATGGATTTTCCTCCTGGGTACAGTGCTGGTAGAAGTATCGGAGTATGTCGGTTGCGTAAGTCTCTTTATGGGCTTAAGCAATCGCCTCGTGCATGGTTTGATAGGTTTACTCAAGTTATGAAAAAGATTGGGTATTATCAGAGTCATTCTGATCATACATTGTTTGTCAAACGGAGACAGGAAAAAGTGACGGCCTTAATCATCTATGTAGATGACATGATTATTACAGGGGATGATTGTGATGAGATTTCAAGGCTGCAGAGAAATCTTGCGGCTGAGTTTGAAATGAAGAACCTAGGGGATTTGAAGTATTTTCTTGGAGTTGAAGTTGCTCGATCCTCGAAAGGTATTTTCTTGTCACAACGTAAGTATGTTTTGGATTTGCTAAAAGAAACTGGTATGCTGGGATGTAAGCCAGTTGATACTCCTATTGTTGAAAAAAATCATCTATGTTTGGATCCGAATCAGAAATCGGTTGATAAGGGGAGATATCAGAGACTTGTAGGGAGACTAATTTATTTGGCTCATACACGACCAGATATTGCCTATGCAGTAAGTGTAGTAAGTCAATTTATGCATTCACCGAATGTAGATCATATGGCTGCTGTTATGCGTATCTTAGCATATTTAAAGTCTGCACCTGGAAAATGAGTTCTATATCGGAAGCATGGACATTTGAGGATTGAGGGGTTCACGGATGCTGATTGGGCAGGAAGTGTAGGTGACAGACGGTCTACTTCGGGATATTTTACTTTTGTAGGAGGCAATTTGGTCACATGGAGAAGTAAAAAACAAAAGGTAGTATCAAGATCCTCAGCTGAGGCCGAGTTTCGAGGGATGGCTCACGGCATTTGTGAGCTTCTCTGGCTTCGAAAACTTCTTGAGGGGCTTGGGTTCAAGCCAAAGGAGACCATGAGACTATACTGTGATAATAAGTCAGCGAGAGATATAGCTGATAATCCAGTACAACATGATAGGACGAAACATGTGGAAGTTGATCGACATTTTATTAAAGAGAAACTTGAAAGGAAGATTGTGTCGATACCGTTTGTGAATTCGGAGGAGCAACTTGCAGATGTTCTAACTCATGCAGTATGTAGTCGAAAGTTTGATGACTCACTTGTCAAGTTGGGCATGTGTGATATCTATGCACCAACTTGAGGGGGAGTGTCGGTCATGAGTCAATATTAGGAGAAAAAAAGGAATGTAAATAATAGGAGTCCTTTATTAAGTAGGTTTGTATAAAAGCTTTTGTTTCCTTGTAGAACTGAGATTGTACATGTATATATTTCTAAACAAGTAATACAAGATTTATTCCCGTAAAAGTTCTATTTTTTCCTTTTCATTCTATTTTCTCTAAACCCTTCTTTTAAAGCTGAACATTGCAGAAACAGTTCTAAGTATGTTTGGAATGCAAAAACCAAAGCAAATTGCTGACTTATACTTCTTCTTTATTTTGAATTGACCAAAAGGTTTTGGGAGCAGAGGTAATTAATTTTCCTAGAAGAAGAAGCTGATGAACAAAGAAGCAAGAGAGGAGATTTTTCCAGGTCCACAAGACGAATAATATTCCTCACATATTTTCCTATATATCTTTTAAAAATACATCCATTTTTGTTTCTACTCAAGTAGAAAATATTTTCTTTTGCACCTAAGATACATTTAATTTTTTTTTTTTTTTTTTTTTGGTTGTTGGGAGATTAATGTTTCTAGGATTTTTCTGCATACCCTTCCATTCATGGACAGAGCTAAAGGGACAATTAAAATGATAAAATTCAATTAAACATTTGATTTTGATATATATACTTTATCGTGAACAATATGTAACAATTTTGAACTTTCTACATCAACACGTATAACATAAACCCATTCCTTTTTGTCCTCCCTTATAACATCACACTTTAATAAGCAATACATTAAATCACTTCATCCTGGAACTTTAAAAATATTGTTTTTGTGTATAAACCATGTGACACACCTCGACCTAAATCAAGGGGTGCTGGCCGTCACGTGAGGGTAGCCATGTGAGCAATGCGGAAGTGATAGTGATATGAATATGTGAGTAAATAAAAACCAACTAACTAATTTACACTAGATAAGTATAAAAGTACAAGTGAAGATGTTTAGAGCACAAATACACATCATCAGAGCATAGTTAACCTAAGTGCAGTCCAGCGGGCTATATGAAAGAAACCCTACATTGTTTGGAGTCTGTCAGAACCGCCATAGAATCCATGTAAGCCACCAACACGAACTTCTACCTAGAACCTGGAGGGGCGCAAAATAGAAAACGTGAGTGGGCAAAAACAAAGCTTTTCAAACCCATTTCTCTTTCCAAAAGTAATAACCCCTCACCGTAAAATCCGTATAATTTTTCAGAAAATAGTAATACGTACGTATATAGAAATCATGCTCGAGAGTAGCGAAAACCAAGTATATGCCATGTCAAGTATCTCAGCCATGAAATAAGTAATCCAGGTGGAATAAATCAATGTAAAATGATATGTCAGCCGGAGTCACCTAACGTGACCTGTACAGCTGAACCTATAGCTCATCTACCAAATCTTGCACACAAGTTGAAACCACCTAATGTGGTTTGTACGACAGGCTGGCACCTGCCTTGGATCCAAGGTGAGCGTATGGTGTGGAAGGTGAACAATCACGTGAAGGTTAAGCCCTGGCCTCAAGCGGAGCACTAACACCAGGGTGCAGGATAATGAACACTAAATATATCTCAACATAACCAAACACACTATAATCATTATCATCAAAATGTACTCACCTGAAGCTTACTTGAGCGTCCGCAGCGTCATGCAATAATATGCATATCTATACTAATGCACATACTAAAATGTAATGCAATTGACAAGACATTTAAGAATGTAAATCCATTTAAAACAATTTCTGGGAAAACTTTAAAGCATATATACATATACATATATATAGAAACCAAAAGCCCACTCACTGGTATATAGCAAGGTCGTAACCCCCGAGTCTAGCCTGGCTGCGCTTGTCCTCCGGAAACATTTCACATATATGTGAAACAACTACTTTAACGTTAATTTTAAGCACATAACCAAAACCGTGTAATAACTTCTCATACGTTGCTTAATTGGGGTGTTTGAATATACCATCGTGGCCTAGTCAACACCATGAGCATCGCCATATTTTGAGAATAATTTTTTGATGACCCACGCGCCGGCCACTTGCAGGCATGTGCCTGGCACGTTGGACAGAACCTTTAACGCCGTTAGAGAATATTTCGCTAAATAATAGAATATTCCGTTAAATATATCTGATGCCGTTAGTATATTCCGTCAAAGTTGACGGAATATGCTCCTTTCTTCTCTGGTGTTTCGCCGAGATCCGTCGTTGGCCGCTGCTACGTCACCAAATTCTAGAAAAATCTTTAAACCTTAATATCTTCCTCGTTTTTCAACCAAATTTCACAAACTTTATATCAATTTGAAGCCCTGAATGAGTAGAACATGATCTTACCTCTCAGAGGTCCTAAAACTAATGAAATATAGTCGAAATATATCTTGAATATTCCGGTCAACCTGCAACTCGAGGAACTGGCCTATCCCGACATCCAAAACCTTCCAAAAATTGTTCCCAGGTCTCTATGGAGTAGTTTTAAGACTCCCTTAAGCTTTAAAACTCCATGAAATAACCACGATCACAACGGAGCAACAGAGCACCATGCCGGAGCTCTTAGGTTCTCGGGTTCCCGTGATCCGTTCTTTGATCCAATGGTATGGATGTGTTCGTGAAGTCACCAGAAACATGTTGGTACAAAGCTCAAGCTCGATCGATGAAGTTTGGATGGTGTTTGAGAGTTGAAGGCTCGGATCGTACGGACAAAGGAGAAGAGTCGAAAAGAGAGAAGAGAGAAAGAAAAGGTTTGCACGTGTGAGTGTATGTGTGTGTTACGGGATTGGGCAGAAATAAAAGAAACAAAGCCTTGATTGGGCTATGGAATTAGGGCCTAACAATTGGTCCAAGGTTGTAGGAAAAGAAAAGAAAATGATTGGTAGATTAAGTGTAAAACCAAAACTTATTCATCTACACCTATTTGTTCGTAACATTTCCATTTCGAAATCGATTTGATCCTAATTTGCGTCGACGCTCTCATGACGTCGAGTACAATTTGATCACATTACCAGAAAAATAGTAATTTAAAACTATATACGTACATCCACGTCATTAAGCTTCGAGGGTATAATCGTCATTTCACACATTCAAGAATAAAAATATATAATTATTCGGGACGGGTCGTCACACCATGCATCTTCTTTTCAACTGGAAATAATGCCTTCAAATCATGTTACAAAATCCCATAAAGACTTGCGTTTTGAAACATATTTCTTGAAGAAAGTATCCCTACTTTCAAAGCTGTGACTACTCCTGCAGAAATATAGGCATGCAAAATGCAGAACCTTGTTGCTTACGGAGTTGCATCTTAGGCGCAGCCACTCGTGATGCTCCAATGCACTATGTTGCAATAATGCATGCTTCCATCTTTCTTCATATTCTTCAATAATCTCGAACTCGTAGACACGAGCTTCAAAATGTGGCAGATAAGCGGAAAACATTGGACCAAATATAATTGTCCAGGTCCTCTTTTTCTCTAGAGGCGTGTATTTGGTTTGACCCAAAACGCAAAAAGGATGGAGAAACCCTGCAAACAATTGCACCAGGCTACTCTTTTGGACTGCCAGTGCAAATAAGGACATGAGGAATTTCTTTTAACAAGAGAACATGAGGAACATATATTCCTAAAATTTATTCCTTTTCGAGCAAGATATTGATATTTTAGCATAAGATCAAAGCAAGTAGGCTAATAATATCAAAGAACAAAGAGAAATTATCTCAATAGGGAAAGATCAAAGCAAGTAGGCTATAGGGAAAGATCAAAGCAAGTAGGCTAATAATATCAAAGAACAAAGAGAAACTATCTCAATAGGGAACAAAATGGTGTATGGTTCTCACAGTAAAACATGATTAGGTATAAAAATACTCATTGCATAGAAATCTAATTAACACACTCATAGAACAAGTCACGCGTGACAAATTTTCCTGTGGTCACAAGACAGAGAGCTCGAGTTGTTGGAATTCCCAGATTATGCATTGCTTCACTCCAGAGGATTTCCTGGATGCTACTACGAAGCACAGCAAGGCCATCTGCAAACCGACTGTAAGGAGTCTTTCCAGCACCTTTAAGCTGAAGTTCCCACCTTTCTGACTTAGAATTAAGAACCTCCCCAAGAGTAAAAGCCCGCCCATCTCCCAACTGACCAGCCCACATGCCGAATTGATGTCCACCATAGCATTGAGCATAAGGCAACCTGCATAAAATAAAGCATCCATCCAGGCTGCATGCAAAAATACAAGAAGCCCAAGTTCGAGTCTCATAACATAATATTCAGAGAAGCACTTACGATCCTAGTAAAGGAGACGCCCAGAGAATATAAGCGGAAAATCTGGCCTTTCAAATCTGTAACTCCAAACAAGGTGGCAAATTAGTCCCATGAAACATGGCATACCACACATGCAAGACATACGTACTCGTGCATCATTCATCAAAGTGAAGTATGGTATATCAGTCAATGGTTCAAGGTACAGTAACTAAACCAAAGCAATCATCTGAGATACAAGATGAAAAACACATGTAGATAGCAAACAGTAGCCTCAGCAAAATATCAGAACTCGAAGAAAAGGAAATGTCAATCAATAACAGAAATCTTGAGAAAACATGTGGAAATTTGGTGACTCCATATGTACAAATATCTGGGAGACTAATTTAGCATATTTCCACATACGAGTTATAATAGTGTCATGTTATTTACAAACTGATCTAATTTCCTATAGTGCCAACCACAAGATTCTTGTGCAGAGGTAAAAACAGATCCACATTCGAAGGGAAAGTGAAAGCCTTTGGTACGAAACAAAAGCGAAAGTGAAAGCCTTTAAAATGGGAATTTGGAAGGGCGACGGCGGAAGTTGAGGGCGGTACAGAGAGAGAGGCATGGGAAGGGAAGTGAGGCCATCTCCAAACCGAAAGAGGGCCCTATAGTCCTGCAAGAAATTATATTTTAATGAACAATATCATACCATATTTTATATCATCTCTAACCGAGGATGCCGAAAAGCCATAGGCCAAATATAATCTTTTGACAAAAAATCATCTTCAACCGAGGGGGCCAAAGGCCTATAGGCCAAACATAATTTATTATTTTAATTGAATTAATATGATTACTTAAATTAAACTATCATATTAAAATAAGGTTTTCGAACATATTTTGAGTGTCATTTGTTGCCAAATGAATAAGTCTCTAGATTTCTTATCTTTATATAATCTTAATAATTTTTTGGATAGGATTTCGAGTGCCACATGTCGCTAACGTGAGTAACTCTCCAGATTTCTTATCTTTATGTAATCTCAATAATTTTTCGGATTGAATTTCGAGTGACACGTGTCGCTAAAGTGAGTAACTCTCCAGATTTCTCATCTTTTTGTAATCTTAATAATTTTTCGGATAGGATTTCGAGTGCCACATGTCGAGATATAATTGGTTGTGTAAATTTTAGATATAATTCTTATTTACTTGGCACTTCTTATCTTCAGCTTCAAATGTTAATAAATTGGCTAGATATTAGGGTAGAATTCACACACCTCCAAACATCTTCACTTGTTTAAGAACTACCCTTTACAGTATCTTCTAAGACTCAATCTATAAGCCCTGCAAAGAACTTCATCTTCTTTTCGGGTCCAAGCCCTTCCTTTCATTGTGGATGTGGCCATTTGAAAATTATTGAAAAAATTGAAGGAATGATTATTGGAAGAGGTAAGAGAATAGAATGTGAAGAATTGAAATAAAATGAGGTAAGATAGCATGAAATGGTGAAAAGTATGTGAGAAATGGTGTAGGAATGGCTTAAGTATTTCCTATAAATTCAAAAAATAAAAATAAAAAAAATCAAATTTCAACGGTAACTTAATGACAGCATGATGTCAATTAGCCGTTACTAGTTGGCGTCATGCTAACGCTAGGTAGCCATTGACATTCAAATGGGCTAAGCTGAAGGGCTGGAAAAATGTCAAGCTTTACATTCTGGAGCTGGAGGGCTGGCGGGCTGGCTACTCTTGGCCAACCTTTTGGTTGGTTCTCCCATTTTTTGCTGGGTGGGACCACGAGCCCTTTGGCCTAGCTGTCGGTTGGAGGTTGTTTTCGTGTCAAAACAGGCTATTTTTAGCCATATGGCCCTTTGGCCGAGTCGGTTGGAGATGGCCTGAGGAGATTGAGAATGAGGCTTTAGAGGAGAAATGCGATAGAATTTGCATTTTCTTCTGTCGGGCTTTTACGTCTATCTAAATAAAATTGAGTAAATTGATATAACCACCATTGAATGAATCCATATAGCGTCGTTTTGGTCTCGTTTAGGCGCTAAGCGGCTGACTACTATTCAATTAATTCAAGAGTTTGAAAATTAAGAAAGGATGTCTGAACCTGCTTAGACGCCAGCCTAGACTCGCTTAGGCACTGACTTAGATCACAACTCTCAATTAGATAGAAAATAGATAATTTTCATTTTACATTTTATATAATAAATTGTAAGAGACTTGTTGAATACTTGGATGAGCACTTATTATATTTTTGTTTCCAATGTTTTCAATATGTTATAATACTTGATAATCTATATGTCATTCTATTTTGCAATTTATTATTAAATACAATTATTATTTTTAATACAAGTAGATATTTATTTATGTGTTATATACTAAATTTAAATAAAATTACAAAAAAAAAAAAAGTTTTGGCCTCTGCCTAGACGCTGAGGCGCTATGTCCTTACCCTCCACCCAACTAGCCTAACACCTTTAAAAACTCTGGATATAATTACAATTTTGTGAGCTAATTTTAGAAATGGTCCACTTTATTTGTAGTTTAACGTAGGTACGATGAGTCACCTAATCTTTATTTCTATACCAAATTTATCTCACAAGTATTTAATCTCATAATTTCAAGATTATTTTTCCTTTTTTTGAAACATTTAAAGAATAAAATATCCTAAATTATAGGATTAATTGTAAGAATTTAATCTCCTAAATCATTGCACGTTGGTGGATTCACAGTGGCCATAGAAGCAAAAACCTCCGAGGCTCCCATTGTATGAATATATAACATTGTTCTAAAAATTCCCGCCTACCACCACTTAGTACCACAATCCGGTAGTATTCTTCTTCGCTTAGAAGTGAGAGGTCTTAGGTTCAAATCTCGTAGATGGCGAATTCGATACCAAATTAGGATGCCCATTATGTGACTTAACCGAACTCTCCCTCCTCTTAATGTAAAAATATCAATGTACTCAATAAATAAATAAAATAAATAAATAATCCCCGACTACTGCCGCCTAGGCTTTGTTTAAGTGTTAGATGGTTGGCCACCGTCTCGATTAATCCTATGCGTTTGAAAATTAAGAAAGGCATTTGGACCTGTTTAGGTGTTGTCTAGCCCACTAGACCCGTCTAAGCACCCGCTCAGACCCGCCTAGACCTAGCTAAACACCCACTTAGGTCGCGACTCTCAGTTAAACAGAATATAGATAACATTCATTTTGCATTTTATTTTTTTCAACAAATTGTAAAAAACTTGTTGAATACATAGATGAGCACGCACACATTATATGCTTATTCCCCATATTTTCATGAAATTATGTATTTTTAAGTATAAACAAACATTTATTCATTTTGCATTTTATTTTTTCAACAAATTGTAAGAAACTTGTTAAATACTTAGATGAACACACATTATATGCTTGTTTCCCATATTTTCATGAAATTGTGTATTTTTAAGTATAAGCAAACATTTATTTATACGATATACAATAAATTTACTTAAATCCGCCTTATTCATCTAGGGTCCCTTCTAGTCGCCTAGGCACTAGACCTCAGCCTGCCATCAGACTAGCACCTAGTGTCTTTTAAAACTTTGATACATAACAAGGATTGTTATTGCAAGTTAATTTGGACTCTCCATCTCCCAATTTTGTTTCATTTTTCTTTTGTCTTTCCTTCATTATAATTGATTTGCTCATATTTCCTTTTGATTTAATGGATTTTTTTATAAAAAAAAATTATTATTATTAATGGGAGAGGGAGGGTTTTAAACTATTATAATAAGTTAAGAGAGAGGGATTCAAACTTGAAATGAGTGGAAATCCAACACCATATACACTATGATATTGAACATGATGATTTAATGGTTTACAAGTTATAGCTAATTTAGTTTCTTAGAGCAACTTCCAGTGCAAGGACAAGGATGTAAAATTGAGAATGTAAATGAACATTTTATAACTCTAGAGATGTTTTGCTCTAGTAGGAGAATACAAATTTCATGATGAAAATGAAATGCATCTAACTTTTTTTGTTATTGATTTTTTTTAAAATATTTAATGTGATGAAATTTTTATTCATTGGGTTAAAATAATAAAAGGAAGGAAAAAAATACTAAATAAAAAACTCAATTATATAAATTCCCAAATATTTCTTATTATTCTTATGTATGGTGATGCATGAGATGTAAAAATGAAAATATACTACTTTTTTTTACTTCTTCTGGTGAGGGTGAGTAATTTCAATATTGAAATTCCGGTGCATTGAATTTCAAATATATTTTTAAGTTATATAATGACACGTCCCGACCCTGATATTCCTCGAATACCAGGATAGACACGTGCTGGTCGACACCCGAGGGTGACGAAAGCCATTAATTGATACAAAAGCTAAGAATAAGGAGTAAATAAGGGTTATGAATTTAAATACAATGAACTAACAATTTAGGAACGTGTTCAAAGCATACAACTAAACATAATCACTAAAAAGAATTAAGATAAAATTGAATGAATCAAGAACTGGGTCCTACATCGAGAGGATTCAAAGATGCTGCTGCGGAAGTGCCTTGACGTCGGGATTGTATGCCTCGATTCTAAATCCTGAATGGGGGCGCAAAACAAAAGTGAGTGGACCAGGTTCATATATATAATAATAATATAACAGTTATCAAGATACTAACCCCCACAGTTATATGTAATGAAAACTACTAGCATAATAAGTGATAGCTTTTCTGAAACCCTAGCATGCCATAAAACATCTCAAGAGGTATAACGCGGAAAAACATCATATAAATCATCGTGTAAATCATCTCATAGATCGTCTCGTAAGCGCGGTGTGCTGCTAGTAAGATCATTGAATAAATATAACTCCCGGGCCAATGCCTGTTTCGTGGTCTCTGCGCCCGTAGCCAGAGATTACCAACTCCCGGCCTAATGCCTTTTCATGTCCCTCAGCCCATAGCTAGGGATTATTTCTCCCGGCCTAATGCCAACACCAGATCATCGCCCCAAGCGGCATAGTGTCCACTAGGTACACACAAATAGTTATGCCTCTCATAAATAACCACTTCATAGTATAAATGTCGTCCATCGTCTATACTATGAAGAGGGGTTTCAAAAACATGTTCTACCATCCTATCGTCATCTATCAGATAGTCTACCAGTTCATGGTTTTTTAAAATATAGCTCAATATAGGCTAACAATTAATTCCTCACCAAAAACACGAGACGAAAATCAACATATTCAATAAACATGATTAACATAAAATCAAATCATAAACTCGTAAGGCATGCTATTCATTTATGCAATTGAACTATAAAATCATGTAATTTTAGAAGGGGTCCACTCACAGTACTTAGTTGTCAAAAGCTGCGCCACTAGCGAAGACGGAAACGTCACAATAATTGCCTCTAAGCACATAAAGAGTCCAATAAATAAAACTATATAATAGCAATTGAATTTAGGAAAATGGACATTGGAAACGGACTCAGAACGTCGAATTACCCTAAGAAGGGTCCCGGACGAAAACCCGAAAAGTCAACCCTAAAGACAACGTTGACGGGGGGTCAACGGTCAAATTAGGTCTAACGGATTTTAGGCTTGAAATCCAGATTAGGGTTTAGCTTTAGGATAGGCCTAGGAATAAAAAGGGTGGTTTGGGCTTAAGCCCAAATCCACACACAAACACACACACACACACACACACACACACACACACACACACACACACACACACACACACACACATATCACATGCATGCACTCATGCAATTACACACACACACTAAATATACACACACACACACCAATTAAACACACACACACACACATGGGTTGCACAAGGCCAGCCCTCACAACACACACACACACACACACACACACACACACACACACACACACACACACACACATAAAGGCCCTAAGGCCTCATTAAAGGGATGGGCTTTAAGCCCTTCAAAAGACATCGGCCCAAGGCCCTTCAAAATAAGGCCCAAGGCCTTTGGGTTTTAAAAACCTATAACTAAAATTAAAAACCAAACGGGATGGGGTTTTGGGTTGAAGCAACACGGGCTTAAGGCCCAAGGGGGTTCTAATAGCCTGAAAGGCCTGGTTTGCTGAGGAAGAAGAAGGTCGGAGCTGCTACAGCTCTGGTCACCTGAAAACGGAGGTTCTAGACTCTGATCTAAGTACGAAAATGAAGAGCAAGATGAGGGGAAGAGATTGCTACATTCACATAACCGTGACACGGCAGAAGAGAACCTGAAATCCCCTCGAAGCTCGCGGGTTCGTAGGAAAAATGTGTGTGCTCACCCCAACTCGATTCCGAGGGAAAACCTACGTAAAGATGGAAGGATTTGACTCGTAAATCACAACCAAACATCACGCTAACAGAGAGAATGAGAGATTCGCGACTTACGTAATTGAAAAAGGTGAGGGTTCGCCGGAGCTTTGCTCCCATGCCGTCGAACTTGCAGGGAAGAGATCCTGGGCTCGTTGCGAGCCTCCCTTGATGGTGACACGGTCTTAGTGTCCAAAGGAAGAGAGTGAGGTGAGAGGTTGAGAGAGAAAGAGGTATGGAAGAGCTAAGAGAGAGAAAAAGACAGAGAGAGATGAGGTTGCAGATGGAGAAAACGAAGAAGAAGGAGGAGGTTACGGGGGGAAGAAGAGAAGAGAGAGAGACCGGGGGAAAAACAAAAACAAAAATTATAAGGTGGGCACTACGGGCTCACCAATTAAGGCCTTAAAACAAATTTTAAATAAAAAAGGGGTTGGGGTGTTTCATTTAATACACACATTTTCAGACATTTTACATATTTCAAAGATGATCTTAATTATTTATATTTTCCTTTTGATTTTGTTCATATATACTTCCCTTTGAATCTGAGCTTTGGTTTATTTTTTTTTTTAAATTAAATTTTGATTAATGTGGTTGCCAGGTTAGTGGGATTGAAAAGGCAAGAAAGTCGGTAAATGCCCTAGAAGATTTGCTTGACTGTGAAATACAACATAATACTATTAGGGTACGTTTGTTATACCGGACTATCTTGGACTGAACTAGCTTTAGGGACTAAGCTGGACTGGCTTAGACTACACTAAGCTGGATTAACTTAGTGAAACGTTTGATGCAGTATCAGACTAAAAAATAGGATAATTAATAAACTTTAATATTATATTATTTAACCAACATCTATTAATATTTTAATATTAATATATTTATTTATTCTTTTATAATTTCCTCCTCTCTCTTAACCTCTCTTTTTCTCCGCCCATGGTCTTCCTGCCTTTTCCCATTTTTACTCTCTTTTTTCTTCGTCCATTGTCACCCTCCCCACTTTCTCTTTTTCGCCATTTTCACTCAAATTACTTTGCTCTGTTCTTCTCTTCTTCAAAATATGAAACTTTGAATTTGTTTTGATATTTAAATTTCAGTTCTTTGATATTACAATTTTAGTTCTTGGGGTTGGATTAAATCCAAAGCAAATCTAGCTAGGTATTCCTTCTTGAAGCAAAGAGGGGAAATCTGGGTTGTGGGTTCGTTGGGTTTCATAAGAGGGAGAGAAATCAATTTGAAGCAAATAGAAGGTTGGGTTTGCGAGACGAAGGAGATCTGCAAGACGACAAGATTTGGTGATGGGTTTGCGGGGATGATGGAGATCGACGAGACCACAGGATTTGATTACTGGATTTGGCAACGCATGGTTGCAGATCGCAAATGATGCAGATATTAGAGAGGTGGGCTTGGCAATCCTAACCTTTTTGGGGGTCCTAGCTAAGACGAGGTAGCGAAGCCTTTAGTCGGAACGAGTCCGACTTAATCCCGTTAAAGACAGTCCCGGATCAAACCAAACACAGACTAGTAAGCCAGTCTAGTCCAGTGAAACCTAAGGAACTTAAACAAACACACCCTTAAGCACCAAAGTGGTGCTTCGAGAATTCTCATCAGAGTGAAGCGTTCACTTGAGATGCTTAAGATAATATTCGAGCAAACTAGGGCCTCAAGGTTTTATTTATCTCAAACCTAGCCTCGATCTTCTCTAAATTCACTGCTTCATTAACATGTCTAAAGTCATTTTCATTTGCAAATGCAATTTCATCTTAAGTGTGTTGCTACGTCCACTCATATGTTCTATTTTCTCATATCCACTTAATTTATATTTCCGTTCATCACGATTTTTTTAATATTTAATATTCGTTAAGTGCTTATAAAATGATTGAAAGCGCTTTTCAATGGAAGTGTTTTTGGATTTCAAGAGCACTTAAAGTGATTCTTGCAAGAAGTATCAATTATCTGATTTTTGCAGGTAACACTTTGACACTCGTTGTTTCTGTCTGGATTGAATGAAGTTGCTGACGTTATTAGAAGGGATGGCTATATGTTGAGCAAGCTGGGACATTTGGTTTTTAAGAGATGGCTTACTTGGCTCATTGGTTGGCTGGTGGGGATATTGGTATTGGCAAGCCTGTTGGTTGCCACCCCAATTAAGAATGGGATGGTGCCTCCACCCCAGATTATATGTATTGGAAAAAGGGTCATTCTTGGGTATATTATAATTATTTACCACATTGACATGCACTTTCATGAGCTTAGGTTAACATCCTTGTCGGGGCACTGAATAATGTCATGAGTTGTCACACTACAAATGACACAATCTTCTTGAACATTGGGCACAGAGGAGCCATGCATTAAGGCATCAAACTTGGCGTTGAGAGTTTTATCCAACTTAAAATTTTGGGTAGAAACATTAGGATAACCTTGAGAAATTTCGAAAACTCCCATCTTTTGTGTTTGTTCTTCTGTCCATTGTTGGGATTCTAGAGCCATCATATCATACAACTCAAAAGCTTCCCTTGCTGATTTCGACAGTAATGACCCTCCAACAGATGCTTCACTTGACTTTTGGTGGTGGCATTGAGACCATCTTAAAAGATGTTCATTTGAAGGTCAGAATTAACCTAGCATGATGACATTTTACTTACAGCTCATTGTAACGTTCCCACGCTTCATGGATATATTTGTTTGGCTTTTGGGCGAATGCCAATATCTCTTTCTTAAAATGCAAGAGTCTTGAAAGATGGAAAGAACTTGTTGAGAAACTTTTCTTGCAACTGTGTCCAAGTTGAAATGCTATTGGCAGGAAGAGAGTGTAGCCACGTCTTGGCTTTGTCCTTCATAGAGAAAGAAAACAAGCAACCTCTGATTATGGTGTTATCACATGCTTCAAGAAAATCAGTCAAATGCATGTTGGGGTCGCTGTTTGGCAACCCATGAAAGGATGGCAAAATGTTGAGGATGTGTTCTAGGTATACAATGCACCTTGGCAGTGCATTGACTCTTGCAGCCAATGAATTCCTCAAAGGCTGACCTGCAGCAGGTAGGGCAAGTGCGATGGTTGAGATCAGGGCCAAAGGCTGGAAAATAGTTGAGCTGCTCTCAGTATCAGGAAACAACTTTTCAAGAAAAGTGTCACGTAGGCTGGGATCTTGCACTAAATATCTTTCTCTAGCAAACCTCCCTACAATTCTCTTTGGTTCAGGGTCAAAGGCAGCAAGAGCTTGATTCTTAAACCTTGTTCCAATTACCATATGCCACCTCTAATTGTGATCAAACAAACCAAAATTTTATTTTATTTATTTAGTTTTTTATTATATATTAAAAATATATATATTTTACAATTTTTTATTTTAAATTTATTTCTTTTTAAGTTTTTATTTTTTATTTTTAGGCAGTAATTATTAATAAATAAAACTACTTTTTATTTTTTTTAAAGAAAAACAGTAACTATGAATTCTTTGTCATTTAGTACTACGATCTAATGATACAAATTTGTTACAGATAATTTGTGTTGAGATTCATGGTCTCACTTTAACAAAAAGAAATTAGTTACACATAATTATACAAATACATACAACAATATACGTGAAGAAATAAAAAGGGAGTACAACCCAGTTTACAAGGTTTCCTCCTTAGCTCTCCATATTCTTTCTGCAACCCACAACCAAAGACTCCAACCTAATGCACAATGGACGGCTCAGATTAAATCTCAGCCGATCCAATGATCAAACAATTTTTAAAATTTAATTTAATATATACAATTATTATAATTTTTAGGGGTATAAAATTGTTAAATTAATATATATAATTATTATAATATTTTTTTAGGGTTATAAAATTATAAAATTAATATTTTGCTTATTGTGTATTGTGTTACTCATATGTATACTCGAACCAACCCGTTATCTTAGACCATCTCCAACCCTGACCTAAAACCTAAAAATATTTAGCCCATAAAATTTAGGTTTTAGCTCAGAAACAACTTTTCTACTCCAACCCTTTTGGCCTAAAATTTGAGCCCCAGATTATCAAAAAATGAATTAAGGCTATTTTTTTTAAATTAACTTTTTTTTAAAAAAAAAAATTATGTAGACTATCCTAAATTAATTTTATGAACATTTTAACCTAAAAATATTTAAATTCCGATAAATTTTGAAAAATCACTAAATCAATACATGAAAATCATGATAAACCACATAAACTTAAAAAAAAAAGACAATTAATAAACCACATAAATTTTAAGATTATTCTAGCCATTGGATTTAAATTTGGACCGTTAGATTTTTTTTTTATACCGTTAGATTTGATTATATTCGATTTAAACCGTTGGATTCAATAAATATATAAATATAAAACAAAAAAAAATTGAATGTGGACCGTTGGATTAACCAACGGTCCAATTACCACCACCACCCGATGAAGAAAAGTAGTCGTTGGCTACAGGACAAGACCCACTTTTCACTCTCATCCGTGGGTCCCAGCAACTTTTGTGGGCTAAATTTGTGACCTATATTTGCCTTCATTTTAAGTTTTAGGTTTTAGGTTTGGTTTAGGTTTTGGGTTGGAGTAGATTTGGGGGGGAAAAAAAGGGGAAAATTTAGGTTATAGGTCAGGGTTGGAGATGGTCTTACTAGGTGCTTATCAGGTTACCCGATAACAACCCGATTCGTTATCATGCCGACCCGAACACCTGTTAATTTCTTATCATGTCGTGTCAGGAATTGTTAAGTCTAATCCCAGTGCCGAGAGCTCACTCTCCTATCTCACTTTAAATCACTTTATTTTATTACTTTCATCCTTTTCAGCCCACCTGTTCCTTCGAAATCCATTTCTTTCCATCATGCTAGATTCCCCACCATAGAAATATTAATTATTGCAACGTTCGGCTACTAGAGTCCAACTGGAGTGTAGGTTCATTATTAAACCGAATGGAACACGTTTTAATGGGCTACTTGTTTGAGAGGTGCGTTTGTTTTTGGTAAACCTTGTAGAGAGCATAGTATTGCTAAAACAAAGGAAGAACAAAATGGTCAGTTTTAGTTTACAGAATAAAAGAAATTCAAGACCATATTGAAAAGGGTGTTATTACATTCTGGCATCTCTTGAGCTCTTCCTCATCCAAGGTATACTCGTGCATCACCCAATCGGTGCGCTCCCCACTAGGTGCACGGCCTTTGTAATAAACCACGGTCTTCTTCAATCCAACAGACCGTGAATAGCATACAAGGTACGACCCTTTCCTGTAGCTTTCCAATACCCGTGTCTGGTTGCCCTGCTTGATCTTCCTCCATTAGGGTATTTCCGATATCTTGGACTGAAAAAGAACCATTGCCTGTCTCCAGTTTTCAACAGAGAGAGTTCTGCATATCACATTCACTAGTTAGTAACCAAATTCAATCAACAAAAAATGTGAGAGGTTAAACAACAAAAATTGTGAGAGGCTAAACAAGAAAAAATGTGAGAGGTTAAACAGCTATCTAATACATAAAACTAAGATTAGCAGATGAATTAAAATTAATGAAAATCAGAACCATTCAAAACCATTTCCATCCCAAACGCAACCGGATTAACAGACGCATATACTTGGCATGTTAAAGTTGGGATTTAAAAACCAAGGGCTAAGAACAAATATTAAATTACTTTACTCCTAAATGCGTAGCTTTATATAGCATTGTATTTTCAGTTTCTCCTGACAGTGGAAATCATTTGTTTTTCAGTTTTCAGTCAACAATTGATGGGATAGGCCAGGGGGAATCAAGCTGGGACCTCGGGTATAGAGGTAAATTCTCTTCACCACAGAGCTATAAACCCGCACAAACTCATTTGTCATAATGTGCAAAAACGTAAGAACAACAACAACAACAACAACAACAAAGCCTTTTCCCACAAAGTGGGGTCGGCTATATGAATCCTAGAACGCCATTGCGCTCGGTTTTGTGTCATATCCTCCGTTACTCTAAGCCTTTTCTTAGAGTCTCTTCCAAAGTTTTCCTAAGTCTTCCTCTACCCCTTCGGTCCTGAACCTCTGTCCCGTAGTCACATCTTCGAACCGGAGCGTCAGTCGGTCTTCTTTGCACATGTCCAAATCACCAGAACCGATTTTTTCTCATCTTTCCTTCAATTTCGGCTACTCCTACTTTACCTCGGATATCCTCATTCTCAATCTTATCCTTTCTCGTGTGCCCATACATCCCACGAAGCATCCTCATCTCCGCTACACCCATTTTGTGTACGTGTTGATGTTTCACCGCCCAACATTCTGTGCCATACAACATCACTGGCCTTATTGCCGTCCTATAAAATTTTCCCTTGAGCTTCAGTGGCCTACGACGGTCACACAACACGCTGGATGCACTCTTACACTTCATCCATCCAGCTCGTATTCTATGGTTGAGATCTTCATCTAATTCTCCGTTCTCTTGCGAGATAGATCCTAGGTAGCGAAAACAGTCGCTTTTTGTGATCTTCACTAGATTGCTCCGATCATTAGTGTGGATAAGTATATAAATGGATAGAGATAGGAAAGCAAACACAAGATGTATGTGGTTCACCCAGATTGGCTACGTCCACGGAATAGAAGAGTTCTCATTAATTGTGAAGGGTTTACACAAGTACATATGTTCAAGCTCTCCTTTAGTGAGTACAAGTGAATGATTTAGTACAAATGACATTAGAGTACAAATGACATTAGGAAATATTGTGGGAGAATGATCTCGTAATCACGAAACTTCTAAGTATCGGAGTGTGGTATCATCTTGACTTGCCTTATCTGTCGCATAGGTAGATGTGGCAGCTTCTCTGGAAGTACTCTTCCTCCATCCAGGGGTGGTATCTTTAACTGGTGGAGATGCACAAGGTAATGTATCAATTTCACTTGAAGCTTACTTGTAGTTTCAGGCTCGGTCAAGCGCGATACAAACCATGTAGTAGGAGTCCCCCAAGTCGCTAAGCTAGGGGATCTGCTGAAAGAGGTGACAGACAAGGTAAGCAATCAGAGCTCCGGCTGATTGTTCACCTTCTCACCATCTTGCAGCAGCATGAAGGATAAAGAGAAGAAAAATGAGAAGAGATGATATGGAATACTTTTGCTTTTGAAGAAGTAACTTTCCACAGGCTAATTCTTGAACTGAGCTGGAGGGTTTTCTGGTTTCCTCCAGAGTATAAGGCCGACTGAAGAATTTGAGGGTCAAAACAAGTCCATCAAATCTAGAGTACGTTCGACCCTGCTGATATGGGATACTTTTGCTTTTGACAGAGTAATGGATGTATCGGCATGTGTGCTGTTACGCTTGTCTCCACATGCTTCATTGTATCCTTCGCACTTGCCCTATCTGTCCCTCGAGCAGATGCGGTATCTTCCCTGGACACATAAGATGTTGAAGATGAGTACTCGAGAGCAATGCCAGGTAAGTAATCAGGTAAGGGGTTCCAGGCAGTCAGTTCCTGGCTGGTAACTTGATTTCAAGTGCTGACTGATTGCTCTCTTTCTCCTTGTCTTGCAGGTAAAAACAAGGCCAAAGGAAAAGACAGGGAAAAAGCATGATATGGGATACTCTTGCTTTTAACCCTGATGATATGAGATATTCTTGCTCTAGTATAGCTTGTTTGCAGAGGTATTATCGGGGGGAAAGAAAGCTGAATATTTCGAAAGGCTTCGTTGGGAGTGCCCTCTCAGATATGAGGAAGGGTTGAGCATTTTTGCAGGTCTGCCTGTCCGTTGGGGATGGAGGTCGACATATATAGGAGTCTCCCTAACAAAAAGTAGTAATGCTATTCCTTTACCCTGCTTGGTCATAGCACGGTAGTGGGAGCTGCCAGCTTCACATGTTTTAACTCTGTCAGAGCACTTTGAAAAAGTGGTATGTGGTATCTGGCTCTCGAGATTCGGAGAACGATGCTTCTTCGATTTTTGAGAAAGCAATCATGCTGGGGGTCTGTCTCTCGAGATTTGGGGAGCAGTGTCTCTTCGATTTTTGAGAAAGTAATCATGTTGGGAGTCTGGCTCTCGAGATTCGGAGGGCGGTGCCTCTTCGATTTTGGAGTAAGCAATCTTGTTGGGAGTGTTTTCTCGGATGTGAGTAAAGGTTGGGCATGTTTGCTAGTCTACCTTGCCACGAAGCACGGAGGTTGACACACAGGGACTTCAATTATCCAACAGTGGTACTGTTCCTTTACCCTTGTGGGTAATAATATGTTAGCTAGACCTTCAAAATTTATGTGTCTAAACTTTGTTAGTGCTGTTTTTTTGCTATTCTTTTACCTTTCTTGGTCAGAGCGATGTAGTGGGAGCTGCAAGCTTCACGTGCTCAACTTTGGCAGAGACTTTGGCAAAGTTATATGTGGTACCCATGAGCTATTGTTGCGTGTGGGAAGTGGGTGATTGAACAGTAAGATTCATATGTTTTCTACTTCACCAGAAGTCTTTGACAGAATGCCCATAATTTCCGCTAAGCTGAGTGTGCGTGTGACAGGTGCTGACAAGGCTGGAAAAGTAGGTGCCTCTTCAATTTCTGAGATCGGCCCTCGTGGTCTCTGAGCAGCCTAGCTTTTGAGAAAGCGAGCGCCTCTTCGATTGATTCGGAGAACGATGCCTCTTCGATTTTTGAGAAAGCATCATGCTGGGGGTCTGGCTCTCGAGATTCGGGGAGCAGTGTCTCTTCGATTTTTGAGAAAGTAATCATGTTGGGAGTCTGGCTCTCGAGATTCGGAGGGCGGTGCCTCTTCGATTTTGGAGCAATCAGTCTTGTTGGGGGTGTTTTCTCGAATGTGAGTAAAGGTTGGGCATGTTTGCTAGTCTACCTTACCACGAAGCACAGAGGTTGACACACAGGGACTTTCCAATTATCCAACAATGGTACTGTTCCTTTACCCTCTCTTCGATTTTTGAGAAAGTAGTCATGTTGGGAGTCTGGCTCTCGAGATTCGGAGGACGGTGCCTCTTCGATTTTGGAGCAAGCAATTTTATTGGGAGTGTTTTCTCGAATGTGAGTAAAGGTTGGGCATGTTTGCTAGTCTACCTTGCCACGAGGCACATAGGTTGACACACAGGGACTTTCCAATTATCCAGCAGTGGTACTGTTCCTTTACCCTTGTGGGTAATAATATGGTAGCTAGACCTTCAAAATTTATGGGTCTAAATTTTGTTAGTGCTGTTTCTTTGCTATTCTTTTACCCTTCTTGGTCAGAGCGATGTAGTGGGAGCTGCAAGCTTCACGTGCTCAACTTTGGCAGAGGACTTTGGCAAAGTTATCTGTGGTACCCATGAGCTATTGTTGCGTGTGGGAAGTGGGTGATTGGGCAGTAAGATTCATGTGTTTTCTACTTCCCCAGAAGTCTTCGACAGAATACCCATAATTTCCGCAAAGCTGAGTGTGCGTGTGACAGGTGCTGACAAGGCTGGAAAAGTAGGTGCCTTTTCGATTTCTGAGATCGGCCCTCGTGGTCTCTGAGGAGCCCAGCTTTTGAGAAAGCGAACGCCTCTTCGATTTCTGAGATCGGCTTTCGTGGTCTTTGAGCAGCCCAACTTTTAAGAAAGCAAACACCTCTTCGATTTATGAGATCAACCCTCGTGGTCTCTAAGCAGCCCAGCTTTTGAGAAAGCAAACGCCTCTTCGATTTCTGAGCAGGCGCCTCTTCGATGTCTGAAGCTCCGTCGAGTGCAGCTTTTTATAGGGCTGGCATTAAGTTCCAAAACACACTTGAGTCTCCACCAGTAGAAGCTCCATTCTTGCACTTCTAAGATCTTGATTTGTCCGACCTCTTCTCTCTTCAACACCTTTGAAAATGTCTGGCCCCTCCGACCGTCGTTTTGACTTAAACCTTGTTGAAGAGGCAGCCCCGCCTTCTCCAGACAACATATGGCGCCCATCCTTCGTCTCCCCTACTGGTCCTCTTACCGTTGGGGATTCCGTTATGAAGAATGATATGACCGCTGCGGTGGTGGCCAGGAACATTCTCACTCCCAAAGATAACAGACTACTTTCCAAACGGTCTGATGAGTTAGCGGTTAAGGATTCGCTGGCTCTCAGTGTTCAGTGTGCAGGTTCTGTGTCTAATATGGCCCAACGCCTATTTGCTCGAACCCGCCAAGTTGAATCATTGGCGGCCGAAGTGATGAGTCTCAAACAGGAGATTAGAGGGCTCAAGCATGAGAATAAACAGTTGCACCGTCTCGCACATGACTATGCTACAAACATGAAGAGGAAGCTGGACCAGCTGAAGGAAACTGATGGTCAGGTTTTACTTGATCATCAGAGATTTGTGGGTTTGTTCCAAAGGCATTTATTGCCTTCGTCTTCTGGGGCTGTACCGCGTAATGAAGCTCCAAATGATCAACCTCTGATGCCTCCTCCTTCTAGGGTTCTGTCCAGTACTGAGGCTCCGAATGATCCCTCTCCGGTGCCTTCTCTTTCTGGGGCTCTACCAACTGCTGAGACTTCTCCTAAGCAACCTTTGTGAAGGCTCCCTTTTGTTTGTTTATTTTGACTCATGTATATGTACATATTTGTAGCTTATCGGGGATATCAATAAATAAGCTTTCCTTCATTTCAACGTATTGAGTTAAATACACCAAAGCCTTCTTCGCTAAGTTCTTTGAATTTTCTTTTGTTGGAGCTTTGTGAGTGGAGCATGTAGGTTGAGGTAGTGTTCCCTTAATTTCCTGAGTGAGGAAAACTTCTCGGTTGGAGACTTGGAAAATCCAAGTCACTAAGTGGGATCGGCTATATGAATCTTAGAACGCCATTGTGCTCGGTCCTGTGTCATGTCCTTCGTTAGATCCAAGTACTCTAAGTCTTTTCTTAGAGTCTCTTCCAAAGTTTTCCTAGGTCTGCCTCTACCCCTTCGGCCCTGAACCTCTGTCCCATAGTCGCATCTTCTAATCGGAGCGTCAGTAGGCCTTCTTTGCACATGTCCAAACCACCGTAACCGATTTTCTCTCATCTTTCCTTCAATTTCGGCTACTCCTACTTTACCCCGGATATCCTCATTCCTAATCTTATCCTTTCTCGTGTGCCCACACATCCAACGAAGCATCCTCATCTCTGCTACACCCATTTTGTGTACATGTTGATGCTTCACTGCCCAACATTCTGTGCCATACAGCATCGCCGGCCTTATTGCCGTCCTATAAAATTTACCCTTGAGCTTCAGTGGCATACGGCGGTCACACAACACGCCAGATGCACTCTTCCACTTCATCCATCCAGCTTGTATTCTATGGTTGAGATCTCCATCTAGTTCTCCGTTCTTGTGCAAGATAGATCCTAGGTAACGAAAACGATCGCTCTTTGGTATTTCTTGATCACCGATCCTCACCCCTAACTCGTTTTGGCCTCCATTTGCACTGAACTTGCACTCCATATATTCTGTCTTTGATCGGCTTAAGCGAAGACCTTTAGATTCCAACACTTCTCTCCAAAGGTTAAGCTTTGCATTTACTCCTTCTTGAGTTTCATCTATCAACACTATATCGTCTGCGAAAAGCATACACCAAGGAATATCATCTTGAATATGTCCTGTTAACTCATCCATTACCAACGCAAAAAGGTAAGGACTTAAGGATGAGCCTTGATGTAATCCTACAGTTATGGAAAAGCTTTCAGTTTGTCCTTCATGAGTTCTTACGGCAGTCTTTGCTCCTCATGAAGGAGAATCAGTTGCAGTATACCTCTTTTAGATTGACCCATTCCCATGTCTCATCCACTGTACCAATATCATAAACCAGAGCATGTAGACCCTGCCAACATTTGACAATTGTTAGACTTCACAAAGATTTATATTGGAGTCCTGTGGTCAAACTGCTAATTACTAATGCTTAATCAGGTTCAGATGAATTCACAACAAGAGCATACCTCAGCATGGTTGAAATTAGTTATAATAGCCTCATAGAAGTGGTTGTCTTCAGGCCACCTTGTCCAAACCTTTCTTCCTACTAACGGATCACTAGTTTCTCCCTCAGCAGGCTCACTCTCCACAAAGGCACCAGCGGGACCTCGATTAGCGGCCTGGGGCCTTAGAGAATATTTGCGGAAGGGTACTGTGTGGACTTCAAAAGCAGGCAACAAACTCCATTGAAAAAGAATAGGTAAAAACAAATCTAAGAATATATACACAGCATAGGACCATTTTCTCAACCCAGAATTATTTCAACTTACAGATTTTGGTTTCTTGTTCCGAGGTCCTGGAGGAGGACCTCGTCTCAAGGCTGAAGGGGATGGTTGTATGGATGGAGGCTGTGCAGGAGTTGGAGCACCGAGGGATAAGGACTGTGATGTTTTCTGTTTGTTACGTGATGCTGAAACAGTTGGACTAGGTAGGGGGTCATGAACAGGCTGAGCACCATTAAGTGTACCAGGTTGAAGACCACTTTTTCTCCATTGCCTAATAGTATATAATATAACATGTCTCATAAAAAATGCAGAGCCATCCAAACGTAATACATATTTGGTGCTCAAACCAACACGGGATAATATTATCAGACCTTATTCTCTGGATCATGTCATCGGCATGGACCCTGGACAAAAGTTCTCTGTGCTCCTCATCAGATACTCTCAGCTCCTTTCTAAGATTTGTCATTAAAGTTTCCTTATCCTGTAAAGGACATTAGAACTGACTTTCAGGCCTAAGTTAACACAAATAATACTTTGATCCAAAGGAAAAGTGAAAGAAGAAACAACAAATAATTAATCAAACAGCTACCCAGGTGATGGCATCAGATTGAGCACTAAATGCCCTTAGAAGTGAACAGTACGCTTCTTGCTCAATGCGGTGAATCTGGGTTTCCATGTCACCATGCATCCTAGTTAATGGAGCAGAAATGACAGCTGCAGATCTTCCATTTCCAGAAGTTCGGCCTCTTTTGATGAGACGGCGGAAAGTCATTGTCCATTCCTGCAAATGTTTCAGAGCATAGCAAACTATTATTTCTAGCTTCAGTAACAAGCCCCTTAGGTATTTCAAGAACTTTGCAATAGCAAAGCATAAAATCCTTTTTATTTCTCAGGCCCTTGTCCCCACCAATAGCCACCTTTTTCAATTATAAACATGTCTATATGCACGCAACATATAATAGCATGCCATTTCTTGTATCTGTGCCTCACAAAGTAGGCATAAACCATATGCATATAGAAATATGGATCTTCTATTCCAGAGTCCAGGCAAGCCATGTAAGAAAGTGTTCCTTCGTCAAAATGTATCCTGACACTAGCATAAAAAGAACTAAAAATGCAAACCATACCAACATGTTCTGATAATACAGAAGATGAGTTCTAGAAGCATGCACGGTCCACTAAAAATGTTGCTATAGCATCCAAGAGCAGTGTCAACGTTAAATAACAGCCTTGCAGGTATTTAAAACAAAAACATTATAATATGCTTAAAATACATCTTTCATTATTTCTACACTAAACTAATTAAACTAATAGAAGCCATAACTTAGCATTAATTATCAACTTTACTGAATCGCTAAAACCAAAACAACAACAACCACACGAAATGTGACCAATATGAAAACTCTTAATGCCAGTAGGTTTCTTTTCTCAAACAATTAGCCACTTTCTCCAACACAGTGACCCTGGCTAGAATCAGAATAGCAGGACCTAACTACCATTCACCAAATTCCACAGAGAATTACGAGGGACTTTAATCCCTAGAGGATGAAAAAACAATTCCAAGCAACAAAAAAGAGTAACGATCTTTTGGGTGTCCACCCAGTGTTCAGAATGCAAATATACAAGGTTCAAAAGAATAAGCAAGGCCAACTTACAGACGGGAAGAATGGAATACCCGAATCGGAGTCAATCTTCAAATAATGGCATCAAAGTACATGTTGTGGGAGAACTTAGAGGTCTTACATGGTGCTTCCAAACCAACTTATAAGAAGTAAAAGAAGGATCAAAGCCGAATAAAAAATCCTATTACCTCGGAGCACAAGCCGGGTACACTACATTACAATTAAATTTTCTTCTAATACTACCATGGTCGACCAAAGAAGTTAAATTTCAAGACATTCCCACTAAAATGATGAATTCAATAGTAAAAAAGCAGTAATTAAACCCAAATTCTACCACACCTAACATAAATTCAAGAATTTGAGTCAAAATTACTCTGAGAACCAATAGATTACACAATGGAAGAACAAAGGTGCTTGAAAAACAGATAAGCAAATTCAACTTAGCTTACCACTGCAATCAGAGAGCTCGTAGTCCATCACCGCTCCTCAAAACCAAGACTTTCGCTAAAAACCTAGCAAACCCACGTCGAAAGTCGATCAATTTAGCAAACCCACGTCGAAAATTCGATCAATTTCATCGAGAACTTGAACTTGCACCCACTGGTACCCTCCAAAACAGATCAATTCGCCGAATTTTACCTAATTTCAAGCACAGTGCGGTCCAAAAACCTCATAGAAGTTGAAATTAGGGCACCTAGAGTGATGGAGAAGGCGATCGATTGACGTCAATGCGAGCGAATTGGGAATTGGAATACCTATGCTAATTGTGGGGCATAAATAGAATTTCGAAGAGATGTGGGGTGAAGAGAGTGGGGATTGGACTTGGAGTGTGAATTCGAAGAAATTGAATTCCGGCAGACGGATTGGAGAATGGAGATAGGTCGGAAGCGAAGTCGCGGACTTCAAACTAGTTCTTGCGGCGCCCTAATGTATTCAGTTAATAGTTCAGTTTCGGTTCCGTGTTTCCTATTGGCTGTTGGTTTTTATTTCCGGAATCCATGTGGCGCTCAAATGTGGGCCTCACATGCGTGCCATGTCAGCGGACTAAGCGGAGGAGTCTTCATGCCACATCAAACCTTTTTAATATACGAGAGAACCAGATCTACTCCGGATCCAATAAAACTGAGTCGGTTGAGCAAACGATCCGAACCGTTGAAATTTGATCCAACAGCTGCGAACAAGGATCCTCTAAAGTTATAATAATTGTAGTCATTATATCAAATTTCAACAGCTTGGATCGTCTATTCAGCAAACTCAGTGTATATGGAATCGGTTCCATATATGAGGACTGTTTGATTTAATGATACATATTTGCACTTGACAATATATTATTATAGATGCTCTTATAAAATATTCATTTTGAGGACATGTGACCACGTCTTTTATATGAGCTGTTAGATCAGTTTAATGATAACAAAATTATGAGGTTATATAATCTTGTTATACCTAAACAAATTGAGTGAGTTAATTAAAAAAAAAAATTAAGGGTTCACGAGTTAATTCTTTGTAGTCAACACAGAGGTCTTTCTCCAATAAAGGTTTTTTCTATGAGCTTCTTCTACAGTAGGTTGAAGGAGAGCAGGGCGCACATACTTCAAATTTCGTAAAGTCGTCAGAAAATTAAAATTCTCTTTCAAGCTTCTATAAGGTATTTTCTTTGTGGTTGTATTGATTTCAACCTTTCTTTGAGTTGTTCATGAACTTGTGAGCGATTGCATGATTTCGTTAACGCCATCTCGACTTGATTCTTCAATTTTAGATTCTTCTTCTTGTTGATAAAAAAAAAGGATGCAATCCATACACCTATTTTTACTTTTTACACACCCCTCTTAATTTCTGGCCGTTAGATCGAGTTAATTGAAAAAGAACAATGACAAAAAATTAACAAGAATGTGTGGAAAGTAAAAAGATGTGTTTAAATATCATTGCCTTAAAAAAATTGACGTGGTACCGGTTCAAGCCCAACTCCATTTTTTTTTATGCTTTAGTTTTAATTTTTGTTTTTTTGCCACTCAGTATTACGGTCGGATGATATTTGTCTTTACTTATAAATGAGAAGTCTTAGGTTCAAATCTCATGAATGGCGAATTCAACACCAAATTAGGTTGTCTATTGTGTGGCTTAACCGAACTACCTCTCTCTTAATGTAAAAATATCAATGTATTAATAAATAAATAAATAAAAGAGGTTTCAGATTAAAAAATTTCAGGAATTTATTTCTTGAAATAAGTTAACTATGTTTTAAAAATATTTTTTTCAATGTTAATTGCAACTTGTACGATGGAAGAACAAGTTGCAGATGAACGTAAACCCAAAGTTGGCCAAGAACTTGTATCAATAACGGAAGCATCTGATTTTTACAATCATTATGCATGAGAAGTTGGATTTCGTGTCAGAATGGGTTCAAGTAAGAAGAAAAAAGGAATGAATGAATGAAATTACCTGGAAATAATTTGTTTGTTTAAAGGAAGGTGTACCGGATGAGACTTATGACAAAGAAATACGTCAACCAAAGAAGAAAGGAATCTTGGATCAACTCGTGTGTGTTGTAAGGCCAAGTTAAACATTTCTCGTGACAAGTCTAGAACAAAGTGGTCTACTTGTAACTTTGAACACAACAACAACAACAACAACAACAACAAAGCATTTTCCCACTAAGTGGGGTCGGCTATATGAATCCTAGAACGCCATTGCGCTCGGTTTTGTGTCATGTCCTCCGTTAGATCCAAGTACTCTAAGTCTTTTCTTAGAGTCTCTTCCAAAGTTTTCCTAGGTCTTCCTCTACCCCTTTGGCCCTGAACCTCTGTCCCGTAGTCACATCTTCGAACCGGAGCGTCAGTAGGCCTTCTTTGCACATGTCCAAATCACTCGGAACCGATTTTCTCTCATCTTTCCTTCAATTTCGGCTACTCCTACTTTACCTCGAATATCCTCATTTCCAATCTTATCATTTCTCGTGTGCCCACACATCCCACGAAGCATCCTCATCTCCGCCACACCCATTTTGTGTACGTGTTGATGGTTCACCGCCCAACATTCTGTGCCATACAACATCGCTGGCCTTATTGTCGTCCTATAAAATTTTCCCTTGAGCTTCAGTGGCCTACGACGGTCACACAACCCGCCGGATGCACTCTTACACTTCATCCATCCAACTTCTATTCTATGGTTGAGATCTCTCTCTAATTCTCCGTTCTCTTGCACGATATATCCTAGGTAGCGAAACGGTCGCTTTTTGTGATCGTCGCTAGATTGCTCCGATCATTAGTGTGGATAAGTATATAAATGAATAGAGATAGGAAAGCAAACACAAGATGTACGTGGTTCACCCAGATTGGCTACGTCCACGGAATAGAGGAGTTCTCATTAATTGTGAAGGGTTTACACAAGTACATAGGTTCAAGCTCTCCTTTAATGAGTACAGGTGAATGATTTAGTACAAATGACATTAGGAAATATTGTGGGAGAATGATCTTGTAATCACGAAACTTCTAAGTATCGGAGTGTGGTATCGTCTTGACTTGCCTTATCTGTCTCATAGGTAGATGTGGCATCTTCTCTGGAATTACTCTTCCTCCATCCAGGGGTGGTATCTTTAACTGGTGGAGATGCACAAGGTAATGTATCAATTTCACTTGAAGCTTACTTGTAGTTTCAGGCTTGGTCAAGTGCGATACAAACCATGTAGTAGGAGTCCCTCAAGTTGCCGAGCTAGGGGATTTGCTGAAAGAGGTGACAGACAAGGTAAGCAATCAGAGCTCCGGCTGATTGTTCACATTCTCCCTATCTTGCAGGCAGCATGAAGGATAAAGAGAAGAAAAATGAGAAGAGATGATATGGGATACTTTTGCTTTTGAAGAAGTAACTTTCCACAGGCTTATTCTTGAACTGAGCTGGAGGGTTTTCTGGTTTCCTCCAGAGTATAAGGCCGACTGAAGAATTTGAGGGTCAAAACAAGTCCATCAAATCTAGAGTACGTTCGACCCTACTGATATGGGATACTTTTGCTTTGACAGAGTAATGGATGTATCGGCACGTGTGCTGTTACGCTTGTCTCCACATGCTTCCTTGTATCCTTCTCACTTGCCCCATCTGTTCGGCAGATGCGGTATCTTCCCTGGAAGCATAAGATGTTGAAGATGAGTACTCGAGAGCAATGCCAGGTAAGTAAGTTCCAGGCAGTCAGTTCCTGGCTGGAAGCTTGATTCCAAGTGCTGACTGATTGCTCTCTTTCTCCTTGTCTTGCAGGTAAGAACAAGGCCAAAGGAAAAGACAGGGAAAAAACATGATATGGGATACTCTTGCTTTTAACCCTGATGATATGAGATATTCTTGCTTTAGTATAGCTTGTTTGCAGAGGTATTATCGGGGGGAAAGAAAGCTGAATATTTCGAAAGGCTTCGTTGAGAGTGCCCTCTCATATATGAGGAAGGGTTGAGCATTTTTGCAGGTCTGTCTGTCCGTTGGGGATGGAGGTTGACATATATAGGAGTCTCCTTAACAACAAGTAGTAATGCTATTCCTTTACCCTGTCAGAGCACTTTGAAAAAGTGGTCTGTGATATGTGGAAAGCTGATGTTGCGTGTGAAGATTACAGACAGCTTTATCCAAGGAGATCCGGCTCTTACAGTTGGGAAAGTGTTGCCTCTTCGGTTTTTGAACAAGCAATCCTATCGGGGATCTGGCTCTCGAGATTCGGAGAACGATGCCTCTTCGATTTTTGAGAAAGCAATCATGCTGGGGGTCTGGCTCTCGAAATTCGGAGAGCAGTGTCTCTTCGATTTTTGAGAAAGTAATCATGTTGGGAGTCTGGCTCTCAAGATTCGGAGGGCGGTGCCTCTTCGATTTTGGAGCAAGCAATCTTGTTGGGAGTGTTTTCTCGAATGTGAGTAAAGGTTGGGCATGTTTGCTAGTCTACCTTGCCACGAAGCACAGAGGTTGACACACAGGGACTTTCCAATTATCCAGCAATGGTACTGTTCCTTTACCCTCTCTTCGATGTTTGAGAAAGTAGTCATGTTGGGAGTCTGGCTCTCGAGATTCGGAGGACGGTGCCTCTTCGATTTTGGAGCAAGCAATCTTGTTGGGCGTGTTTTCTCGAATATGAGTAAAGGTTGGGCATGTTTGCTAGTCTACCTTGCCACGAAGCACAGAGGTTGACACACAGGGACTTTCCAATTATCCAGCAGTGATATGTTCCTTTACCCTTGTGGGTAATAATATGATAGCTAGACCTTCAAAATTTATGTGTCTAAACTTTGTTAATGTTGTTTCTTTGCTATTCTTTTACCCGTCTTGGTCAGAGCGATGTAGTGGGAGCTGCAAGCTTCACGTGCTCAACTTTGGCAGAGAACTTTTGCAAAGTTATCTGTGATACCCATGAGCTACTATTGCGTGTGGGAAGTGGGTGATTGAACAGTAAGACTCATGTGCTTTCTACTTCACCAGAAGTCTTCGACAGAATGCCCATAATTTCCGCAAAGCTGAGTGTGCGTGTGACAGGTGCTGACAAGGCTGGAAAAGTAGGTGCCTCTTCGATTTCTGAGATCGGCCCTCGTGGTCTCTGAGCAGCCCAACTTTTGAGAAAGCAAGCGCCTCTTCGATTTCTGAGATCGGCCTTCGTGGTCTTTGAGCAGCCCAGCTTTTGAGAAAGCAGACGCCTCTTCGATTTCTGAGATCGACCCTCGTGATCTCTGAGCAGCCCAGCTTTTGAGAAAGCAAACGCTCTCTTCGATTTCTGAGCAGGCGCCTCTTCGATTTCTGAAGCTCCGTCGAGTGCAGATTTTTATAGGGGCTGGCATTAAGTTCCAAAACACACTTGAATCTCCACCAGTAGAAGCTCCATTCTTACACTTCTAAGATCTTGATTTGTTCGACCTCTTCTCTCTTCAACACCTTTGAAAATGTCTGGCCCCTCCGACCGTCGTTTTGACTTGAACCTTGTTGAAGAGGCAGCCCCGCCTTCTCCAGACAACATATGGCGCCCATCCTTCGTCTCCCCTACTGGTCCTCTTACCGTTGGGGATTCCGTTATGAAGAATGATATGACCGTTGCGGTGGTGGCCAGGAACCTTCTCACTCCCAAAGATAATAGACTACTTTCCAAACGATCTGATGAGTTAGTTGTTAAGGATTCTCTGGCTCTCAGTGTTCAGTGTGCAGGTTCTGTGTCTAATATGGCCCAACGCCTATTTGCTCGAACCCGCCAAGTTGAATCATTGGCGGCTGAAGTGATGAGTCTCAAACAGGAGATAAGAGGGCTCAAGCATGAGAATAAACAGTTGCACCGTCTCGCACATAACTATGCTACAAACATGAAGAGGAAGCTGGACCAGATGAAGGAATCTGATGGTCAGGTTTTACTTGATCATCAGAGATTTGTGGGTTTGTTCCAAAGGCATTTATTGCCTTCGTCTTCTGGGGCTGTATCGCGTAATGAAGCTCCAAATGATCAACCTCTGATGCCTCATTCATTTCAACGTATTGTGTTAAATACACCAAAGCCTTCCTCGCTAAGTTCTTTAAATTTTCTTTTGTTGGAGCTTTGTGAGTGGAGCATGTAGGTTGAGGTAGTGTTCCCTTAATTTCCTGAGTGAGGAAAACTTCTCGATTGGAGACTTGGAAAATCCAAGTCACTGAGTGGGATCGGCTATATGAATCTTAGAACGCCATTGTGCTCGGTCCTGTGTCATGTCCTTCGTTAGATCCAAGTACTCTAAGTCTTTTCTTAGAGTCTCTTCCAAAGTTTTCCTAGGTCTTCCTCTACCCCTTCGGCCCTGAACCTCTGTCCCATAGTCGCATCTTCTAATCGGAGCGTCAGTAGGCCTTCTTTGCACATGTCCAAACCACCGTAACCGATTTTCTCTCATCTTTCCTTCAATTTCGGCTACTCCTACTTTACCCCGGATATCCTCATTCCTAATCTTATCCTTTCTCGTGTGCCCACACATCCAACGAAGCATCCTCATCTCCGCTACACCCATTTTGTGTACGTGTTGATGCTTCACCGCCCAACATTCTGTGCCATACAGCATCGCCGGCCTTATTGCCGTCCTATAAAATTTTCCCTTGAGCTTCAGTGGCATACGGCGGTAACACAACACGCCAGATGCACTCTTCCACTTCATCCATCCAGCTTGTATTCTATGGTTGAGATCTCCATCTAATTCTCCGTTCTTTTGCAAGATAGAATTAGATGGAGATCTCAACCATAGAATACAAGCTGGATGGATGAAGTGGAAGAGTGCATCTGGCGTGTTATGTGACCGCCGTATGCCACTGAAGCTCAAGGGAAAATTTTATAGGACGGCAATAAGGCCGGCGATGCTGTATGGCACAGAATGTTGGGCGGTGAAGCATCAACACGTACACAAAATGGGTGTAGCGGAGATGAGGATACTTTGAACAATGTCATAATTATGTACTTTCAACCCCTACAAGAGTACGCCTACTACATTTACACCGCAAAGTTTCGAAAGCAAAGAAGCTTTACATGGAAAGACTACGTAGTGCAAATGTATCTACAAGTCAACAATTCAGAATAATGGAGAATGAGGCAAGTGGAATTGCAAATGTTGGATGTACTCACAAAGATTTGAGAAAGGTTGAAAGAGATTAAAAGAAAAAAGTCAAAGGGACATGATGCTAACATTGTTTCTTGAATAATTTGATTCAGAAAAGGAAAAGAAACCAACCTTTATATTTCGAAGTTGATAGAGATGAGGAATTCGCCCATTTTTGGGTTGATTCTACTTCAAGAAAAGCTTACTTCTTTTTTTGGTAATGTAGTTGCTTTTGATACAACTTACAACACAAATAAGGGATAACCATCACAACCAAACAATTATATTTGGGTGTGGATTTCATTTTATCATTCAAGTTGCCTCTTCTGAGAAAGTTTCTGGCTCCATCCATGGATGGAAGGGTAGGCAGAAAAAAACCTAGAAACATTAATCTCCCAACAACCAAAAATATAAAACTTAAATGTATTTTAGTTACAAAGAAAATATTTTCTATTTGAGTAGAAACGAAAATGGAGTACTATTAAAAAAAATATAGGAAAATATGTGAGGAATATTATTCTTCTTGTGGACCTTGAGAAATTCCTCTTGCTTCTTTGTTCATCAGCTTCTTCTTCCAGGAAAATTAATTACCTCTGCTCCCACAACCTTTTGGTCAATTCAAAATAAAGGAGAAGTATAACTCAGCAATTCTCTTTGGTTTTTGCTCTCCAAACAAATTTATAAAGCATTCTGTAATGTTTTAAAAAAAATTCAAAGCAAAAGATAAACAATTAGCTGCATTATCATAATAAGTTACCCAATTGTTGGAGATCATTGGACCCTTTTTCAATTTATTTTTAAATTCTAGTGAGATTGATATGTCGTCGGTAGTTAATTTTGATCAGTTCAACAATTGGTATTTGATTTGTGATGATTTTAGCCATTTCCTTAGAAGGAAATAGAGAAAATAGATAGAAAAGGAAATGACAAATGAAAATTTCTGCATGAGAGAGATGTACCTTTTCCTTAGGAGGAGGAAATGTTGCTCATTGTTTACTTGGACTTGCATATTGCTGTGGAAGTCAGAAGTAGAGTTTAAAAACACGGGGCAGTCCAGCACATGCAAGTATTCCAATGAAGGGCACACAAGTGTAGCACTTCCAGCGAGTACGCTTGTCAGCTTTGAAAGACTTTGCAATGCTAAGTTCTTCAGTTGTGGAAAAATGATCTCGTCATCCTGCACAATTAATCCCTCGTTTAGGCCGAAAAGTTTGTCCAAGTTATGGCATTCCTCCACCCAAAGCTCTTCCAATTGCAGCAGACATTGAGCTACGTCGAATGTGAAGAGAGTTTTCAATTTCTTGCTCTTGGAAATCGCCAGAGTTTTAAGGTTATGGAACATTGCAGGCTGAGCAGGACCGTTCAATATGTTTGTCAGTTCCGGTAGATTCTCCAGTTTCATCTCTCTCAATTTTGTCAAGACCGTTTTTCCTTGTTCAAGCCCTAGAGATTTGAATATATCAACCATACCAGCGGTACATACAATTAGTACTTCAAGATTTTGTAGTCTCTGCAACAGATTAGATGGAACAAGCGCATCAGCCACACCTTCACACTGCTCCACCTCCAATAACTTGAGATTTCCAAGCGACCCCTGCGGTAATTCACCAACACATAACTGTTGCAAGCGGTCCCAGTAGAAGACATGCAACTCTTCCAAGCTCTCGAGCACAGGCTTATTTAGAACCCTAGTTTCTGTGTTCATCAAAGTTACCATCTCACGGCACTCTTGGAGATGCAAAAACTTGAGTCCGTGCAACTTCCCATGATTGTACTCCACAAGAATGTCAGTTAAACTTCTAGGCTCCATGTAGATTATTTTCTCCACTCTCTCCGTCACTGTGCTGTTAAACCAATCCGGCAGCATATTGATTGTTGTTTCCAGAAGCAAGGCTCTTGAAAATGGAGAACTGGTATTCTTTGATAATTGCACATTCATGGACCGATAAAATTGGTTTCCTGCTATACATATATCAAAATTTCCCCAATTTCGAAGAAACCCTACATTTTTCGGAAGGCATTCTACATCAGAAATGTCAACCTTCAAAATGTTTAAGTAACACAAGCTAATTAGCTCATCAAAACTAGCATTAGTTTTGTCATCTTCTCCTTCAACTTTCTTGCCCCAGTCAGCGAAACTCTGTTGCATGTATAGTTCTTCTAATTTGGACAGCCGTGATATCACATTGGATGGAATTGTTGCAATGTAGGTACTCATAGTGAGATCCAACATCCTTAAATTGGTCAAATGTCCAATTTCTTCCGGCAATTCCTCAATACCAGATTCTCTCAAACTAAGAACCTCCAGTTTTTTCAGTTCTCCGAGAATTGATACATCCGTTATAGACTGACAACGATCTAGATGCAGCGTTTGGAGCTTGGTTAAGAGATTAAATGATGATGGTAATGAAGAAATTTCGGTACTACTTATGTCGAATACCCTTAATGCATTTGGGCTTTTGAAAAAATCTTCTGGGATCTCCTGTACTTCAAAATTTGACTGTAGTAATAAAATCTGTAGTTTTGGACATACCAACTCGTCAGGAAGATTGCAAATTTCATTCCCCATTAGGGAGATTGCAGAGTAGTCTTCAAGTGAATTCGTTGGCCAATCCTTTAAGTGGCAGCCAGCTTTTACGAAAAATCCTTGGCCATCCCCAGATGATGCAATTCGCATTGCCATGTCCCGAATCACATCATGCATTCTTACACATCCATCTTGTTCACCATCCAAAACCAAGCTACAAGCTTTAAGGTACTTGGCCACCAAATGTGCTGTGCTTCTGGCATCTTGCATTGAATTGGCATCTCGAAACAATCCTTTCCCAAAACCATACTTCAGCAAGTCTTCGATTTGGATATCAGAGTCCTCCGGGAATAAGCAGCAAAGTAAGAAAAATGGCTTGGCGTCATTGCCTTTCAAGTAATCGTAGCTCAGCTTTATACATCTGAACACATCCTCCTCGTCATCAAGGTTGGTAGTTTGGGACATCTCTAGTCGTCGAGCTGCTTCTCTCCATTCTTCCAAGTCCTTATCTCCGAGTGCTCTTGCAACTGCAATCAAAGCAATTGGGAGACCACCACATTCTCTGGCTACCTTCCTTGCTATGTCACATAAATTGGTTGATTCAAAATACCTCTTTGCCTTCTTCACAAACAAGGCCCAAGAATCTTCTTCTGATAGGATATCGAGATGAATCTTTTCTTGGCTCTTCATGGCATGACATACATTCCATATCCTTGTGGTGAGTAGAACTTTGGAATTGCAGTTTTGGAGCTCGTAGTGATCGGGGATCCCTATGAGAGACAAATCTATTGTCTTCCAAATGTCGTCCAAAATTATCAGGATCTTTTTCCCTCTCATTATTCTCTCCTTTAATCTACCTGCTCTGGCTATTTCTGTCTGCTCACTCAAATTCAAGGCCAGCATTTCTGCAAGCTGTTTTTGAATCTTTACCAGGTTCGGGTTTTGGGAAACGACAGCCATAATCACATGATCAAAGAGCTTGCCTTTACGCGCTTGCACGCCAACATGTTTCACCATGGTCGTCTTGCCTATGCCTCCCATTCCATAGACCGCAATGACAGTGACGTTATCGTCTTTCAGTGCCTTCATGACCCCATCCATGGCTTCCCTTGTTGCTTCAAATGCTTCGAAATCTCCTGTTGACATGGTGGACTCGAACTCAACAGGTCGGTGAACTTGAAGCGAAACTGTTTCAAACCTTTTCTCTTCTTTAAGATTGTTCATTTCTTCTGACTCCTTAACGGCCCTCTTGCTTAAACTGTAACGCCATTTCAAATTCGGACAGCAGCCTCCGAGGCATGTTTTGTCTTCTCCGGCTTCTTTATTCAGTCTTTTCGCATCGATTATGGCCTTGTCAGCATCCTTGAGCCATTTTTGAACCTCGGATTTAACTTCGTCTCCTTTCATTAGTGCCGCATCCACGTCTCGCTGGTAATCATTCTGCCTGGCCTCTAGCTTTTCGACCAGAACTTCAAGAGACTGCATGTGGCTCTTGTAATGCACCAAGTAACCCACATGATGCTTCACTGGAGTCCATAACCACTCACCAACTTGTACTACGAAACTAACAATTTCCATGCCTGTCCTTCTTTAAAAAAATTAACAGAGAAAAACAAATTGTAAGATTCAAATTTCAAACAATAAAATAGGTACCACCAAAAAGGCAGAGAAACTATGTGGGGATTTGATAACTAGATGACTAACCTGGATCTTCCTTAGCTTCAACTGCTAGAGACTTTGAGAACGTTATTTTTGTGCGTTGGACGAATGTCAATGACTATGAGAGGATGGTTAGACTTGGTTCTTCCGATATCTGAGAACTGAAAAGGTAGACGAAGGATCAGCAGAGAAAAGAATCCAACTAATATTTTATTGGTTTGTAGTTTTTGGAGTAGGACTGGGATGAGACGCGATACACTTTCGTGCATCTCCAATCATACTTTCTATTTTGAAGTTAAATTAAATTTTAGCTAAACTTCAACTGGACTTTTTAGTTGTTCCTTAATTAAAAAAAGGGCAGTTTAGATCCAGGTCTAAAATTCCAAGTTGTTTTTTCAATTGAGTCCACTTGTAACATACATAGCTATATCATAAGAAGACTACAATTTTTTTGAAATGAAATATGTTTGAGACAGAGTTGAATACAACTAATTCTGAAGAGGTAGATTACAAGCAAAAATATCTATAATATAGTAACTAAAAAGACTTATTTTTGATATAGGTAGATTGTCGACAGAAAATCTATAATATAGGTATATTAAATAAGTAAAATGACTACAATCTATAATATAGATAGTTTCTGAGAGTTACAGTGACTAGAGGCCGCTAGAACTAAAAAAAATGTTTATACAGTGATTATAATTTGGAGTGCGTGATAACTATTTTTCGAGTATTTGCAATCATTAAAAAAATGATATCTATAAGTATAATCTATTTATAAGGAACTACTGGAGTTCAATTTAAAGATGGTAGAGACTTGGTATGTAGTATGGTTGGGGTTGGGTTTTTAAATTCTGACTTTAAATTTCATGGAAATAGTATCATTTTTAAATTTCTATAAGTGAGAGCTATAATCATTTTCATTCTTACACACCCACCACCCACTTCTGTACCACCATCATGCCTTGCCATCACCACCACCACGCCCACCATTATTGTCGTTGGTGCCGCCACCACAACCGTTACCTCCACTCCCACCACCAACGTTGTACAACACCACAACTATGGCTTCCATTACCACCACCGCCACCACCACCACCCATTATCAAACTGCCTCCACCACCCACCAAATCATCACCATAACTGATCCTAGACAAATAAGAAAACTTACAAATTTAAAAAAAAATTAAAATCTATAGTTTCAAATTCCATCATCTTGAAATTACTTAGTAATTTTAAATTTCCTCTTCTAGACTGCAGAGAGTTAAGAAAATAAGTTGGAAAATAAAATGACATCCTTAATTCACTTAAAAATATTTTCCTCTTTTCTATTTTTCTAACACCTCTCGGACTCATGTTGACATACCGCATCATGATCAGTTTGCTAAAAAAAAAAAAAATATTCAAGCCAATCTCTAATCAAGTAAATTAAATACATAATTTCGAACAGGTTGTACATCTGCGTTTTCTCTCCATACCAGACAACTTGATGATCTGAGCTTTCATTCACCAACTCGACTCCGCCGCCATGGCCGTCCAGTTCAACTTCGACTAGGTTGCAGTTGGGTGGGGTGTTAGCACAGCTATTCACTCATAAGAGCTGTGGATGGACTCTCTCTGTAGAAGTTTATGCATAGACTTCTCTGCTTTCAAAAACAAATTTTAATTCTCTGCCAAACGGCGACCCTAAGCATCAGAAATGCCTTTTATTTACGTAGTTTCACTATAACTTTAGATAACTTGTTTCTTAAGATTGCTTAGTCAGCAAGTATAGTGGGCATATTGTTATTTATGCATAAATTCTCCACATGTACGCTCATTGAAGGTTAATGAGAATACATTCTTCAGATTCAATCTCTCTATGAACTTTCCCTCTCTCTCTGACAGATTCTCTCATAACTGTCACATTTTCTACAGTTAGCCCTCCCAACCAGCTTTAGATAACTTGTTTCTTAAACTTTACCCTTAAAATATATACAGAAGTCATATTTTCTTAATTCAATTCATGCCACTTGCATCTTTTAAGTTTTACAATTCAAATCTCCTCAATGTCCATATATAGTTTTTTTAACAAATATTAGCCCACACTCCTTTTAAAACTCTTGCCTCTGCCCTTACATAATGACAAGTGCTACGTCAGTGCAAGACATCTTTTTAGTTTTCAGACTTTTGTGTTCAGTTTGTCCATAATTAAAAAAAGAGAAATGCTAATAAGACTCTCTCAAAGTATAACTCTTCATAGACTCTTCGTCACCTCATATTTGTGGCATGATATTTTATAATGTTAGCATGAGAATTGTGCCAAAAACATGAGGTGACGGGAAGTCCATGGAGAGTCTCACTTTTAAGATAGTCACCTTAACATTTCTCTTAAAAAAATGTACTAGTACTGGCATATTGTTTAAATAGTTGTTGCTTTCCTTCATATCAAAGCAAACCCGGAACTGTCCGCAACCTTTGTGCTTTTATTGACCAAAAAAAAAAGTCACACCCGGCCCGGAACAACCAATCAAAACAAGGACGAACGCAAAACGGGGGGAAGCCCTCAACAACCCAAGAGGATAGGCAAGTTTTGCTTGCACCCCTAGGGAAACTATGTGGCGTCCTGAGCCAATATAGATTGATATGTGTAAATCTCTTTATTGGTTCAAAATGTTAATACAATGACGAACTCGGTACAGATAAGTTCTTCTCAACTACAAGTGATGACTGCGAAAGAAATATATGGTATGTTTACCAATCGAATTGGGATGAAATGAAATGGAATCATTCCCCATTGAAAGGATTCCAATGTTTACTCAGCCTCTTGGGAATAAAAACATGGTGGGGTGAACTGAAAATCAGGAATTCAATTCCGGAATTTGGAGGAATTGTATTCAATTCCCACCATCACCTCAGTAATCCAATTCCTCCAAATTCTGGAATTGAATTCCTGATTTTCAGTGGACCTCACCATGTTTTTGGCACAATTTATGTGTCAACATTATAAAATATTATGACAAAAATATGAAAGGACGGAGAGTCCATAAAGAGTTCTATTTTGAGATAGTCTTCTTAGCATTTCTCTTTTTTTAATTGCCAAGAACAAACTGAACACAAAAGTTTGAAAACTGAAAAGATGCCTTGCACTGACGTAGCACTTGTCATTTTATAAGGGCGGAGGCAAGAATTTTGGGAGTGTGGGCTAATATTTGTTAAAGAAAAAAACTATATATGGACATTGAAGAGACCCCTAAATTTAAATTGTAAAACTTGAAAGGTGCAAGTGGCATGAATTGAATTAAGAAAATATGACCTTTGTATATATTTTAAAGGTAAAGTTTAAGAAACAAGTTATCTAAAGCTGGTTGGAGAGGGCTAACTGTAGAAAGTGTGACAGTTATGAGACAATTAGATAGAGAGAGACGGAAAGTTTAGAGAGAGATTGAATCTAAAGAATGTATTCTCATTGACCTTCTATGAATGTACATGTAGAGTATTTATACATAAATAACAATATGCCCACTATACTTGCTGACTAAGCAATTTTACATAACTAACACATACTGCATACAAGCTAATCTAACAAGTTAGATACTAATCTGGTGCTTTACTCCTAATACACCCCCTCAAGCTAAAGGAAGGTGAATGAACTGAGAGCTTGTGAGATATTGTAGCAACTCTGTCAACAGGAAGAGACTTGGTAAAAATGTCTACAATTTGAAGAAGAGAGGCAACATGTTGAACCCCAATATTTCCAAGAAGAACTTTGTCTCTAATGAAATGGTAATCGATCTCCACATGTTTAGTCCTTACATGGATGACAGGATTGAAGGCCAAAGCTATGGCAGTCTTGTTATCACATAATATAATAGGAGTTTTGAGAAGAGGAAAATATATGTCTTGAAGAATTTTGCATACCCAAGTGAGTTTTGCAGCAATGTTGGCCAGAGATCGATATTCTGCTTCAATTAAGGACCTGGCCAATGTATTCTGCTTCTTGGCACTCCATGATACAAGATTTGGACCTAAGGAAACACAATATTGACTAGTAGACCTTCTATCAACATGGAAACCTGCCCAATCAGCATCAGACCAAGCAGTGAGGTATAAAGGACCTTTAGTGAACCATATCCCTGAACCAACTGTGCCTTTAAGGTACTTGAGGATCCTTTTTACAACCTGCAAATGAATAGACTGAGGAGATTGCATGTACTGACAAACTTGGTTGACAGCAAATGCTAGATCAGGCTTAGTCCAAGTAAGGTATTGGAGAGCACACATTGTGGAGAAGATGGGATCAAACAATAAAGTTTCAAAATGATCTAATTTGGAAGAACTAACTGGAGTACTATAGGGCTTGACACCAAGCATATCTGTCTTTTTAAGCAAATCCAATGCATACTTAGATCGAGGCAAAAAGAGACCTTTGGATGATCTCTAAACCTCAATTCCCAGAAAATAATGAATATCCCCTAAATCTTTTATAGGGAACATTGCTTGTAATTGAGAAATGATGGATTGACAAACACAAGAGGAGCTACCAGTGATGATTATATCATTAGCATACACTACAAGAATGAAATGAAAAATCAGGATTTCCATGGAGAATAATGAAAACCACGGAAGCAAAAAAATGAGAATTATAAGATTTGAATAATGTGAGAGTGTATGTGGAAAATGTAAGCTGTATGTTAAGAATGTGGGGTGTGAGGGTGTTATGGGAAGTATGTGGGGTTTATTAAGATAATTTTTAATGAAAAAAACAAATGTGAGGTGCATTAAGTATGTGGGGTGTTAATATAATAAGCCTAAAACTAAATAATTTTAACTTTAATGTAATGACATTAAATAAGATATCTATTAAATATTAAAACAAAAATATAATAAAAATTTGAATTAAGTAGAGAACTAAAATCAATATCTAATCTAACACCAAATTTTTATTAAATTTTAATCTTCTTCAAGAATTAAAGTTCAAAAACCCATATTCCTTTTTAGCTGGCCACTTTCACCAGAATTCGGCGTCAATGTCGAGAGCTCACTCTCTAATCTCACTTGAAATCACTGTATTTTATTCCTTTCATTCTTTTCAGCCCACCTACCTATTCCTTCGAATTCCATTTCTTTTATTCTTTCTTTCCATCATGCTAGATTCCCCACCATAGAAATATTTTCTTTCCATCATGCTAGATTCCCCACCATAGAAATATTAATTCTTGCAACTTTCGGCTACTGGAGTCCAACTGGAGTGTAGGTTCATTCTTAAACCAAATGGAACACATTTTAATGGGCTACTTGTTTGAGAGGAGCATTTGTTCTTCCGTTTGCATATTTTCCACCAAAATCAATGTCGTGTGAGAGGTAGTCATGTCAATGTAATTACAAGCTCCTTTAAATCATCATATGTAAACCAATGAGCTATTCACGGGACAAACACTATTCACTCATATTTGTGGATTAATTTATCTCGCTCAAGTTATCTCATTATACATGCCTTCATATGCTTGCTTGTCCACCTAACTCGATATCAATGATGTTGCAACCAAATTCGTGCACCTTCAAGCAGCTTGCAAAACTGCACACAACCGTGAGCAATGATAGGATTAAAAGCACACCACAAAGTAGCACACAAATGTCCTATTGATTTTCCTTATTAACAATAAGATTTGTCAATTGTAGCATATGAAAATAAGGGTCTTTCCTGCAAAAGATTGTTTTATCTAACTACTTAAAATGTCACAAAAACTGGTTGTTGTCCCTACTGACCAGCCACCGAAAAATAATTATTAGACCGACTTATACTTATCTAAAGTCTACGAAATTTTATATGAAAATACTAGACACACAGAGCTACACTCACACAAAGTTTTGGGATTTTTGGAGTTGATTTTCTATTTAAATTAAATCGAACAAAAGCAGGATAGAAACAAATTTTAAGTAGTTCACAAATTAAGAAAAACGAGTTAGGGGTATTGTTATCCACCACCAAATAATCATGCCAACATGTTATGTTTCATTCAAATTTCTTTTATTTCCGGATGAAGATGCTCAAGTTGGCTCAATGTTAGAACTCAACCTATTACTCTTTCTTACGTAGTATGTTAAGAGAATGGCGTTTTCTACTTAACTTAGTCCCTAGCATGCAATCTAGAATGACATGTTTATAGATTTAACAAGTAGAAATCATTAAGAACGAAAAGAGTTTGAGTCATCACAAGGCATCGTAAGTACTGGCGTTGTCTTACTTATCCTAGAAATTGGTTCACATGTTAATCGCAATTAACAAGTACTACTTTAGAACATATGTGGGTCCTCATTCGACAAGGGCAGACACACATATATTCATAGCATTAGAATCCTAGATATGCTTACTACGTATGCATCCATAGAAAACAACTAAAGAATTCATCAATGAGACAAGTAGTGAACCAATTTTCATCCATTCATAAAAGTAATTCAACGAAATGTCATAACAAAATTGCAATCATATTCGGGGCTTCAAAACAGCCCCTAACTTCTAAAAAATTAGTTACACATAGTTCTCAAAATAAACCAAAAGAAAGACATGAGTTTGAGAAGATAAAACCGAGAGAAAAGAATGCCAAGATTTCCTCCTTCTTTTCCTTCCTTTCTCAACGCAGCAGCCTTGCCTTTTTCCCTTCCTTTCCTTCCTTTTTTTCTATTTTTTTTTTCCTCTCAAGAACTCTCTTTTGCTGCTGCAACCTGCAGCCTTTATGCCCATGCTTGCTGCCCCATTTCTGCTCCATAACTCACCCCACTAACAGCCATTTAGTGATGACAATAAGTGAGAGGAAATGGTAAAACAATTGTAACTTTTTGGGCAACCTTTATGCCAATTACTCCCACTTAATCCTCATCTTTAATTTCATTTCATCTGATATTTGAAGAGGTGTCAGCTGGCTTGTTCTTGGCTGTATCAGTTTTGGCTGCTAGTTTTATTGGATTTATTGCCTTCAATGCAGTTACAAACTGCTCAGCGTCTTGGACACATTTCAGTGTTAAAACGGCCATAACTTCTTCTAGAAAAATGATATTAACAATCCGCGAAATGCTCCAGAAAATAGACATCTGTAGCTTTCCAAGCATATAAGGCTCGTTCTCTAATTCATTATGAGTTGTTCGTAACTTGCTTCCAAAGTTAGCTGACCTGCACAGACAGTTTTGACGAATTTGTTACTTAATATCCAACTTGTGCTATTTTTCTTTTCTTTGCTTGACAAATCCTAGAAAACACAAAAACAAAGTAAATAGCTCAAAAATATAAGAAACTAACTAAGAAAAGACAAGTAAATTTGATGTAAAATATATATAAATATGAGCTTATCAAGCAAGCCTAAGATCAGGGGTGTGTGCAGGCCAAAGGCCCTCCGACGATAAAGTTAGTGGATGATATGAGACTCAAGTAGTAGGCTAAAGAATTAAAGCATTTAGATTGCGTTACCTAGATGAACCCTAAGATGGTGTATTTATATCGTGGGAGAGAGACATTTTTGGGTATAGAATCTTTGTTCTAAGCCGAGAGAATCATGGAGGATATCTAGTAAGTAGATATTGCTTAATTTTAGGAGTTGTGATCATTTACGGCACATGCCTGTTCCTAAAGTGTAGGAACTCCAAGACTTATAAAATCTGATTGTATCCAATTCCAGATCAGATCACTTGTTTTGCGGAACAAGCATGGTCATCCAGCATAGTCACTTGGACTCCACCTAGTGCCCAGGAGTAGAGTGATGGTGGCACCCTGTTCCGTCCAAAGCTGATGAGTTCATGACTAGACTAGACTTCTGAGGTGGCAGCATTCAGATTAGCCTTCCTCTAGCCCTAGAAAATCATGGTCCCACAAATAAAAAGTAACAATTCAAATCAAAGGTCTTCAACAAAGTTATAATCTGGTTGAGGGTTAAATGGCTAAACAAGAAAAGGTATAGAAAACAAAGGAAAACGTAGAGCATAGAAAATTTCTTCACAATAAAGAGATCCAACTGCATTGTAGAAACTTCGAAGCCCTTACAACATAAGAGCATCACCATTTTTTTTTTTTTTTTTTTTTTTTTGAATTTCATGGCACAATTTTTTCTCTCTTCTTACTTTTTTGCTTAACAGAATTTTTTTTTATCGCTACATTCATCCTTCATGGCACTAATAATTTAGCCCATCATACCTAGGATGTGATGACGGTGGATGTTGTTGGGATGGTTATACCAAAGCGTGGCAATTTAATAAAGTAACCGCGGCCAATATAGAAAAAGTGACACTAGTGGCGCATCTTTTGAGTTTTTACCACGCTTCGAACTCTCCAGACCTTGTTCAAAAAAGTTGACCAACAATACAGGAAGTACAGAATGGCAGGCAATGGAAAAAGGAAAATTATCATAACTATAACCAAATCGAATAACAATCCTTATAAGGTTCACACTGCTATTCAATCATACCATACATATGAAACACGGAAATCAAAGCACATTTGTAAAAATGCATGTGTGAAAGACGGAAATCGATCAAATCAAGCGTAGCAACTCTTGAGCTGACTCCCTTGAATGAAATAAATTGTCCATGTAGCGTATCAGAGGATCCAATGCAATAACTGTCCTTTGCATTAGAATAAAAGCCGAAGCCTCTGATAAAATAGAATACCAAACAAATTGTGTAACCAATTAGTCCCACCCTAAAATACCCATGTACAAATAGCATTCATAGTAAATTCATGTTAATTATATATGCTCAATATTTGAACGTAAGATTTTTTATTTATTTTTCTTCTCTATATTGGATATGGAAAAAAGAACCTGCAACCGGCCACGGTAGCTACCGCTACCATGAGCAGTCAAACCTATCAATCCCAAATCTCTAGCCTAATGTCAATAGATATGAGCTAGTCTGCTAGAAGTCTGGGTTGGAAGCAGATAATATGACAATAATGAGTTACATACTAGAATAATCTTACCATCTAATTTTAGCCTTTTCAAGAACAGTGACTTTGTAGGAAGGGTGTGCAGTGCACCCGCAACAGCCTTTCTGGTAGCCCATCCGTGGTAGGGGTAAAAAACTTGTTTATATGCTGTGTTAACCGGATCCATGATTGAATTTCCGCTGCCCAAGTAAAAAAAGAAAAAGAAATTCAAGTTATAAGTAACTGTGAATCTGTGATGGTAAAATAACAGCTAGCTGCAAAATTATAGACATACAAAAATTAGAGATAGCAGTCATTGATTTAGGGTTTGTTCTTTTGTGAATAATTAATTCAAAGATTAGTCAATAAATGACTAAATGTGCCTTAAGTAAAATATTTAAGTCATGGTATAATGGATATCATGGGTTTAGAACAAGGAGTCTATGAGCTCGTTTGGAAGTGATTTTAAAATGACTAAAAATGCGTTTGTTGAGAGTACTTTTGAAACCAATCCTTAGTAAAAATACAAGTGAATCCCGAAAAAACATTTGAAGTGCTTCCTACAAATCACATAATTGGATACTTCTTGCAAGAAGCACTTTAAGTGCTCTTGAAACCCAAAAAAACTTTCATTAAAAGTGTTTTCAGTTATTTTAAAAACACTTAATGAATATTAAATATTAAAAAAAAATTCATGATGAACGGAAATATAGAATTAAGTGGATATGAGAAAATAGAACATATGAGTGGACGTAGAAGCACACTTAAGATGAAATTGCATTTGCAAACGAAAATGATTTTAGACATGTTAATGAAACAATGAATTCAGAGAAGATCGAGGCTAGGTTTGAGATAAGTAAAACCTTGAGGCCATAGTTTGCTCGAATATTATCTTAAGCATCTCAAGTGAACGCTTCACTCTGATGAGAATTCTCGAACCACTACTGTGGCGCTTAATGGTATTCTGTTGTATTTCACGGTCAAGCAAATCTTCTAGGGTATTAACTGACTTTCCTGCCTTTTCAATCCCACTAACCTGGCAACCACCACATTAATCAAAATTTAATTAGAAAAAAAAAAAAAAAACCCAAAGAAACACTCACAAGGGGAAGTATATATGAACAAAATCAAAAGGAAAATATAAATAATTAAGATCATCTTTGAAATATGTAAAATGTCTTAAAATGTGTATTATGTAACTTAAAAATATATTTCAAATTCAATGCACCTGAATTTCAATATCGAAATTACTCACCCTCACCAGAAGATGTAAAAAAAAAGGTAATTTTTTACATCTCATGCATCACCATACATAAGAATAATACGAAATATTTAGGAATTCATATAATTGATTTTTTATTTAGTATTTTTGCCTTCCTTTTATTATTTTAAAGCAATGAATAAAAATTTCATCACATTAAATTTTAAAAAAAAATCAATAACAAAAAAAAGTTAGATGCATTGCATTTTCATCATGTAATTTATATTCTCCTACTAGAGCAAAACATGTCTCTAGAGTTATAACATGTTCATTTACATTCTCAATTTTACATCCTTGCACAGGAAGTTGCTCTAAGAAACTAAATTAGCTGAAACCATTAAATCAACATGTGATTCAATATCTCTTAGTGTAAATGGTGTTGGGTTTCCACCAATTCCGAGTTCGAAACTCTCCCTCTCCTAAATTATTGTAATAGTTTAAAACCCTCTCCCTCCCATTAATAATAATAATTTTTTTATAAAAAAATCCATTAAATCAAAAGGAAATATGAGCAAATCATTTATAAAGTTGAGGAACACTGAATAAACAATAAGGACGTATATGATATAAAATTTGGTCCCTTTCTATTGGCTGTATAGTATCTTCTAGTTTTATTATTTATTTAAAAATGAGTAACTGATTTAATCATGTGTATATTTCCCATGAGTCAAATGCACCAAAGAAATCAAAGCACTCATCAATCACAATCCACCAAACCCTAAAGAACACCCAAGTTTTCCATCAAAGTTTTGAAATTTGATTCAAATGTAGAAGACAATGACAAGGTTGCAACCTAAATCTCTCCATCACCAAAAAGCATCAAACTCTCAAGTTTAAGAGATGAATAATACCTTATCAGAGTATTCTATGTCGGCGAACTTCATAGCGACGCCTAAGTGTCGAATGAGAGGAGAAACGAGACGACATGCTTGGGTGAACTTGCCAATTTCCATGGTGATCGGTGCCGGAGAGTTTAGATGAGCGGCCAGTTGTTCGAACTCATCTGCCATCCTTGTCAGAATTCTCTCATCTTTCCTTATCACTACCCTTGCCATTCTATAACTTCTTTTCACCAAGTCTCTGCTCCTCTCTGACACTTTCATTTTATAGGAAAATTTGGACCCCAAATAAAATTATAGCCACTACTTTAAAACTTTAAATTTATGATAATTATAACCAAAAGTTGATACGAAAATATTAATATACCCTTAATCACTAAATTCTACTCTTTTTCTAAACCCATTGGGATGCTCTTTGTTCATTGATATATATTAGCCCACGTTGCTTTGATCTGATGCTAAAATATCAATATGTTGCTCGAAAAGGAATAAATTTTAGGAATATATGCTCCTCATATTCTCTTCTTAAAAGAAATTCCTCGTGTCCTTATTTGCAGTGGCAATCCAAAAGGGGAGCCTGGTGCAATTGTTTGCAGGGTTTCTCCATCCTCAGTTAAAATCAAATTAACTTGCCGAAAAGAGAATTACCTTCTTCATCCGGGTTTTGATTTCGGATTTCCGGGATTTGTTGTAAATCCTCCTCTTTTCGGCCTGCCAAGCTCTCTTCACAGCAGAGTCGCGCTTCTTCGTGGCGACCTCACAAACAACGGAATGTCGAACCGGCCTCTGAAGTGGGCTCACAGCCACATACCTTGAAACAGTGAATTCAGAGAAGATCGAGGCTAGGTTTGAGATAAGTAAAACCTTGAGGCCATAGTTTGCTCGAATATTATCTTAAGCATCTCAAGCGAACGCTTCACTCTGATGAGGGATCTCGAAGCACTACTTTGGTCCTTCATGGTATTCTGTTGTATTTCACGGTCAAGCAAATCTTCTAGGGTATTAACTGACTTTACTGCCTTTCAATCCCATTAACCTGGCAACCACCACATTAATCAAAATTAATTAAAAAAAAAACCAACAAAGAAACACTCACATCAAAGGGAAGTATGTATGAACAAAATCAAAAGGAAAATATAAATAATTAAGATCATCTTTGAAATATGTAAAATGTCTTAATTGTGTATTATATAACTTAAAAATATATTTGAAATTCAGTGCACCGGAGTTTCAATATCAGAATTACTCACCCTCACCAGAAGATGTAAAAAAAAAAGTAGTATATTTTCATTTTTACATCTCAAGCATCACCATACATAAGTATAATAAGAAATATTTAGGAATTTATGTAATTGAGTTTTTATTTAGTATTTTTTTTCTTCCTTTTATTATTTTAACGCAATGAAGAAAAATTTCATCACATTAAATTAAAAAAAAAAACAATAACAAAAAAAGTCAGATGCTTTTCATTTTCATGAAATTTATATTCTCCTACTAGGGCAAAACATGTCTCTAGAGTTATAAAATGTTAATTTACATTCTCAATTTTACATCCTTGCACAGGAAGTTGCTCTAAGAAACTGAATTAGCTGAAACCATTAAATCAGCATGCGGTTCAATATCTTAAGTGTATATGGTGTTGGGTTTCCACACATTCCGAATTCAAAACTCTCTCTCTCTCCTAAATAATTGTAACAGTTTAAAACTCTCTCCCTCCCATTAATAATAATACTTTTTTATATAAAAAAATCCATTAAATCAAAAGGAAATATGAGCAAATCAATTATAAAGTTGAGGAACACTGAATAAACAATAAGGATGTAAAAAAAAAATTTGGTCCCTCTTTATTGTCTGTATAGTATCTTCTAGTTTTATTATTTATTTAAAAATGAGTAACTGATTTAATCATGTGCATATTTCCCATGAGTCAAATGCACCAAAGAAATCAAAGCACTCATCAATCACAACCCACCTAACCATAAAGAACACCCAAATTTTATATCAAACTTCTGAAATTTGATTCAAATGTAGAAGACAATGACAAGGTTGCAACCCAAATCTCCCCTTCACCAAAAAGCATCAAACTCTCAAGTTTAAGAGATGAATAATACCTCAGCAGAGTACTCTATGTCGGCGAATTTCAAAGCGACGCCTAAGTGTCGAATGAGAGGAGAAACGAGACGACAGGTTTGGGTGAACTTGCCAATTTCCATGGTGATCGGTGCCGGAGAGTTCAGCTGAGCGGTCAGTTGTTCGAACTCATCTGCCAGCCTCGTCAGAATTCTCTCATCTTTCCTTTTCACTACCCTTGCCGTTCTATAGCTTGTTTTCACCAAGTCTCTGCTCCTCTCTCAGACACGTAGCTTGAAAATAGTCAAGAACCTGCACCAACAATTAAAAACAGACAAACACAACATGATTGAAGAACACAGATCGGAATTAGAAGCGATCTAATTTTGGGAAAACCGTATAGAAGTTACCTGATGCACTGAGGAATCGTTTTTGACCAGCTTCGACACGGCCTTCGCCGGAATCGTAGCAAAAAAATTCGGAAAGCGGAGGAACGTAACAGGAATGTACTGCTGAGAAAAGGGTGGGATGGGGGGATTTGACGAAGGGAAAGAAAAGGGGATGGAAACGGACGGAAAAGTAGTCAAAGCAATCCACGATGATTGACGCGTGGGCGCCCTTCCACTGTGCAAAGCGGTGACAATTTCGTAAATAAATTAAAATTTACAATCTGAACGGCAGTGAAGAAGTGGTGGCAATTTTGTCAATAACTCAATATCCACCCCCAAGCCACTGTTAATTTGAACAGTGCAATTGGAATCCTCACTTTAGACTAAAGTACTGAGTAGAAGCGAGAATTTATCTTTCAACACAGGCAACGAAGAAGTTCTTGATCTGACATCTAACAAGTATGATGCAGGTAACCATTTTTCCGTTGGAGTAAACGTGTTGGTGCACAGTCCTACTTGGTTCAGTAGTTTTGTGAGAAGTTTTGTTTTCCTGGCCAAGTTAGTGGTGTGGTGGCCTCCCATATCGGGCATGGACAGTGATTAAGATGGGGTGGTAAATCTCTTGTGTGCAATGTACACTTTGAAGTAATTAAGATGCAATTGGCTTCTTCAGCTTCTGCTGTTGATACTGCCGTCCGTGCTGCAGCACATTACTCAGGGACCATCTTATTATTTTTAATAGGACTTCGTCATAGTGTATCACAGAATGTGATGATTTGATGCATCCCCAGTTTCTCTCTAGCTTATATAGTTTTTAGCGCAACATTTCTGCCAATGTGGTTGCTACAATTGAGAATGGCATTCTCACTTTATGCTGAACCTTGGTCTTTTCTCTCATCTACCCTTGCCGCCACTCTGAAAATAATTTCTGATAAAAGTTCTACACTCGGGCGTACTTAATTACTTGTTTTTATGAACTTCGCTCCCATCATAATTTTTTTAACAGCTTGGGTGGTGCAGGTTGTTGAGAGTATTGCTTCCTTGGTTGCCAGATGGCAGGGGGTTGGTTTTACTCACGGTGTGTTGAACCCTGACAATATGAGCATTATGGGTCTTACAATTGATCATGGTCTTTTCGGATTTCTGGATGCATTTGCTCCAAGTTACACGCCGAATACAACGGATCTTCCTGGGAGGGGATATTGTTTTGCAAACCAGCCTGATATTGGCTTGTGGAATATTGCACAATTCACCAGAACTCTTGTAGTTGCCAAGTGTTGGCATGAGTCAACTATATGTTTTAGGAATGTCATCAGAATAGGATCACATGATTGATTCATTGTATATTTGGGATTCTTAATTCCTAAACTATAGGACCTCTTGTACAATTATATATGTGCTTCCTAGAGAGAAGAATAAACAGAACAATTAAATCCTAAACACATAGACTTTTATCTTGGCATCAGAGTAGGTTTCGGCCTGTCTCTTCCCAAACCAAACCCCAAAACCAGGCAAACGTGCAAACTGCAACCAAGGTTGCATCACAAGCAACTTCTGGTGTTCTTAAAATTTGAACCCAGGAATCAAAAATCTGTGGCATTGTAATCATCAAGGCTGCATCAAATTCAACCTTATTAAATTAAAAACCAATTTGGTTCGATGGCTGAAGAAAGAAAAACTAGTGACTTGGTTACCATCCAATCCGTGTCCATTCTGAATGAATCTACCAACATCAGTGGCATTCCGTTTGGATACAGATTGAACGACACAAACTAGAAAGTGTGGTCGAAGATGATGGAGGTCCATGCTTCAGGCCTCGGCAAGCATGGGTATTTGACTGGAAAAATACTAGTTATTGCAGAAGACTCTTAGGGATACACCAAGTGGGTCACCGAAGATGCTATTGTGCGAGGGTGGCTATTGAAAACCATGGAACCACACCTGTTGAGTCTCTTCATCGATGTGCCGACAGCTAACGATATATGGAAAAGTGCAAGCCAGATGTTCTATGAAGGATCTGACGAGTCTCAGCATTATGAATTGAGATGCAAGGCTACACAGACTAGACAAGACGGTCGTCCGATAAATTTATATTTTACAGAACTAAAGGGATTGTGGCAAGATCTTGATAAAAGGCGTCTTATCAAGATGGTGTGTGCGATCGACCTTCAAACTCGCAAGGAAGAGCTATCAAAGCACAAGGTGTATGATTTCCTTGCCAGAATGGTTTTTACCAAGTCCGGAGTGATATCTTAATAACGAAACCCATTCCTGGGATTGAAGAGTGTTTCATTTTGGTTGGACATGAAGCACAAAGACAGACCACCATGCTTGGAACAAAAGCCACGATAGCAAGCTCTTCTATGACAATGATCACCAAGTCCCCGTCACCATCCCTACGTCCATCAACCATTGGAGCACCTCGCCCAAACTGTACCCAAGAAGACATTGACAAGGACAAGCTTCATTGTAATCACTGCAATGGAAATAGGCACACTGAAGAAACTTTTTTTGAGATCCACGAGTACCCAGAATGGTACTGGGAAAGAAAAAAAGAATTGAAGGCAAAGAGGAGACTCAAGGGTCAGGCCAAACTGGCCGAGTCTGGAGTTGGAGAGGCTTCTGTGGTAGCAAGCCAAGCAAGGCCCAATTATGATGTTGGGAAAGTTGCTATTGCAACAAGTCGTCCTGGGCCAAGTCAAATGTTGATGTCTAAGACATGGAGGAAAAAAGGGGGCCAAAGCCTTTAAAAAAGGTCACAGCTTGCAGCGCCTCAAGAGGAAAATGACCAGATGCTATCTTTAATTAAGCAAATTTCAAATGAGGATCCGGGTAAAATCGGTATTGCACTCATAGCATCCACTAAACGAGATTTTGGTTGGATAATAGACTCTGGGGTCCAGAAATTTACAAAACGGAAGGGTATTTTCGTATTTTCACTTTGGTTAGGTTTCATTTGTTTAGAATATTGCTTTTTAGGTCTTATTTTGTGTGCCACTTAGGGCCACTTTCCTTTTTGGTTCCCTTTTGACACATCCCGACTGGAGTCAAGACGTGTTGGCAGTCACTTGAAGGTGACTTAACCAAAAGTGCAACAGAGTAGGTCATCTATTTAAGACCTGGAGGGGCGAAAAACAGAAGGGTGAGTGGGCACAAAAAGCAAGAATTTAACAAAACCATTTGTTTTATGAACATACTAACCCTTCGCCGTAAAACAAGTATAGTTTTTCGAAAATCATATTACGTATAAGTATGAAATCAAATGCTTGCCAACAATAAATTCAGAAATATGCCACAGCAGAATATCTCAATGGCAATATAAATATAATCATGTACTTAACAAGCTATACTAGCACACAAGTCGGAGTCACCCAATGTGACATGTACGACACACGAGTCGGGGCCCCCTAATGTGACATGTACGACATGGCTAGGTGTAATAATATATGCTCTAGTGCTATGATCACGTGAAGGCTAGCGCTATGCGTGTCACCTACAAGTCGGAGCCTAATGTGACCTGTACGACAGGGCTAGCACCTACTTGAATTCAAGGTGAGCGTGTGGTGTGAGCTGAACATCAAGTGAACGACTGGCCCTAGCTCGGGGCGGAGCACTAACACTGGGTGTAACAATGATGAGCCAATATATGAAAATGAGCATGCTATAACTCAAACATTCCAAATAACACAATAAACTCACCTAAACTTACATGCGCGACCTGTAGAATTACTTAGCATTTCATAATAACATAGTATTTATAACAGGTAAAATGCATATGAATATGCCATAATCAAATATAAATCTCAACCACCACAACATTATTATAAAAGTAAGTAAAACGTGGCATAACATGCATAAATCAACTTAAAAACATTTGTGGAAACTATACAATATATATATATATATATGAAAACAAAATGCCCACTCATTGGTATGTCGTAGGATCGTAGCCTCTAGTCTCGCTGTCCTTGAATATCCTCGGGGTAAGTCTCCCTTATATGCGAAACAACTAAATTAAATTAATTAATAAGGACATATAATAAAAACTAGGAATAACTCCCCATAATTTGCTCAAACGGAAAGTTTGAATATACAAAAATGTTCTACTCGAAGTCACGAACCAGTACGTGTTAACCACTCGCCAGCCAGAAGCCGGACGAGCCCTCAATCACCTTCCAACCCATGACCATACTCGCAGGCAGAGACTGACGGAGGCCTTAACAGCCATTAAGAATATTTCATTAAATGTTAACGCCTTTAGGATATTCCGTCATAGTTGACGGAATATTTCGTCATCTTCGTCGGAAGCTGGAAAAACTCGTTGGTTTTCTGGAAAATTTTCAAACCTTTATAACTTCTTCATTTCTCAGCCATTTTCCATGAAATTTATATGGATTTGAAGCTTATGAAGAGTATAACAAAGTTATACCTTTCAAAAGTCCAAAAGTGGATGGGAAATGGCCTGATATGGCTCGAAGGTCTTGGCCAAAAGCTCAACTCTTTGAACGTGCTTGGTTCGACGTCAACACCTCACCAAAACTGGTCTAGGAACCTTAAGGAGTTATGTATAAGCTTTCCTAAGTCTTAAAACTTTGTAACTCAGTCGGGATCGTGTTGAAGCAAAGTCCATCGAGTCGCAGCTTTCGAGTTGGCAAGTCAAAACTCGTCCAAATCGTGATCTGAGGGTACGGTTGAGTTCGTGGGCTTAAGGGGAGTACCATGGAGGTAATTTCAGCCTCGATCTATGAAGGTTTGATGTTGATCTTGAGGGTTGCAGAGAAAGAGAGCTTTGGTGAGGGAGAAAGAAAAAAGAGAGAATGAGGGTCAGTTCTGATTGGACAAGAGAGAGGGAAGTGTGTCTGATTGGTAAGGGAAAATAGGAAGGAATTTGATTGGTGAAAAGCAAATGGCATGGGTCCAATTTAAAAGGACAAGGGATATGATTTTTCAGATTTCCTATAGTAAAAGTAATAAGAAAATCTATCCAGAACAGTGTTTCTAACACTAATAAATTAAACGTACACTTGTAACAACGAGTACAAAATAATTATGATAGCGAGAAAAAAAAATTTAAGAACGAATAACCACGTCCACGTCACTTGCCAACGAGGGCATAAATGTTAATTAACATACTCGGAGAGAAATTACATAGAAAATTAAGGATGGGTCTTTACAACCTACCCCCTTTATGAAATTTTGTGCCTGAAATTTCAACACTGACTACATATTAATCAAAGAACAAATGTGGATACAAATCTCGCATGCGCTCATCTGTCTCCCAAGTAGCTTCCTCAACTAAGTGGTTCCTCCACAAGACTTTAACCATTCGAATGGTCTTGTTCTTGAGAACCTTATCTTTCCAATCAAGAATAGTCATTGGAACCTTGTCATAAGTCAAGTTTGGATTAATCTCTAACGACTGAGGAGGAATCACATGTGACAGATTAGCGACATATCTCAGTAGCATCGACACGTGGAACACATTATGTACCCTCGATAACTCTGGAGGTAGATCAAGTTGGTAGGCAACTTCACCAACTCGTTCAATAATCTGGTACGACCCGATGTAAAGAAGGTTTAGCTTCCATTTCTTCCCGAATCGTACCACTCATTTCCATGTGACAGCTTCAAGAATACCCAATCACCAACCTTATAAACTATGTCGGTGGAATGTCTATCGGCGATACTCTTCTGCTGATCCTAGGCTGCTTGCAAGTTAGCTTTTATCACCTGAATATTCTGCGTCGTCTCATCCACAATCTCAGGGCCCACCAAAACCCTTTCGCCGACTTCTGACCAACACAATAGAGTACGACATGGTTTTCCATACAACACTTTAAATGGTGACATAGCAATGCTAGAATGGAACTGTTGTTGTAGGCGAATTCTATCAACGACAAGCACTTGTGCTAAATGTCTCCAAACTGCAGAACTGACGATCTTAACATATTCTCCAGTGTCTGAATGGTTCTCTCTGATTGGTCATCGGTTTGAGGATGATAGGCGGTGTTGTAGAGTAGTCTCGATCCCAAAGCTTCTTGAAAAGCTACCCAGAACTTCGAAGTAAATTTGGGGTCCTGGTAGAAAATAATGCTAACTGGAACACCATGATACTTGACAATTTCAAAGATGAACAGTTCCGCTAACTGACTCAACGAGTAATTTTCATGAATGGGTAGGAAGTGTGCTAACTTGCTAAGCCGATCTACTATTACCTAAATAATGTCATAACCATTTCGCGTACGAGGTAACTTGTACACGAAATCCATTGTGATATCTTCACCTTTCCACTAGGGTATCGGGAGTGGCTGTAGCAATGGCTTCTTTCTTTCCGCCTTGACCCTCTGACAAACTGCACAACAGCTCACATACTCAGGAATTTATCTTTTCATACCTGGTCAGTAGTAGAAAGGTCGGATGGTATGATACATTTTGGTACTCCTAGGATGCATCACATAAGCTGAAATATGCGATTCTTCCATTATTTCTTTCTTTAGTTATTCTACATTCGACACATACATCTGATCGCCTTGCATCAGCATGCCATCAGACATTCGTAAATCAAAATTAAACATAACTATAGCTGGACCAAATTTCACTAAAGGCCGGGAAATAGCCTAATACAAATTTTAATAAAGCCCATTACTCAAAATTAAATCCAAATTTCATAAGAAAATAAAGAAAGAAAAACAAACTTACTAGTCGAATTGAAGAATTTAAGTCAAACTTAGTAGACAAAAATCTAAATTTCAGAAGAAAATAAAAAAGCAGCAAAATCACTAGTAAAAATCAATAAATTTTTATGCCTGGACTTCTCTTTGCTTAATATTAAAATTTGGTTCCCTACTTTGGATGTTAGTACTCTTTCAAAAACAATGTTTAATTCTCTGCCAAACGTACCCTAGGCATAAAAAATCTTCTTGTATCGTTAGTTGCTCAAAGCAACTCCACCCCTAAAAAATGCGCCAGCACCTAGCCCAGCTAATCCACTAAGTGAACAGTGATAAACCCAATGAATAGTAATTGATCAAAAACATCTCCACCCCTAAAAAATGCACTGGCACAAAGTCTAAAAAATGCGTTGGCACTCAGTCCATTTAAAATATTATTAATTTTTTTATGAAATAATAAATAAATAAAATTTAATTTTAATTTCGAATAAGATTTTTAATCAATCTTGTCGCGCCACATGTCATTATCCGAAAGTACTATTTTGTGGATAGATGTTCGATAAGATTTTCAACCAATCCCGACGAGCCACATGTCACTATCTGTTTACAATAATTTAGCCAATATTTCGATCATATTTTCAACCAATCTTGTCACGACACATGTCATTATCTGAAAGTATTATTTTATGGATAGATTTCCGATAAGATTTTCAACTAATCCCAACGCGCCATGTGTCACTATTGTTTATAATAATTTAGCCAATATTTCGATCAGATTCTCAACCAACCACGTAGTGCCACGTGACATTGTCCAGAACTTCATCCTTTTTTTGTCCATATAAACCCTACATCCATCCTCATTCATACACCAAACTCAATCTTTTTTTTTTAGCTTAGAATCCTTCTTCATCGTTTTTAAACCTTGAGTTCTTACAATGTCTTCTTCAAGAAAATTGTATGAAATCGATGAGCATGGGAAAAACTTGTTGGAACAATATGAAGAATTGTTCAATGTGGAGGAAGGTGGAGATAAGGCTTTCGCAATGGAAGATGATGAGGATGATGAAGATAGAAGACAGAGGGCTCACATTCCCGTCGTGTCATGGAAGCTGTGGGTCAAATAGCCAAACCCAGACATGCCGCAAACTTCGATAGAAGGAGGGAAAGATGAGGTAAAGATCTATTCGAAGATTATTTTATCCCTAATAGTGTATTCCCTGATCATATTTTTAGACGTCGTTTTAGAATGCGACGAAGTTTGTTCGACAAAATCATGAGTGCTGTTTGCAACCATGATCCATACTTTGTGCAAACGAAGTGTATTCCCTGATCATATTTTTAGACGTCGTTTTAGATAGCGAGGATGGGAAAATAACTGTTATGGAGTTCCTGATGCGGTTTTGCTCCGCAATCGAAGCCCTGTACACCAATGAGTACCTTTGGAAACCCACACTAAGGGACATGCAAAGGCTTCTGAAGAATGATAAGATGTGAGGCTTTCCTGGCATGATTAGAAGCATAGACTGCATGCATTGGACTTGGAAAAATTGTCCAAGTGCGTGGCAAAGAGCTTATGGTAATAGAAAATGAGCCAAAAGTATCATTTTGGAAGCGATAGCTTCATTTGATACATGGATTTGGCATGCTTTTTTTGGTGTTCTAGGAACTCAAAATGACCTCAATGTCTTGGCTCAATCTCCAGTGTTCGACAAGGTTCTGCAAGGAAAAGTACCGAGAATATTGGGTGAATGACCATACATACGAAGGAGTATACTACCTAGCAAACAACATTTACCCAAGGTGGTCAACATTTGTCAAAACAGTGCCACATCCACAAAGTGAAAAAGAAAAACACTTCACAAAATGTGAAGATGAGTCTAGGAAGGATGTGGAGCGTTGGTTTGGTATCCTGCAAGCTCGTTAGGCAATTATCAGGGCTACTGCCAGAATGTTTGTTGTCGAGGATCTTCAATCCATCATGATGATGTGTATCATCCTCCACAACATGATTGTGGAAGATAAGTATGATTATGATGTCGTTAAGGAATACGAGTCAGACACGATTAACAACTCAAGGACATGCATTTATTGTGCTCATGACCACACCGAAGATCATGTGCAACACGAGCCATTGGAACGGGATAGATGTTACAATCACTTGATCGTGGAGCGGTACACAAATATGCAAATACCATACTGGCACTTAACCGGTCAAACTGACTTGATTGAGCACCAGTGGAGATTGCAACAAAGTGAATATTAAAAAGAGCTTGTGGTGGAAGAATACAATTATTAGTTTATGTAATTTTAAGTTTATTTTAAAGTTATTCGTGTGTTTTAAGTTTATTTGGTACTAAAAATAAATAAGAAATTACATCTATTACTAAAAATAAATAAGAAATTACATAAAGTACTAAAAATAAATAAGAAATTACGTCTAGTACTAAAAATAAATAAGAAATTATACAAAGTCAGAGGAGCTAGGATATGTGGTGCTAGGATCTTTGTTGCTAGGATATGTGTAGCTAGAACTTCCTCGACTTGTTTCCTCGTCTCTTGCACGCCTCATTCGCACCACGTCTTTTTTTTCCGATGTCCAAAAATATTTAGAATTCGAAGACATTCCTTCTAAAGGCTTGTTCATAGTGTCACAATCTGATTTAGCCATCATTTATTCTCTAAGCAACTGGCTTTCTCAATTAAGTATTTCTCTTTGTCTCTCATTAGCCGTATCACATCTCTCAGTAGCTATTAAGATTGCTTCCATAGCCACAACTTTTGTCTCATCTCTAGCCGCTTCCCATGCCATGTTCGGTTCACATTGGCGCACAAGTTCGCCCATATATTTTGTGTATTCATTTTTGGAAGAACTCATTTTTTTCCTTTGCAGCCTTTTTACCTTGAGGCCTTAGGGACTGACAAGTTGGCTGCGTCTCCGGCAATTCTTCAGGAGTCCCTTCCGTCTCTTCAAATGCGTCATCTTCCTATTCCGCCATGTGTGCTTCTGGTGAACTGTGAGGAACACCGTGCATGACAACTTTTGGACCGATTGGCACAAATTTGTATATGGGACAATATTTGACAATTTCCCAACATTCCCATTTGTTGAATGATTTGTTGTTGTTCTTTGCATTGTAGAATGCTTGTGCTTGTAGTGTTTATAAATTATGGGTGTAACACAAATAAATAATTTAAAATTTTGATGTGGGTGTAACACAAATAAATAAATTAAAATATTGATGCGGGTGGAATACATATAAATAAATAAATAATGTTGTCACCTAATCCGCTAAACTTGTCCCACTACGCAGATTAGTGGAAGCATGAGAGATAGCGTTTTTCCAACAAGTAAACGCTATGTTGAGTTTTTTCCAACGACCTTGAAGACCTTGACTACTTCTTGTGCGATCTCCAAGCTTCTCGCAAAACTCTTCCCTAATTCTACTCCACATTTCTCGCAACTCCATCTCATTACCCCTAAGCGAGTCATGCATAATGTGAACCTAACATTGACACAAAGTAACATCTTCGATGAGCTTCCACGTAGCCATTTTTTCAACAAAAAAAAATATATGAAAGCTTTGGTTGAAAGTGTTGAAAATATTGAAATATGGTGTAAGGTGGAAGATGATGGTTAGGTATTTATAGAAGAAAAAAATTTAAAATTTTTTTTTTGTATTTTTAAACAATTTTGTATTAATTTTTATTAACTTAATTAATCTGGACCGTTGGATTTGAAAAAGATTCAAATCCAATAGGCCAGATGTTGACACATGGACCAACGGTCATAAGTCTGATTGTTTGTTTGTTTTTTTCAGTATTTTTTTAAACGAAAATCGTCGATCGTTGATCTTGGATCGGACAACCCAGAAAGCGCCACGTCAACTAGCCGTTAGGTTCAAATTCCAAATTTTTTTTACTGTTGAAAATCCAATGGCCCATAACGAGCCACATGGCCACTCACAGGTGCAAATTGGTGAGCTGCAATGACGGGCCCCACCACCTTTTTTTGTTTGGGACGCGCCCCCACTCGCGCGTGTTTCACATGCACCTGACGCAAAAAAAAATTCAATGGGCTTTGACGTCAGGTTGATGCAAGTCTGACGTTAGATGACCCGTCCCATAGCTCATCACATTTTGGGCTGGCCTGGATACTGGCTTGTCTGGGTGCCAACCGGGCTGGAGCGAAAAAAGGGAATGTTGGCCTATTTGTGTGCTATGAATCAGCCTATCAACATAGAGTGGGCTTGCTCTCAGACAATTATAGGCTGTCTAATTTGTTTTGGGTTAGATAAGTAAATTTAATTCCGATAGTCAAATTAAGAGGCCAAACAAAGGAAAAACACCCATATAACTTAGAGTTCAATACATAACAGGCTCTTTCTCTGCATTCTTGCTGGATGGTGATCTATATTTCTCCCGCAGTCATCACTCTTAGTGGAGAAGGACTTATGAATACCGAGTTCGTCACTATATAGACATTGAATCAATAACATGATACTATATAAAGAGATATTTATACTAGTCTATATTAACTCAAGACGCCACATAGTTTTCGAGGCGGGCACGCAAAACATACCTACCAACTTGGGTTGCTGAGGGCTTCCCCCTATTTTTCCTTCGTCGTTGTTTCGATTGGTTGTTGAGGGTGTATTTGATATGAAAGGAAGCAACAACTTTTTAAACTATATGCAAGTACTCATACATACCTTTATAGAAGTAGGATTCTCTCCTCTTATATTCTGATCTCCTTTCTTCCTTCCTCTCGCACTTTGGTTTTTGTTTTATTATCTCTATAAAAAAATCAATATAAGATGTTGAAGTGACTTAATTGTAACTGTTCAATTAGGAGGGGAAGGAATGAGAGAGAGATTTTTGTTTTTTCTTTTTTTTTTGGGGGGGGGGGATCCTCCTCCTTTTTTTTTTTTAATTATCAAGGACAAACTGAACACAAAAGTATATTATGAGGCTAAACTCACCCCTTTTTTCTTAGTGTAGATAATATCGTTTGTTAAAAAAATTGAACACAAAAGTCACTGAAAAGATGCTTGTTGAAAAAACAATTTTGATGAATTTAAGTAATGGTTCATCTTTAATTAGAAGTTAAATTTATTTGGTTTTTTATGTATGAAATACGTGGTGGTATTACAACTATTAGAAAACAATTCGAAGAAGTGGTTGGTGTATTGGAAAACTATATAAACCAATGTGAAGGAGTGGGTATGCCAGTATGTCTTTCTCTTCTCTAAACCCTAAACTGTAGCAGGTTCAAGTCCCGTTCCACACGAGCCCGTCCCTTCTATGTTCTTTTCTATATTGCATTGTCCTTCTTTGCTTAAAATAGACTATTAAAGGTTACTCCTTATTGGACGTACGGACCATATATTCTTTAAACGCAGGGGAACTGTAAAACCCCTCCCAAAAGATTTCCTTGTAATTTTACAATTAGTGAAATTTGCAATATGGTACCTTGGACACTTACCCTATCCGGACCCTTTTGGGATTTCCTATCTATTATGACTTGCCACGTGGCAAGTCCCCAACTCCTCCCCCTCATTTCCCCGGTCTCTCTTCTCTCTCACTCTCACTTTCAGTTTTCTCTCTCTCTTTCACTCTCTAACTCTCTCTCTCCCCGATCGAATCCACACCCACACCACTACCTCGACGAAGTCACAGCATCACCACCACCTCGAGGACCTTCCTTCCCTCTCTCTCTCGTCTCCGTGAAGTGGGAAAACCCAAAAAACCCCAGACAAACTCCCGTGGGTTTCGAACGAGATTCTGGCCACCATCGGTTTTTCCACGATGAACCCCTGGTACCAAGTTACTCATCTCACCTCCCTCTTCAATTTGACACCTAGATCATAGTCTAAGGTTTAGTTTTGACGTCGACCAGAGCACGGGAGGTTCCAGCCTCCTCCTGTTGAGAAATGGGTCTGTGACCCAAGTTCAGTGAAACCAGGCCTTGTGGGCCATTTTAGAACTTGGGCTTAGGCCCGTTTGAAACCTAACCCAACCATTTCTTTTTTTATTTTATTTTATTTATTTAATTCTAAAACCTAAAGGCCTTTGGGTCATTTCCTTTAGGGCCTTAGGCCCGTAGATCCTTTTAACCCAAAACCTTGGGCCAGGCTTCTAAGCCCATGCTCATGTGAGCAACCCAGGGCTTTAAGCCCTTTCAGATAGGTCTTCGAGCCCTTTCAGATAGGCCTTCGAGCCATGTGAGAAGTCGGGCCTTAGACCCGTTACTCTTTTAACCCTAAACCCTAATCGGCCCAACCCATTACCCTTTAAACCCTAAACCCTTAAGCCCAAACCTTAAACCCCATGGCCCAAAACCCTTAGGGCCCAACCCGGTCCAACCCTAAATCGGTTTGACCTGACCGTTGACTTTGACCCAGACCTTTTGACTTTGATCGGTCAACGTTGACTTTTAGACCGTTTTTCGAGTTTTTGTCCGGGACCCCTCCTAGGCTAATTTCAAAGTCCTGGACCAGTTTATGACATCCGTTTTCCCAAATTCATTTGTTTGAGTATAGTTTCATTAATTGTACTCTTATGTGCTTTGTGCAATTAGGGGCAATTCTGTCATTCTTATTTTGTATGGCTCTTCTACGATGGAGTATCTATGAATGAACCCCTTCCAAAATGCATGTTTTATTAGTAGAAATGCATACATGAAAAACATGATTTACTGAATAGGTTTTGTGAATGTTTTATGAGAAATTGATTATCATGCTATATTGAGCTTACTTTGGAATACCATATTTTCTATCGAACCCATGTTCTTGTAGGGTATCTGATGGATGACGATATACTATTTAGAACATGTTTTCACACACTTCTTTATAGTATAGATGATGGATGACTTTATACTATGAAGATGATTTTGAGATATATGTACGCATGTTTGAAAATATTATGTTCAATGTTTTGTGCGTTTCTAGTGGTCATTATTCTACCTGGGGCGAGGATCTGGTGATGGCATGTGGACCGGGAGAAATAATCCCTGGCTTCGGGCCGAGGGACATGGAGCTAGCAAGGGGCCTGGAGAAATAATCTCTGACTTCAGGTCGAGAGACATGAAGCTGGCAATGGGCCGGGAGATATTATTGTTTGATACCACTATTTAGCACACTATATACGAGATATGCTTTTTGAGATGTTTTATGGCATGCTAGGTTTTCAGAAAACCTATCACTTATTATGCTATTAGTTTTCATAAAACTTGGGGGTTAGTATATTGATAACTGTTTTAGTAATATTATATACATCAACTTGGTCCACTCATGTTTGTTTTGCACCCCCTCATGACCTAGGTACGAGGAATACAACCCGAGCTATGAGGCATTCCCCTACTAGTTACATCGTGTTATTTTCTCTCTGTTTTGGCATCTATTGTAATACCACTTCTCTATCTTACCTTCCACTTGTACTCTGTATTAGTTGTATGCTCTGAACATGTCATGCATTATCATAACAATTCATTGTTGGCAGTTGAATCTTAGTTTTGTGTTAATACTCTACTACTGTATGAATAGTCACATCTTCTTATCTAGATACAATTTATGTGCATATTTACATGTTCTCAACATTTGCATTAATTAAATGGCTTTCGTCACCCTCAGGTTTGGCCAGAATGTGACCATCCTAATGTTTCGAGGACATCGAGATCAGGGCGTGTCAGGAACCAGGCCAAGCGACCAAACCAAAAAGACAGTCAACAACCCCAAGCAAAGTGGAACATGCATGAGGGAATCAGAAGCAAGAAGCAACACTGGCCAAGAAAAACAATATTACTCATCGTTCAACTATGAGGGATATATTCCATGGCTTCCCAAAGGTGGAATTTGCAACTATTGTTCGTGGTGCAGACATTAATTGTTCTGGATTGGGCTTGTTCATATGAGGTCGGCCCAATTGATATCATGTGTGGTCAAGGGGGAGATATATTGTGGAGCTAAAAATATTTACTAGGCGACACGTGGACTTTTGGACAAAAGAGGACAAAAATACCCTTGAGGCATACCGGGATTCCTACGCGCAAGCAGCGGGCAATTATCTTTCAACCAAGTCAAAAGTGCCCAAAATAGGTAACAATTTAAAGCATATTTCATCAAATTCTTTCTATAAGGTAATTCCCAAAATCTAATTTATTCTATATGTTTTATATTCCATTATTTAGTTAATAAATTAGCTAAATAATATATTCCTTTCATATTTCCTAAAATTGACTAATTAAGGGATTAATTACCTAATCAATCCCTTAATTATCAATTAAACCACCAAATTATAACCAAAAAACATACCAAAGGCCGGTTACCCAGTAGGGTCGGCCATGCCTTTTATTTTTTGCTTTTTGCTACCATTTTGTTCCCTTTTATGACATTCAAATAGCTAGTTAATTAGGTTATTATTATTTTCTAATTAACTAGCCAATTATTTCCATAACTCCCCAAAATAACTAGCCCATTATCTCCATAACCCCCAAAAATAAATCATCATTGGCCTAATGGCCGGCCACACCCTTCCTCTCCTATATATTGGTTCCCATTTTCATCAAACACTAATTCCAATTCTCTTACAAAAAATCTCAAATACTCTAAACACTATTTCTCTCTAAAATTCTAACTTTGGCATCGGAGGTTCTTCGGCCAAAGCCCCCCCATTCATTGTGGGCGCGTGAGGCTTTTGGCCTTAACCTAAGATACTAGTTGTTTTGTAGGTGCAAAATCGTCCAAGATCGAGGAGGAGAAAATTTGCATCCACATATATTATTTCATGTCATGCCACATTAGATTTGGTTTCTCGGTTGGAAAATATTTCTTACCATTATTGTTGATTTGAACATTTTGACATCTCATTTGAAGATGCTCTTAAAAATTTGTACTTACTCTAACAAGAAATTTCTGAGTGGCTTACAGTTTGAGTGTTGTTAGTTGGGTTAGCTTAATTCGGCTATGGAACTGTGCCATTGATAGGTTTGATTGTGCTTTCATTTCTTGCTTTGAGTAAGTACAAAATTCTAAGCAGTTATGTATAACATTTAACAACTTTTCCGATTTGGGCATGTGCAAAATAATAAAAGAAGAGATGTTTCGAGAGAGAAAGGAATAGATTTCCAATAAAAAGAAGATAAATTACTAATAAAATATTAATACATATGAATTGAATAATATAATATTAGATTTTATTAATTATTTTATTTTTTAGTCTGATACTGTACAAAACGCTTTACTAAATCAGTCAAGCTTATTTCGCGAAGCAATTTCAATTTAAAATAGTCTGATGCAACAAACGCACCCTCGATGTTCGTATTCAGATCTGTTTTTACCTCTGCACAAGAACCTTGTGGTTGGTACTTTAGGAAATTGGATCAGTGTGTAAATAACATGACACTGCTATTATAGCTCGTATGTGGAAATATGGTAAATTAGTCTCCCAGATATTGTAATACTACTCTTCTTGTGGAACCTGAAAAATCTCCTCTTGCTTTTATCATCAGCTTCTTCTTCCAGGAAAATTAATTACCTCTGCTCCCACAACCTTTTGGTCAATTCAAAATAAAGGAGAAGTATAAGTCAACAATTTGCTTTGGTTTTTGCTCTCCAAACAAATTTATAACTGTTTCTGTAATTTCAAGCTTTAAAAGAAATTCAAAGAAAAAGATAAACAAACTAGCTGCATTATGATAATAAGTTACTCAATTGCTTTAAAAGAAAAGATTTGAATGTATGTAAATGACAATTAGTAATGTTGCTGCAGATCATTAATTGGACCCTTTTTCAATTTATTTTCAAATTTCAATGTCAATAATTGATTGATGAAGGGGGGTTCTCTCAAAATTGAGACTTTCCATGGACTCGCTGCTATTGCCAATTCTCGTGTCAATATTATAAAACATTGTGCCAAAATTATGATGTGACAAAGAGTCTCACATTTGAGAGAATCCCATTAACATTTCTCATTGATTGATTGTTGTCGGTAATTTTAATTTTGATCAGTTCAACATTGGTATTTGATTTGTGATAATTTTAGCCATTTCCTTGGAAGGAAATAGAGAAAATACAATGAAAAAGAAAAGACAAATGAAATTTACGCATGAAACAGGTGTACCTTTTTCTTAGGAAGAGGAAATGTTGCTCATTGTTTAGTTGGACTTGCATCTTGCTGTGGAAGTCAGAAGTAGAGGCTAAAAACCGGGGGCAGTCAAGCACATGCAAGTATTCCAGTGAAGGGAACAAAAGTCTAGCACTTCCAGCGGAGACGCTTGTCAGCGATGAAAGACTTTGCAATGCTAAGTTCTTTAGTTGTCGAAAAATGATCTCGTAATCCTGCACTATAAATCCCTCGCTTAGGCCGAAAAGTTTGTCCAAGCTATGACATTCCTCCACCCAAAGCTCTTCCAATTGCCGCAGACATTGAGCTACATCGAATGTGAAGAGAGTTTTCAATTTCTTGCACTTGGAAATCGTCAGAGATTTAAGATTATGAAACATGTCAGGCTGAGAAGGACCGTTCCATATGTTTGTCAGTTCCGGTAGATTCTCCAGTTTCATCTCTCCCAATTTTGTCAAGACCGTTTCTCCTTGTTCAAGCCCTTGAGATTTGAATATATAATCGATACCAGTGGCACATACAATAAGTACTTCAAGATTTTGTAGTCTCTGCAACAGATTAGATGGAACAAGTGCCTCCGCCACACCTTCACACTGCTCCACCTCCAAGAACTTGAGATTTCCAAGCGACCCCGGCAGTAATTCACCAATACATAACTGTTGCAAGCAGTCCCAGCAGAAGACATGCAACTCTTCCAAGCTCTCGAGCACAGGCTTATTTGGAACCCTGGTTACTGTGTTTATCAAAGTTACTATCTCACGGCACTCTTGGAGATGCAAAAACTTGAGTCCATGTAACTTCCCATGATCATACTCCACAAGAATGTCAGTTAAACTTCTAGGCTCCAAGTAGATTATTTTCTCCACTCTCTCCGTAACTGTGGTGTTAAACCAATCCGGCAGTGTATTGATTGATGTGTCCAGAAACAAGGCTCTTGAATATGGAGTAATAATATTCTTTGATAAGTGGACATTCATGGACCGATGAACTGGGTCTCTGCTGATACATATATCGAAATTTACCCAATTTCTAAGGAACCCTACATTTTTCGGAAGGCATTCTGCATCAGATATGTCAACCTTCAAAATGTTTAAGGAAGACAAGCTAATTAGCTCATCAAAACTAGCATTAGTTTTGTCATCTTCTCCTTCAACTTTCTTGCCCCAATCAGCGAAACTCAGTTGCATGTATAGTTCTTCTAATTTGGACAGCTGCGATATCACATTGGATGGAATTGTTGCAATGTAGGTACTCATAGTGAGATCCAACATCCTTAAATTGGTCAAATGTCCAATTTCTTCCGGCAATTCCTCAATACCAGATTCTCTCAAACTAAGAACCTCCAGTTTTTTCAGTTCTCCGAGAATTGATACATCCGTTATTGACTGACAACGATCTAGATGCAGCGTTTGGAGCTTGGTTAAGAGATTAAATGATGATGGTAATGAAGAAATTTCGGTACTACTTATGTCGAATACCCTTAATGCATTTGGGCTTTTGAAAAAATCTTCTGGGATCTCCTGTACTTCAAAATTTGACTGTAGTAATAAAATCTGGAGTTTTGGACATACCAACTCGTCAGGAAGATTGCAAATTTCATTCCCCATTAGGGAGATTGCAGAGTAGTCTTCAAGTGAATTCGTTGGCCAATCGTTTAAGAGGCAGCCAGCTTTTACGAAAAATCCTTGGCCATCCCCAGATGATGCAATTCGCATTGCCATGTCCCGAATCACATCATGCATTCTTACACATCCATCTTGTTCACCATCCAAAACCAAGCTACAAGCTTTAAGGTACTTGGCCACCAAATGTGCTGTGCTTCTGGCATCTTGCATTGAATTGGCATCTCGAAACAATCCTTTCCCAAAACCATACTTCAGCAAGTCTTCGATTTGGATATCAGAGTCCTCCGGGAATAAGCAGCAAAGTAAGAAAAATGACTTGGCGTCATTGCCTTTCAAGTAATCGTAGCTCAGCTTTATACATCTGAACACATCCTCCTCGTCATCAAGGTTGGTAGTTTGGGACATCTCTAGTCGTCGAGCTGCTTCTCTCCATTCTTCCAAGTCCTTATCTCCGAGTGCTCTTGCAACTGCAATCAAAGCAATTGGGAGACCACCACATTCTCTGGCTACCTTCCTTGCTATGTCACATAAATTGGTTGATTCAAAAGACCTGTTTGCCTTCTTCACAAACAAGGCCCAAGAATCTTCTTCCGAAAGGATATCAAGATGGATCTTTTCTTGGCTCTTCATGGCATGACATACATTCCATATCCTTGTGGTGAGTAGGACTTTGGAGTTGCAGTTTTGGAGCTCGCAGTGATCGGGGATCCCTATGCGAGACAAATCTATTGTCCTCCAAATGTCATCTAAAATTATAAGGATCTTTTTACCTCTCATTATTCTCTCCTTCAATCTAGCTGCTCTGGCTATTTCTGTCTGCTCATTCAAATTCAAGGCGAGCATTTCAGCAAGCTGTTGTTGAATCTTTACCAGGTTTGGGTTTTGGGAAATGACAGCCATAATAACATGATCAAAGAGCTTGTCTTTACACGCTTGCACACCAACATGTTTCACCATGGTTGTCTTGCCTATGCCTCCCATTCCATGAACCCCGATGACAGTGATGTTATCGTCTTTCAGTGCCTTCATGACCCCATCCATGGCTTGCCTTGTTGCTTCAAATGCTTCGAAATCTCCTGTTGACATGGTGGACTCAAACTCAACGGGTCGGCGAACTTGAAGCGAAACTGTTTCAAACCTTTTCTCTTCTTTAATCTTGTTCAATTCTTCTGTCTCATTAACTGCTCTCTTGCTTAAAGTGTAACGCCATTTCAAATTTGGGCAGCAGCCTCCAAGGCATGTTTTTTTTTCTCCGGCTTCATTATTCAGTCTTTTCGCATCGATTATGGCCTTTTCAGCATCCTTGAGCCATTTTTGAACCTCGGACCTAACTTCGTCTCCATTCATTAACGCCGCATCCACGCTTCGCTGGTAATCATTCTTCGTGGTCTCAAGCTTTTCTACCAGATCTTCAAGAGACTGTATGTGCCTCTTGTAATGCACCAAGTAACCCACATTACGCTTCACTGGATTCCATAACAACTCACCAACTTGTAGTACGGAACTAACAATTTCCATACCTGTCCTTTTTTTTAAAAAAAAAATTAACAGAGAAAAAAAATTGTAAGATTCAAAGTTCAAACAATGAATAGGTATCACCGAAAACGGAGAAAAACTACGTAGGACTTTGACAACTAGATGACTAACCTGGATCTTCTTTAGCTTCAACTGGTACAGACTTTGAGAACGTTTTGTGCCTCGGACGAATCTCAATGACTATGAGAGGATGGTTAGGCTTAGTTTCTGATGTCTGATAACAGAAAAGGTAGACGAAGGATCAGCAGAGAAAAGAATCCAACTAATTTTTTTTTTTCGTTTGTAGTTTTTGGAGTAGGACTGGGAACGGACTCTTTAAACACTTTCGAGCATCTCTAATCATTCTTCGAGAAATTTTCAGTTTGCAAAGAGCATGCCCGGGTATAATACAATTGATTATAAATTTTTTTATTTTCAAATTTTCAACCAGTTATATTATGTCACTTTATGCACTGTGCATCAGCCATTTTCTCTTCACACTAAAAATCTCTCTCATCCTTCCTATTTTGAAGTTAAATTAAATTTTAGCTAAACTTCAACTGGACTTTCTGGTTGTCTGTTAATTAAAAAAGGATACTTTGGACTTTCTAGTTGTCTGCTAATTAAAAAGAGTTTGTTTAGATTCAGTCCAAAACTCTAATTTGTTTTCTAAATTGAGTCTAATTGTAACATACCTAAATTATAATAAGACTAAAAAATATTTCAACCGAAATATATTTAAGATAGTATTGAATAGGGGTGTGCTATCCACACACTCTTGTTTACTTCTCACACATACCTTGTTAATTTATGTCCATTGATCTTCTTCAATTTATCCGATCCGACGACCAAAAACAAAAAAAAAAATGTGGGAGAAGTAAAAAGGAGTGTGTGGATATCACACCCCTATTGAATATAACTAATTATAAAGGGGTAGATTATAAGCAAAAAATATCTATAATATAGGCAACTGTTGTAAACTTTTCTAGTTTATGTGTGATTGTGTAAATCCTAAATTAGATTTGATTATGGTTATTTTTTCCTATTAGGACTTGTATTCCTTGGAGGATAATGATTTCTTCTCGACCCTCGACCTAAAGCCCAGGCTTTCCCCGTCGATTTTTCAGACGAAACACGATCGGCAGTCGTGTGATTTGGACGAAACTCATCGTTTTCACCAATGATTTTTTGAAATTCCAGAAGAATTTCGTGAGTTTTTAATTGGATTTAATCGAATCCCTTTGGTTCCTCCCCCATGGACGTTGAGATTCCATTTCCATTGTTCAATTTTGGTTCTCCGATGAACCAACGACTTGCACCGACCATGGAACACTGCCTAAAGCGGCGCCGTCAACCAGCTTCTGTAGATCCGCACATCCAGTGCTGCTAGGGTGGCTTGAAGATCCTACTCGAGCCCTAACGGGCCACAAATTCCATTCGGTCCATTCGCACAGCAACCTTATTTTTTGGCCTGCTTGTGTCGAGAGTTTTGACCCACATCACCAGCCCTTTGGGCTTTGGTAATAACCCGGCCCGAGAACCAGTTGAGCCCATCTAGGCTCTTACCATTTCTCTCATGCATTGCGTCACATAGAATCCTAGCTTCTACTAGTGTGTGTGTGTGTACTGCACCGGATCCCAACTTCACTGGAGTATCTATGCTCCCGTGTCTGCATCACAGCTGATTAGTGCCCTTCATGGGCCCCTATTTTGGGCTTGCGCATGCAACCCACTTATTTTGTGATGTTGGGACAGCCTGCATGATTGGCCCGAGACCAAACCTGCCCAATATTTGGGCTTGGGACGCACGACACCTATTTGATTAGCCCACCCGTGGGCTTTAGCCTTATTTTGGACCCTGAGTTTAATTGCCTAATTATTTTAGGCCCAATGAGTTTTTATATTTTTCTCCCTCACTTTAAATTTGGCCCAAAGTCCAAATAATTAATTCAATTATAATTATAGACTTGAAGTTCTATTTGCATATTTTCTTGTTGCATATTTATGTGTATATATTTGTGTTTGCCTGCAGGAACATAAGAACCTGAAGTTCATAATTACTTCAAAACCTGAAGTTTCTATAAACATGCATTGTTTGAAAACCTGAAGTTTTTCATTAGAAACATCATCCATGAAAACCCGAAGTTTTTCATGCAAATTTAAACCAATACATGTCTATTAGAACTAGAATGTTCTACTCATATGTGAATGGATTGATTTTTCTCCATTACACTAACCACATCTTGTCCATCTATTTTGTGATAGGAACATGTCCAATTTGAACAAACTCAACTTCACCACTTTGAACTGGAAGGAACTACCTCAAGTGGGTCCAAGATGTGAAACTCCACCTCACTGCAAAGAATTTGCGTCCTACCATTGAAGATGAGACGGACAATCTGGTTGGTAAAGCTGAGAAAACCACCGCTATGATCTTCATCCGATGACATTTATAACGCTCTACAAATTGAATATCTTGCTGAGAAGGATTGGCGAACACTATGGGTCGCTTTGGCTGATCGTTTTGATCACCAAAAGAACATCTTATTGCCTAAAGAAAGACATGATTGGCAACATTTGTGCTTCTAAGACTTTAAGTTTGTGAATGAATATAATTTTGAAGTTTGTCGAATCCAATCACTTCTCAAGTTTTGTAATGAAACTTTGACCAAAGAGGATCTCTTAGAGAAGACCTATTCGACCTTCTCTGCTACTAATATTGTCCTGCAGCAACATTATAGAGCTCAGAAGTTCACTAAAGTTTTCGGATTTGATCTCTATTTTACTTCTCGCTGAAAAACAAAATCAGTTGTTGATGAAGAATCATCAAGCTTGACTTACTGGGCGACTGTTGTGCTTGAAGCACACTATAGCACAAACCAACGCCTAAAACGCCAAAAGAGGCTTGGTAGGGGCGGTCAGAAGCCGTCAAGGTCAACAGAGTCAAGGCCCACTTAAGAAAGGAAACAAAGCCCATAAGCGCCCAAATCTCGCTCCCAATGCCCTGAACTTCAAGAATAAGGGCAAAGCACTTGAAACCATGGATGCAGATATGTGTTATCACTGTGGTTCAAATGACCATTGGTCCAGTGTTTGCTGAGCTCCCCATAAGGTTGTAGCTGAATATCATTCTCGTCGTAAGAAATTTGAATCACACTTTATGCAAGTGGACGAACCGGAGATTACAAAGATGAAGGTTTCTTACTTTCAAGAAGATACCACCCCTATGGAAGATTAGTATCTTAAACATAAACTATTTGTTAGTTGAAATAAGATGTTGGGGCCGAATTCCACAGGATGCGGCTAAACCCCCCTTGTTTTTTAGTTGAATTTTGAACAATTTTTTACTTTATGCTTGGATTATTTGTTGGTAATTTGTTTTTGGATATTAAGTTTTTAATTAATTATCATCCTTGAATAAATGAAATTTTTTGAATGGATATTTGTTTTTAAGAACTTTTATGCATGTGACCAATTCAAATTAATTTTTCATTCTAGGTATGACTAGTGAGGAAGTTAGTTGTCAGGCAAATAATGCAACCACGCACATTGTTTTGCATGAACGCATCTATTTCACTAACTTTATACCTAAGAATGCACATCTTATAACCCTTTCAGGCCATCCAACCTGATTGAAATATACGATAAGGCACGTATAATGTTGTACAATGGTACAATCTTGACCATTGATGAGGCACTTTATTCTCCACGTTCCGAAAGAACGTTGTTGAGTTTCAAGGATCTTAGAGAAAACAATTACCACGTAGAAAATAGAGTTGAATTTATATGCATAACATCTTACGAATATGGCTAGAAGCATATTCTAGAGAAGATTAAGCATGTCTTGAGTGGTCTGCATACTACGACCATACGCCCCATAGAATGCCACTATGTGGCTAGCCCTACCTCTGGTACTGCACATTAAATTACACTTTGGTATGACCGTTTGGGACATCCTGGGTGAATAGCGATGCGCCGTATCCTCAAATCATTACATGGGTATCCACTAACCCGAAGGTTAGGTTCGATTCAAGGAATCACATGTCAAACCTGCTCCATAGGAAAGCTTATCATTAAGCCTTCTTATAACAAGATTCGTTCGAATTCTCCCATTTTTCTACAACGGATTTATGGGGACATGTGGACCGATTCACCCTTTATGCGGACCATTTAGATATTTTATGGTTTTGGTTGATGCTTCCACACGTTGGTCACATGTGTGCTTGTTGTCCACAAGGAACGCTGCATTCTCCAAACTGTTGGCTCAGGTTATCAAGCTTATGGCTCACCATCCTGATTATCCGATCAAATATATTCGATTGGATAATGCTAGAGAATTCACATCTAAAACTTTTGATGACTATTTCATGTCGGTTGGGGTTGAAGTTGAACATTCTGTACGCCATGTTCACACCAAGAACGGCCTAGCAAAGGCATTCATTAAGTGCTTACAAATGATTGCTCGAACGTTGGTCATATGTACCAAGCTCCTAATCGCTGCTTTGGGCCATGCAATATTGCACGCAGCTAAGTTAGTTTGTCTAATGTCTGTTGCAACATAATCATATAGCTTCCTTTAGTTGGTTACCAGATACAAACCCGACATATTGTATTTGCGCATTTTTTGTTGTGGTCTATATGCTGATTTCGCCGCCCTTACATACAAAAATGGGGCCTTAGAGAATGATGGGAATCTATGCTGGATATGATTCTCCTTCGATCATTTGTTATTTAGAACCTTTGACAAATGACCTGTTTACCGTTTATTTTGCATATTGTCACTTCTATGAGACAATCTTCTCGTCGTTAGGGGGAGATAAGAATGTCAACGTTCCTGAATAACGACACGAATTATCGTGGACGACTCCCACTTTGTCTCATTTAGATCCTCTCACCACTTAGTCTGAAACTAAATTGTAGTGCATGTTAGATCTCCAGAGCATAACTTAGAGCATGCCAGATGCTTTCAACGATCTAGCGCGAGTAACAAGATCACATATTCCAATTGCAAATACGTCTGCAAAGATAGATGTACCAAATGTAATACGGACTTCTCTCCTGGAGGCCCGGGACACCACTTTGGCTGATCCACGTACATTAGAAGCTAGCCAATCATCTGCCCCTACACAAAAGTATGGCAAACCTCTTGGTTCAAAGGATTCACACCCCCAGAAGAGGAAACCCATGATACAGGCACCTAAAGAGCCTACTGTGAATCCAATTGTCGCTTACTCATTCTATCCAACTCATGAGGAAATTCTAGATTACGAAAACGTCCTTGAAATGACGAATCCTTCTTTCGAGAATCGTGAGATTTCGGTCTATTATGCTAGCTTAGATGATTTGTCGTGTAGAAATGAGATGATCGTCGACGATGCATTGCATTTGCAGTAATTACTGAGATCATGTTGAGTGATGACATTGAACCGCATTCCGTTTATGAACGTCGATGTAGAATTGATTGGTCAAATTAGAAACAAGCAATCCAAGTTGAACTCAATTCGCTTGCAAAACATAAGGTGTTTGGACCTGTAGTTCCTACTCCTCGTGAAGCCCGTTGGTTACAAGTGGGTTTTCGTTCAAAAACGTAATGAGAAGAAGGAAATTGTGCGTTACAAAGCTCGTCTTGTTGCACAATGCTTCTCATAATGCCCTGGGATTGACTATGACGAAACTTATTCACCCATTATGGATGTGATTACTTTTCGCTACTTTATCAGTTTGGTAGTTTCCGAAAAACTGAATATGCAGCTGATAAACGTAGTAATTGCATATCTCTATGGGGATCTTGATACGGAAATTTACATGAAAGTTCCCGAAGGACTTACATTGACTAGATCAAATATTTCCAAACCTCATAACACACTCTTAATTCGGCTGAGGCATTCACTTGATGGTTTGAAGCAATCCGGAATAATGTGGTATAACCGTTTGAGTGAGTATTTGACTAGTCAAGGATATGTGAACAACGAACTATGCCACTGTGTGTTCATTAAGAAGTCACATTCCAGATTTACGATTGTTGCAGTATATGTCAATGAAATGAATCTTATCCGAACTCCTGAAGAGCTCGCGAGAACTGCTGCGCACCTGAAGTCGAAATTTGAGATGAAAGATCTAGGAAAGACTCGATATTGTCTCGGTCTCAAGATAGAGCATTGTTCGGATGAAATCTTAATTCATCAATCAAACTACACCCAGAAGGTGTTGCGCCGCTTTAACGAGGATAAAATGAATCCTTCGAGTACTCATATAGTCATTCGATCGCTAGATGCAAAACGAGATCTCTTCCGTTCGAAGGAAGATGATGAAGAGATTTTGGAGCTTGAAGTTTCTTATCTAAGTGCGATATGCACTTTATTGTACTTAGCTCAATGCACTAGACCCGACATATCTTCGCTGTTAATCTTTTGGCCAGATACAATAATGCACCAACAAGCAGACACTGGACTGGCATTAAAGACGTATTCCGTTACCTTAGGGGTACTACATATTTGGGCTTATTCTATCCCTACGGATTCTTGAATGATGTCGCACCCCTTGCTTCTCGAGTCGATTTTCGCCTTGTTGGTTATGATGACGCAGGATACTTATCTGATATGCACAAGACACGTTCTCAAATGGGTTATGTCTTACCGTTTGAGGCACCGCAATCTCTTGGAGGTCAACTAAATAGACCTTAGTTGCCACTTCGTCTAGCCATACTAAAATTCTCACCTTACATGAAGCAACTCGAGAATGCTTTTGGTTGAGAGCAATAGTGGGCCATATTCGAAGCTTCTGCGATCTTTACCCCGTTGTAGATGTCCCGATGACAATTTATGAATACAATGCAGCATGCATTGAACAACTTAAGAAGGGTTACATCAAAGGAGACAACGCCAAGCATATTGCGCTAAAGTTCTTCTTCTTACATCAACAACAAGAGCATCATAGTATTGAAGTCAATCAAATCCATTCACAATACAATCTGGTCGACCTCTTCACCAAATCACTGCCGAAGACGATGTTTCAGAAGCTTGTTCAAGGAATTGGAGTTGTAACATTACTAGTTCTCTTTGGAATTGTGTCAAACTCAAGGGAAGTATCCTGAAGTATACTTGTTTGATCTTAATGTACTTTTTTTCCCTACGATTAGGAGCATTTTTCCCATTGGGTTTTTGCTACCTAGCGAGGTTTTAACGAGGCACCTACCTTGGGCTGGTCATATCCCTAATGACGTCTCATAGACGTTTCTTTTGACTTTATATTTCTCATGCATTTTTCCTTAAACTAAGGATTTTGCCTCTACTTGGGTTTTTTACCATAGCCATAGGATTTTTTGTGAGACTTACTTCCTTATGCAAGTTCATACCTTATTGAAAATAAGCGTTGTTCCCATAATCAGTGTTGACGAGTTGACTTCCTCAACCTCTACATGATGCTGAATCTACTTGAGTATTTACACACTCAAGGGGGAGTGTTGTAAACTTTCCTAGTTTATGTGGGATTGTGTAAATCCTAGATTTGATTTTATTCTAGTTATTCTTTCCTATTAGGACTTGTATTCCTTGGAGGAGAAGGATTTCTTCTCTACCTTATTACTATAAATAAAGGCACTACGTAGGGGGAATAATATATCTCTCAACACACATCCCCCTACAATTCTACAAACGCATCTCTCTCCTTGCCGCCGACCCCCTTTCCCTTGTCAGATAAAATAGGCTACAACAACAACAAAATTAAATTTTAGCTAAACTTCAACTGGACTTTCTAGTTGTCTGTTAATTAAAAAAGGATACTTGGACTTTCTAGTTGTCTGCTAATTAAAAAGAGTTTGTTTAGATTCAGTCCAAAAATCTAATTTGTTTTCAAAATTGAGTCTACTTGTCACATACTTATATAATAATAATAAGACTATAAAATGTTTCAACCGAAATTTATTTAAGATAGTATTGAATACAACTAATTATAAAGAGGTAGATTATAAGAAAAAAATATCTATAATATAGGCAACTAAAAACGATTTATTCGTGATATACGTAAATTATCAACAAAAAAGTTAATATATCAGTATATTTTTTTAGTCAAGCAATAGCATTACTGCATTAGTAAGTTAAATGTTATATTAGATACCGATGAAGTTCGAACCACGTAGTCATGCAAAGGCATAACACCTTTCCACCATTGTGGTACAGAATCACTTGCATTAGTATATTATTTAGTAAAGAGACTGAATGCGCTACAGTTGAAGGAATTTATTTTTACAATTCCTTAAAATTTTCAGTTTTATCACTGACTTAACAAAAAGATAATCAATGGACCTATTTTTAGAAATTAGTCATTCCTAATAATAACATCACAAAATTGGATTTATATTGAATTTATCCTTAAAAAGAATACCATGATGTCTAGTTTCTGAGAGTTACAACGACTAGTGGCCTATATAACTAAACAAAAGATGTTTATTAGTGATTGTAATTTGGAGTGCGTGATTACTATTTTTAAGTATTTACAACCATTAAAAAAGATATCTATAACTATAATCTATTTACAAGGAACTAGTAGAGTTCATTTTTAAGATGGTAGAGACTTAGTGCATATTATGGTTATGGTTGGGCTTTTAAATTCCAACTTTAAATTTCAAGTAAATAGTTTCATTTCTAAATTTTTACTAGTTATCATCTCCTTCACTCTTACACACCCACTACCCAAGACTCTACCACCATCATGCCACAACCACCTTGCCATCACCACCTGCACCACGCCCACCATTATCGTCGTTGGTGCCGCTGCTGCAACCGTTACTCCACTCCCATCACCATTGTTGTAAACACCACAACTATGACTTACACTATAAACACCGCCACCAATCATCAAACCGCCGTCACCACCCACTAGACTATCACCTGGCTCCTAGCACATTTACCAATTACCAACCTTCTTTATTTAAATTTTATTATACTTTTAAATTGGTTAGGAAAATCAAATTTCTAAATCAAATTTTGTAAAGCAAATGATTAAATTATTACTTAATTAACATGTTTATTTTTTATTAGTGACATGTCATTTGGTTTGCAAATTTAGTTTAAAAAATTAATCTCCTTAACATTATCCTTTTAAATTATTAGACAAATAAAAAAGCTCACAAATTCTAAAAATATTAAAATCCATAATTTCAAATTCTGTCATTTTGAAATTAATTAGTAATTTTAAATCTCCTCTTCTGGACAGAGAGTTAAGAAAATAACTTAGAAATAAAATGACATCCGTAATTCACTCTCAATATCTAATCTAAGTAAATTAAATACATAATTTCCAACAGGTTGTACATTTGCGTTTTCTCTTTATACCTGACAACTTGATGATCTGAGATTTGATTCACCAACTAGACTCCGCCGCCATGGCCGTCCAGTTCAACTTCGACTAGGTTGCTGTTGGGGTGGGGTGTTAGCACAGCTATTCACTCAGATAATTCTCTCTAGTTGTAGAGCTGTAGATGGACTCACTGTTCTAAAATTCGGTCACAAGATCGTAAAGCATATTAGACGGACGCCTGGACAGAATTAGGCGGAGCTGGCAGGGGCTGGGAGGACGTATATGGAGAACGCCGAAATCTGGAAAAAAATATTTGTTGCAGAGGCTTCGTTCGGTGTTCGCTCGAAGAAGAGCCTCCATTTTTATCTCTTTGAGATGGTCCCTCCATCTTCTCTTTTCTTTCTTTTATTTTCTTTTAATTTATTAGCCCCTCGTCATCTTCTCTTATACTCCTAATCTCACCAAAACAATCATTTTATGATCTTAAATTTTTTATTAGGTATTATTTAATGAAGTTTTTTAGACCACACCATATAATATGTACTCAAAACTCTCACCTTAAACATACATTCTTTAAAAAAACAAATTGAATTAAATGATATGATATATATAAAAAATTTACTCAAAATTGTCTAACCTAACCTTCACGTTGGGCCTTATCTCACCGCCTGACTATCATCTAGATAGACTTGTATGCTTTTAATTTTTTATTCCCTACTGTGGATGTTAGTACGTTCTTTCTAAAACAAAATTTTTAATTCTCTGCCAAACGGTCCCTATGCATCAGAATTCAGAAATGCTTTTTATTTTCATAGTTAGCATAAAATCCTCTCCACTATCGAGCCTGTAGTTGCTCAGACATTTATTTTTTTTGGAAGCTGATAACTTTTTTTTTTTTTGGAAGCTTGCTCAGACATTTATAGGCTGTCTATTTTGTTTTGGGTTAGATAAATTAATTTAATTACTAAAGTCAAATTAAGAGGGGTAAAAAGGCAAAAACACCCATGTAACTTAGAATTAAATATAGAATATGCCCCTTCTTTGGAGAGATTTTTCAGTGTTCCCGTCACACGAAATGGTACACCACGTGTCCCTATATAAATGGTGGGTTATGTGTGTTAAAAGGTTAATAACTTAAAAATTAAAATTTTCCACCACTAGCATAAAAACACGTGGTGTACCATCCGTATTCCGTCACAACTAAATTTTTTCCCTTTTTTTGCATTCTTGCTAGATGGTGATCTACAAGCTATTCCGCCACGAGCAGTCATTCCACATGCCCCTGAGCACAAAAACTTCTGGAATACAGACCCTATTGGCCCAGAAGACAGGACAACGATTTGGGGACAATGACATGGGCAGAAGGGAAAATTCATATTGAAATTCTACTCTGAAATTCAAAGATGTGGTAGAAAGGCTAGCTACGTCATCCACAGGATCACGTTGTAAATGGTTGATACATTTCGGAAAAAATAAAAGACATGTTGTCTGAACAAAACCACATCCGATGGCATCCCTTCTTACTCCTATAATTGACAAGAACTTATCTAGACCGAGTTCGTCGCTATGTTAACATTTTAAATCAATAATGCAGTACTATATAAAGAGATATTTACACATATCAGTCTATATTGAATCAAGACGCCACGTAGTTTCCCAAGGGGGTGCATGCAAAACTTGCCAACCCGCTTGGGGGCTGTTGAGGGCTTCCCCCTGTTTTGCCGTCGTCCTTGTTTTGATTGGTCGTTCCGGGTGTGCTTTGATATGAAAGGAAGCCACAACTTTTTCCAATTATCAAGTTGGACACAAAAGTCCATGAAAACATGCCGTGAATTGACGTAGCATTTGTCATTATATAAGGGCAGAGGAAAGAATTTGAAAAGAGGGTGGGCTAATATCTATAATTAATCCCATCCTTCAACGTTGGATTTGTTATTTTCTTTCCTTTTTGCTGCAAAACCCGACCATATGGGACCAGGGACATGAACCTTCCCTGCTTTCCGCACACAGCCAACCCTTATCCTTTTTTTTTCTTTTATCAAACGTCAACCCTTAAACAACCAGTCATAACCCTAATTCAACCCAAAATTGAAAGGGAAAATGAACTAACAATTTTAGCTTCACACATGAAACTCAAATGCAAGCTATTAATGAAAATTTTAATTTTGGGTTCGAATTCTTACGGACTTATCCATAAGAGCTTAATTTCTAATTATTTTATACAGGGTTATCTTCTAAATACTCTATAACCACAAAAATTATTAATCCAATTTAGCCTATACTTAAAACAAATAATCTAGCCCATATACCTAAGATGTGATGTGTAAGTGCACTACAAGAAAAGGGAAAATACCCAAGGTGGATGTTGTTGGGATAGTTATACCAAAGCGTGGCAAAAAGGTAAAGAACCCGTGGCCAATATGAAAAGGTGACTTGTTACCACTTTTCGAACTGTGGCCAGACCTTCTAGTTCAAAAAAGTTGACCAACAGTACACGAAGTATGGAATAGAATGGAATGGAATGGCAGGGGCAATGAAGATAAGAAAAATATCATAATTACAACAAAATCAAATAACAATCTGATTCCTTATAAGATTCATCACACTAATGTAACATCTCACATCGCCTAGGGGGGTGGATCATGTAAGCCTTATACGTAGATTCTCATATCTACCTAGCACGAGGCTTTTTGGGAGCTCACTGGCTTAGCGTTCCATCGGAAATCCGAAGTTAAGCGAGAATTGGGCCCAAGCATTCCCAAGTTGGGTGACCCATTGGGAAGTTCTGCTCACATGAGTTCCCAAAAACAAAACCGTGAGAGCGTGGTCGGAGCCCAAAACGGACAATATCATACTACGGTGTAGTCGAGCCCGGAATGTGGTGAGAGCTCGGGCCGGGATGTGACACTAATATTCAATCATACAATACACATGAAATACGGAAATCAAAGCATACTTGTAAAAATGCATAAAGTGCGAAAGAATGAAATCAATCAAAGCAAGCATAGTAACTCTTGAACTGACTCCCTTGAATGGAATAAGTTGTCAATGTAGTGTATCAGAGGATCCAATGCAGTAACTGTCCTTTGCATCTGAACAAAAGCCGATGCCTCTGACAAAATAGAATACCAAACAAATTGTGTTACCAATCAAGTCCAACCCTAAAATAGCCATGGATCAATATAGAACTAGGGTTACAGTTATAGCAAATAAGCAACAAGTATACCAAGACATGCATGCAGTGCAAAGCAGAAGCACTTACATGCAGGCATGGCCATTCTCGGTGCAAACAGAAGTAGTCTTCTACTTCCTATGGACTCTAGTAACGAAATAGGTTTGTAGTTTTGTGAGATTCGACTGGTATGGAAGCAGGGACTGCTACCTTGTTTTATAGCTAGGGCTTTCATCAAATCCAGCCTATTAACGAAAAAGATTTCAGCCCAAACTCTATTAAATCAATTAGAGTCCCATAATGATTCTATATCTTGTGTTTACGTAATAAGGGTCCTCATAGATTGTATAGGGTTAAGGCTCCAATATATTTACTCCATTAGGGCACAGAGAATCCTTGAGAGTCTAATGTCTTGTAAACCAAGTCATCTAGCCTACCAAATATTCTCGGCATAATTCATTGTCATTGATATTAGAATTTACATATATAGCATTCATAGTAAGTTCATGTTAATTATGCTCAATATCTCAACCTAAGATTTTTTTTTCTTCTTCTTCTCTATATTGGATATGAAAGAAAGAACCTGCAACTGGCCACGGTAGCTATCGAAACCTGGTTTGGGAGCAGATAGTATGACGACAATGATGAGTTACATACTAGAATAGTCTTACCATCCACTTTTAGCCTTTTGAAGAACAGTGACTTTGTAGGAAGGTTTTGCAGTGCACCCGCAACAGTCTTTCTACTAGCCCATCCGTAGTAGGGGTAAAAAACTTGTTTATATGCTGTGTTAACCGGATCCATGAGAGTATTTTCGCTGTCCAAGTGAAAAAAGAAAAAGAACATGTGAACGGAAATATAAATCAAGTGGATATGAGAAAATATAACATATGAGTGGACGTAGCAGCACAACTACGGATGAAACTGTATTTGCAAACGAAAATGATCTTATAAGACATGTCAATGAAGCAACGAACTAAGAGAAGATCGAGGCTAGGGTTGAGATAAAGTAAAACCTTGAGGCCATAATTTTCTCAAATATTATCTTAAGCAGCTCAAGCGAACGCTTCACTCTGATGAGCATTCTCGAGCTACTACTAAAGTGCTTAATAGTATTCTTCTGTATGTCACGGTCAAGCAAATCTTCTAGGGTATTAACTGACTTTCCTGCCTTTAAAACCCCACTAACCTGGTAACCACATCCACATTAATTAAAATATAACTACAAAACCCAAAGAAACACTCACATCAAAGGGAAGTATTGAACAAAATCGAAAGAAAAATATGAATAAAATCATCTTTGAAATATGTAAAATGTCTTAAAATGAGCATTATATAACTTAAGAGCTTGTTTGAAAGTGCTTTTAAAATGACTAAAACGGTTTTTAGAGAAAATATTTTTGAGTTCTAGAAGCACTTGAAGTGCTTTCTGGAATGATCACTCTTCTAAGAAGCACTTGAAGTGATTTTTCCGAATTCACTTGTGTTTTTATTAAGGATTGATTCTAAAAAATATTTTCATAAAAAACGATTTCAGATGTTTTAAAAACACTTAAGAAATCAAACCCCTCATCAATCACAATCCACCAAAACCCTAAAGAACACCCAAGTTCTGTATGAAACTTTAGAAATTTGATTCAGATTAATGTAGAAGAAAATGACAAGGTATCAAGCCAAATCTACCCATCGCCAAAAAGCATCAAACTCTCATCAAGTTTAAGAGATGAATAATACCTTAGCAGAGTACTCGATGTCGGCGAACTTCATAGCGACGCCCAAGTGGCGAATGAGAGGAGAAACGAGACGACAGGATTGAGTGAACTTGTCAATTTCCATGGTTGGTACCGGACAATTCAGCTGAGCGGCCAGTTGTTCGAATTCATCTGCCAGCCTTGTCAGAATTTTCTCATCTTTCCTTCCCACTACCCTTGCCATTCTATAATTTTTGTTCACCATGTCTATGCTCCTCTCTCAGACTTTTATAAGTCAACCAGTCGGAAAATTTTTAGTTGTGACAGAAATACTGGTACATCATGTGTTTTTATGTAAGGAGTGGAAAATTTTAATTTTTAAGTTATTAACATTTTAACACACATAACCCACCATTTATAGAATGACACATGATGTATCATTTCGTGTGACGAGAACATCGAAAAATCTCTCCAACCAGTCAAAATTTGTAAACAAAGACTTCGTTGACGCAGACTTGTCAAATGGTCAGTTTCTATTTAATTTTAATAATTTTTCTATTGTATAACAAAAATTATTCAATGTATAAATTAACGGTGGTTGATCGTTTAGAGCAGTTCCATCCCTTCCAATTGGGGCATTCAATCCCCCAAATCGACAAAAGCATCTCTAGCCCACGCCCATCAGTTAGGCGATCTTGTGGGCCCAACACCGACGGTCCGAGCCATCGGGCTATTCCCACCTACCTCAGCGCCTGAATCTATTTGATGTCAAGCTGATGTCCCCCTCCTGCGCACCAAGCACTGAGTCGCAACAACCAATGAACCTCTGGAAACGGTACAGAGCTCCAGCTACCTCTGTGGCTCGGCGACCTGTGACGGTCGACGACGCTCCAAAAACCAGATATCAGAAATCCCAAAACACAAAAATAAAAAAATTGAAGAAAACCCAAAAATCCCAACAAACATTGAACAAAAATCAGAAATCCCAACAAACCTTGAACAAAAACTAGAAATCCCAGAATCTCAGAAACCTGATCTACAAAACAGAAATTCTAGAGATTGGCATTTCAGCCAAAATGGTCACTGAAGTTGGCATAACTCTTCACTTTGGTCACTGATATTTGAAATCGATAGAAGTTGTCTTTAAGTTTGTCCACTGTCAATCATTTTAATTATTTCGTGAAAAAATGAACTAAAATGACAAAAATATCCTCTATTTAATAAACAACAGGCCACAATGACGTGACAAAAAATTAAAAGTATTTTTGTCATTTTATCTTATTTAATGAAGATTTTTTCCAGAATTACTAAAATGATTGACGGTGGAAAACTCATGAAGTAATTATATCGATTTTAAATTTCAACGATCAAAGCAAACAGTTATACCAATATAAAGAGCTATTTTGGCCAAAAAAACATATAAAATATCCTTACATAATTGTTGACCCTAAAAACCACCAAGCCTACTTAGCGCGTAGGTCGAATAATTAATAAGCTAACTACGTCATTCGGTTGTGTGCGGGATGTGCCAACTTGTCAATCGAGCTCGACCAAGAAGTAAAATATGTTGATGTTGCGTTGAGCGAGCTGCTGACTTCTTGATCTTGCAATTGCGACCGAGGAAGGAACATGTCTCGATCTTTGGGTTTTAGAGCCTGAAGGCAAAGCTGCTAGTTTTGCAAAGTTCAATATCAGATTCGACTTTCAATGTGTCGAATGTAGTAACCTGGTAACACCTCACTTCGCCTAGAAGACTGATGAGATGACCTCTACCAAAAAATTATATTAATTAAGGGTTTAGGGGACTACTGATTCTAGCTAAGTAGTCCAATCCAGTGAAACTTAAACCGGCCAAACAAACGCGCCCGTAAAGTGTTAAGTTTTAATTTTAATAAGAGTAGTGTTATTCATACATCTCTTTTTACTTCTTACACACTATTGTTGATTTGTGTCTATTGATCTTCTTCAATTCATTTGATCTAATAGTCGAAAATTAAGAAAGATTTGTGATAGGTAAAAATGGGTATGTAGATACCACCCTTTAATAATTCTTCTTTTGCATAAGAATAATTTATAGCTCATTTGGATATGTTTTTAAAATGACTAAAAGCACAGTCTTTTAGTGAAAATGTTTTTGGAACAAATTCTTAATAAAATGCAAGTAAATTCTAAAAAAGTACTTAAAGTGTTTCCTGGAAGAAGCACATAACTGGTGCTTCTTGCAGAAAACACTTCAATTGCTTCTGGAACCCAAAAATATTTTCTCTAAAAGTGCTTTCAATCATTTTAAAAGTTCATCCAAACGAGCGCTTAATGTATAAATTAACTAAGCAGTCTGAGCTTGTAGCTCAAATGGTTACGAACGTGCCTTATCTAGGTCCAACGTAGGAATTTTCCCACTTAATATTGTTTATATATATAAAAAAAAGGAACTATTATTAGCACTCCAAAAATCTCATTCTACACTCTTTATAAGTGTATTTGTCTTTCTAATTATAGGAAATTTGGAGTGCCAAATGAGATTTTTAAAATGCTAATAACAATTACAAAAAAAAAATCAATTATTTAATGACGATAGTGTTAAAAGTTAATGTTCAAGTTTTAGTATTTTTGTTTTGGCTTATCTCCTATTTTCTATAATCTTAATATTTTGACAATTTCCAATTGCAAGAAATTGAAAAATGTGTTCATATGACCAATTTTCCACAGTTGAAGAACTTAGCATTGCAGTCTTCCACTGCTCACAAGTGCTGGTATTGGAGCTGGAGTAACGATATGAACACTCATATAAATATAAGAAATAGCGGGCCACAGACAACTCCTTTTACACATCCCTCTCCATCATTTGCATCTTTTGGTTACGCCACCTTTATCCTCAATTCCGGTCGGTTATCGTCTTCGTTTACCGTGAGTTGTCGCGCATCTTTGGCAGGGTGTGTGGTGTGTTGAGCTTTAGCTCGGATGCTCGCACTACCACCATTGTTGACCATTATTGGTCCTGCTTGTTGTTCACCCTTATCGGTGATGTTGCTTGTGGGTTCTCCCTGCGTGCTTCCTTGTTCTCGTGGCGGCAGTTCTTGCTGGTTCTTTGAGGATGTTGCGGCCTCTTGCTTCACCAATTTTGGGGTTCTTGATGATGTGATCTTAGGTGATTGTGTTGGGAAGTGGTTTGTGAAGATTGTTGAGTGGTTATCTGGCAATGGCAGGAAGACTAGTTTTCTAAGGTTTTTCTATTTGCTTGTTTGTGTGTGCTGGGCTCCAAGGGTGATCTTGGGGCTTTGTTTTTTGTGTTTGTGGCCCATTTTTGTTTGTGCTCAACTTGTTTTGAGCCTTTGTTGTACATATGGTTGTGGTAATGAAATTTACCCTTTGACAAAAAAAAAAAAAAAAAAAAAAAACAAACTTCAAAAGTCACAATCAAGCATTGACCAAAAAGAAAAAAAAAAATCACTGATACAAATATAGAAATCTAAAGCAAACTCTTATTTTTATAGGCAACGTTTCCAAATCCTAATCTTATAAGCTTACTCAAAATATTTCCTTGCATAATAATGAACTAGGTTAAATTTATCAACACTCCCGTAAAACTCATGATGATAATAGCATGAGTTTGCCAACAAGAAAAACGACATGAAAATGCATATGCAAATTTCCTCGGCAAACAATACACTAATCAGATTACTATGCCAGGAAATGCTAAAAAGACTTTCTCAAAAATGAAACTTTCCATAGACTCTCTGTCATCTTATTTTTTTTGCATAGTGTTTTATAATGTGGTCACTATAATTGACGTTAAACTATGAAGTAACAGAGAGTACATGAAGAGTCCCACTTTTAAAGAATCTACTTAACATTTCTCTATTATTCCTATATGCAAGAAACCTTAATCAATTGAGACAATAAATAATTAGAAATCAAGAAGGAAAATATGAAAAAGAAAAAAAATTAGAAGATGAATAGCCCCAATCAACTTTCTGGCCGAAATTCGGCCTTCCCTTCCGTTTAGATTCGGCGAGTAGCAACCACACAAAGCCCTTTGGGCCGTGCACAAACAAACACTGTATCTGAAAAGAAAATAACCAAAATCCAGAAACAGTGACTTAATTTCAGAAACAGTGACTTAGATTCCAGAAACAGTGACTTAGATTCCAGAAAAAATGTTACTTAAAATCCAGAAACAGTGTTGCTTAAAATCCAGAAACAATTTATTTTTACATTCCAGAAACAGTGCCCGTCGTTTTTTTTTGAATAGCATGCATATCTCAAATATTTTTTCTGGAGAAACAAATGATGAACTTCACTGACGAAGAAAAATTGAAAAACAGTACTTCGAATACACTATGAATAATAACGACGATCACATTTCAACGAAATAATACAAAATATAAATTAAATAGTATGAGGATCTATATTTTTGTTTCAAAGAAAAAGAAGAAGGTTTGCAACCACATCATTTGAAAAATTTGCAAAACCCAAGGAAAGAAAGGAAAAAGACTAAAACTTATAACATGGTTTTTTATTAAACAAAACTTATAACATGGTTTTTTTTATTAAAACTAAAACTTATAACATGGTTTTTGATTAAACAAAGTTTTCCTTTAAATTTTTACACTTGAATTATTTTATTCTTTAAATGTTTCAGAAAAGAAAAAGAAAAATAATCCTGAAATCAAGAGATTAAATACTTGTGTGATAAATTTGGTATAGAAATAAAGATGTGGGGCTCATCGGATCGTAACAAATAAAGTGGATTATTTATAAAATTGGCTCACAAAATTGTAGTTATATTCAAAGTTCTAAAAGGCGTTAAGCGCTAGTCAGACAGTAAACAAGAATAAGAGTTTAGGCGGGGCATCCAAGATGGTTGTTTGTACCATACTTAGGGTCTTCGTATTTAGATCTCGTATAAATATTCGAGGGACTCAAAAGTAATTATGTAATAAATGAAGGGGCAAATATGTAATAAGTAAGGAGCCTTTATTCAATCAAAGGACTCATCACCCTCCTCATTAAGGTGGGCCAAATCTTAGGCCATGGGAAGAGAGCACACATAAAATAGGCTAGAGAGCATGCTGCCTCTAGCCTTCTTGTATAATTGCCATTCAAAGTGAAACAATATCAACATCAGTGTGGACGTATCCCAAACATTGGGGTGAACCACGATACATATTGTGTTCTTTACTTTCTTGCAGATTCACGGTCGAATTTACGTTGTTCCAAGATCCCTCCGGTTTTGTGCATCAACAATGGTTATTATATATATATTTTTTAATTTGAATTAAATTTATTATATAATATACAAATAAATATCTATTTATATTATAAAAAATACATAATTGTATTCGACACATAAATTGTAAAATAAATGACATAAAGATTATAAAGTATAAGAGCATATTGAAAACATGTGAAACAAACATGTAATGAGTGTTCATCTAAATATTCAACAAGTCATTACAATTTATTGTAAAAATAAAATGCAAAATGAAAATTATCTATGTTCTGTTAAAGTAAGAGTCGTGACCTAAGAGAGTTTAGACAGACGTCTAGGCAGATCTAAAAGTTTTTTTTCTTAATTTTTAAATGCCTATAAATTAAAGGAAAACTAATGAAAATGACTTGAAAACTTTGAGTTTAAATGATAAGAACAAAATAAAGGGTAAATTGAATAATATCAGTATTGACTTTTTAGTATAAAAATGTGATTTTTCGTTAAGATAAACCGTAATAACAACTTTTCATTAAAGTTCTCATAAATTAATCGAATGGTGCCAATCACTTAACGAGACCTATGTGGCGCTAGTCGAAATTTTTTAGAACAATGGTTATATCAATTTTACTCATATTTTATTTAGATAGACGAAAAAGCCCGACAGAAGAAAATGCAAACCCTTTCGCATTTCTCCTCTAAAGCCTCCTCCACACTCTCCTCACTTTCCCTCCCACGCCTCTCTCTATCTACCGCCATCAACTTCCGCCGTCGCCCTTCCAAATTCCCATTTTACCCCTCCAACAACTTTGGAATTCCCAGGCTGCCCCTCCTCGCATGCAACCTCAGCTCCGGCCGCAGCCAACAGCAAGCTCCCATGGACTCACCCCCGCCGGAGGCCACCGCCGCGTCGGTCGACTCCGTGACGCACGATTTGCAGAATCAGAGCTTGGCCGGCGATGAGAAGATTCGCAAGAGCGAGAGCAATGGTGTAAGTAACACTCAGAGGGTTAGGTTGAAGCTCGAAGATCTAAATTGGGACAACTCTTTTACCAGAGAGCTACCTGGCGATCCCCGGACTGATACGATTCCACGAGAGGTTAGCTTTGATTTTTTCTGTGTATTAGGAATTGGGTTATTTTCTGTTTGGTTGCTGAGAAAGTGAAGGAAAAGGAAAGTGTATCGTACATGTGGGGTGTGTGCTTGCTACTAGCTCAAGGCTTCCACTTGCATTTTTGATTTGTGCCAACTCGGAAAAGTTGTTAAATTTAATCATAAATTCTTTGAAAATTGTAGTTACTCAATCGAGAAGTGGCCAAGTGATTTACGATTTTTGATTGTGAATTGGGTTCTGTTTGGTTGCTGAGAAAGTGGAGAAAAACCAAAAGAAAATGAAACATATGTGGCGTGTATGTTTGTGTACTCGTTAAAGGCTTTCACTTGCGCTATTGTTTCGTCCCCAAATTGGAAAAGTTGTTAAATTTATACATAACTGCTTAGAAATTTGTACTTACTCAATCTAGAAATTTGTACTTGCTCATTCAAGAAATTGCTGAGTGGCTTACAGTTTGAGTGTTGTTAGTTGGGTTAGCTTGATTTGGCTATGGAACTGTGCCATTGATAGGTTTGATTGTGATTTGATTTCTTGCTTTGAGCTCCAGTTTGATGATAACTAGCTGAGGGGGGGGGTGTTATGTTGTGATTAGAATCGTGAAAGACAGATAGATCCTTATCGCCATAATTTGGCTATGGAACTGTGCTATTGATAGGCTTGATTGTGATAGATCTCTTGCTCTGAGCTATACTTTGAACTTTTTTCTAGCTGAGGGCGTGTTATGTTGCAATTTGATGTTATGCATTCTGCGTTTTGGTTATCAGGTGTTGCATGCTTGTTATACGAAAGTGTCCCCGTCAGCTGAAGTCGAAAATCCTCAGCTTGTTGCATGGTCAGAATCAGTCGCCGAGTTTCTTGATTTGGATCCTAAAGAGTGAGTATTTGTTTCTTGTGCTCCTGGGAAGTGTTAATGCTTTTCTAGAACATGGATGAGAAAATAAACTTCATCTTAAGAGTGAGTTTAGTAGAATAAGAAAGAGGGAAAAATTGTGTTTGACAGCATGTATTATGGATAATGGTTTTGATGGTCCTTTGATGTTCGAATGTGGACCTGTTTTCACCTGTGCACAAGAACCTTGTGATTAGCACTTTAGGAAATTAGATCATTGTGTAAATAACATGACCTACTATTATAACTCATATGTGGAAATATGGTAAATTGGTCTCCAGATATTTATACATATGGAGTCACCACATTTTCACATGGTTTGTCAAGATTCCTGTTATTGATAGAAATTTCCTTTTCTTCGAGTGCTGATATTTTCCTGAGATTATTGTTTCCTATGCACATGTGTTTTTCATCTTGTATATCAGATGATTGCTTTGGTTTACTGCTGTGCCTTGAACCATTGACTGATATACCATAGTACTTCACTTTGATGAATGATGCACGAGTACATATGTTTTGCACGTGTGGTATGCCATGTTTCATGGGACTAATTTGCCACCTTGTTTGGAGTTACAGATTTGAAAGGCCAGACTTCCCTCTTTTATTCTCTGGGGCGTCTCCTTTAGTGGGATCGTAAGTGCTTCTCTGAATATTATGTAAGGAGATTCAAATTTGGGCTTTGTTGTCTTTTTTTCATGCAGCCTGGATGGATGCTTTATTTATGCAGGTTGCCTTATGCTCAATGCTATGGTGGACATCAATTCGGCATGTGGGCTGGGCAGTTGGGAGATGGGCGGGCTATTACTCTTGGGGAAGTTCTTAATTCTAAGTCTGAGAGATGGGAACTTCAGCTTAAAGGTGCTGGGAAGACTCCTTACAGTCGGTTTGCAGATGGCCTTGCTGTGCTTCGCAGTAGCATCCGGGAATTCCTCTGCAGTGAAGCAATTCATAATCTTGGAATTCCAACAACTCGAGCTCTCTGTCTTGTGACCACAGGAAAATTTGTCACGCGTGACATGTTCTATGAGTATGTTAATTAGATTTCTATGCAATTGAGTAGTTTTCTACCCAATCATGTTTTACTGTGAGAACCATACACACCATTTTTTTTTTTGAGATATATTAGCCTTGTTGGTTTGATCTTATGTTAAACTATCACTCTCTTGCTTGAAAAGGAATAAATTTTAGGAATATATGTTTCTCATGTTCTCTTATGAAAAGAAATTCTTCATGTCGTCATTTGCAGTGGCAATCCAAAAGAGGAGCCCGGTGCAATTGTTTGCAGGGTTTCTCCATCATTTATGCGTTTTGGGTCATACCAAATACACGCCGCTAGAGAAAAAGAGGACCTTGAAATTGTTCGTACTCTTGCAGATTATGCCATTAGGCATCACTTTCCTCATATAGAGAACATGAGTAGAAGCGAGAGTTTATCTTTCAACACAGGCAATGAAGAAGTTCTTGATCTGACATCTAACAAGTATGCAGGTAATCGTTTTTCTAATTTTCCTTTAGAGTAAAGGTGTTGGTGTCATTATGTATCACAGAATGTGATGATTTGATGCATTGCCGGTTTCTGTCTGGCTTATATAGTTTTTAGTGATAGATTTGTTAGTGCTAGATTTCTGCCAATGTGGTTACTACTATTGAGATTGGCAATCTCACTTTATACTGAACCTTGGTCTTTTCTCTCATCTACCCTTGCTGCCACTCCGAAAATAGTTTCTGATAGAAGTTTTACACTCGGGCATACCTAATTAGCTTTTTTTTCTGAACTTTGCTCCGGTCATGGTTTTTTTAACAGCTTGGGTGGTGGAGGTTGCTGAGCGTACTGCTTCCTTGGTTGCCAGATGGCAGGGGGTTGGTTTTACTCACGGTGTGTTGAACACTGACAATATGAGCATTTTGGGTCTTACCATTGATTATGGTCCTTTTGGATTTCTGGATGCATTTGATCCAAGTTACACGCCGAATACCACGGATCTTCCTGGGAGGAGATATTGTTTTGCAAATCAGCCTGATATTGGCTTGTGGAATATAGCACAATTCACTAGAACTCTTGTAGCTGCCAAGTTGATAGATGATAAGGAGGCAAATTATGCAATGGAAAGGTAACTGTCATTCCTACACCTTTATCCTAATTAAATGTATGTTGAAGTAGGAGTTACCTAAATTTTTTATTTTCGGGGGATCATTTACAGATATGGAACCAAATTCATGGATGACTATCAAGCTATAATGACCAAAAAACTTGGTCTCCCAAAGTACATTAAACAGCTGATCGGTAAACTTCTGAATAACATGGCTATCGACAAAGTGGATTACACAAACTTTTTTCGGTTGCTATCCAATATCAAAGCTGATCCTAACATTCCCGAAGAGGAGTTGTTGAACCCACTAAAAGCTGTTCTATTAGATATTGGGCAGGAGCGAAAGGAGGCATGGATCAGCTGGGTGAAAATCTACATAGAGGAGGTACGCTGAACTCTGGTTTTCTTATGATTTCTATCTCGGAAAAGTATATTGGTTTGCTACCAACATTGTATTCATCATAAAAATTGTTTTGCTCAGAAGATTTGTTTAACTCGTCCAGTGGCTAGTCTCATCAAAAGCAACATATATCATTTGATTTTCTCACACATTATGGTTGTTGCTTGCACAGCTGGCCTCTAGCGGCATCTCAGATGACGAGAGGAAGGCATCAATGAATGCGGTGAACCCTAAATATGTTCTTAGAAACTACTTGTGCCAGAGTGCCATCGATGCAGCTGAACAAGGTGATTTTGAGGAGGTTCGGAGGGTGCTTAAAGTAATGGAACGACCATATGATGAGCAACCGGGAATGGAGAAATACGCTCGCTTGCCCCCTGCGTGGGCTTATAGACCTGGAGTTTGCATGCTGTCCTGCTCTTCATGAGTACGGTTATCTGATTACCATGTTATATAGATGGCACAAAGAGATTTTTGTTTTGTTTTTCCTCGACAGTTTTATCGTTCGTCATGTCATAGTAAGTTATCGTATATAATAGTCGGATTCGGATTTTTGTTCTCCGTCGTTTACATCGGACGATAAAATAAAGTGACGATGTTGTACGATTCATGTTTCTATACAATTGATACAGCTTATTGAAATGCAAGAAAAACCAGCTCAAAGGGAACATGTTCCTGAAAGATTGGCTATGAGTTTTTCAATAGGAAAGAACTATTGAAGATACAATTTGTATTGGTGTCTGAGTTCAAATTTCATGATCGGCAGTTACTAAATCAACCAAAAACTTAAAAGCGGAATAAATTTTCTCGATCGAGATTTCAGACTATTGCGAAGCGGCCGATGCTTGTAGCTCAAGTGGTTAAGACTTAAGAACGGTTATTTTATCTATACTTTTGTATTCTAATCTCCCAAGCATTGATACTTTCTAAGAATGCGTATTCTTGCTCAAACTGATTTTTGACCAAGCATGCGTTTATTAACACACCAAGAGCAAAGAAAATAAGTGAGTTTCATATCAAAACCGGTTTTCCCTTGAGAGAAAAACATGTATGATTGCTTGTTGGGAAGTGCTTTTAAAATGATCAAAAGCACATTTTGTGAAAATGTTTTTGGAACCGTTTTATAGTTAAAACACAAGTGAATCCTGGAAAAGTACTTGAAATGCTTCATGGAAGAGGGAGCATTTAAGTGCTTTTAGATCCTAAAAGCATTTTCTGATAAAAACAGTTTCAGTCATTTTAAAAGCAATTACAGACGAGAAACATGTACGCACAAGTAAAACGCTGCGTTCAACTTTAGCAGATTAGATTGCGCGAAGTGCTGTCACAGCCAGCAAAGTCCGGGTCCCTCTGAACACCCTCTCTCTTATCTCTGCAGTGACTGGTTCAGCTTTCGTAAGACTCTTAATTTTGTTATTAAATTTTGTTCTTTTTATTGCTTGAATCAATGAATCCACGCTTAACATTCGATGCCCATTAACTGTTAGATGAAATGCTTCTTTGAACTTTGTATCATTGGTATTTGGTAGTGTAAATTTTGAATCTTTTGCTACATTGAATCTGTGAGCTCAAGCTTAACATTTAAAGCCCATCAACTGTTTGATGAAATGCCGCTTACACAATGGCCTTTGAAGCGTATTGGGTTTAATCCAGTTTGCATTTTGGTTGTAGCTCTATCCAAATTGAGCTGCCATGGCACCCCAATTGTCAAGCTTTAGTCTGTCTGTGTATGTTTAAACAGGAATTCGATGTGCGGAGAACGGACTGTATTAATATTCTGGGAAATGCATCGAAAACCATCACGAATTTCCGTTTATAGCGCCAAACTTCGAGTGATTTAAATTTATTTCTCCAGTATCTTACAATGTGCCAACACTTATTCCCCCATTTATAGAAAAGTAGAGAACAAGTGTGCTCAAATTCGTATATCATCTCTTCAGTAAACTCTGAAGTTCTTGTCTTTTCACTTTTCTTTGGAAAACTTATATCATGCTTATCAGCTTATACCTGGAAGTTGAGTTCTTATCGACTTATATCATGCATTAACTGTAAAGTTCGTGACTTGGAATGATTGCTCTTTGTCCCTAGTGACTTCACCCTTCTCTTGGTTTTTTCTGATCTATGAATTTGTAACATGCCAATCATTTCTTTAGAGTCTATATACATCATGTGATATGAAGTTGGAACAAGTTATGTTGAGTTAATTCCGTGCGATGATAAAACTAAGATGCATAATTGGTTATACAGTGGTTTGCAGGAAATGAGGGTTTCGCGAAATCTTGAGGTCTTGAAAATGGGCACTATCAGCTATCTGGAAGCACTTAAGCTGCAGGAAAAGCTGGTAGCTGATAGAAAAAGTCATAAGATTCCAGATACCCTTGTGTCCCTGCAACATCCACCTACATATACCCTTGGCAAACGACGAACTGATCACAATCTGTTGATTCGAGACTGAACTCAAAAGAATAGGAGCTGAACTGCACTACACACAAAGAGGAGGAGACATTACATTTCATGGTCCACATCAAGCCATCTTGTATCCCGTTATTGCTCTTCATGATATGGGGCTTGGTGCTCGTAAATATGTGGAGAAACTTGAGTCGACTTTGATTGACTTGGCGTCTCTGTATGGCGTGAAAGCTTGCCCTGGAAATAAATGTGAAACGGGGGTTTGGGTTGGAGAGAGAAAAATCGGAGCCATTGGTGTACAGATTTCGTATGGAGTCACCTCTCATGGGTTGGCATTCAACATTGATCCATATTTGAGCTACTTTAAGCATATTGTGCCTTGTGGAGTTGCAAATAAAGACGTTACATCATTGAGAAGGGAGACGGGCTTGGCGCTGCCTACGGAAGATGTAGTTCAGGACCAGTTGATTTCTTGTTTTGCAAGACAATTTGGTTATGGTGATCTTGTATGGAAGGATGCTGCTTCAGTATCGTCAGACAATGGGGAAACTGAATGAGGTTACAAATGTATGCCAAAGATGATTAAACGATGTAAGTGTTATACTCTTCCATTCATTTGTTTGTTGAAACAATTGATTTGAAAGTTGCTGGATTTGTATATCTTGCTTAAAATTATGTAATTTCTGACATAAATGTATTCACTAAATCTTTAACCATAACAAGACTTTAATTAAGATTCTTTGAAAAACTGAGTTATTGATTAATTAAATAAAAGATTTAATTTTGAAAAATCCTCAATAGCAGACTACTAAAAGAAATACCATGTCAATTGTTGTTAAGTCTAAGGTGTGTTCTTTTCAAATGCATTGAAGATTTTTCAGAATTAAATCTTTTATTTAATTAATCAATAACTCAGTTTTTCAAAGAATATTAATTAAAGTCTTGTTATGGTTAAGATTTAGTGAATACATTTATGTCAGAAATTACATAATTTTCAGCACATATTGTATCTCAAAACTGTGTTTTATATCAAACAAAATTCTTCCATTTTAACATGAGTCTGGAACGTGTGGCTTTATCTACCTTTTTCGCTAATGCACTTGTTCATTTTTAGCATACTTTGTTTATTGCTGAGTTTTTGCTGTCACCATTTTTCAGATTATTGCTGTACTTGTCAGTGTGTTAATTATTTACGAAATTGGAAAATCTTACTCCAGGTCCCAAATTCTTGACAATGAAAAGCGAACTCTAAGTACTACAGTTTGACCATTCGCTATGATTATATGAAAAACACTATCTAATCTGGTCATCTCTTGTACACGGCATCTATATGAAGCATTACTGGAAATAAAGATAGTTCTACACGTGTAGTAAATGCGTTTCAGTAATGTACACGTTACTAATGAACAAGAAAATCCGCTGGTTACATTGATTTTCACCAACTCTTCCTGAGGAATATATACCCTTACCCTCGTAGTATTCGCCCTGTAGAATTCCTCTGCAAACTTCAGCCTTAGCTCTAATTTCTTGCTTTTCCTTTGAAATTTCCTAGATAAAGATGAGAATTCAAAATAGCCGGTCAAATTTCTCTCAGATGACTCCACCTGACACCACACCTGCGGCTGCTCATCTTCGCTCACAACATGGTTCAGATGATCGCTTTGTAGTTGAAGAAGAGAATCGGCGCATTGGATGGTCCAGCTATACAAAAAAAGAATTCCCTGCTCAAGTTTCAAGTAAGGATCAATTGCATGATGAGTTGGAAGCAGCAAGCAGTACAGAAATTGGGCCTTTGAACTGTCTTGATAAGGGGAAAGATGTGAAACATTGCATGCAAATGAATACAAATCCGGTAATTAATCTTTTACTCATCCTTTCATTTTCACTTTAGGAATTTGCGATTTGTTGATTTTGCTGAAGATCAATTTTGTTATTGTTTAATTAGTGTATTCTTGTTCAAGCTTCATGACACTTGAGAAGTTAAGAGCAACTAAGATCCTTTCATTTACAAAAGGTATGATATAAATGTTATTTTGCATTTAGGCCTCAGAAGGGCAGAGTGAAGGAGAAGCAGATAAAGGGAAACAATTTACTGCATGTGCTGGTTCTCAGGGGTAACTATTTCTTGTCCTTTCTCATCTCTTGAACCTGCTGAATTTATATTCGCCATTTATTCATGCTAATTGGGAAATATGGATTCTTTTCTAATCTGCAATTTTGAGATCTGTGATGAATACATAGTTATTTTACACATCCCTTTTCACATTCTCTTGTGATGGAACATAAATTCCAGATCTGTTTATTTGTAATTTAAATAGTCATAAATTGATGGCGAAAGTAAAATTTTCCATTTACTCATTGATTTCTATGCAGAAGTGCAACTTGAGATCTATAAAATTGAAATAACTATGGTTTTGCTGCAGGGGTGGAGAAGGCGTAACTTCTCCAGTTACAGCTGGGATCGCTCGTCCTTTTTCTTTTTCCCACCTAGGTAAGCTACTCTTAAATTAGATTCCTCATGGAGACCAAGTCTTGAGGGTAATTTTTCAGTGAATTTCTTGTTGATTTAAGAGATTTGGTGGTCATATCAGTTCTTATGATTGGGTTGAATTGAAAGGAATCCCAGTACTAGGCATTCACTGTGGAGTACATGATTATACATCTAATATATAGAGTCATATGATGCTAGCATATGGGAAATGTAATGATAGCTAAAGCCATCTTGTGTGTGTAATTACTAGGTAAACATGAGGTTTTCTATTTTCTTACATCAGTCGGCATGTGATGTATTTCAGCTCGATTGTTCTCGTTGCATTTATAGTTTATATAGGTATCAATCGAAATCGATTATAACCCTTAGAGGTGACATGTGCAAGGGAGTAACAGAAAAGGTTCTGAGACCGAAGCTGCATTTCTTTACATGTCTTTTTGGCTCTAAGATTTTCTTGTTTCGTTGACATGGAAAATTTTTGGGAGCAGCCTCTCCATAAATGGGGGTAAGGCTAGCCGACATTCACCTCTCCCAGACCCTGCGTAAAGCGGGAGCCTTGTGCACTGGGTACGACGTTGACATGGAAAATTTGTTGTTCTAACTTTATATATTGAATTATTGATTGATGTTCTGAATAGGTAACAAACTTCCGTTTAAGAAAAGAAGACCTTATAACTACACAGAGATTGAAGTAGAGATGGAAAGAGATAAAGTAGAAGATGGATTGCTAGAAGTAAAAGTGGCAGATGCGGTAATGGAAGCAAAAGAAAGATGGGTGCCTGTAGAAGTTGAAACGGAAAATCAGTTAGCAGAAGTTAAGGAAGATGAGCCAAAAGAAGTGAAGGCTGACGATGCAACAGCTGACAAGGAAGATGAATCACTTGAGGAGGGGGAACTGAGAGAGGAAACTGAGGAGGAGACAAAAAAAATGGGTGGGCAAGAACTCTTCAATGAAGATGAAGACTACCAGAGGACTCAGAGCATTATCCGCACTGTTACCTGTGGGTCGTATGTACCTCATCTGGCCATTGATGAGAACCAGGAGGACAGCAAAAAAGAAGAACTTGGTCTAGAAGAGACAGCAGGTGAACCAATTGAGAAGCCAAGAAGGGGAAGGAAGAGGCGCAGATCTGGTGCTAGCTCTAGCAGCGATGAGCCTCGTCAGTAAGTACCCCGGATGAATACAAAATACTCCCATTAATGCTTTCTAGCATGAAAAATGGTATGACTTTCACTGCTATGGATGTTCTGTTTTTTCCCCTGATGGTTCACAGAGCTGATGTTCTTGACCTTTTCTTTGATGGACTCATATGTAGGTATAGAATTGCCACATAAAGTTCTTCCAATCCTTTAAGAGAGTCTGGAAAGAGCTCATATATAATATCATCTATGGTTTTATCTACTGCAATGCGTTCACTTAAGGACATTGTTGTATTTTCAAATATACTGAGACATAGAGTAAATTTTGAAATGCAAAGGCGACCATGTATATCCATGAGATGTTCACTTGCTCCTTCATCTCCGTCCATTTAATTATATTTTGCTCATGATACTCTCACGATGTGTTTGTGCATCTACAAAAACATGGTCATCTATGTGTATGGTTTTCTAGTGGGTTTGGAGAAAATTAATAAATCTGACCATGAACACACAGGGGAAGGCGAGAACTAAAGAGAGGAAGGCCAAAGAGGATGCAAGATCCAGTTGAGGCAAATCAAGGGTATATTCACATCCCTCCCTCCCCCTATGTTCTCTATGTGTGTGTGTTTGAACATGTGTTTCGGATCCAATTTATGTGTGTTGTGCATGCATATATCCTCTGCCTGTGGACATAATAAACAACAATACTTTTGCTATGAAGGTGTGTAGATATTGCCCCAAGAAGAGGTCGCTCCAAGGGGGATACAGAGGCATCATTTCATTCATACAATAGGTACCCAAGAAGAGGTCGTTCCAAGAAGGACATAGAGGAGTCCTTTTCTTCAAACAAAAGGAAGCCAAGAAGGGGTCGCTCCAAGAGGAGCACAGAGGAATCACCTCATTCAAACACTAGGTACTCTCTCGATACAGAGGAATCGTCTTCTTCAAACAATAGGAAGACAAGAAGGGGTCACCCCAAGAGGAGCACAGAGGAATCACCTGATTCAAACAATAGGTACTCTCTCTCTCTCTCTCTCTCTCTCTCTCTCTCTTTCTCTCTCTTTCTCTCTCTTTCTCTCTCTCTTTCTCTCTCTCTTTCTCTCTGCGGGTTAGAAATCTGTGGCTAAAAATTTAATAAAACAGGAATGCTGAAATGCCAAAGCCTAAGAGGGGAGGCCAAAGAGGGTGAAGGATTAACCAACCAGCCAGTTAATGTAAAACATAGGGACTCCGATGTCTTATATCATTATAAGACTTTGGTAGAGTTTCTCTTGTAATAAATGACTCCATAGTCTGCAAGTATATTTCTATGCAACTTTTAGGATTTATGTTTTATGGTCTATAACAGAAGAGACCAAAGTGAAAGCTGAAAACTTGTATTTGTAGTGCATATTTACCAATGTGTCAATGCAATATGCTATTATCAATTATCTCGCCATCCTGATTATAAAAGTAACAAAATATTGTTGGTGGGAATTTAATGCATCTCCTTCAGTTTCGTTTTGTTATCATTGACAGATTGTCCTGCCTCACATTTTTCAGTTTCATTTGTATACCTGTGACCTATGATACATGGTAGGCATAGATCAAAACAATGTTTTTGAGTATATCGGGATATTCATATAACCAAAAAACAAATAAAAAATGAAAACTGCTATATTTTTTATATCCTGAATATATTCAAGGACATTTTTTTTCCCAGAAAATTAGCATCGTGTCAGTTATATATCCATGTACATTTTTTCCAGCAAAAGCATTACTAATCGACAGGTCTTCTTTGTGTAAGCAATCTCGTGTTTACCTGTATGGCCAATTTAGGCATCAAAATTGTTTAGTTTTGCAGCATTGAACTCTTGTATGACTTGTCCTTTGTTTTCTGCATAGACATTTTCATTGAAACAGCCTGATTTTCTTACAGGGAAGTTACATGCTATCCTTATTAGGTTACCTAATATGTAGAATTGCCATTTCATATGAAATTTATGACTATATCTGCTACGATTTTCTTCTATGTTCTCAATGGAAATTAGAAATATCAAAATTTAATGACATCTAGTCTCACATTTAATTTTTAGTCTTTTACTCTTTACGGGTTGAGGGGCACCATGCGACCTAGTAAGGTGAGAGCCAGGCGTCAGACCATCCACCAGGTGTAAGTCATGGAGAAATTTTAGCTTAAAATGCAGTCTAATAAGTCTAATCTTTCTGTTTCTTTCTGTCTGTACGTGAGTTTCTAGGTCTTTCCCTTTTACTCATCCCTTGCTAGACATTGATTTTTCCTTCAGATTCATTAGTTGAAACAACGATCTTTGAGGAATTGAGTGTATACAACGAGATCATATTTTGGTACTCTTGGATAATTTTGAAAATGAGAATCAGGGGCAGACGGATCGTCAAACCACCTCCTCCTCAAACTAGCTCAGTTGGTTCATCAGAAGATCCCCCAGCACAGCAAGATGAGCAAGAGGTTTCATCATTGCCCTTCAATGGTGCTATTTTTCTGTCCTACCAAAGATATCTGCATGATCAGTCCATTAAAGAGGTAAAGAGGGGTTCAGGATGTGCAAATCTGTTGTGATTTTGAGTTATTTTTATGTTAATTGAATAAACCAAAGATCGAATCATAGGTAAAGAGAGGATTCAGGATGCGAAATCCATTGCGATTTAAATTTAGTTTATGTTAATTGAATAAACCTAACATCAAATCAGAGGTAAAGAAGGATTCAGTATGTGCAAACCATTGCGATTTTAAGTTCTTTTTTATGTTAATTGTTTTCTACTACCTCCTACTGCCTCTCCAATTTTATTCACTGGTTCTACAATTCATCGTTCTTTGGAATCTCAGATCTAGGTATAACTCTAAAATTCTAAATCAAAATCCACTCAGTTTGTTGTTATCATGCAACAAATTCTGCTCCACAATCCCAGATCTAGGTATCCTTGCCTACATCTTCAGATCCAGGCAACACTATATTTTCTGAAGTTCGGGCTGGTGTAACACCTGTAGGCTCATCTGTTTTTTGTTACTATGCACTAATTCTGTTCCACAATCTTTTTTATAGAACACTGCTGGATGTGTATCTGAAGATAAGGTGATCTCAGATTCCTGTGCTGCTCAAAGGTAAGTTATTTTCTTAATGTAATTATGTGGATTAATTGAGCAGGGCGACATCCCCATGGTTTGTAGGCTTGAAGTTGACAGGAGACACAGTATCGTCATCTTTCATGTGTCCATCTGATTTAATAAAAGTAAAGGGGGTCATCTCTACTCAATGTGTTTCATAAAGTATCAAAATAAGGTTCCCGCGTACTCATTCAATACGCACCTAAAATTTAAATTGCATAAGTAGTAAATTGAAACTGATACTTTGAAGGAAACTAGTTGTTTTATCGTGATTGTGAGAACATTTGAATGACTGTGTACACATTGTTAAATGGATTTCCTTTTTGGTGATCATAAAGGAGGGGAAACATCTCAAATGCAGCTGTACCTGCCCGACAGAATGTAATCGTCATATCTTCTGATGATGGTACGCCTTTTTCACTTTCTTTAAAGAGTTCAAATAATGGTTATCAGGAAATTAATAAATTTTGTATCAAGCACTATTGATATAAAGTATGCTTTTGGGAACATCTTTGTACAAAATTCTCAATGCAGAGAAGATTAATGACTTGTAAACTAGGTGAACTTGTCTGCGTCATTTAATAGCATTATAAAGAAATATGATAATTCTTCGGAATATTGAAAAGAAATTCTTCAGATTATCGAAAACTGTTTTTTTTTTCTTTCCTTCTCTAAAACCCTTCAAAGCATCAGTTAGCTCCTCCAAAGAATAGCCTACCCGCCATCAGTACTATTTTTAGCATTCCTTTTTAGGATATTCTCAAAATGCAACAGCCAAAAAGAAAGCCATGTCGTTGGGAAACTTCCACAACCCGCCACGAACCAGCGTATATATGTTACAATGGTGATTTGCAAATCAGGTTAGATACAGATTCCCTTAGCTCCCATAGTAAAAGAAGCATGGAAATAAAGGTCAGATATGATATCTTATTCAATGGATGAACTTTGTCAAGAAAACACATTTTATTGATATTTAAGCCTTTTCCCAACGTATCGTTTCTGTTCTAATAACTTTGCTTAGTCTTGAGGGGGAAGATATTTGGTGTTGGCTTGCTTTGTACTTCATGACGTTCACGTATTATAATACCATCTCACCATTTTCATATATGGAAATGATTTTGTGGATCAAATATGCATATTACCAGACTACTTAGTGTCTTTGCTAATAATAATGATGCATATAGATGGTCCGCCTATTCTTCTTCTAGAGTTTTTTCTTGCTTTATTATGTGTCATCCACTCGATACTTATTTAAGAAGTAAATACTTTAGCTTCTTGTGATCTGATTCTCAAAGACCGCGAGATGTGAAATTGCAAGAAAATTAGCCTTAGCGTTTGTTGTTATTATTAGGTTCTGTTTCGTCGTATGCCGTTTCTTATTGGATTCTTAATTTATGAACATGGAAAAGCAGATGAACCTGCACTGAGGAACGAGAAGGTAGACCCGGATGAAGTCACCAGCAGAAGGATTCGCAGGAGAATGGACAGCAGGGATGTCAATATGGGAGGATCTAACTGCGCACACAATGAGATGACTCAGGCGGGACATGCACGCGTACGCACCTCAGGTGTGGCAAGAGCTAGGGGCATGCACAGCCTTATGCGCAACCTGAACCTAATGCCTTCTCATCCCAGATTTGAAGATGAGCTCATTAAGAACGTTAATGGTGAGGCAAAGAATGCGCAAAGGAAAAGGTTCAGGCTTCTGAGCGAATTCTATGGTGTTTAGAAAAAGCTTGAGACAGTGAGGAACCTCATTTGGACTAGAGCAATGGTTTTCTGAGTTGCATGTTTTTCCGTTTCCTAGTGTTGTTTTCGTCTTTGTTTTTTGAGGAGGTTTGGGCTGTTAAACTAAAACAATGCTTTTCTGAGTTTCATGTTTTTTGGTTTCGTAGTGTCATTGTTTGTCTGAGATTTGTTAAAATTTGGTTTTCTGATTTGGACTTGAATTTCAGACCATGATTCTATGCACGAGTGTTCAATCTTGAGTGACCTCTTCTATGCACGAGTGTTCAATCTTGAGTGACCTCCACATGACTTGGAGCTTACTCTACCTTTACCTCATCTCTTAGCTTCTCTGTAGTATCGAATACTAGTCGAGTGGCAGGCAATGTCCAACCTGGTACGAAATGGCTGGCCCGACCTGTTAGATGAAATGGCATCTCAGCCTTGTCTTGATCTCTACGGGCTTCGAATGCTCGTCGAACCATGCCTGAAACCGGTGATTATCTCAGCTCGGCCTCCGATGTTTTACCCCGATGATGTATATCATACGAGTTTAAAAACTTTAGTTGGTAACTAGTTTTTGGTGAATACATATATGAACAGCGATGTTTTTTGCATTTTTCAAGTCTTGTCACTGGAAGACTTGGTAATTTTTGTTTGATCATGGAGGTCTGTTTTCCATCTTTTCCCCAATTATGTCCTACTCCTGCCGCACTGAGAACATGAACTTCAAATTTGTGGTGGGAAGACGGGATTCAAACTCTGATCTCGAATGCAAAGGTAAATGCTTTCAACCACCTGAACTCAAAGTCTTCTTACCAATCTTTGTATATTGCTGCTTGTCCTTTGTTCTGGTAGGCTTGAATGGTCAGCATATGCGTGAGTCATGCTGACACGCCTCGACCTTGATATTCCCTAAATACCAGAATAGACACGTGCTGGCCGACACCCGAGGGTGACGAAAGCCATGAATTGATACAAAAGCTAAGGATAAGAAGTAAAGAAAAGTTAGAAATTTAAAATACAATGAAATAATAATTTAAGAACGTGCTCAGTGCATACAACTAAACCTAATCACTAAAAGAATTAAGATAAAATTGAATGGATAAAGAAGTGGGTCCTACATCGAGAGGATTCAAAAATGCTGCTGCGGAAGTGTCTTGACGCCTAGATTAGATGCCTTGATCCTAAGAGCAGCTCCAGCGGGAGCTCCTGCTCAAGGGACAGGCTCTGGAATAGGGCTTGATTGCCCGATGGAGGAAGTCCAGCGTTGGCTGGTGAGGGAGCCCGAGCACCCCCGAGCGCCAGGCCTGTCGATTCTCGCCGGCCTGAGAGCCTGAGGTGGTTCTGACATCAGCTGACGTTAGACGCCTGTTTTAATGTTTTTTTTTTCTGTCGGGCCTCGAACTCCTCCAACATCGCGCCGATCTCGTCCACTATCCCTATCCTCTCCAGCTCCTGCGGTGGTCACGGTGGAGGAGGAGAAGGAGCTGACGGAAGATTCGGAGCATGCGATTCCGGCACCAAAATTATGATCTGATGATGCATGCAAGAGAATGAGAGAGATTAAAGAGAGAGAGAGGTTTCAGAAATGAGGGGGGTTGCGTCGTAGAGAGAGAGAGAGAGAGAGAGAGAGGTTTCAGAAATAAGGGGGTTGCGTCGTAGAGAGAGAGAGAGAGAGAGAGAGAGAGAGAGAAATGAGAGACAGAGGGCTAGGAAACATGAAGAGTGTTCTGGAAAAAAATGAGAGAGAGAGAAATGAGAGACAGAGGGCTAGGAAACATGAAGAGTGTTCTGGAAAAAAAATGAGAGAATGGTTGTCGGTTGAGTTTGGAAAAATGAAATGGAAAAGGAATAGGAAAAAAGAAAAAGGAAAACAATTAAAAATTATTTTGTATTATTTTATAAATAAATAAAAATACTAATATTTTATTGCCAATTGCCCCGGCTATTCAGTGCAGGGGTGGAGATGCAAAAGACAATTGCCAGAGGAATGCACTATTCATTAAGGGCGGTTACTGTTCACTGGGTGGATTAAATAGTGAATAGCCTGGGGGGAAGGCTCCTACACTGGAGTTGCTCTAAGTCCTGAATGGGGGCACAAAACAAAGGTGAGTGGACAAAGTTCATATATATATATATATATATATATATATATAATAATAATAATAATAAATCAGTTATCAATGTACTAACCCCCACAGTTTATATAATGAAAACTACTAGCATAATAAGTGATGGATTTAATAAAAATCCTAGCATGCCAAAAATATTTGAAAAGTCATATCGCGGAATATCATCGCAGAAATCAAAACAGTAAACGTCTCATAGTTCGTCTCGTAAACGCTGTGTGCTGCTAGAAAGATCACTGAATAAATATATCTCCCGGCCCAATGCATGCTCCGTGGTCTCTGCGCCCGTAGCCAGAGATTACCAACTCCCGGCCCAATACCTGCTCCATGTCCCTCAGCCCGTAGCTAGGGATTATTTCTCCCGGCCTAAATGCCAATACCAGATCCTCGCCCCAAGCGGCATAGTGTCTACTAGTTACGCACAAATAGTTACGCCTCTCATAAATAACCACTTCATAGTATAAAGTCATCCATCGTCTATACTATAAAGAGGGGTTTCAAAAACATGTTCTAGCATCCTATTGTCATCCATCGGATAGTCTACCAGTTCATGGTTTTTATAGAAATACGATATATCAAAATATAGCTCAATATAGGCTAACAATTTATTCCTCACAAAAACAAGAGACGAAACCAATATATTTAGTACACAAGCTTGATATAAATCAAATCATAAATTCGTAGGCATGCTAATCATTTATGCAATTAAACTATAAAATCATGTAATTTTAGAAGGGGTCCATTCACAGTACTTAGCCGCCAAAAGCTGCGCCACTAGCGAGGACGGAAACGTCACAATAATTGCCCCTAAGCACATAAATAACACATTTAGTCAAACTCTACTTAAACGATTGAATTTGGGAAAACGGTCATTGAAAATGGATTCAGAACGTCAAATTACTCTAAGAAGGGTCCCAGATTAAAACCCGAAAAGTCAACCCTAAAGTCAACGTTGACCGGGGGTCAACGATCAAACTAGGTCAAACGGGTTTTAGGCTTGAATCTGGATTAGGGTTTAGGTTTAGGTTAAATAGGGTTAGGACCTATTGGGTTTTGGGTTTAGGGTCCTAAGGTTTTTGGCTAAAAAGGGTTAGGGTGAAAGGAGGTGGTTTGGGCTTAACCCCAAACCCACACACACACACACACACACACACACACACACACACACACACACACACACCCAACCCAAAATACACACACACGGGCCCAAAGGCCTCACAACCAAAAAGGGTTGGGCTATGCAGGGAAGGCCCAAAGGGCTTGTGTTTGGTGGGTCGTCGGACCCAAGAATGAAGAAGGCCGGAATTCGGCCGGAAATCCACACCCACTTTAAATGGCCATAACTTTGTCAAAACTCAACGAAATCAAGTGATTAAAAAACAAAAGTTGTAGCCCTTGAAGAGATGAAGATAATGGTACCTCACACAAGGTCTAAATCTCTGTGGTTTGGCTGGAAAATGCCTCAAAAGTGTCGGAGGTCGCCGGAGAATGGGTAAGATTCAAATGAGTATAACTTCTTCAATACTTAACGAAATTGAGTTAAACAAAACGGAAAGTTGTAGTTCTCAGCGAGATGAAGAGATTGATACATTGCACGCCGGCCAACTCGCCGTGGTTTGGCTGAAATGGCCTCGAAAGTGGTGGTCTGTGTCGGAGCTCGTGTACGGGGCTTCATGGTTCGACTTCCAAGATGCCAAGACTATGGTTGAGTTCATAGCGACGAGATAAAGACGATGGTGATATTTGTTGGTAAGAAAAGCCCTCGGAGGGGTTGAGATAGAGAAAGCAGAGAGAGAGAAGAGGTTGCAGAGGGAAAAAAAATGAAGAAGAAGAAGGAGGTTACGGGGAGAGCAGAGGAGAGAGAGAGACCGGGGGAAAAACAAAAAAACAACATAAGGTGGGCCCCACGTGGCTCACCATTTAAGACCTTAAAATAATTTTTAAATAAAAATGGGGTTAGGGTGTTTCACATGCTCATATTTACTATAGTTTTTTGGTTTGAAACATTATATATATAATATATATATATATATATATATATATATATATATATATATATACATGTTGTAAAATTGATGATGGGTGCAGTGGAATAAATAAATAAGACACAAAATTTACGAGGTTCCTCTACAGTCAGTGTGACTGGAGTACATCCTCGGGGCAGCATTGATGCATTCATTATAATCTGAAAATAAAAGTACAAAAATAACTCTCTCTATTATCTCCTCTCATCTTCTTTCCTCTCTCTCTTTACCGTGATTCTCTCTGTATTTCTGAAAGCATTACGGAGTGCTCTATTTATAGAGCAACTCCAAGCATACATCTTTGACAATATGATCTTCTTTCATCTCCTAAGTCAAGATTGATTTTTATGGGCATTGAACATCTACCCAATGTTTTCAGTTTCTACGTGGGCATTCATTACCCACTATTATTTTCAACACTCCCCCTTGGATACCCACATATCAACATCAGTTACCTTGTTAAAACATTAATTTGTTTTGGATGCTCCCCCTGATGAGTATCTCCCCCTGTTTTCAAATCATTTAAGTTGATCGTTGATCATTCTACTTCAGTCTCTTAGTAAGAAGAGTTGCCGAAAGAGGTGCTTTACTTGTTGTTAACTTTCCACAAGCTCGTTCTTGAACTGGGCTGAAGGACCTTCTGCTAGACTTGATCCAAATGTCTGAATTTACTCCTTTTATCTAGAGCGGAATTTGATTCAAGGGTAGTGAACACTTGATCTTGAATCGAACTTGTGATTTCTTCAAGTACCTTCGAGGCTTGATCTTGAATGAAATTGGATCATGAGGAGCTTCATGTGGCAAGTGATCTTCAGTTTTGTCAGGGACGAATCAGCACGCGTTTGTTGCGCTTGTCTCCACATGCTTCAATGTATCATTTTCACTTTCCTTACTTGCTCCCCTTGCTTAAGTAGTATTTTCCCTGCTTTCCCCCCATGCATGCGTGGCATCTTCTCCTGCAATATTTGCCCTCTGATGTAGGAGTGGAATGCAACCCTTGCATTTGGATGGTTCATCACTTCTTGGTGACTGGAGACCTAGCTCCAACAACAGTTGAAGATGACTACTCGAGAGCTAGGTAAGCAATCAGGAAATGTTCCAGGCAGTCAGTTCCTCACCGGGAGTTTGAGTGGAGGTTCCGACATATTGCTTTCTTTATCCTTGTCTTTGCAGGTAAGAACAAGGACAAAGGAAAGGACAAGGAGATTGCATGATATGAGATACTCTTGCTCTCGTCCCTGATGATATAAGATACTCTTGCTCTGGTATGACTTGTTTTGAAGAGGTATTCTCGGAGAGAAAGAAAACTGAGTATGTTGAGAGGTTTGATTGTAGATGCATCTTCAGCAATGAGAGAGAGAGTTAGGAGTTTTGGATGTGTGCCGTGCCATGAAGGATGAAAATCGACATCTATAAGGATTTCCCTAATAGCAGGTAGTGGTGTGGATGTGACTTTGTCATCCACGCTTAGCGGCAACAGTGTTGTAGTTGGAATAATGAAATTCACACGTTTTCAACTTTATTAGAGATCTTTGACAAAGTTGTACGTGATATCCAAAAGCTGAGATTGCGTCTGAAAGATGCCAACAAACTGTATTAAGGAAAATCTGGCTTTTGGAATTCAGAGAGCTGTGCTTCTTCGATCTCTGAACAAGTGGCTCTGTTGCCTCTTCTTTTATAGAGTTATTGATTGTATTCAAATTTGCACACTTTGAATATTTCCCACTTGTGAAAATTGTCTCTACTGTATTTCTGAGATTTCACTATATCTAAACTTTTTCTTTCATCAATTTCTGAAAATGGCTTGCCCATCTAACATTTGCTTAGATTTGAGTCTTAGGACTAATACAGGTGAGCCGCATCAGGATAATATATGGCGTCCGTCTTTCTTATCTTCAAATGGTCCTCTTACGGTTGGGGACTCTGTGATGAAGAATGACTTAACTACTACAGTGGTAGCTAGGAATCTTCTCACTCCTAAGGATAACAGAATCCTTTCAAACCGATCTGATGAGGCTACCGTTCAAGACTCTTTGGCTCTCAGTATTCAATGTGCGATCTCTGTTTCTAACATGGGCCAACGCCTACTTGCTCGAACTCACCAAGTTGAATCATTGATGGTTGAAGTGGCAAGTCTTAAACAAGAGATTAGAGGGCTCAAGCACGAGAATAGAGTGTTACATATGCTTGCAAATAATTATTCAACGAGCATGAAAAGAAAGCTCGACCAGCTACTGGAATCCGAAGGTCGGACTCAAAATGACAATCAAGGGTTCAAGTCTTTATTCCGAAGACACCCATTGTCTCAACCGTCTGGAGTTTCACCAAATACTAAGGTTCCAAATAATCAACCTCTGGTGCCTTCCTCTTCTGGGGTACTTCCGAGTACTGAGGCTTCACATGAGTAACCTTTATGAAGGCTCCCTCATGTTTTCATGTGTACGTACATGTCTGTAATTCCTCAGATTTATCAATAGATAAGCTTTATTTCATTCAATGTATTGTGTCAAATACAACAAAACATATACTTCACTAAGATGTGGTACTTCTGGACCAAATATCAATTTATCTTTACCCTTACGAAGATAAATGATATTTCTTAGTGTCTACATCATTTGAGTATTCAACTCATAATCTTCAATCCATATGGTTTTTTTAATATCATAAACATCATGGATAATATTCGTGTTGGCATATTGTTCGATCTGCAGTTCGAGACAATATTTCTCTCAACACTTTATAATCTTTCTCGACTCTTCAGGAGTTCTAATTTAATGTCATCGATTCTTGCAAGAGATTTTAGTATGTTGCAACAATATCATAATGATAGTACTCACTAAGGCAATTATACCATCCATTGGTATTGAGTACATAATTTATGCTTTACCCTTCGGGGGCTTACTTCAAGCAATTTGAATCCTTCAGGGATTTTCTGCACTTCATGACACATTTTCCTTTGGAATTTATACAGAGCAATTTGCTCCCATGTATAGTTGAGGGATTTACTTATGGAGATACGATGTGGGCGACTCACAACCCGTCGTATATAATTCTCCATTCATATGAACTCATTTACAAGAGTATAATTTCAGGTTTTAATTAGTAACCTTGTGTCATATCATGTGAGTGTAATTCACTGTATTACAAATGCCCAATGTAACCTCCTTGGTTCAACATCTTTTGGCTATTTGTATTACATTCAAATATATAAGTCCATTTTCCCACGTTCTTACAAAATTGTAATGGAATTGCCTTTCTCCATCTTTGTTTTTCGTTGAAAAGAACGAGACTCAATATCAACACAGCTCATTGATGATTTTAGTAGCTACTTGTAAAAGCCAAAATTACCATTGGTTATCATCAATCTGTGATCCCATATTCTCATGTGCATGCGCATGCATAAAAGCTTTTTATTTCTTTGGATATCCATTGCCTTTTCAAGGGCATTACACTATCTCTTCCAAGATAGTCGTAATTTAGAGAATGCGGATCATAACCTCTTCTTGAGCGTTATAGAGCTTGGATCTTAATCTCCATTTCCGGGCGTTGAGTCATTGGAACCTATACGTCTATCATGCTTCATGCATGAGACATCAACATTCCCATGTCCGCAGATTGTCCTTTCTAGGATGTGTATCCATGTGGCAACTATCATGCTTCTAGCATGTAACAGTTATGCTTCAGAAATGCAATAGTTCAGTAATGTAATATTCTTCTTCTTTCAAAGGACTGAACCTTTTTGAGTCTGAGGGTTTGCCACGCTTCAAGCGTGCAACAGATAACTCATTTACTGCCTCATTATTTTGTCCAAACAGGGATATCAATTCTTGTAGGCACATTTGCAACAAGTATATGTGATTTCATCACTTTTGTTGCATCATTAAATGCATCTGGCATTTGATTGACACATCATTGCATCATTCAATTATTCTTACTTCATTTTCTCATTGATTGCTTCATGAATCAAAATAAGACAAATTCTCTTCGTTCTTCTGGAACGATCATTTCTCGTCATTCTTCTGGAATGATATTTTCTCATCGTTCTTTTGGAACGATATTTTCTCCCCCTAACGGCGGGAAAATTGTCTTATCAAAATGACAGTCCGCAAACCATGCAGTAAATATATCCCCAGTCAAGGGTTCTAAATATTGAATGATAGATGATGTTCAACATCAATGCCTATTTCAGTACGTTGTGGCAGTGCAATAGGCATATAGATAACACAACCAAAACTCGTAAATGTATAATGTTTGGCTAGTGCCCAACCACGAGTTGTACTGAGAAATATTGATGGTTGGAAACTGGTCTCAACCGAACTTAATAATGCGTCATGTAAAATGACATGTTCCCATGTAGAAAACTGGTAATTTCGTTTTCATGAGCAGAGCGCGGGTAATCAATTTCATCCGCTTAATAAATGCTTCTGCTAAACCATTTTAAGTATGGACATAAGGAACTTCTGATCCTTATTAAATAATCTATGGACTGAGACTTTTATGACCTTTATTACAATTAAGTTGAGGCACTGTGGCACTTCAAACTTAAGGTACTTATCAAGAAACTTCATGTCTGATATTGAGGATCTAGGGACTTCATGTTTGATCTTTTTGCATGATGGAACTTCGGGTCCAATCATTTTATGTGATTAGGATCAAGAAGCTGCAGGTTCTGATTTAAACAAGGAGCTCTGGGTCCTTGTTATACTCATCGTAACAAAAGATAAGTACAATAAAAAAAATTAAAGCAATAAGCGGAAATTCCAGCCATAGTAAATAAAGTGCATTTAAGTAAATAAAGCTTGTGATAAGGGCTTTAATTTAACACCATTCACATAAATAAAAACTTAAAACAGTAGGCGGTAAAACCGTCCATGATAAATAAATTGCTTTAAAGTAAATAGATCTTGTGAAAGGATTTTAAACCAACACCAATTCACATAAATAAATATATATTTTCTCTTCTTTCTTTTTAGATAGTATGACACTATCCAAAAAGTCTTCACCCTTTTGGTTTTTTTTTTCTTAGTTTCCACATGGTGTCTGACACACCATCATTTTTCCTTTTATTTTATTATTTAGATTGTGCAGATGCATTAGGCACCAAAACCTTTTTGTTTCTTTCTTTTTCAAATGGTGATGTGCACTATTGACTTTTTTTCAGATGGTGCCATGCATATTCCATAAACTTCCCCTTTTTTTCTTTCTTTGTCTGTCTCCACCAGTCTCGAAACCCAGGGCCAGCTAGGTTGTTGTGGAGGTCACACAAAACCAATTCAATCTAAAAAAAGACTACCAGAGACTGGTGTTGTTCTTGCATGGCACAGAGAACATGGCATCATAAAGCAAGAACCTCCATACAAAGACACAGATGACAGCGGGGTTGATGGAGGCATAAGAGAGGGAGGCCTGTGTGGATTCATTCTTGCCATCACCATCTCAGACAACTGAGCATTCATGGGAGTTCTCGAGATCTGTCGAAAACGACGCGATCTGGGTTTCCAAGTCTAATGAGATTCTTCTAGATCTCTGGAAACCAGTTGCCATGTACGAGTTTTCTTATCTCGTGACGACTTCAGGTCGTTGTAAATTTCAATTCTCACCGGAATTCGATGGGGCGTTTCTGGCACGGTGGGAGATACAGAAAATTGACATACATTTTATTCTGTGAGATTTTTGGCTAGCAGAGGTGGGAGGTAGGTAATGCTTCACCGAATTTATGGCGTTGTGCTTTCCACTGACATGAGAGCTTCTCGTGCTGATAACGTGTTGTAAAATTGATGGTGGGTGCAGTGGAATAAATAAATAAGATACAAAATTTACGAGGTTCCTCTACAGTTAGTGTGACTGGAGTACATCCTCGGGGCAGCATTGATGCATTCATTATAATCTGAAAATAAGAGTACAAAAATAACTCTCTCTATTATCTCCTCTCCTCTTCTTTCCTCTCTCTCTTTATCGTGATTCTCTTTGTATTTCTGAAAGCACCACGGAGTGCTCTATTTATAGAGCAACTCCAAGCATACATCTTTGACAATATGATCTTCTTTCATCTCCTAAGTCAAGATTGATTTTTATGGGCATTGAACATCTACCCAATGTTTTCAGTTTCTACGTGGGCATTCATTACCCACTATTATTTTCAACAATACACACTCACTATAGTATTTTTGGTTTGAAACATTCACACACACACACACACACACACACACACACACACACACACACACACACATATATATATATATAATATTATATAGTCAAACCTAGAACCTCGAGTGTAGTGATAAATGTTCTTAACTACTTAAGCTACAAATTATTTGCTGGTTTGAAACATTCAAAAGTGCTTAAGTAGAATTGTAAAATGAGTGAGGGACGAGGATATGAAGAAAAAAGATTTCAGAGAGACAAGTTAGCTGGTTGTTACTAATCACATCAATATTGCCCCAACTTGCATTCTCTTACCACCTATTAGCAAAGTAGTTACGGAGTAGGTATCAGTGTCATTACATATAGAATTATTCATTACATTATTTTCTCAAAAAGTGGAATTCTTGTATTTTGAACAAGGATTAAATGTGTAATATATGTGTAGGTTAGGAGAAATTGTTGTGTGTGACTCTAGCGAGGGGAGGCCATGTCGTGGTTGATGGCTAATATTTACTTACACGCATTTACTTCCAGGAAAACTTAAGACAATGACAGGCATGGAGATTAGCCAAGCCTAATAAAGAAATATAGTTTATTAAGCTAGGTTGAAGAAATATAGCTAATTAAGCTAGGTTGAAGAATTGGTGCTTTTGCAATGGCAATGGCTTTTTCTGTACGGATGGTTTTGTTCTCCTCATTGTTTTTGCTACCAATTTCTGTGATTGCCCAAAATAATGGAAGAGTAGCAGTTGGGAGTTCTCTAACTGCAACTACAGGCAACTCCTCATCATGGCTTTCTCCATCCGGTGATTTCGCGTTTGGATTTTCGCCCCTCGGAAACAATGATCTTTTCTTGCTTTCAATATGGTATGCAAAAATCCCAGACAAAACCGTAGTTTGGTATGCATATGACGGTAACAACCCCATCGTTGCACCTAGGGGATCGGTTCTGAACTTGACTGCCAATAGTGGACTAGTTCTTAACAATCCTCAGGGTGGAGAGATATGGAAATCCGAAACAACTTTCGGGATTGTTGAGAACGGGGTCATGAATGACACCGGAAACTTTGTCCTTCAAGATGAAAACTCGGGGAACTTGTGGGAGACCTTCAGCAATCCTACAGACACCGTTTTGCCTGGACAGACAATTGAGAAAAATGGGAAGCTTTCGTGTAGACAATCGGAGACTAACTACGCAAAAGGGCGGTTCCAGCTGCGCTTGCAAGATGATGGAAACCTCGTGCTCAACACCGTCAACTTGCCAACAGATTTTGCCAACAACCCTTACTTCGCCACGGACACCACCGCAGGGACTGTAGAAGGTAGTCAAGGTAAACAATTGGTGTTCAACAGCTCAGGGGACATGTTTGTTCTGAGTGAAAATGGTGGAAGATTCACTCTTACAGGGACACAGGGAGTTTCGGCGAGGGACAACTACGTATCACAGGGAGTTTCGGCGAGGGACAACTACATAAGGGCAACTCTTGATTTTGATGGGATTTTCGCGTTATATTCTCACCCGAAAATTTTCACTGGAAATGCAAGCTGGAGTAATCCTCTATGGTATACGCCGGATAATATTTGCCAAACACTTCTTGAAGACATGGGCGTTGGTGTTTGCGGATATAACAGTGTCTGTAAGCTCAAACCAGATATTAGGCCAACCTGCGAATGCCCAAAAGGGTTTTCTTTTCTTGATCCGATGGATATATACAGAGGCTGCAAACCCGATTTTATACAAGGCTGTGAAGAAGATGAGCTACAAAGTCCCAGAAAAGATTTGTATGATGTCGAAGTGCTGACAAATACTGATTGGCCAACCTCAGATTATGTGCGGCTAAACTCTTTTACCGCGGACGAGTGCAACGAGTCTTGCTTTCAAGATTGTTTGTGCGCTGTTGCTGTTTTCCGCTCTGAAACCTGCTGGAAAAAGAAGTTACCCCTCTCGAACGGGAGAGTGGATGTCAGTCTTAACTCACAGGTCTTCATAAAAGTCCGAAAGGATAATGCCACTCTGCAGTCTTCTCCAAAGCCAATTCCAGATGATAAAGATAAGAGCCGGAAATCTGTGATACGCGTGGAATCAGTATTATTAGGTACCTCTATCTTTGTTAATTTTGTCTTAAGTTCTGCTCTCTGTCTCGGTTTTTTCTTCATTTTCCGGAAGAAACCTGTAAGACCTAGTACCGATATTGTTTTGGACTCGAATTTGCGCTCTTTTAGCTATGAAGAGCTACGAGAAGCTACAAATGGATTCAAGGAAGAACTAGGAAAGGGTGCTTTTGGAGTGGTTTTCAAAGGGGTGATGCAAATTAGTTCTGGTATCGAAGTGGCAGTGAAGAAGCTAAACTGTGTTATGGCAGATGTTGAGAAGGAGTTTAAAACAGAAGTGAAAGTAATTGGTCGCACGCATCACAAGAATCTGGTTCGTCTTTTTGGATATTGTGACGAGGGGCAACAGAGATTACTAGTTTATGAGTTCTTGAGCAATGGCACCTTGGCAAGCTTTCTTTTTTCTGATATCAAACCAAGTTGGAGACAGCGAATTGAAATCGCTTATGGCGTAGCGAAGGGGCTTTTGTACTTGCATGAAGAGTGCAGCACGCAGATTATCCATTGTGACATAAAGCCGCAGAACATACTTCTCGATGATTATTACACCGCTCGGATCTCTGATTTTGGATTGGCAAAACTTTTGATGATGAATCAGAGCCAGACTCATACCGCCATCCGAGGAACAAAAGGTTATGTTGCACCTGAGTGGTTCAGGAATTTGCCAATCACTACCAAAGTTGATGTATACAGCTTTGGTGTTGTGCTGCTGGAGATCATTTGTTGTAGGAGAAGCATTGACATGGAAGGTAACTGTGAAGAGAAAGCAATTTTAATGTACTGGGTTTATGATTGCTATATTGAAGGAGTACTAGATGATGTTGTAGACCATGAAGTCGAGTCCTTGGGTGATCGAACAACACTGGAAAAGTTTGTGATGGTTGCGATTTGGTGTATTCAGGAAGATCCGTCTCTTAGGCCTACTATGAGGAAGGTTGTGCAGATGCTTGAAGGAGTTGCCGAGGTGCCTGTTCCCCCATGTCCATCCCCATATACCAGATAAGGTTGAACCGCTGTATTTATTGTCACAGTAGTAGCTAGCTTGTTTCCTTCTTATCAATCTTTTTTTAGTTTAACAATTTGCGGTTTTGTAATGTGATGATTTGTTACGAAAACATTTTCGTTTGCTTAATCTATTGCTGCTGATGAAGTTTGTGGTTTATCTTGTACGGATTGGAATTATCGCCGCCCTTGCTACTCCCTAGTTTTTGGTTTATCTTGTAATGTGATGATTTGTTATGAAAACATTTTCGTTTGCTTAATCTATTGCTGCTGATGAAGTTTGTGGTTTATCTTGTACGCATTGGAATTATCACTACTCCGTGTTCTTTGTAGAGAGGGTGGCGGTGAATTAGGTTCCTTTTTATCGGCAAATACTTGTTCAGTATAGTTTTCATCCACGCTACAAACTTCATTCACATTGGAAGCAGACTCTCAAATTCAAAATGAAAACTGCTGCAGTCTCATTACACGAAATTGCAGCTGGATATTACTCCTAATTCCTTCCGTTCATCGTCCCCCTCAGACGGTTTTTTTATATCTTCACTCTGATTTGGTTTTGTTGCTACCAGTTTGCTTCTACTCTACGTAAGCAGATAAACCTTGCTTCATTAAAATCCTCCTAAAAAGAACAGATGAATTGCCCTTATCTCAACACTGCTTCTATAAATTGCCATTTGTACTAGGTTTTTAGAGACGGTCCAGCAGCCCACTAATAATTACCATCAATACTAACCTTAACCACATGTGCAATTCAATAGGTGTGGTTTATACAAAATTAAGGCCTCAAAGCAATTAGTAGTCGAACTTTTCTATATAAGAGGATTTAAACTTTATTCAGTTTCCGATGTCGCCATGTGAGACATGCTTCAACATACTTAATTGGTATAAACAGAAAATACACTTCTTTGTGTGTTTTGGACAAAAGGCTGGTTTCTCCATAATCTAGACATATTGGAGTCCCAAGTACGAATCGTGCCGTCAGCTGCTTTGAAGTGGAATAGTATTTTTCCTGTTGGCGGAGTGACTTCCATTGTGAAAAGTCAGAACCGAGTTATAGTGTCGAAGAAGAAGATTTGGAGGCTCTCCCGACATAAAGTATGCGACCTCAGTCCTTAAAGAAGACATCTAAGATCTGCCAAAACGTCCTTCTCTAAAATTTTCTAGATCAAGAAAAACCTCTAAAACGTGCCTACAACCTGACCGATGCGCTATCTAGTCAAAGTAGGATTTCTACAGTACTCTTTTTATTTGGATTTCCTTTTATGTTTAAGGTTTTGTTTTGCATGGGATAGTTGTCTAAACCATAAAACTGAAGTTTAAATAAGACCGGCGAAAGGACGTACAAGAGAGAAGTCGAAGACGGGAGAGTAATTGGGAGTTTTGGAAGAGTGCTCGTCGCTTGTATCTAAGTAATAAAGGATATGTATGATAAAGTAAGGAAGTAGTAAGAACTCGTGAATGACAAATCGAAAGCTTTCCCATAATCATAGAGTTACACCAGGGCTGAGCTTTAAGATCTTACCTTTTTGCATTAGTAATGGACGAGTTAACAAGATACATTCAAGATGATATATCTTGGTGTATGCTTTTAGTAGATGATATAGTCCTGAAAGATGAAATGCAAGAAGAAATTGTGATGGGATGTGTTGGAATCTAAAGATCTCCACCTAAGTAGGTCAAAAAAAGAGTATATGGAGTGTAAGTTTGTGGGAATGGGGATTCAAATGAGCAGGGGCGAGGATTGGAGATCAGAAAGTTCAAAGGGTGAGTGCTTAGGATGAGTGCTTTCATTATCTTGGATTTATCTTGCAAAAAAACAAAGAATTGGATAAAGATCTCAACCACAAAATACAAGCTGAACGGATGAAGTAGAAAAGTACATCGGGTGTGTCGTGCAATAGTCATATGCCGCCAAAGTTCAAGGAAAAATTTTATAGGACGGCAATAAGGTCAACAATGTTTTAGGGCACGAAATGTTGGGTGGTCAAAAAATAACATGTGCAAAAAATAATATCTGCGGAGATGAGAATGTTTCAATAGATGTGTGACCACATGGGAAATGATAAGATTAAGAAGGAGAATATCTGAGGTAAAGTAGCAGTGGCTGCAATTAAAGATAATATGAAAGAAAATCAGTTAAGGTGGTTAGGGCACATAAACCAAAGACCTACTGACACACCCCGATCCCGATATTCTACGAACACTAGGATAAGCACGTGCTGATCAACACCCGAGGATGATGAAAGCCATTTATTGAATGCAAATGCTGAGGATAAGGCATAAATAAGACTTATAAATATAAATATAATGAATATGCATTTAAGGAACGTATTCAGAGCATATAACTAACTATAATATTAAAAGAAATAATATAAAATTGAATGAATAAAAGAATGGGCCCTACACTGAGAGGACTCGAAGATGCCGATGTGGAAGTGCGTTGACGCCAGGATTGTATGCCTCAATTCTATGTCCTGAAGGGGGCGCAAAACAAACATGAGTGAACCAAGTTTATATATATATATATATATATAGTAAAACAGTTATCAACATACTAACCCCCAGGTTATATGAAAACACATACAGCATGATAGTTTTCTGAAACCTAGCATGTCGTGCAATGTCTCAAATCAAAACTTATATATATCATAATTAGTGAATGTCCCTCCAGGCCCCATGCCAGCTCCCCGTCTTTGTGCCAATTGCCAGACGAAAATCACCCCTAGGCCCCATGCTAGCTCCTCGTCCCTGTGCTAATAGCCAAAGGAAAACCATATTCGAGCCCTATGCCAACACCGTAACCGTCACCTGAGACAGAATCTATCATTCATCCCGTAGCAGAATATGGACCACTAGGTAAGTACAAAACCATTGAACATACATATATTTGAAAAACAACTTCATAGTATAATGTCATCTATCATCTATACTATAAAGAGGTACTCTAAACATGTTCTAAATAGGATATCGCTATCCATAAGATATTCTATAAAGAACACAGGTTATAGGAAAAATAGTAGTAATTCAATCTAGCCTCAGTAAGCATGTTATCCCAAAGCGTTTCATAGAACATAATTGTTAAATCATGCTTTTTCATGTATGCATTTCTACTATTAAAACATGCATTTTAGAAGGGTCCACTCACATATACTTAGCCACTGAAGAACCACGCAAACTAGCGAACACGGAAACGCCATAATAATTGCCTCTAAGCATCCAATTAATAAAACTCTATTACAACAACTGAATTTGGGAAAATAAACATCGGAAACAGATTCAGGATGTCAAATTACCCTAAGAAGGGTCCTAGGTAAATTTCGTATAAGTCAATAGAAAGATTATTATCTGACAGAATATTCCTTAATGGAATATTTCCTAACAGAATATTCCCCATAAATGGGCCGGTTAGGGTTTAGGGTTTGAAAAATTAAAGGGTTTAGTGGTTAAGGCCCTAGGTTAAAAGGGTTTGGGTTAAGCTTTTAAAAGGGTGGGGCTTTAAGGGTTTCTAATTTAAAAAGGGTTTTAGGGCAAGGTTAGTGACGGGCTTGGGCCCAGGTGCGTGGCCTAAAGGCCTTTAGGTTCGAGAAAACAATAAAATAAATAAATAAATAAAAGGGGGTTCGGGCTTTGGGGGTCATGGGCCTAAGGTCTAAGTTCTAAATGGCCCAAAGGCCTAGTTTCAAAAGGACTTGGGCTTGGGGTTAAGTAGGTTGGGTTGGCCCAACTCAACTCATGGGTTGTCGGACCCAATGAAGGAGAAAGCCAAATATTCGGCCAGAAAATGAACAAACTTTAAACGTTTATAACTTTATCAATACTCAACGAAATCGAGTGATTCAAAAATAAAAATCATAGTTCTCAACGAGACAAAGAGAATGGTATATACACGACTTATAACTTGCCATGTTTTGGTCTAAAAATTCCTCGAAAGTTGCGGAGGTCATCGGAAACTGGGTAAGATTCAAATGGATATAACTTCTTCAATACTCAACGAAATTGGGTGAAACAAAAAGGAAAGTTGTAGTACTCAACGAGACGAAGAGATTGATACCTTGCATGCAGTTTGTTTGGCAGAAAATTGCCTCGCAAGTGACGGGTTCCTAGCCGAAAATCTGGGGAAGTCTCCTCGACATGTTTCTTTGTAGTTTCGACGACCAAAACACACATATACGATAAAAAATGAATTATGAGAATGAAATGGGAAAGTTTTAGAGCGGTTTTAAAGCTCACTTATGTCGGGGAGGATGAGGACAACCATGGTGGTCCAGGGTCACGATGGGGAGGCCCATGTGGTTGATAATGCTCGCCAGAAGGATTGGGTGCTTGTGTGTGTGTGTGTGTGTGTGTGAGGTGCTTGAGGGAGGAGGTTACAGAGAGAATTGAGAGAAAGAGATAAGGGAAAGTGAGGGAAAAGATAAAACTGAGAGCAGTTCCACCAGGGAACTGATAGGCCAAAACCCACCCAAAAAACCAGCCCGGCACCCAAGCTATCCACTCCAGCCTAGCATTTTGACCAGCACCCAGCCCAAGCTGGTCTCCAAGCCAACCCAAAATCGACAGAAGTGTGGGTCGGCCCGTATAACGCCAACGTGGAGTCGAAGGCAAGGGTGGAGCCGGAACCGAAGGCATGAGCTGCTAGAATCTCACGTATGGTGTCGTCGTTGTCGTCATCCATGTCCTTGATGCTGAACCAGTCGTACTACACTCTGCATCTCAAGCTCCAGAGGCCGTACTTCACTCTGAGGTTCCTCAATTGGGGACTAGAGAAGTCCAGTTTCCAATGCTACCATCATTGCCAGAAGTTGCCACCTCAGCAGCAAAGAAGGAATCTTGGTCGCAGTATCTCCAGAAACTTCTCGAATGCCAACACCAATGTTTCTCTCTCCGACCAGTCTGGTGGCCCCAGCCTCCGCCACTTTGTCACTCAAGCTACTTTCGCCGGTGCTGAAGCCTAGCCTTAGTGAGTCCACAATTCACGGCCACACATAGTGTCTTTCATTGTTTTTGTTAATTTTTAAGGAATTTATGCTGACACGCCCCGACCCTAATATTCCCTGAATACCAGGACCGACACGTGCTGGCCGACACCCGGGGGTGACGAAAGCCATTAATTGATATAAAAACTAAGAATAAGAAGTAAATAAAGGTTAGAAATTTGAAATACTAAGAGTCAAAAGTTTAGGAACGTGTTCAGAGCATACAACTAAACCTAATCACTAAAAAGAATTTAGATAAAATTTAATGAATAAAGAAGTGGGTCCTACATTCAAGAGGATCCGAAGATGCTGCTGCGGAAGTGTCTTCACGCCGGGATTAGGTGCCTTGATTCTAAGTCCTGAATGGGGCGCAAAACAAAGGTGAGTGGACCAAGTTATATAATAATAATAATAAAACAGTTATCAAGATACTAACCCCCAAAGTTTATATAAATGAAAACTACTAGCATAATAAGTAATGGATTTAATAAAAATCCTAGCATGCCAAAAATATCTCAAAAGCCATATGTGAAGCGGAAAAATCGTCGCAAAAATCAAAACAGTTAACGCATCATAAATCGTCTCGTAAACGCGGTGTGCTGCTAGTACGATCACCGAATAAATATAACTCCCGGCCCAATGCCTGCACCTCAGTCTCTGTGCCCGTAGCCAGAGATAACTCCCTCCCGGCCCAATGCCTGTCTCCGTGTCCCTCAGCCTTTCGCTAGGGATTATTTCTCCCGGCCTACATGCCAACACCAGATCCTCGCCCCAGGCGGCGTAGTGTCTACTAGGTACGCACAAATATTTATGTCTCTCAATAAATACCACTTCATAGCATAGGTTACCGAATATCGTCTACGCTATAAAGAGGGTTCAAAATCATGTTCTAGCATCCTATCGTCACCTATCAGATAGTCTACCAGATCATGGTTTTTATAGAAAATACGATATATTAAAATATAGCTCAAAATAGGCTAACAATTAATTCCTCACCAAAATACGAGACGATAATCCATATCTGAAATCATCAGGCTTCACATAAATCAAATCATGAATTCGTAGGCATGCTAATCATTTATGCAATTAAAATATCAAATCATGAAATTTTAGAAGGGGTCCACTCACAAATATTCCTTAGCAGAAGAATCGCGCGAATCAGGATTACGAATTTCCTTAATAGCAACTTTACCTAAGCACAAAAATATAATAATTAAATAAAATGATTTTCTAAAAGATTGGGTCACTAAATAAAATCAAATAATAAGGGAGATTGGGTTTGGGTGGTGTTGATGGGTTTTAGGAATTTAGGGCTTTAGGCTAAAAGGATTTAGGATGGAAATTAATTAGGGTTTGGGCTTTAGCCCAAACACACCTAATAAAACACACACACACACACACACAACTTGCACAGGCCCAAGGCCCTTAGGCCTTACTAACAGAAACAGGGCTTTAAGCCCTTGGTGTAGAACCGGCCCAGGCCGATTAAAACTAGGGCCCGAGCCCTTTGGGCTTAAAATTTAAATAACTAAAATTAAAAACTAAACGGGTTAGGGTTTTGGGTTTTAAATCCACACGGGCCTAAGGCCCCTTGCTGTTGGGCTAAACATAAAACGGGCTGGAGGCCCGCGGAAGGAAAGGAGAAGGCCGGAGGCCTGGCGCGGGGAAGAAGAAGGCCGGAGCTGCTACAGCTCCGGTCACCTGAAAACTGGAGCTTCAAGCTCCGATCTAGGTACGAACGTGAAGTACAAGAAGAGAGGAGAAGGTTTCTACCTTCCAAAAACCACAATTCGGTCGGAGATGACCGGAGGAAGCTCCCAAAGGTCCCCTGCTCGCCGGAAAACTGGGTGTACTCACCCACGAAGGTTCCAACGCAAAAACCTACGTAAAAAGTGTAGATTTAAGCATCTAAATCGCAACCAAACAACAATCTAGGTACGGGAGTGAGAGTTTTGAAGCCTACCCTCACGGAAAAAGGAGAACTCGCCGGAGCTTTGCTCCGTGCCGTCCACTGTGCAGTGCCGGGGTCCTTGCTTCGTAGGGAGGTCTCTCCAGGTGATGCTAGGGTCTTGCAAGTCCAGTGGGGGAGAGAGGCACCAGAGTTTGAGGGAGAGAGAGACTCGAAGGGGAGGGAGAGGGCTTCGGGAGAGAGAGAGGGATGCGGGAGGTTGAGGGAAAGAGGGAGAGAGAGCTACGGGGAGAGACAGAACACGAAAAAGAAGAAGAAAGGAGGAAGGGGTTTCATGGGAATACAAAAATAAGAGGGGTGGGCCCCTTGGCTCACCAATTAAGAACTTAAAAAAAACATTTTTAAAAAGAATGGGGGTGGGTTTTAACAATCTACCCCCCTTAAAAGAATTTTGTCCCCGAAATTTAAAATTACTTACTAAACTGAAATACTTGAAAATAGTAAGAATATATGTATAAGGAGAAATCTAGTCAGAGTGGGTGCATCAAAGAGAATATGCCACACCGTCGCGAGCGGGTTGCAAAATCCTCTATCATGCCTCCAAACTCTTACTTTCTTCCCCATCAGTGTAAAAGTAGAAAACATACTTTAATAAAATGTAAAGTTAAAAACACAAAATAGCTTAAGGCCAGATAACGTCAAAATAGATAAGTAATAACATATAGGTCGAAAACTCGAATCAACCTAAAAAAAAATGAAAACATAAATACTTTTCCAAGAACATTTGTAACATTAAAACAATTAATTTGAGTAAATGAAGTTAAAATACTTATTCTGAAAACCAAAACTGAAGAATGAGAGTGGGTCTTGCCCAAGAATTCGAAATGTCACGTATTCCGAGAATAGATGTGCCTTTAGGTCAAGTCCCAAGAATAACAATTCTGAATCTGCATCAACTGCTGTAGACGAATCTTCTTGCCCACTTGCTTAACGAACCCAACAAATAAGCTATCAATATCACAGTCTGCAGCCCGCAATATCGACCTCACATTTGTTGTCTCGATAAGCAAGTAGTAATTTCCTGAGGGTGCACAATTTCACACGTCGTAAATTCGATCCTCCGAATACAAGCTCGCACAACTCCTCTAACAACCAATGTTACCTGTAGAACCTCTAGTACCATGTCGCAACCGTGCCATACCCAAACCAAATAAAACAGAAGCTGCCGTCGTAAAACTCTATCCAGCACCATGCATCATATTCTCCTCGGTTCTTCCAAATGTGACCAACCACTTCCAAATTTTGCCAACAAGGAACCTACAAGAAAACGGTACTTTGGAATTTAAGAGAAGTGGCTACCATGTTAGTAGTAGACCCAAAAGCTCGAACCAAGCAAGTAGAAAACGAGAAGTCATCTTCCTCAACACGCAGTATCTCTTGGGAACTGTTGTAGTGCTCAATCCACCTCTCCATTTTTGCTTAGTTGCAGATTTCAAGTCAAACAAGGTCAAAGTTGGTGGAAAGAAGAACGACTCGCAAATGGTCACCCTAAAAACAAAAAAGAGTACACGTCTTTCGAGAGAAATGTAAAGATTATCCAATTCTCGCTTTAACCGTCCTGCAGTGCCATTCCAGAATGACCAAACAGATCTACTAGAAATGTTTTAACAACCACGTACTCACAACAATAAGGTTCAGAAGTGAAGTAGTGGAAATATGCGTCGAGACGAAGACATATCGTTGGAAAATAACCGATGTGATGCCTATGAATTCTAATAAGATGGTGATGCAATATGCTGACCTTCTGCACCAAAATCTTCACCAGTCTCTTACCAAAATACGGCTCAAACTTCACACCCACGTGGAACTCTTTATGATAAGTCTGGTAAGCTTGTGAAAAGATTATGCTCCTAACATTCCTGTCCAAATCGACCCGCACTGGGTGCACACTTCCGTCGAATCCATCGATCGTGAATTCCTCACTAATCGAGCGAGAAACCACGTCGAGAAGGCTAAAAGAACACTCAAGAATTTGAAGATCAAAACAAGTCCATTAAAATCTAGAGTGCAAGATATCAGGATTTGAACTAGAAACCTTGCCGAGAACAATTTTTTTTTTTTTTTTTTATTTATTTATTTATTTATTTATTTTTTTTGTATAATGTTCCGGCATGATCCAGTTCACATTGAGAAACAAATAAACAAAGGAAGGTGAAGATGCAGAAATAGAAGTCACGGTTTATGATTAATTTGCAAATCATCACAGTATGGTCAACTGGTTTCTTAGCTAAAAAGGAAATAGGTCTAAGCTCAAGAATAGTTAAAAACTGATAATAAAGCTTGACGAGGCCAAAAACATTTCGAAATTCACAATACTTTGGGAGAGCTGTTTCCAAGTTTAAAAATTAAACATAGAACTTCTGAATCAGCAGAATGGCGAAGAAGGAAGATACAAAGCAACATGTGTATGCATGCAGTGACACGATTGGCTACCTTAAAGTGATGCTCTTGAGCAAACCAAAGCTCAATGAGTCCAGAGAAGTTCAAAGTAAAGCTCGATCTTCGTACAATGATGAATATGATAGAGTCTCAAGCCATTACACTGAAAATTATAAGGCTGAACATTTAGGTGGCAAACAAGAGGCTAAATTCACTTCCACTTAAATGTACAAAGGCTAGGAGCTAGGGTTTACCACAAAGTACCAAACCCAGGTGAAGTTCAAGGAATCTGTTTATCCAAACAAGACTGGATATTCATCATCCAAATCCAATTACAACAGCAACAAGAATTGCACCTCATTTTGGAAATTAATGAGAATAGCGTCTGCTACTGAGGAGTTTCTCAAGATTTCAATGTTGAGCCGACTCCGCCCGCAATTCCTAGGGAACGCATGTTGCAGAGTGGCATCGCCATTTCGAATCTACGACTGGTCTTAACCATAATTCCTCAAATTGAGATTTTTAAAACACGTCGCTTCCAAGTAATACTGACTTTATCCTTCATTCCCAAGGGATGCACGTCGTAGAGTATCAATCTGATGCTTAAAGTCGTCCAACAAATCAAACACGTCACCGATGAGGCACAATCCCGACACGAATTCTTGAATTTCAACCAGAGGGTGACAATTCAATCAGAGAGAAATTTGCACAACTGCACCGACTGGCACAAAATCTGGAAGTCATGACATCCAAATGATGTCAAAACCAAGACTTTACGAGAATAGGAGGGAATCCTAAGTATGCTCTGAACAAACCACGCTCTGATACCAATCTGACACGCCCCGACCCTAATATTCCCTGAATACCAGGACCGACACGTGCTGGCCGACACCCGGGGGTGACGAAAGCCATTAATTGATATAAAAACTAAGAATAAGAAGTAAATAAAGGTTAGAAATTTGAAATACTAAGAGTCAAAAGTTTAGGAACGTGTTCAGAGCATACAACTAAACCTAATCACTAAAAAGAATTTAGATAAAATTTAATGAATAAAGAAGTGGGTCCTACATTCAAGAGGATCCGAAGATGCTGCTGCGGAAGTGTCTTCACGCCGGGATTAGGTGCCTTGATTCTAAGTCCTGAATGGGGCGCAAAACAAAGGTGAGTGGACCAAGTTATATAATAATAATAATAAAACAGTTATCAAGATACTAACCCCCAAAGTTTATATAAATGAAAACTACTAGCATAATAAGTAATGGATTTAATAAAAATCCTAGCATGCCAAAAATATCTCAAAAGCCATATGTGAAGCGGAAAAATCGTCGCAAAAATCAAAACAGTTAACGCATCATAAATCGTCTCGTAAACGCGGTGTGCTGCTAGTACGATCACCGAATAAATATAACTCCCGGCCCAATGCCTGCACCTCAGTCTCTGTGCCCGTAGCCAGAGATAACTCCCTCCCGGCCCAATGCCTGTCTCCGTGTCCCTCAGCCTTTCGCTAGGGATTATTTCTCCCGGCCTACATGCCAACACCAGATCCTCGCCCCAGGCGGCGTAGTGTCTACTAGGTACGCACAAATATTTATGTCTCTCAATAAATACCACTTCATAGCATAGGTTACCGAATATCGTCTACGCTATAAAGAGGGTTCAAAATCATGTTCTAGCATCCTATCGTCACCTATCAGATAGTCTACCAGATCATGGTTTTTATAGAAAATACGATATATTAAAATATAGCTCAAAATAGGCTAACAATTAATTCCTCACCAAAATACGAGACGATAATCCATATCTGAAATCATCAGGCTTCACATAAATCAAATCATGAATTCGTAGGCATGCTAATCATTTATGCAATTAAAATATCAAATCATGAAATTTTAGAAGGGGTCCACTCACAAATATTCCTTAGCAGAAGAATCGCGCGAATCAGGATTACGAATTTCCTTAATAGCAACTTTACCTAAGCACAAAAATATAATAATTAAATAAAATGATTTTCTAAAAGATTGGGTCACTAAATAAAATCAAATAATAAGGGAGATTGGGTTTGGGTGGTGTTGATGGGTTTTAGGAATTTAGGGCTTTAGGCTAAAAGGATTTAGGATGGAAATTAATTAGGGTTTGGGCTTTAGCCCAAACACACCTAATAAAACACACACACACACACACACAACTTGCACAGGCCCAAGGCCCTTAGGCCTTACTAACAGAAACAGGGCTTTAAGCCCTTGGTGTAGAACCGGCCCAGGCCGATTAAAACTAGGGCCCGAGCCCTTTGGGCTTAAAATTTAAATAACTAAAATTAAAAACTAAACGGGTTAGGGTTTTGGGTTTTAAATCCACACGGGCCTAAGGCCCCTTGCTGTTGGGCTAAACATAAAACGGGCTGGAGGCCCGCGGAAGGAAAGGAGAAGGCCGGAGGCCTGGCGCGGGGAAGAAGAAGGCCGGAGCTGCTACAGCTCCGGTCACCTGAAAACTGGAGCTTCAAGCTCCGATCTAGGTACGAACGTGAAGTACAAGAAGAGAGGAGAAGGTTTCTACCTTCCAAAAACCACAATTCGGTCGGAGATGACCGGAGGAAGCTCCCAAAGGTCCCCTGCTCGCCGGAAAACTGGGTGTACTCACCCACGAAGGTTCCAACGCAAAAACCTACGTAAAAAGTGTAGATTTAAGCATCTAAATCGCAACCAAACAACAATCTAGGTACGGGAGTGAGAGTTTTGAAGCCTACCCTCACGGAAAAAGGAGAACTCGCCGGAGCTTTGCTCCGTGCCGTCCACTGTGCAGTGCCGGGGTCCTTGCTTCGTAGGGAGGTCTCTCCAGGTGATGCTAGGGTCTTGCAAGTCCAGTGGGGGAGAGAGGCACCAGAGTTTGAGGGAGAGAGAGACTCGAAGGGGAGGGAGAGGGCTTCGGGAGAGAGAGAGGGATGCGGGAGGTTGAGGGAAAGAGGGAGAGAGAGCTACGGGGAGAGACAGAACACGAAAAAGAAGAAGAAAGGAGGAAGGGGTTTCATGAGAATACAAAAATAAGAGGGGTGGGCCCCTTGGCTCACCAATTAAGAACTTAAAAAAATCATTTTTAAAAAGAATGGGGGTGGGTTTTAACATATGCAATGATTCAAATTGGGCTGTCTTGGAAATAGGATGGTGATGGTGATGATGATGAAGGTGGCGGTGGGATCTTACATGTGCTCTGGTCTGCTTCATTGGAGGAGCATTTTTGGGGAGTTCAGAACAGTAAAGTTACAAATTAAAAATCAAATTATTAATTTTTATTATTTTATAATAAAAAAATAATATTTTAATAAAATTGACTATGCTATTTAATTTTAGGGGTGGAGATGCATTTGTTCTATTACTGTTCATTGGGGTCTATCATTGTTCACTAAGTTGATAAATGCGTTGGGTGCTAGCGCATTTGTGTTAGGGGTGGAACTGCTCTGAGAGAGAAGAGAGAGAGAGAGATCAGGGGACACAAATCAGGGGGTGGGTCGCTTGGGCTCACCAATTAAGGCCCTAAAAATAATTTTTAAATAAAAATCCAAAACTACCTTTAAAATCGGGGGTGGGGTGTAACACCTGCACATGCTCCAGTTAGAAGATGCGAGTATGAGACGGAGACTCGAGTAAAAAGGCATAGAAGAAGACCTAGGAAGACTTGAAAATAGACTTTAAGAAAATATATGGAATACCTGGTGCAAAACAGAGAGTGTTCTAGGATTCATACAGCCCACCCTATTTAATGGGATAAGGGTTGGTTGTTGTTGTTGTGTGGAAGAGTGCGGCAAAGTCATTCAATTTTTGTTATTTTTCTCTTCTGCTTTTGCTTATGACAATTATAATGACTATGAGTAACTAACTAATAGTGAGCAATTCTAGGTTAATTAAGAGTTAAATTCTACGTTAAAATTTTGTATGAAAGCACTAAATTAGATATAGAGTATGTTTTTGGAAACATCTTTGTACAAAATTCTCAACGCTGAGAAGATTAATGACTGGTGAACTAGGTGAATCTGATAATTCTTCGGAATATTGAAAAGAAATTCTTCAGATTATCGAAAATTAAGCGATTTTTTTCCTAAAACCCTTCAAAGCATCAATTAGCTCCTCAAAGAACAGCCTACCCACTATTAGTATTATTTTTAGCCTTCCTTTTTAGGATATTCTCAAAATGCAACAGCCAAAGAGAAAGCCATGTCGTTGGGCAATAAAATAGGAGCATGGAAACAAAGGTCGCATATGATATCTTATTCAATGGATAAACTTTGTCAAGAAAACGCATTTTATTGATATTTAAGTAAGCCGTTTCCCAACGTATCATTTCTGTTCTAAGAACTTGTGCAGATTGTTTTGTTGGTATAAGAAACTGTATCTGTTATGTACTTTGCTTAGTCTTGAGGAGGAAGTATATTGATGCTGGCTTGCTTTGTACTTCATCACGTTCACATATTAAAATACCATCTAACCGTTTTCATTCCATGGAAATGATTTTGCCGATGCAATACGCATAATATCATACTAGTAATAATGATGCATAAAGGCGGTCCGCCTCTTCTCCTACTAGAGTTTTGCTCTTGCTTTATTATGTATCATCTACTTGAAACTTATTTAAGAAGTAAATACTTTAGCTTTTTGTAATCTCAACGGCCGCGAGATATGAAATTGCAAGAAAATTAGCTAAGTTTTATTGTTATTAGTAGGTTCTGTTTTGTCAAATGCTGTTTCTTATGGGATTCTTATATTTATTACAATGTATTAAAAGCGTGAGGCGTGGGTGAGGCAAAGCCCGGCCTAGGCGTGAGGCGAAGCCTCACGGGATTTAATTTTTATTTTATATATATGTTTTATATATTATACATATGATTGTATAAAAATAATAGTATGTAAAATAAACATCTATTCTCAATTTTTCATTCAAATCCATAGTCATTCAAAAGATAATATCATCCAAATTCACCATTCAAAGGTAATATCATCCAAATTCATCATTCAAAAGGTAATACAAACAAAGAAAACAATCATTCATCCAAATCTTCTTCATAGAAATCAAAATACAAACAAAGATATCAATCAATCATCCAAATCCTCTTCATCTAAATAAAAGGCATCATCCTCTTCATTGCCAACTCTAGATGACCTTGTAGGGTATGTCATCAATTCATCAAAAGATTCTTCCGAATCATACTCCACATTTCTTCGACTTGAGGATTCTTCATTACCTCGTTTTCGTTTATATGTAATAGCATCCCGAGGTTGAGTAGGCTCACGAGGAGGAGTAGGCTCACGAGGAGGAGGAGGAGGAGGAGAAGACTCTCTAGGCTCTCGAATGTATGGGCCACCTTCATAAACCGGGGGTGGCACATTCCTTATGGCCTCAACATTATACAATAACTCATCCTCAAGCCATGTAGGATCTTCGGGAAGAACGGGATCTTCTATCTCCGTTATCCATTCATCATCGGAGGCAATTTCTTCTACAACAATAGGATCATACTTCTCCCTCATTTTCTTACTTCTCTGTTGTAAAGCCAAATTATACTTGACATAGGCTAAAGCATTAAGCCTTTTGTGTTCAAGCCTATTCCTTCTTTTTGTATGAATCTACAAATAAATCAATTCTATTACTCAAGTTTAATCATTTTAAGCAAAAATGACACTTAAGATACTAATAATATATTTACTTACCATTGAAAATGTGCTCCAATTCCTCTCACATCCCGACGCACTACAAGTAAGGCTTAGAACTCGAACAGTAAACTTCTTTAACTCGAGTGTTTTATGCCCAAAGCGCTCCCACCAAGCCACTAAAAAAATAATATTAGTAAGGTAAGTAATTTAATGGTTAATGATAAAAAGATATTAACAATTGACTAATTAAATCTTACTTGGTGTTCGCTTTTTCCTAGTTTGCATAGCCATAGAATCCGCAAATGGACCACGCTTATCATTTATAAATCCAATTGACAATCGGCCTCTTCACGTTCTTTCCCTTTCCCAAGCATCCGATCCATGCAAGCAAACAACCCATTTACCACTTCATCAGTAGCTAAGAAACCATCCTCATATCGAAATTGTGGGTTTAAGTAATAGCCCGTCGCATGTAGTGGTTGATGAAGTTGTTCGTCCCATCTACGATCTATTTTTCTCCAAATAGGCATATATTTTTTCTCCACTTTGTTAAGATTGCTCGCAATTTTCTCTTTTGCAGCATCCATCAACTCATATATAAAACCCATGGGAGGTCTCTCCTCCGAATCAACCTCTCTCAAAACACAAACAAGAGGAAGAACACCCTTAATGCAATAGAAAACTCGACCCCAAAACTCACGATCATGTAACACATGATGCTTAGCCAACTTTGCTTCACGGGATTTTGCATAGGTACTTTCCGACCATTCTTGAGAGGCAAACAAAGCAACAAGATTGTCTTTTTGCTTTTGTAAGCTTTGTAGTGTAAGGAAAGACGTGGCAAACCTAGTGACCGCCGGACGAAGAATTTCTGAATTGTTGGTGTATTTTCTCATCAAAGCTAGTACCCATTGATGCCCATATAGATACTTTGAAATACACCTAGCACGTTTGAGTGTGTCATCAAACCATGTCATCTTAGAAATATCTTCTAGCATTGAATCAATGCAATGAGCCGCACATGGAGTCCACCACACCTTCTCTTTCCTCTCCATAAGTTTTGACCCGGCATTCTTGTAGTTTGAAGCATTGTCGGATATAACTTGAACCACATTCTCCTCCCCAACTTCTTGAATAACATCATCCAAATAGCCATACAACAAATCTCCATTCTTAATAGAGGCCGATGCATCAATCGATTTCAAGAACCAAGTACCTTGCGGGCTATTGACAAGAAAGTTGATTAAACACCTACTTTTGCCATCCGACCATCCATCCGACATAATAATGCATCCATATCTCTTCCAAGCCTTTTGATGTTCTTTCATCAAAGTTTGTACATCCTCAACTTCTTCTTTGAGCATCCAAGTTCTATATTCATGGCTTGTAGGAGCATTAAAGTCGGGACCAAAATTAGATACCAATTTCATTGCATGCACATAATGTTCATTGTTTGCCGCATTGAATGGAATGGCACTAGTGTAGAACCATCTCGCAAGTGCTCAGGATGCCTGTCATCTTTCCTCTTTTTTGAAAGGTGGATTCAATGTGGCTTGACGAGCTTCTGATGTAACATACCTATCAAGTGGTCCTCTTGACCTAGGTGGTAGAAAAGAACCAGTTTGTTGTGAATATGTGGCACTCCCACTCCCACTACTTACATATGGTGTCCCTCTCGTACCCATATCGACGCTTTCACTTTCTTCTTCCCCACCACGACACAACTCATGGCAAGCTTTCCTTTTTTCTTTAGTTGCCATAACATTAGCATAGCATTCTTCCTTCACATTGGGTTGGACTTTTTTACAATTTATCATTCCTCCCGAACTTACACCACCCAAGTGATGTTTGAATCTAGAAATTGAACCCGTGCATTTGTGGTTACAAAAAACACAATAGAAGTGCTTGGTGACCGGATCCAAATCCTTTGTCCATTGCCAAGCAAAATCTTTCTGAGAAGAAGAAGCCATATTCTTCAATGCCCTAAACAATAAACATACGATGCATGCATACAGTTAATGAACCAACAATTTATGTATTTATAATTTTATATACCATGGGCCACGGCAGATTATCACATAAACACACATGGCAGATTATCAAAGAATGAAAACACACATGGCAGATTATCACATAAACAGCACAGATTACCAAATAAAAAAAAACAAAAAAAGGCAGCACATGGGTGCACTGCACGCAGAGACTTCCCAAAAAAGAAAACAGAGGCAGAGACTTCCCAGAAAACAGAGGCAAAGACTTCCCCAGAAAACTAAATCCCTAAACAGAGGCAGAGACTTCCTCAGAAAACTAAATCCCTAAATCCCCAATTTTTATGCTTCTGTGACTTCAATTTCAAAAACCCAAACCCTAACCTTTGCGATCTTGCTGACGGCGCTGGGGTGACGGTGCTAGGGTGACGACGGCTGGATGATGGCGGTGTCGGTGCTGCTTCAAGCGGCAGCGTGGTGACGTTGCTGCTCCGAGAGGCGGGCAGCGTGGTTCTGGTGCGTGGGAGAAGAAGAAGAATGCGAAGAAAAATGAAGAAAATCGAAGGTATGTGTGAATAACAGGTATAAAGCTAAAAATCCTTACCCAAACGGCGTCGTTTTGAGTTTGGATGGCTTTTAAAAAATAAAAATAAAAAAACCAGGGCGCCTGGAGGCCTTGAGGCGCACCTCCACCGCCTCGGCATCTCCGGCGAAGCATGTTGCCTACTCCATCAAAATTGAGGCGTTTGTCTCGCCGCCCAGCCTTAAGGGCACCCTAGGCGAGCCCTGAGGCGAGTTCTTTAAAACATTGATTGATTAACATGGAAAAGCAGATGAACATGCACTAAGAAGCAAGAAAGTACACCCGGAGGAAGTCACCAGCAGAAGGATTCGCATGAGAATAGACAGCAAGGATGTCAATATGGGAAGATCTAACTGCGCACGTAATGAGATAACTCAGGTCGGACATGCACGTGTACGCGCCTCAGGTGTGGCAAGGGCTAGGGGCATGCACGGCATTGTGCACAACCTAATGCTTTCTCGTCCCAAATTTGAAGATGAGCTCATTAAAAATGTTGATGGTGAAGCAAAGAGGCACAAAGGAAAAGGTTCAGGCTTCTAAGCGAATTCTATGGTGTTTAGAAAAGCTTGAGGCAATGAGGTACCTCATTTGGCCTAGAGCAATGGTTTTCTGAGTTGCATGTTTTTCCGTTTCCTAGTGTCGTCGTTTTTGTCCAAGTTTTTTTAAGGAAGTTTGGGTTGTTGGACTAAAACAATGCTTTTCGCAGTTGCACGTTTCGGTTTCGTAGTGTTAAAATTTGGTTAAAATTTGGACATGAATTTGAAACTATGATTCTATGAACGTGCGTTCAATCCCGAGTGACCTCCACACAAGGTATTAAATGCCGATTTCGCCGATATTATCGATTTTTCACGGTAACGATATTTTAATAGATATCCAATGGGTTTTCGTCAAAATATCGCAATGTTATCGATAATATCGCGATATTTATGAAACTATCGCGATATTTTAGAGCTGTGCTAATCGGAGAAGAAAGCCGGAGCTTCTACAGCTCCGGCCGACTGTAAAAGAGCACCCTAGACTCCGATCTAGATATCAAAATGAAATAGAAGACGAGATGAATGTTTTTAAAAAGTCCGTTTACCGTGAAACGGTCGGAGGTGTTCGAAAATTTCGTCGACACCCACGGCCTAGCCGGAGATGGGTGTGCCTATTCCCGAGCCGAGTTCGTCCCAAAAACCTTGCAGAAACACGATTTTGAACTTAAATTTCGCATATAAGCTTCAATCTAGAACAGAAAGAGGCAAACTCGAAGCTTACCTAACTGGAGAAATTCAAGAACCTCGCCGGAGTTCTTGCGTTCGCCGAGTTGCAGAGACAAGAAGAAGAGGGAGAAAGACGAGGTTGCTGATGATGATGGGTGTCTTCCTGAAGCAGGTGTGATGGTGTGCGTGTGTGTATGTGGGTCTCGGACCCTCAGTGCAGAGAAAAATAAGAGAGATGACGCCAACGAGGGAGGAGCAGAAGGCGATGTGGGAGAAGGACCGAGAGACCTTGGGTCTCTGTGCATGTGTGTGGGAGAAGGATCGAGAGACCTTGGGTCTCTGTGCATGTGTGTGGGAGATCTGTGTGTGTGTGGGGGAGAATGGAGAAGGGGGAGAAGGGAGATCAGAGAAGAGAGAATGATCGAAAGAGAGACTGTGCGTGTGTTGTGTTGTGTTGTGTGTGTGTGGTGGCGTGTCGGTGTGTGTGTGGTTGGGTCATCTGACTCACACTCACCTGACAACTTTTACAATCACAGACCATGGACAAAAATAATAGTGCTTTCATAATGAAACCGTGTGCCACTGTGAGTCTGTGATATTCTTTCACATTCAAAACCATGTGCCACTATGAGTCTGTGATATTCTTTCACATTCTCAGAGGTGGAGTATCAGAGCCATTCAGAGCATTTTCATTTCTTCTTCTTTCCTTACCCCTTTCAAAGCCATTCCAGATCCATTCTAGAGCTTGAACACAAAGGTTCCATATTTAAAGTAAGTTTACAAACTTATATTTATATTATTGTAATTTATACAACAACAAAAAATTTTGTGTGGACTCGTATGTTAATTTTTTTTAAGTAATTAATACTCGCATGTTACTTTTTGTAAGTAATTAAGTAATGTTAACAATTACATGTTAATTTTTTTTAAGTAATTAAGTAATGTTGTATAATTATTCCCTAGGATAATTTTAATATGTTTAATGTTATTTATTATTTTATTAATATTAGGTTTGATTATCAAATTGGATTATTATCAAATTGGATTATTAATTAAATTGGATTATTATTAAATTGGATTATTATCAAATTGGATTATTATTCATCACTATGTTTTATATTAGGATTTTTTTTTATCAAATTGGATTATTATTCATTAATATTAGGTTTTATTATTCCATATTATTTCTATAATTACTTAAATTTTTACAATCATTTTCTTTACTTCGTATTTAATTCTTCTGTAGAATAACTTTATTATTTAGGTTCTCTTATATAACCGTCATCACTACTATATTTTTTGGCCAAAAAATAATTGTCTAATTTTCATGAAAAATAAATATAGGTACGTTTAAGATGTCCAGTGGAGTTACTAAACGTGATCCAGCTTGGGAACATGGAGACCCAATAGACGGAAACAAACATGGCACAATTTGCAAATATTGTGGTTGGGTAATGAAGAGTGGTGGAGTGACACGACTTAAGTACCATCTTAGTGGATTAGATCCAGCAAAAAATGTCCAACGATGCGATAATGTCCCCCCAGAAGTGAAGGCATTCATCAGTACATTATTAAAAAATAAAAAACAGCAGAGGGAAAAGATAACACATGGAATGGAAAATATTCGAGCTGGGCTACGAGGAGAAGTCTATGGCCAAGCGGTTGACAGTGATGATGATGACAATGAGGACGAATGTGATGATGACATGGGACCTGAAGAACGATGCAGTTTGAAACAAGCATTACGTGCCTCCAAACAGTCAGCATGGGAAAGAGAACACCTTCATAAAATTCCTAATAGAGCACAAGGTTCCGGGACAAGTGGTGGTCCACAAATGAGACGGGGAGGCAGTTTTAGAGAATCACAACTAACACCACCAATAGCCCCAAGTTTATATAAGTCATCCAAAGCACGTCAAAAAAGTGTTTGGAGCTATTTCACTAGAGGTAATGTGAAGGAGGGAATGTGGCGTCTAATTAGCAAGTTCTTTATCTATGAAAATGTCTCTGCTGAGAAAGCAGCATCACATCATTTAAAAAATATGGTAGTGGGATGTCAACAGGCCAGTGTTGGAGTACAACCTCCCACTCCCTATGAGATAAGAAACAAATATTTGGATATGGAGTATAAAGACATTGGCAAGTATGTTAACAAGTTGAGGTCAAAGTGGGAAACTAATGGTTGCACAATCATGTGTGACGGATGGACTGGCCGGACCAGATTGTCTTTCATAAACTTCATGGTATACTCCAAGGGAAAGACAATTTTTTTGAAGTCTGTTGATGCTTCATACCATATAAAGAACTACAAGTATATTTACAAATTATTGAGGGATGTAATCATGAAGGTGGGAGAGCATAATGTTGTCCAAGTCGTGACCGACAACGGTTCTGCATTTGTCAAAGTTGGGAAAAAAGTTAATGAAGCATCATAATGTGTTTTGGACATCATGTGCAGCACATTGTATTGATCTCATGTTTGAGGCAATGAGGAAGAGAGAGAATGTTGCTACTGTGGTAAAAAGAGCTAGAACGATTACAAATTATATTTACAATCACGGTTGGTTGTTGGCAAAGATGCGTGAATTTTGCAAAATAGACATTATTCATCCAGCTACCACTTGATTCGCTACCAACTATATTGCATTAGACAGCCTACTTAAGAAGAAAGCAGGGTTGAAGCAACTATTCACTAGTGATGATTAGACCAACCACAATTTGAGCCGCTCAAATGCAGGTCGTATGGTGGAAAGTATAGTGCTTGATCATGCTTTTTGAACACAATCAGAACAAAGTCTTACGGATCGTTGACACAGAAGTGTATCATGGGGGCAATATATGAGTTGATGCATGTAGTGAAGGATGAATTGGAAAGAAAACATGGTGCAAGGTGGGTCATAAAGATAATTGAAGACCGATGGTATAAAACATTATACCACGATTTGCATGTAGCAGGTATAAATTATGTCATAATTTGCAATTCATTTCTTTAGTTCCATAAGTATTATTTCTCTTATTAGAGTATATGTTTCTTTGAACAGCATATTATTTGAATCCTCGATACCAATACAGACCCGGTGTTGGAGATGATGGTACCCTTATACGTGCTGTACATAATGTATACTCTAAATTAGACCCTGCATCACCAGCAGTTGGCCAATTTGGAAATGAGGTACATAATTACTTAAATTATAATAATGACTTTGTTGGATTAAACTAACACGATTTATTGAATTCAGCTAACATGGTTTAAAGATGCAAGAAGAACTTTTGGAGAACCAACATCAGTTGCTGCTCGAACAAAAATGTCTCCTAGTGAGTGTAAACATATTTCACGATAAGTTTATAATAGAATTTGTTGGAGTTATTAGGCTTATCAACATTGTTTTTCATTGTAGCTGAATGGTGGATCATGTATGGGATCGATGCACCAACTGTGAGAAAGTTAGCAATCAAAGTATTATTACAAACAGCTTCCTCATCTGCTTGTGAAAGAAATTGGAGCACATTTGCACTCATACACACAAAGCAAAGAAATAGGTTGGCTCATAGTCGGTTGGAAAAATTAATTTATTGCTACTACAACATGAAGCTTCAAATTCAAGATAAGGAAGCAGTAATAGATCATGTCGACCGTGGTGACCCACTAGATGTGTTTGATATTGTTGCTGAAGATGATGATACAGAGGATAACCAACTTTATCAATGGATTAGACCTCTTCATTTAGATGATGATGAAGGCAACACAGCTCCCAGAGTTGTTGAAGAAGCACGTAATGAAAGGATAAATGTAGAAAAAGTATTAGCGAAGGAGGTGGGATTTAGCAGCGTTGACTCTTTGGAAAAACTTTTGCGCCCAAGACCAAGAAACACTGGAATTCCACCTTCTTCCAATCCTACATAACCACAACATCGTACTGATACTAATGATAGCTCTAGTACAAGATCAGGAGGAGACTCACCTACCACCGGAGGTGGGAATGATGAAAGATATACTGAAACTGGAGGTAGTGGTGATGGATATGGAAACTATGTTGGACCACCTCCCGGATTTATGAGCCCCTTCATTGGTGAGGCAAACTTCACGCATGCAACACAGGATGAGGACCATGGCAGTAGGCAGGCAGGACCAAGAATTGGTGCCATAGGGAATGACTATACTCGTAGAGAAAGAGGCAATGGGATTTTGTCAAGTCAAGAAGATGACTCGTTATCTATAACTTCGGACTCTATTGGAGTGAGAAGTAGTAACTATGGTTATACTCATAACCAACCATTTTCCTACCCTTCATATCTCATTCCTGTTGGGATGGAATCGAGCAACTCATGGAAACAATCTGAGACTCAATCTTCAAATGATTTTGCTTATGGACAAGGTCAACCAATCTTGGATCCATATGGGTGGCATGTTAACAATTACATGCAAAACTATTTTAGGGATTTATCATTTGATAACTACTATTCACAATACACTCACTCTACACATAGAGATGATGAAGATAGTGAAAATTTTGAACCTCATAGGAACTCTATGTGGTACTAAGTTACTCATGTATTTTACTATGCAATGTATAAAGTGTAAAATATTGTACTAATTCATTATATATAAATGATTATGGTGTGTTTAAACTTCTTTCATTAATTACTACATATTTTCTACACTCACAGTGTTTGCCAGCTCGCTATATAATCAACTTGATAATGTTAAATCCATCATGCAATGCATATCCTTCCAATTTTTTATGATAAACTAATAGATAATTGACTAAATAAACATCCTGCAAAGTTTCAATAAAAATTTCCAAGTTTTTCTTACAATTTCCATGGTTTCCATATTATTTTTATCGATATCGATATTATCCCGATATTTCCATCGATATTTTCGTGTTTTCGGACTACCGATATTTCTGATATCATCGATATTTAATACCTTGCCTCCACATGACTTGGAGCTTAGTATCGATCGAATTCGGATCGAGCTGAGGTGGGCTTTACACACACTAGGGTCCAGATTCATCATCTAATGAGTCCATTTGGTCGCGGTAGGCAATATCCGAACGCCTTGTCTGTCGGGTCCATCTTAGGCAAATGAAATGGCTAGCCTGACCAGGGATCCAACCTGGTACGAAATGGCTGACGCGACTTGGTGAGATGAACCACACCTCAACGGGCTTTAAATGGTTGAACCATACCTCAACCCGAAATCAGACCTTTCTAAATCTCGCAATTCGGAGTCGACGGATCAAGATATCCAAACCGTTTAAGAGAGGAGAGAGAGAGATTCGGACCCCTTGTGTGAGGTGGGCCAAAAAAATAAACTAATAAGGACTGTATGATTTAAAATGAGAATCCGGATCTTTGCATCCGTCGATGCTGGACTGCGAGATTCAACTCACCCATCCTTTTGGGCACAGGGACGGGAGAACCAATCCGAGAGGATCTCGATTCCTCAAACCTGTGATTATCTCAGCTTGGCCTCGGGTGATTTACCCCAACGGCGTATATGTTACATTGAAGACTTTAGTTAGTACATAGTTTTTCGTGAATACATAAATGGAGAGAAGATATTTTTGCATTTTTCATAAGTCTCTATCACCCTAAGACTTAGTCCTCTTTGTTTAATCATGGAGGTCTGTTTTCCTATCTTTTCCACAATTGTGTCCATACTCCTGGAGAAATATGTCATTGTGACGGGAACATAAGTGATACAACACGTGTTTTTATGTAAGTGGTGGAAATTTTTATTTTTTAAGTTATTAACTTTTTTACACACATATTCCATCATTTGTATAATAACACATAATATACTAGCTCGTGTGCCGATCAAACTAAAAAATCTCTCCTACTCCTGCCCCGCTGTATCCGTCCTCAATCTCCATTCACTTTTCACATTTTCTTTGTGAGCCCCATTGTTGAATTTTGATTGGTGGACTTGAATGGCCGGCACATGCTTGAGTCATGCTCGTATTTAATAAAAGTCTTTTTGGTTTGGAACATTCATATATATTGTTATATATTATATAATTGAACCTAAAATCTCCAAGTTATAAGTACTTTACCGGCTTGGAACATTCATAAGTGCTCATAAAATGGACGAGCGACGAGAATAAGATGAAAAGATATTTGAGAGAGACAAGTCAGCGGATCATTTCTAATAATCACATCAATATTGGTTCAACTTACAACATTACAAAGAGTTGAGAGAGACAATGAGTTCTATCACAGAAACTCTCAGTGTCATTATGTATAGAACTATTCATTATATTATTTTCTCAAAGTGAAATTCTTGTATTTTGAACAACGATTAAACTTGTAATTTGACCACGATATGTGTAGGTTCGGAGAAACTATTGTGTAGGCTCGGAGGAATTATTATGTGTGACCGTAGCGGGGTCTGAGGTCATGTCGTGGCTGATGGTTAACACTGACTTGAAAAAATGGGGGTAGTCAAGCCTAAACTATGGTGCACGCACATTTACATGAAGAAATAACAAGGAACCAATGCTTTATCAAGAAATATGGCTAATCAATTAAGCTAAGTTGAAAAATTGTTTCTTTTGCAATGGCAGTGGCTCTTTCTGTAGAGATGCTTTTGTTCTACTCATTGTTTTTGCTACCAATTTCTGTGATTTCCCAAAACAATGGAAGAGTAGCAGTTGGGAGTTCTCTAACTGCAACTACAGGCAACTCCTCATCATGGCTTTCTCCATCCGGTGATTTCGCGTTTGGATTTTTGCCCCTTGGAAACAATGATCTTTTCATGCTTTCGATATGGTATGAGAAAATCCCAGACAAAACCGTAGTTTGGCATGCATATAAGGATAACAACCCCGTAGTTGCACCTGGGGGATCAATTTTGAACTTGACTGCCAACAGTGGACTAGTTCTTAACAATCCTCAGGGTGGAGAGATATGGAAATTCGGAACAGCCTCCGGGATTGTTGCGAACGGGGTCATGAATGACACCGGAAACTTTGTCCTTCAAGGCGAAAACTCGGGGAGCTTGTGGGAGACCTTCAGCAATCCTACAGACACCGTTTTGCCTGGGCAGACAATTGAGAGAAATGGGAAGCTTTCGTCTAGGCAATCGGAGACTAACTACGCAAAAGGGCGGTTCCAGCTGCGCTTGCAAGATGATGGAAACCTTGTGCTCAACACCGTCAACTTGCCAACAGATTTTGCCAACAACCCATACTTCGACACGGCAACGACCACAGGAACTGTGCCAGGTAGTGAAGGTAAACGATTGGTGTTCAACAGCTCAGGGTACATGTTTGTTCTGAGAGAAAATGGTGGAAGATTCGATCTTACAGGGCCACAGGGAGTCTCGGTGAGGGACAACTACATAAGGGCAACTCTTGATTTTGATGGGATTTTCGCTTTATATTCTCACCCGAAAAACTTCACTGGAAATGCAAGCTGGAGTAGTCCTCTGTGGTATACGCCGGATAATATTATTAACTACATTGCAAAGATAAAAGATTGGTACAGAGGAAGAGGAAGAAGACAGAGACAAGCAAGAGAGATTTTAGAGAAATAGGTTTTGTATTGAGTTACTGAAATGAAGGTTACACATACTATTTATAAAGAAATCCTAACTACTTTAACTAAATACTAACTACTTAACTATATTACTAACTGTATTACATTTGTACCCTTAATACTCCCCCTCAATCTCAACTGGGGTATCCCAGTGTGAGATTGCAGCAGATTCTGAAATAGCAAACACCGAAATATGGATAAATGGTTCAGTTTCTTCTCAACTGCAGTCTCCCACTATGGTTGCCACAACTGACAATTCAAAGTTCTTCGTAACTGGTCTGGCCCTAACTTTTGCAGACTTCCAAAACAACAGATGTAAGACAGCATCAGTATGTTTACATATGTCATCAATAAGTCTCTGATCTTCACGTAGTTTTCCGTCATACACAACTTCTTGTTCTTCTAGATCAACAAACTACTTTTAACAAACACAACACAGCAAACTCTACAATCCTTCAAACTTCAAGCTTTCAGCAATGGAGAACAAATGAATACCACCGGCAGTGCATTAAGGTCAATGCCGCTCTTGCACTCCTGATCTTGATTAGTTCCACTGATCTTCTTATTGCTTTCATCAAAGTGCACATGAGAACTACTTTTCCTTGCTCTCTGGTTCTCCAGTTTCTCCTTCAATTCTCGGGTTGGATGATCTCTCTTGTTCGCACACCTCAAATTCGTTTTAAGCCAGCAAAGAACAACCCCCTGCAAACCAAGCCTTTCAACAGCTACAACTCTAATCAACTAATCTTTACAGAAAACATGGCTTCGTGCCCACAAACTTCAATCAACTAATCTATACAAAAAACATGGCTTCGTGCCGCAAACTTCAATCAACTAATCTATACAGAAGACATGGCTTCGTGCCCACAAACTTCAATCAACTAATCTATACAGAAAACATGGCTTCGTGCCGCAAACTTCAATCAACTAATCTATACAGAAAACATGGCTTCGTGCCGCAAACAAACAGTAACTGGCTTCGTGCGGCAAACAAACAATAATGGCTTCGTGCCCAAAGAAACAAACTTGAAATGGCTTCGTGCCGCAAACAAAGAATAATGGCTTCGTGCCTCAAAGAAATCAATCGACTACTTCACAAAATCAAAGAATCATACACTTTTGCAGGGAATTGAAACATATAACCTGAGAAATCCAGCAATGTCAAGAAAACCCAGATGCACCGACTCAAAACCAGATTTGCCGACTCAAATTCCAGATGCACCGACTCAAATTATCTTGGCAAACAATCAAGACCTGACAGCAGAAAGAATCACCACCGCGAAAGAGAACTTCCCACTTTCCAATCAGCACCGCAGAACCACAAAAAGGGAAAGTCCCAGACGAAGAACAGAAAGAATCACCACCGAATCAACTGAATAACTCCATATCAACTGAATGACTCCACATATCAACAATTGTCATAGGCAAGAAACATATATGGCTTTGTGTCTCAACAATTTTCCAAACAATGTACACCCCAAAGATACCACCAGCAATCCTACTTGCACGAACCCCAAGCAATGCTGCAATTACCAGTCCTTCATAGTTTCATGATGACTCTAAAATTCCAGCGTTCTACTAGCCTTCGGTCCAAATATTCTTGAATCCAGCAATCCAAATACCCCAAATATCACAAATACTGATCTTGAAGCAATGAGCAAAATAGTGAACATTTTCTTACTGAAACATTTAATCAAACAGGTTATGTGCACTGTGAAAACCAGTAATCAAAAACCTGATAAGAACTTCAATCGTGACCCACTTCCATTCTTCAAGATTTCATCTTCGTCGTATCCAATGTAAGAAAGCAATTGCAAAAGCTGAGAGCTTGACAACTTCTTGCTGTGAAATGGCGAGTCTCTGCTAGTTTGTGGAGATGAGCGCACTGTTTGGAAGCCCGATCAGTTCTAACTCCAGTGCTGCAGGAGCCCATCCGAACAGAAAAATCAACAATTGCAACAATCGCGATCCCAACAATCGCAGAAAAATCAACCTAAGAACAATCACGGAAGCACCGAAAATCTAACAGAATTTTGAAGGGAAACTAAACTAGAAACAGATGAAAAATAATGGGAAATGGAACCACCAGAATCAAATGCGTGAGCCTAGTGGCTCTGATACCATATTAACTACATTGCAAAGATAAAAGATTGGTACAGAGGAAGAGGAAGAAGACAGAGACAAACAAGAGAGATTTTAGAGAAATAGGTTTTGTATTGAGTTACTGAAATGAAGGTTACACATACTATTTATAAAGAAATCCTAACTACTTTAACTAAATACTAACTACTTAACTATATTACTAACTGTATTACATTTGTACCCTTAATAAATATTTGCCTAACACGGGGCGCTGGTGTTTGCGGTAACAACAGTATTTGTAAGCTCCAACCAGATAATAGGCAAACCTGCGAATGCCCAAAAGGGTTTTCTTTTCTTGATCCGAAGGATATATACCGAGGCCCGATTTTAAACAAGGCTGTGAAGAAGATGAGCTGCAAGGTCCCAGAAAAGATTTGTATGATGTCGAAGTGCTGACAAATACTGATTGGCCAAACTCAGATTATGTGCAGCTAAACTCTTCTACCGCCGACAAGTGCAACGAGTCCTGCTATCAAGATTGTTTGTACGCTGTTGCTGTTTTCCGGTCTGAAACCTGCTGGAAAAATAAGTTACCTCTCTCGAATGGGAGAGTGGATGACAGTCTTAACTCACAGGTCTTCATAAAAGTCCGAAAGGATAATGCCATTCTGCAGTCTCCTCCAAAGCCAATTCCAGATGATAAAGAGAAGAGCCGGAAATCTGTGATACGCGTGGAATCAGTATTATTAGGTACCTCTATTTTAGTTAATGTTGTCTTAAGTTCTGCTCTTTGTCTCGGTTTTTTCTTCATTTTCCGGAAGAAACCTGAAAGACCTAGTACCGATATTGTTTTAGACTCGAATTTGCGCTCTTTTAGCTATGAAGAGCTACAAGAAGCTACAAATGGATTCAAGGAAGAATTAGGAAAGGGTGCTTTTGGAGTGGTTTTCAAAGGGGTGATGCAAATTGGTTCTGGTGTCGAAGTGGCAGTGAAGAAGCTAAACTGCTTTACGGGCGATACGGTGGATGTCGAGAAGGAGTTTAAAACAGAATTGACTGTAATTGGTCACACGCATCACAAGAATCTGGTTCGTCTTTTTGGATATTGTGACGAGGGGCAACAGAGATTACTAGTTTATGAGTTCTTGAGCAATGGCACATTGGCAAGCTTTCTTTTTTCTGATATCAAACCGAGTTGGAGACAGCGAATTGAAATCGCTTATGGCGTTGTTAAGGGGCTTTTGTACTTGCATGAAGAGTGCCGCACGCAGATTATCCATTGTGACATAAAGCCGCAGAACATACTTCTCGATGATTATTACACCCCTCTGATCTCTGATTTTGGATTGGCAAAACTTTTGCTGATGAATCAGAGCCAGACTCTTACCGCCATCCGAGGAACAAGAGGTTACGTTGCACCTGAGTGGTTCAGGAGCTTGCCAATCACCACCAAAGTTGATGTATACAGCTTTGGTGTTGTGCTGCTGGAGATCATTTGTTGTAGGAGAAGCGTTGACAATGAAGGTAATTGTGTAGAGAAAGCAATTTTAACGTACTGGGTTTATGATTGCTACATTGAAGGAGAACTAGATGCTGTTGTAGATCATGAAGTCGAGGCCTTGGGTGATCGAACGACACTGGAAAAGTTCGTGATGGTTGCGATTTGGTGTACTCAAGAAGATCCGTCTCTGAGGCCTACTATGATGAAGGTTGTGCAGATGCTTGAAGGAGTTGCCGAAGTGCCTGTTCCGCCATGTCCATCCCCATATACCAGATAAGGTTGAACCGCTGTTGTATTTATTGTCACAATAGTAGCTAGCTTGTTTCCTGCTTGTCAATCTTTTTTTAGTTTAACAATTTGTGGTTTTGTAATGTGATGATTTGTTACGAAAACATTTCTGTTTGCTTAATCTATTGCTGCTGATGAAGTTTGTGGTTTATCTTGTACGGATTGGAATAATCACCGCCCTTGCTACTCCCTAGTTTGTGGTTTATCTTGTAATGTGATGATTTGTTACGAAAACATTTTCGTTTGCTTAATCTATTGCTACTGATGAAGTTTGTGGTTTATCTTGTACGCATTGGAATTATCGCTGCCCTCACTACTCCGTGTTCTTTATAGAGAGGGTGGCGGCGAATTAGGTTCCTTTTTATCGGCAAATACTTGTTCAGTATAGTTTTCATCCACGCTACAAACTTTATTCACATTGGAAAGAGTAGCAGACTCTCAAATTCAAAATGAAAACCGCTGCAGTCTCATTACACGAAATTGCAGCTGGATATTACTCCTAATTCCTTCCGTTCATCGTCCCCCTCAGACGGTTTTTTTATATCTTCACTCTGATTTGGTTTTGTTGCTACCAGTTTGCTTCTACTCTACGTAAGCAGATAAACCTTGCTTCATTAAAATCCTCCTAAAAAGAACAGATGAATTGCCCTTATCTCAACACTCCTTCTATAAATTGCCCTTTGTACTAGGTTTTTAGAGACGGTCCAGCGGCCCACTACTAATTACCATCAATACTAACCTTAACTTAACCACATGTGCAATTCAATAGGTGTGGTTTTTTAACAAAATTAAGGCCTCAAAGCAATTAGTAGTCCAACTTTTCTATATAGAGGATTTAAACTTCATCAAGTTTCCGATGTGGCCATGTGGGACATGCTTCAACACATTTAATTGGTATAAACAGAAAATACACTTCTTTGTGTGTTTTGGAAAAAAGGCTGGTTTCTCCATAATTTAGACATCTTGGAGTCCCAAGAACGAATTCGTGCCATCAGCTGCTTTGAAGTGGAAGAGTATTTTTCCTGTTGGCGGAGTGACTTCCATTGGAAGTGAGAACCGAGTTATAGTGTCGAAGAAGAAGACTTGAAGGCTCTCCAGACTTTCCCATAAAAGTATGCATCTAAGACCTGCCAAAACGTACTTTTCTGAAATTTTCTAGGCCAAGAAAAACCTCTAAAACGTGCCTACCACCTGACTGATGCGTTATCTAGTCAAAGTAGGATTTATACAGTACTCTTTTTATTTGGATTTCCTTTTATGTTTAAGGTTTTGTTTTGCATGGGATAGTTGTCTAAACCCTAAAACTGAAATTTAAATACGACCGGCAAAAGGACATACAAGAGAGAAGTCGAGGATGGGAGAGTAATTGGGAGTTTTGGAAGAGTGCTGGTGGCTTACATCTAAGCAATAAAGGATATGTATGATGGAATAAGGAAGTAATAAGAACTCATGAATGAAAAATTGAAAGCTTTCCCATAATCATAGAGTTGCACCAAGGCTGAGCTTTAAGTTCTTACCTTTTTGCATTAGTAATGGAAGAGTTAACGAGATATATTCAAGATGATATATCTTGGTGTATGCTTTTAGCAGATGATATAGTCCTAATGGATGAAATGCAAGAAGGAGAAAATGTGAAGCTTAACCTTTGGTGGGATGTGTTGGAATCTATAGGTCTTCGCATAAGTAGGTCAAAGATAGAGTATATGGAGTGTAAGTTCGTGGGAATGGGGATTCAAATGAGTAGGGGCGAGGATTGGAGATCAGAAAGTTCAAAGGGTGAGTGCTTTCATTATCTCGGATCTATCTTGCAAAAGAACGAAGAATTGGATGAATATCTCAACCACAGAATACAAGCTGAACGGATGAAGTGGAAGAGTGCATCAGGTGTGTCGTGCAATGGTCGTATGCCGCCAAAACTCAAGGAAAAATTTTATAGGACAGCAATAAGGTCAACAATGGCTTAGGGCACAGAATGTTGGGTGGTCAAAAAATAACACGTGCAAAAAATAGTATCCGAGAATATCCGAGGTAAAGTAGCAGTGGCGGCAATTAAAGATAATATGAGAGAAAATCAGTTAAGGTGGTTTGGGCACGTAAACTGAAGACCTACACATGCTCCGGTTCGAAGATGCGAGTATGAGATGGAGGCTCGAGTCCAAAGGGGTAGAGAAAGACCTACGAAGACTTGGCAATAGACTTTAAGAAAATATATGGAATACTTGGTGTTAACGGAAGACTTGATGCAAAACATTGAGTATTCTAGGATTCATACAGCTGATCCTACTTAATGAGATAAGGGTTAGTTGTTGTTGTTGTGTGGAAGAGTGCGGCAAAGTCATTCAGTTTTTGTTATTTTTCTCTTATGCTTTTGCTTTAAGCAATTTTTTCCTAAAACCCTTCAAAGCATCAGTTAGCTCCTCAAAGAACAGCCTACCTACTATTAGTATTATTTTTAGCCTTCCTTTTTAGGATATTCTCAAAATGCAACAGCCAAAGAGAAAGCCATGTCGTTGGGCAACTTCCATAACCCGCCATGAACCAGTTTATTTATGTTACAATGGTGATTTCCAAATCAGGTTAGATACAGATCCCCTTAGGCCATCTCCAATGATGGTTGGCTAGAGGGCTCGTTTTAGCCATCTGGTCCTCCAAGATATTAATATTTTAATGAACAGTATATAACCATATTTGCCTCCGTCTCCAACCGAGGGCCATATGACTCATTTTAGCCCTGTCACAAAAAATTGTCTTCAACCGAGGGCCAAAGGGCCAAACATAATTTATTATATAAATTTAAAAACTACAACAACTTAAATTCAAATCTAACAACAACTTATATTTAAAAACAACAAATTAAATTTAAAAACTACAAATTAAATTTAAGGGAATGGTGAATGAATGGTTTAGGTATTTATAGGGAAAAAATTAGAATTTTTAAGAATTTAAAAAAAAAAGGCCCAACCTATAAAAAAAAAATTCAAATGCAACGGCTAGCTGACGTCAGCTAGCCGTTGCATTTGAATTTTTTTCTTAAGCATTCATGTCGGTTATAACCGACAGGAAAGATGATTTTTCTGGCCAGCTTAGGGCTGGCTGGCTAGCTAGAAGTGGCCAGCCCTCTAGCCTTTTGGCCCTTTCTGATTCAGTGGGGCCCTCTGGCCTAGCCCTCGGTTGGAGATGATTTTCGGGCTATTTTCGGCCCTCTGACCCTTTGGACCCTTCGGTTGGAGATGACCTTAGCTCCCAAAGTAGAAAAGAAGCATGGAAACAAATGTCGCATATGATATCTTATTCAATGGATAAACTTAATTTGTCAAGAATACACATTTTATTGATATTTAAGTAGCCGTTTCCCAACGTATCGTTTCTGTTCTAATAACCTGTGCAGATTGCTTTGTTGGTATAAGAAACTGTATCTGTTATGTACTTTGCTTAGTCTTGAGGAGGAAGTATAATGGTGCTGGCTTGCTTTGTACTTCATGACGTTCCCATATTAAAATACCATCTGACCGTTTTGATTCCATGGAAATGATTTTGCGGATGCAATACGTATATTACCATACTAGTTAGTGTCTTTGATAGTAATAATGATGCATAAAGGCGGTCCGCCTCTTCTTCTCCTAGAGTTTTGTCTTGCTTTATTATGCATCATCTACTTGAAACTTATTTAAGAAGTAAATACTTTAGCTTTTTGTAATCTCAAAGGCCACGAGATATGAAATTGCAAGAAAATTAGCCAAGTGTTTGTAGTTATTATCAGGTTCTGTTTTGTCAAATGCTGTTTCTTATGGGATTCTTGTATTTATTGCCATGGAAAAGCAGATGAACATGCACCGAGGAGCAAGAAAATAGACCCGGATTAAGTCACCAGCAGAAGGATTCGCAGGAGAATAGACAGCAGGGATGTCAATATGGGAAGATCTAACTGCGCATGTAATGAGATAACTCAGGTCGGACATGCACACGTACGCCCCTCCTGTGCGGCAAGGGCTGGTGGCATTTATTAGAAGAAATATTCTCATTAAATCAAATTATAACTTTACACTTTGAGTATTTATATACAACTATAACAACTATCACAGTTGTCTTTACAACTAACAGAAATTGTAACTACTACTAACAAACTAAACATTCCTTAGCCTCTAAGTATTATCCCTTGAAGGTGTAATTACATTTTTATCCTTAATATCCCCCCGCAAACGAGACTGGGGGAATCTCAGTTGGAGTTTGTCACGAAGAAGAACGAACCGAGGTTGGGACAGAGATTTGGTGCAAATATCTGCCACCTGATCCTGTGTACAAACAAACTTCACAGAAATTTGATTTGCTAGAACCTTTTCACGAATATAATGGTAATCAAGCTCGACATGCTTTGTTCGAGCATGAAAAATAGGATTTTTCGCTAAGGAAATAGCAGAGAGATTGTCACACCAGATTGTGGGAGAATGAGGCAGAGAATAAGAGAGGTCAGCAAGTAGTTTACATAGCCATGTGATTTCTGCAGCTGTATTTGCAAGAGAGCGATATTCCGCTTCAGTGGAGGAACGAGCAACCGTGGGTTGCTTCTTGGCACTCCAACTAATGAGAGAGTTGCCAAAATATACACAGTATCCACCTGTGGATCTTCTGTCCAAGGAACAGCCCGCCCAATCGGCATCGGAAAAGGCTTGAATAGAAGGAACATGAGAAGACTTGGAGAACCATAAGCCAAGATCAAGAGAACCTTTAAGATAGCGAAGAATGCGCTTTACTGCTTGCAGATGAGAGAGTCGGGGATTATGCATAAACTGACAGACCAAATTCACAGCAAAACTAAGATCAGGTCGAGTCCAAGTCAAGTACTGAAGAGCTCCAACAAGTGATCGATATTCAGAAGCATTATCGAGCAGAGGAGACAAGTGATCCAGCTTGGTGGTACTGAGAGGGGTGCTGCAGGGCTTGGCACCATCCATTTTTGCTTTTGCCAAAAGATCCAAAATATACTTGGTTTGAGAGATGAAAATACCAGAAGATGATCGTTTAACCTCAATACCAAGAAAGTAATGAAGAGCACCAAGATCCTTGATGGGAAACAAAGCACTGAGTTGAGTGATGACTTGTTGACAATCTGCAGAAGAGGGTCCGGTGACTAAGATGTCATTTACATAGACAAGGATGAACACCGGAGTAGGAGAACTCTTGATAAACAGGGAATGATCACTTTGGGAGCCATGAAAACCAAGAGAGTGCAGAGCAGTTTGAAGCTTGTCATACCAGGCTCGAGGAGCCTGTTTCAAACCATAAAGAGATCTGTGAAGATGACAAACATGATTCGGTTTGGTGGGATCTTCAAAGCCAGGGGGCTGTTGCATAAACACTGATTCAGTGAGGGTGCCATGGAGAAAGGCATTACTGACATCTAATTGATTGAGGAACCAATCAAACTGAGTAGCAAGAGTGAGCAGGAGACGGATAGTCACTGGTTTTGCCACGGGACTAAACGTTTCAGTGTAGTCAATACCCTCTTGTTGGTGAAAGCCCTTAGCAACCAAACGGGCTTTGTACCTGTCAATAGAACCATCGGGTTTCCGTTTGATCCGAAACACCCACTTACATCCCACAAGATTATGAGAGGAAGAATGGGGTACAAGGGACCATGTACCAGTGGAGGCAAGGGCATTGAACTCCTTTTGCATTGCCTTGCGCCAATGAGAATGTTTAGAAGCTTGTAGGTAGGTTGAAGGAACATAGTCAACTACAAGGTGGGAAGGAATAGGGTGTTTAGTTGCAGCTAGGGCTTTGGGTTTGAATATGCCAGATTTTGATCGAGTTTGCATTTGGTGGATGTTGATAGGTAATGCAGGCTGGGAGCAGGGATTGGGGGAAGCTGCAGATGGTTGGAGCAGATTTGAAGATGCTGCAAAGGTGGGAATCGGGGTTGGAGAAGGGACAGAGGGTGTAGGTGGGTTAGAGATAGAGTGAAATGTGAGCGATGAGGGAATAGGTGATGGGTATAAGGAAGAGGAGGAGACAGGTTGGGATGGAGAAGATGGTAAGGTATGAAAGGGAAAAGTAGACTCATCAAAGAGAACATGCCTTGAAATATACAACCGATTAGTAGATGGATGTAGACATAGATAGCCCTTGTGATTTAAGCTATAACCCAAGAAGACACAGGGGTGCTTTTAGGATCAAGTTTGGAGGATGTGTATGGTTTCAACCAAGGGAAACAGCGACAACCAAAAACCTTGAGAGATTTATAGTCAGGGTCTTTCTGAAAAAGAGACTGCCAAGGAGAGTGTCGAGATATCGCGGGTAGCCGGTTGATGAGATAAACAGAAGTAGCAAAAGCCTCAACCCAATACGCATGAGGTACTTTAGAAGCTGCCAAGAGAGTACGAGAAGTTTCAACAATATGCCGATGCTTACGTTCGGCACACCCATTTTGCTCGGGGGTATGAGGACAGGTGAGCTGATGAGTAATGCCATGACAAGCTAAGAACTGAGAGAATGCAGTGCTAACAAATTCACCACCAGAGTCTGAACGTAATGTAATAACTTTTGTGGACAGAGAATTCTCAACAAGTAATTTCCATTTCATAAAGGTGGAGAGAACATCAGATTTACACCTTAAAGGATAGAACCAACAATATCTAGTAAATTCATCGATGAAAATGACATAATACCGAAAACCATGATGAGACAATATGGGTGAGGGTCCCCAAACATCCGTATGGATAAGCTCTAAAGGTTTACGGGTCGTACAAGTAGTACTAGAAAATGGAAGTTTAGAGCATTTTCCTAGTGCACAATCGGAACAAAAAACTTTATTTGAAGCATCAAAAACAGAAATACAGGACTGAGAAGCCAACTTATTTATGATCCTGACAGAAGGATGGCCCAGCCTTTGATGCCAAAGATGTTGTGAAGCTTTGACAGAGGCAGCTAAAGCTTGATGAGAATTAGCAGGAGAGAAGGAGGAGTGAAAAGGATAGAAGCCATGTTGAACTGGGCCTTTAAAGAGCATTCTCCCCGAAGAAAGATCCTTCACAGTGAAGTGAAAAGGATAAAGATGCATAGAACAAGAATTGTCAAGAAGAAATTGATTAGCAGAGAGAAGATTGTGCTTTAAAGCAGGAACATGTAAGACATGCTTTAAAGCAAAAGAATCAGTAGAAGTATGTAAAGAGGATGAGCCAGAATGGAGAATAGGCAAACCTTTGCCATCTCCAATATACACTTGCTCAGGACCCGTGTAGGCTTCTGGATTCTGAAGGTTGGCATACGAGTTTGTCATATGGGAACTAGCACCAGAGTCAACAATCCAGGTAGGAGTAGAAGGGGAGGTACCAGCAACCATTGCAGAATGAGAAGATTTGCCATTGTAGTGTTGATCCATGCGATGAGGACAATCACAAGCCTCATGATCTGGTTGTCGACAAATCTGACAGAAAAGCTTTCGAGTGGAGGAGTAGGTATTGCGAGCTCCACGATTGAAGCGTTGATTAGTACGAGAGTAGGTATTTCTGCCATTGGTGAATTTGGAATTACCACGATTCTGAAAATTGCCCCGATTTGGACCCGGATAATTGCGATCCACATTGCGACCTTGATTGGAGAACTGAGAAAGATGTTGGGCAGTAAATGCTTGAGGGATAGAGGGAGCAGTGATGCGACAATTACTTGACACACAAATTAAACCCTCTTTTTGACAATTGTAGTATAGATGTAAGTAGGGTATCGTTCTAGGCCGGGGATTAGGAGGGCTTGCTAAAACCTCTTAAAAACATAAAAACAAAGTTAAAAATATTAAACAAGACTCAAGGACACAAAATTAGACTAAAAACTCTAATAACTCGAAACACACTTAAAATGACTCAAAATAATGAAAACAATTAAATTAAACACTAAGACTTGAAATGGACGGAAATTGAATTAAAAACTAACAATAAAGAAAACTAACTAAATAATATAATATAATAATGGGTGGGTGTTTGATTTTGGTGAAAAGTAAATTAAACTTAAATAAATTACGAAAATGACAAAAACATGAAATTAAGGTAAAATGATAAATGACGGACCAGCTAGAGGGTTCTTCTCCACACATGACACATATGCAACCTAAATTGATTTTCAGTTGTTCTTTCAATAAATTGTAAATCACAATGTTCCAAGTTAATTAGGTCCGCTTAAATTAACTCTTAGATTTCCCTAGATTCATTGGATTGAATGGAATACGCATTACAACCAAATTATTCCTCATCAAAGTCCCTAACTATGGAATACGCATGATAGAGACATTCAACAAAGATCATTAAGTTCAACGGAAATCATAAACATTGACTAGGCATTCATAACTATGGAATACGCATGTTAATCCAGCCTAGAATTCACATAACACGATTGTGGATAACAACCTTCACTACTTGTGAATATAAGTTCATAACGATTAGGTGAAATTTACTTATATTCTAGCATCAAATTCATGCATGTAAATTAAGTATGCATCCTTAATCAACATACAAAAATAAGTTATCAATCAAGCAGTTAAGCAAATTAAATCACAACTCAGAAATCACAACTGAAGGTAATCAATTCATATTACAAATATATTCATGGTTTCGAATTAACCTCTAGCCAAAATAAATTTATTTACACATTATTGAAACAGAAATAAAAATAGAAAAGGTTGGAAAGATTAAACCGAAAGAGAGGGCAGCTTGCTGCTTTCTTAACTGGCGTCCTCCCTGCCTTCCTGTTCTCACGCTGCCAAGGCAGCTCTCCCCGTTCTCACTCCTCCCGTACTGCCTTCTGCCTTTCCCTGTGCTGACCTTTTCACGCTGCAGCCTTCTCTCCTCTCGCCCTCTTTCATGCTGCCCCAAGGCAGCTCCTTCCTTTCTCCTCGCTGCCCAAGCCGCTATTCCTCGTCAGTCCCGCACTGCCTTCTGCCTTCTCCTGCGCTTCTGTCCCCCTCGGTTTCTCTCTCCACGCAGCTCAGCTGCTTCTGTTTCTGTCCCTCCCTGTGTCTCTGCGAGCTGCCCAAAGGCAGCTCCCCTTTCTAACTGACAGCTTTTTTTTTTATTTTCTCTTCAGCTGCCCCGAAGGGCAGCTCCCTCTGCTCTGCGTGCTGCCTAGACTCTTTTTCCTTCCCCCCCGCAGCCCAGCTGCTTTTTATTTTATTCTTTCCCTCTCTCTGCGCTGCACGTCAGCTCTCTCTCACCCCTCTTATTTCTTTTTTTTTTCTGCTCCATTTTCCCAGTGCCGCACTTCCTCTTTTATTTTATTTCTTCTTCCTGCCAGTCACTCCACTTCATTCCTCCACTTCCTTTCTTTATTTCTCCTCTATTAATTTTTTATTCCTTCTTTCTGGCAGCCTTGCTGCCTTTCCACTTCTCCCCGTAGCTGTCTCCCACGCTATCTGCCCTCTGACCTCTCCTTTATTTTCTGCTTTTCTTGTGCATTTGATGCAGTGTAATCTGTCGTGTTTGTAGAATTTCCATCAAATGGAATCCCTGGGTTGGTGTACCATTTGAAACATAACCCCCTGCAGAAATCACAAAATATAAGCATATAAAAGAGAACTAACATTAAAGCCATGGTCATGCAGAGATTAGCCTCTTTCATACTCTGAAAACCATCATTCGGAAACGGTATCTAATTTGCTGGAGTATAGATCACAAAGGACAAGAAAATTACAGATAGCTTTTCAAAAGTAGTCCAACAAATGGAAGACGATTGATGATTACAACTATTCCAGAAAGATTTCGTCAGTTTAATGTGCAATACGTGGGAAATAGGCTCCTACTTGCCAAAATGAACTTTAAACACCTTATAGAAGCAGTGAATATTTCTAGCAATAATTCAAATATGCCATGATGGAGGTAAAACTACAACATGACATTCATATAAATCCTTACTAATGCACGAAAGATTTGGAGGACCAAAACACAACTTCAAATAGAGAGGGCAAGAAGACGCAAATATCTTACTTACCAAAGAGAAGACTATTATTTAAAATTCATTTGTGCTATTTTTATTTTCTTTTCTTTTCTGTTTATTATTTAAAACTCATTTGTGCTATTTTTATTTTCTTTGCATAACAAATCCTATAAACACAAAAATAACGTAAATAGCTCAAAAATATAAGGAGCTAACTAAGAAAAGACGAGTGAATTCGAAGTAAAAATATATATAAATATGATCCGATCAAATACCCCCACACTTAACTTTTGCTAGTCCTCGAGCAAAACAAAGAAAACTAGAACAAGAAGTAACAAGAAAAACATTAACTTCCCCCTATGCGACCCTCATAGAAATTCATTCAAGAAAACAAATCATCAAGAACCATAGCTAGCATCTAGGAACTAATCCAAGTTCATCTTCCTTATTCAAATATTAGCAGTAATCTTTAAATCATCCTTGAAGTGTAGTGTGTGAGATAGCCATGCTAATGCAATTTCAAGTTTTTATTTTTAAAATCATCATATGCAAACTAGCGACCTTCTCACGGGATATGCACTCAATCACATATGTGTTTAGTTTTAATGTGTTTCGCTCAAAGAATCAAATGTGAAATTTCTACCATAAGCTTGCATAAAGATCACTTCTCCACAGTCATAATTGCAAAACTTAAATCAAGAGGACTTTTATTGGATGTAATGAGGCTTAGTGATAGGGTTATTGAAACGAAAGAATAGGAAAACACAAGTTCCAAGCTACATTGCAAGCAATTCTTTTCTTTAGATTTATAAGAACTCAAGCTCTCCAGCAATTCTTCTAGCACCTCCAACCATATTCTTAAACTGAAACTTTAAAAACTTTATATATATATATATATACAATCTTTCTTTTTTTTCTTTTTCTTTTTTTTTTTTTTTTTTTTTTTTTTTTTTTTTTTTTTAAATCACAAACATGAAATACCCCCACACTTATTCTTTTGCCAAACATCTTCACAGTATTTCACAAACGTTTCTCATAAGACAATCTCGCATTGCTCGCTTGGAAAGGGTAAGGAAAAATGTTTTAGGTATAAGAGTAGACATATCTGGTGATAAGAAATAAAATGCTCAACATATACGGCTCAAATTGGCAATCTAATGATATCATTTTTCTTTGGAAAACATGGTTATTTGGGCCATAGTGGTAAACCTAATGCCTCTATCATTTCCAAGTTCATGCAATCAATGACAAACATTTCGAAAGATCGTTACGCAAGTTCTAGAGATGTATCTCACATAAGTTCATCACACATGAAAGAATAGGAGTGTATGAAAAATGCACACACTTTCAATAGGCTCAAAAACTCACATAGGATATACATGGTCACTAAATTCACATATGAAGCTTTAAGTCATGCTTTAGTTTCACATTAACAAGGCTATGTGCATTTGGTTTTTTCAAAGATGATCAAACATGTACAAAACTAACAAGAGAATTAGGAATTTCACAAAACACATGTTAACTAAGTTCTTGATAATCATGATTCAAATTTGATCTAATTATATCATTGGGTCGGGAAACTAACAAAAATCTAATTCAAAACAATAAGGGAAACAAGAAAATATTTTTGGATTTTTAAATTTTTGGATTTTTTTTTTTTTAAATAAAACAAAAAAAACAACAACACAGAAACAAAAGAAATTCTAGAGATTTCTACCCCCACACTTAAACTTGACATTGTCCCCAATGTCAGAAAACACTATAATGCAAATAAAAAAAATAAAAATAAAATAAATAAATCATAAGAAACAAAATAACGCAATTGGACTGAAAACTTCCCTAATTTGCAGTAAAATCAAGCGATGACCCCCAAGCTAAAATTCTGCAATCAACTTCAAGGGTGGAAATAACCAAAAGTTCCTGCAAAGAAAAGAAATAAATCAGTTAAGCACGCAAGAAAATTAATTAAAAACAATTGCAAACGAAAAATTGAAAATTACGATAAAAGATAATGAATAAAACTAATAAGTAATCATTGTTCGTGCTTGTTGACTTTCCACAGCTTTGATCTCGAACAGGGTGACACTTAGCTTTTCACTTGCAAGTGATGATCTTATGATATTGTACGGCGAGGCTTTGCTCTTTCGTGAAGGTGCCCTCCAAATGTTGTTGAGGCTTCTCGAGTTCTTGGATTTAACTCGCACTCATTGTGCTGGGTTGATTGATTATGCAATCTGCATTCTTCTCTGCTTGTTTCCTCAGCACGGCGGGCAGGCACGAGGTAGAGGTATTTTGGTCTGATTCTTTCTTCAATCTTTCCAAGTGCCCACCTCTTGCTTTCTTTCTCCTTGTCCCTAGCTGAGGATGAATCAGCACGTTGTCTCCACATGCTTCGAGCTATCATTTTCACCTCCCTTACTTGTCCCCCAAGTAGATGTGGTAGACAAAACGGAAGCACAAGATGAAGAAGATGAGTACTCGAGAGCAAGGCTAGGTAAGCAATCAGGAAGGGGTTCCAGGCAGTTGGCTCCAGATCGGAAGATTGATACCAAATGCTGGCTGATTGCTCGCTTTCTCCTTGTCGGAAAACAAAGACAAGGAGAAGGACATGGAGAAAGCATGATATGAGATACTCTTGCTTTCAACCTTTATGATATGAAATACTTTTGCTTTGAATGGGTTGTTCGCAGGAGTATCCCAAGGAATAAGGAACACAGAGTGACTCGAGATGATTCTTTGGGAATGCATTTTTGGAGATGAAGAAGTGTTGAGAGGGTGTGCTGAGAGAGTGTGCTTTTGCTGTGGAAGGCGAAGGTAGAAACTTATAGGACTTGTCTTCACAACCGGAACTGTTCTCTCACTCATTGTCGGTAGCCGGTGGATTGATGAATAGTACAAATTACGCGCTTTCTGACAAAGCTGCCCGTAATTTCCGCAAAGCTGCCAGTTGCATGTGCCAAGTGCTGACTAGGCTGAGAGAGACAGATGGTTGGAATCGGCGCTTCGACAGACTGCCCGTGATTTTCGCAGAGCTGAGTTTGCGTGTGACGGGTGACAACACGTCTGAACGAATTGATCTTGCGAAATCCGGGGTTCGGCTCGTGGTTTCTGAGCAAGCCCAACTTTTAAGAAATTAAACGCCTCTTTTGAGAAAGGAATTCGGCTTTGGAGAAAGGAAACTCCTCTTTTGAGAAAAGAATCAGGCGCTTGAGAAAGGAGCCCCGACTCTTCGATTTGCGAGAGGACGCTTCATCGATTTCTGAGGAGCGCCTCTTCAATTGTTGAGGAGCGCCTCTTTGATTTCTTCCTTTTTATAGAGGCGTTAATCTTGTTCCACAACACACTTAAGCGCATTCCTGTAAACACTCCCTTCTTGCACTTCCTTAATCTTAATCTGTCCGATCACCTCTTTCTCAACACCTTCAGAAAATGGCAGGCCCTTCTGATCGATGTTTTGATTTGAACATTCGTGAAGAGGCAGCTCCGCCTTCACCAGACAACGTATGGCGCCCTTCTTTCATATCCCCCACTGGTCCCCTTACCGTTGGGGCTTCGGTGATGAAGAACGATATGGCAGCAGCGGTGGTGGCCCGGAACCTTGTCACGCCCAGAGATAACAGACTGCTCGCTAGACGATCTGATGAATTGGCGGTTAAGGAGTCTCTGGCTCTTAGCGTGCAGTGTGCAGGTTCCGTATCCAACATGGCCCAACGCCTCTATGCTCGAACCCGTCAAGTCGAATCCTTGGTGGCTGAAATACAGAGTCTCAAGCAAGAGATCAAAGGGCTCAAGCATGAGAACAAAGAGTTGCACAAGCTCGCACACAGCTATGCCACCAGCATGAAGAGGAAAATTGACCAGATGCAGGACACTGATGGTCAAATTTTACTTGATCATCGGAGGTTTGTGGGTCTGTTCCAACAGCATCTGCCTTCGTCTTCTGGAGCGGCACCGCGTAGTGAAGCTCCAACTGATCAACCTCTGCTGCCTCCTCCTGCTGTGGCCCCGCCGACTGCCGAAGCCCCGCCGACTACTGAAGCACCACCCGACCAATGAATACTATTAGTTTACATCATTGTAAAATATTTGTACTTTTTTTTTTTTTTAATTGTTTTTTTTTTTTTTTTTTTTTTTTTTTTTTTTTTTTATATGTAAATTAATGTAAAGAGACTTTGGTTAACCTTCCCCCACACTTAAACTAAATAACACAAACTCACAAAAATCAACCAAATAACACAACTAACTAAACAAAACAAAATGAAAGCAGTAAAGAATAAGGGTGTAAAAAAATGCAAATCTGATGGGGTTAGCGATTCCAAAGTCTCCCTTCGTTGAATGCTTGGGTTGCCTCCCAAGAAGCGCTTGATTTAACGTCTTTAGCCGGACGCATATTTCCTTTAAATTTCTCTCGGCTCCATTTGAACCTAAAATCAAAGAAAGAAAAATAACTCAAATATCAAAAGTAAAATACACAAACACCAATATAAACATAAACAAAAACAAAAATAAAAGGATTAGCAAAGTTACTAATCCCCGGCAACGGCGCCAAAATTTGATGCGACAATTACTTGACACACAAATTAAACCCTCTTTTTGACAATTGTAGTATAGATGTAAGTAGGGTATCGTTCTAGGCCGGGGATTAGGAGGGCTTGCTAAAACCTCTTAAAAACATAAAAACAAAGTTAAAAATATTAAACAAGACTCAAGGACACAAAATTAGACTAAAAACTCTAATAACTCGAAACACACTTAAAATGACTCAAAATAATGAAAACAATTAAATTAAACACTAAGACTTGAAATGGACGGAAATTGAATTAAAAACTAACAATAAAGAAAACTAACTAAATAATATAATATAATAATGGGTGGGTGTTTGATTTTGGTGAAAAGTAAATTAAACTTAAATAAATTACGAAAATGACAAAAACATGAAATTAAGGTAAAATGATAAATGACGGACCAGCTAGAGGGTTCTTCTCCACACATGACACATATGCAACCTAAATTGATTTTCAGTTGTTCTTTCAATAAATTGTAAATCACAATGTTCCAAGTTAATTAGGTCTGCTTAAATTAACTCTTAGATTTCCCTAGATTCATTGGATTGAATGGAATACGCATTACAACCAAATTATTCCTCATCAAAGTCCCTAACTATGGAATACACATGATAGAGACATTCAACAAAGATCATTAAGTTCAACGGAAATCATAAACATTGACTAGGCATTCATAACTATGGAATACGCATGTTAATCCAGCCTAGAATTCACATAACACGATTGTGGATAACAACCTTCACTACTTGTGAATATAAGTTCATAACGATTAGGTGAAATTTACTTATATTCTAGCATCAAATTCATGCATGTAAATTAAGTATGCATCCTTAATCAACATACAAAAATAAGTTATCAATCAAGCAGTTAAGCAAATTAAATCACAACTCAGAAATCACAACTGAAGGTAATCAATTCATATTACAAATATATTCATGGTTTCGAATTAACCTCTAGCCAAAATAAATTTATTTACACATTATTGAAACAGAAATAAAAATAGAAAAGGTTGGAAAGATTAAACCGAAAGAGAGGGCAGCTTGCTGCTTTCTTAACTGGCGTCCTCCCTGCCTTCCTGTTCTCACGCTGCCAAGGCAGCTCTCCCCGTTCTCACTCCTCCCGTACTGCCTTCTGCCTTTCCCTGTGCTGACCTTTTCACGCTGCAGCCTTCTCTCCTCTCGCCCTCTTTCATGCTGCCCCAAGGCAGCTCCTTCCTTTCTCCTCGCTGCCCAAGCCGCTATTCCTCGTCAGTCCCGCACTGCCTTCTGCCTTCTCCTGCGCTTCTGTCCCCCTCGGTTTCTCTCTCCACGCAGCTCAGCTGCTTCTGTTTCTGTCCCTCCCTGTGTCTCTGCGAGCTGCCCAAAGGCAGCTCCCCTTTCTAACTGACAGCTTTTTTTTTTATTTTCTCTTCAGCTGCCCCGAAGGGCAGCTCCCTCTGCTCTGCGTGCTGCCTAGACTCTTTTTCCTTCCCCCCCGCAGCCCAGCTGCTTTTTATTTTATTCTTTCCCTCTCTCTGCGCTGCACGTCAGCTCTCTCTCACCCCTCTTATTTCTTTTTTTTTTCTGCTCCATTTTCCCAGTGCCGCACTTCCTCTTTTATTTTATTTCTTCTTCCTGCCAGTCACTCCACTTCATTCCTCCACTTCCTTTCTTTATTTCTCCTCTATTAATTTTTTATTCCTTCTTTCTGGCAGCCTTGCTGCCTTTCCACTTCTCCCCGTAGCTGTCTCCCACGCTATCTGCCCTCTGACCTCTCCTTTATTTTCTGCTTTTCTTGTGCATTTGATGCAGTGTAATCTGTCGTGTTTGTAGAATTTCCATCAAATGGAATCCCTGGGTTGGTGTACCATTTGAAACATAACCCCCTGCAGAAAGCACAAAATATAAGCATATAAAAGAGAACTAACATTAAAGCCATGGTCATGCAGAGATTAGCCTCTTTCATACTCTGAAAACCATCATTCGGAAACGGTATCTAATTTGCTGGAGTATAGATCACAAAGGACAAGAAAATTACAGATAGCTTTTCAAAAGTAGTCCAACAAATGGAAGACGATTGATGATTACAACTATTCCAGAAAGATTTCGTCAGTTTAATGTGCAATACGTGGGAAATAGGCTCCTACTTGCCAAAATGAACTTTAAACACCTTATAGAAGCAGTGAATATTTCTAGCAATAATTCAAATATGCCATGATGGAGGTAAAACTACAACATGACATTCATATAAATCCTTACTAATGCACGAAAGATTTGGAGGACCAAAACACAACTTCAAATAGAGAGGGCAAGAAGACGCAAATATCTTACTTACCAAAGAAAAGACTATTATTTAAAATTCATTTGTGCTATTTTTATTTTCTTTTCTTTTCTGTTTATTATTTAAAACTCATTTGTGCTATTTTTATTTTCTTTGCATAACAAATCCTATAAACACAAAAATAACGTAAATAGCTCAAAAATATAAGGAGCTAACTAAGAAAAGACGAGTGAATTCGAAGTAAAAATATATATAAATATGATCCGATCAAGCAGGCAAGGGAAGAATACCAGCCGAGGAATTATATGCCTGAAATGGTGCAGATGAGACAGATTTCTTCCGATTGTTGAGTTGAATCTCCTTACTGAGAAGTAATCCGTGTAATTCATCAATAGTCGTAGAACCAAGACGAAACTGAATTGCATCCACAAAGGAATCAAAGTCAGGAGGTAAGCCATGAAGTATGACTGAGATGAGATCGGAATCTTCAACAAGAGCACCAGCACTTGCTAGGGCATCAGCAATTTCTTCAATTTGCTGGAGATATTGAGCTGCAGTCAATTCACCTTTAACAAGACTGCGAAGACGAGAACGAAGCTCATGGATGTGAGACTGAGACGCAGTGGCGAGACGCGATTCCAATTTCGCCCAAAGTTCGCGAGCAGAAGTGACGCCAACTGTGTAAGGAATCAAAGATTCAGACAGAGTGGAGTTGATCCAGATGAGAATGTTCTGATCATTCTCAAACCAAGTAACATAAGCAGGATTGAGAGTCGCGGTGCGATTTCCAGAAGAATCAAGGAGATATTTGGGCGGCGCCGCCATGGAGCCATCAATAAGACCGGTAAGATTGTAGCGACGAAGAATCGGAGCAAATAGGGCACTCCAGGTCAGGTAATTTGTGGTGGTAAGCTTGATCGGAACCATAGATCCAATGTTTTGGATTGTAATGGAGGAAGAAATCACAGAATTAGGGTTAGGGTGTGGATCGGTAGACTCGAAGGAAGAAGATGTAGCAGTCACCATAGCTGGATTGAGAGAGAAATCACGATGAAGACTAACAGGGAACGATCAAGAACAACAAGACTCGATCAAGATCAAGAGCACTGGATCGGAGAAGATGAAGCGGTGCAGAGGGAAGCAGGAAAAGAGGATCGAAGAGAAGACGTCGGGAGACTGAGGGCGAGTGATACCATATTAGAAGAAATATTCTCATTAAATCAAATTATAACTTTACACTTTGAGTATTTATATACAACTATAACAACTATCACAGTTGTCTTTACAACTAACAGAAATTGTAACTACTACTAACAAACTAAACATTCCTTAGCCTCTAAGTATTATCCCTTGAAGGTGTAATTACATTTTTATCCTTAATACTGCAGAAATCACATGGCTATGTAAACTACTTGCTGACCTCTCTTATTCTCTGCCTCATTCTCCCACAATCTGGTGTGACAATCTCTCTGCTATTTCCTTAGCGAAAAATCCTATTTTTCATGCTCGAACAAAGCATGTCGAGCTTGATTACCATTATATTCGTGAAAAGGTTCTAGCAAATCAAATTTCTGTGAAGTTTGTTTGTACACAGGATCAGGTGGCAGATATTTGCACCAAATCTTTGTCCCAACCTCGGTTCGTTCTTCTTCGTGACAAACTCCAACTGAGATTCCCCCAGTCTCGTTTGCGGGGGGATATTAAGGATAAAAATGTAATTACACCTTCAAGGGATAATACTTAGAGGCTAAGGAATGTTTAGTTTGTTAGTAGTAGTTACAATTTCTGTTAGTTGTAAAGACAACTGTGATAGTTGTTATAGTTGTATATAAATACTCAAAGTGTAAAGTTATAATTTGATTTAATGAGAATATTTCTTCTAATAGTAATTACACCTTCAAGGGATAATACTTAGAGGCTAAGGAATGTTTAGTTTGTTAGTAGTAGTTACAATTTTTATCCTTAATAGCATTTACAACATTGTGCACAACCTAATGCCTGCTCGTCCCAAGTTTGCAGAGGAGCTCATTAAGAACGTTTCTGGTGAAGCAAAGAAGGCGCAAGGGAAAAGGTTCAGGCTACGGTGTTTAGAAAAGCTTAAGGCATTGAGGGACCACATTTGGACTAGAGCAATGGTTTTCTGAGTTGCACGTTTTTCCGTTTCGTAATGTCGTTGTTTTTGCCTTAGTTTTTTTAAGGAAGTTTGGATTGTTGGACTGGAAACAATGCTTTTCGGAGTTGCACGCTTTTCGGTTTCGTAGTGTTAAAATTTGGACTTGAATTTGATACTATGATTCTATGAACCTGTGTTCAATCTCGACTGACCTCCACATGACTTGGAGCTTACTCTACCTTTATCTCTGTAGTATCGACCGAATATAGGTGGGCTTTACACACACAATGGTCCAGATTCATCATCTAATGAGCCCATAAGTCCATTTGGTCGCGGTAGGCAATATCCAAGCGCTTATCTGTCAGGTCCATCTTATGCTAATGAAATGGCTGGCCTGACCTAGGATCCAACCTGGTACGAAATGGCTGACCCGATCTGATGAGATGAACCACACCTCAACGGGCTTCAAAAGGTCGTCGAACCACACCTCAGATCCTATCTGAATCTCGTAGTCCAAAATTCACAAACCAAGATATTCAAACCGTTCAAGAGAGGGGAGAGAGAATTCGGACCCCATGTATGATGTGGGCCAATAGGATAGGCTAATGGATGCCGTATGATTTAAAATAAGTGGTCCGGATCTCTGCGTCCGTTTGTGCCAGATTGTGACATTTGGAGAAGATCTCGATTGCTCAACCCGTGATTATCTCAACTCGGCCTCAAGTGTTTTACCCCAACGACGTATATCATAAATTAAAAACCTTCAGTTAGTACTTAGTTTTTTGTGAATACATAAATGGAGACTTAGTCGTCTTTGTTTTTGTGAAGATATTATTGCATTTTTCATAAGTCTCTTATCACTTGACTTTGTTTGGTCATGGAGGTCTGTTTTCAGATTTGACACCACCTGTATCCGTCCTCAATCAGCATTTTCTTTTCAAATTTTTATTGTGAGCCCCATTATTGATTTTGACTGGTGGACTCGAATGGCCGGCAGATGCGTGAGTCATGCTCGTATTTACTAGTCTTTTTGGTTTGGAACATTAATATATTATATATTATATATTATATATTATATGTTATATATTCAAACCTAGAATCTCGAGTGTAGTGATAAATATTCTTAATTATTTAAGTTAGTCATTTGCTGGTTTGGAGCATTTATAAGTGCTTAAGTAGAATCATAAAACGGACGAGGGACGAGAGTAGGATGAAAAGAGATTTGGGAGAGACAAGTCAACGGGTCATTACTAATTAAATCAATATTGCTCCAACTTGCAACATTACAAAGAGTTGAGGGAGACAATAAGTTATATCACAAAAAGTCTCGGTGTTATTATGTATAAAACTATTCATTATATTATTTTTTTTCAAAGTGAAATTCTTGTATTTTTCCCAATGATTCAATGTGTAATTTGATATCAATATGTGTAGGTTGGGAGAAATTGTTGGGTAGGCCCGGAGAAATTTTTGTGTGTGACCGTAGAGGTCAATGTCGTGGCTGATGGGGTAACACGGACTTCAAAAATGGGGAGACGCCTTTAATTCCAGAAAACAAGTTAGAGAATGACAGGCATGGAGATTAGTTAAGTCTAAACTATGGTGCACGCACATTTACTTGAAGAGATAACAGGGAACCAATGCTTTATTAAGAAAAATATAGCTAATCAATAAAGCTAAGTTGAAAATTTGGTGCTTTTGCAATGGCAGTGGCTCTTTCTGTACGGATGCTTTTGTTCTTCTCACTGCTTTTGCTACCAGTTTCTGTGTTTTCCCAAAATAATGGAAGAGTAGCAGTTGGGAGTTCTCTGACTGCAAGTACAGGCGACTCCTCATCATGGCTTTCTCCATCCGGCGATTTCGCGTTTGGATTTTCGCCCCTCGGAAACAATGATCTTTTCTTGCTTTCGATATGGTATGCGAAAATCCCAGACGAAACCGTAGTTTGGTATGCATATGACGGTAACAACCCCATCGTTGCACCTAGGGGATCAGTTCTGACCTTGACTGCCAACGGTGGACTAGTTCTTAACAATCCTCAGGGTGGAGAGATATGGAAATCCGAAACAACTTTCGGGATTGTTGAGAACGGGGTCATGAATGACACCGGAAACTTTGTCCTTCAAGACAAAAACTCAGAGAGCTTGTGGGAGACCTTCAGCAATCCCACAGACACCGTTTTGCCTGGACAGACAATTGAGAAAAGTAGGAAGCTTTCGTGTAGACAATCGGAGACTAACTACACAAAGGGGCGGTTCCAGCTGCGCTTGCAAGATGATGGAAACCTCGTGCTCAACACCGTCAACTTGCCAACAGATTTTGCCAACAACCCTTACTTCGCCACGGACACGACCGCAGGGACTGTGGAAGGTAGTCAAGGTAAACAATTCGTGTTCAACAGCTCAGGGTACATGTTTGTTCTGAGAGAAAATGGTGGAAGATTCACTCTTACAGGGCCACAGGGAGTCTCGACGAGAGACAACTACATAAGGGCAACTCTTGATTTTGATGGGATTTTCACTTTATATTCTCACCCGAAAAACTTCACTGGAAATCCAAGCTGGAGTAGTCCTCTGTGGTATACGCCGGATGATATTTGCCAAAAACTTCTTGAAGACGTGGGCGTTGGTGTTTGTGGTTACAACAGTGTCTGTAAGCTCAAACCAGATAGTAATAGGCCAACCTGCGAATGCCCAAAAGGGTTTTCTTTTCTTGATCCGAAGGATATATACCGAGGCTGCAAACCCGATTTTATACAAGGCTGTGAAGAAGATGAGCTGCAAGGTCCCAGAAACGATTTGTATAATGTCAAAGTGCTGACAAATACTGATTGGCCAACCTCAGATTATGTGCAGCTAAAGCCTTCTACGGCGGACAAGTGCAACGAGTCTTGCTTTCAAGACTGTTTGTGCGCTGTTGCTGTGTTCCGGGATGAAACCTGCTGGAAAAAGAAGTTACCTCTCTCAAACGGGAGAGTGGATGACAGTCTTAATTCACAGACCTTCATAAAAGTCCGAAAGGATAATGTAACTCTGCCGTTTCCTCCAAAGCCAATTCCAGATGATAAAGAGAAGAGCCGGAAATCTGTGATACGCGTAGAATCAGTACTATTAGGTACCTCTATCTTTGTTAATTTTGTCCTAAGTTCTGCTCTTTGTTTCGGTATTTTCTTCATTTTCCGGAAGAAACCTGTCACATCTAGTACCGATATTGTTTTGGACTCGAATTTGCGCTCTTTTAGCTATGAAGAGCTACGAGAAGCTACAAATGGGTTCAAGGAAGAATTAGGAAAGGGTGCTTTTGGAGTGGTTTTCAAAGGGGTGATGCAAATTGGTTCTGGTGTCGAAGTGGCGGTTAAGAAGCTAAACTATGTTATGCAAGATGTCGAGAAGGAGTTTAAAACAGAACTGAAAGTAATTGGTCAGACGCATCACAAGAATCTGGTTCGTCTTTTTGGATATTGTGACGAGGGGCAAGAGAGATTACTAGTTTATGAGTTCTTGAGAAATGGCACATTGGCAAGCTTCCTTTTTTCTGATATCAAACCAAGTTGGAGACAGCGAATCGAACTCGCTTATGGCGTTGCGCAGGGGCTTCTGTACTTGCATGAAGAGTGCAGCACGCAGATTATCCATTGTGACATAAAGCCGCAGAACATACTTCTCGACGATTATTACACTGCTCGGATCTCTGATTTTGGTTTGGCAAAACTTATGCTGATGAATCAGAGCCAGACTCATACCGCCATTCGAGGAACAAAAGGTTATGTTGCACCTGAGTGGTTCAGGAACTTGCCAATCACTACCAAAGTTGATGTGTACAGCTTTGGTGTTGTGCTGCTAGAAATCATTTGTTGTAGGAGAAGCGTTGACATGGAAGGTAACTGTGAAGAGAGCGCAATTTTAACGTATTGGGTTTATGATTGCTACGTTGACGGAGGACTAGATGCTGTTGTCGATTATGAAGTTGAGGCCTTGGGTGATCGAACGACACTGGAAAAGTTTGTGATGGTTGCGATTTGGTGTATTCAGGAAGATCCATCTCTTAGGCCTACTATGAGGAAGGTTGTGCAGATGCTTGAAGGAGTTGTCGAAGTGCCTGTTCCACCATGTCCATCCCCATATACCAGATAAGGTTGAACCGCCATTATTTGTATTGCAGCGAAGGTGTATTTATTGTCACAGTAGTAGCTAGCTTGTTTCCTCTTTGTCAATCTGTGTTTAATTTACCAATTTGTGGTTTTGTAATGCAATGATTTAGATCAAAACGGTAAATGCTTTATGTATGTAACTCTTGTTATGAATGATAAAGTTTGTTATGAAAACATTTTCGTTTGCTTAGTCTGTTTGTGCTGATGAAGTTTGTGGCTTATCTTTTACGAATTGGACTTATCGCTGCCCTCTCTATTCCCTAGTGTTCTTAGTAGAGAGGGCAGCGATTTACCATCCTTTTTATTGGCAAGTACTTGTTCAGTTTAGTTTTCAGCTGTGGTAAAAACTTCATTCACATTGGTAAGAGTAGCAGACTTTGAATTCAAAAAGAACAGCAGCCGCAGTCTCATTACACAAAATTGCAGCTGGATATTACTCCTAAATCCTTCCGTTCATCGTCTCCCTCGGACGGTTTTATATGTTCACTCTGATTTGGTTTTGTTGCTACCAATTTGCTTCTACTCTATGCAAGCAGATAAAACATCATTGGAATCCTCCTAAAAAAAAAAGATGAATTGCCCTTATCCAAACACTGCTTATACAAATTACAATCCATTAGCTAATATCAGCAGGATCCTGATAGGTTCATAATTCACTTACTTTGTACTAGTTTTAATTAATTTGCAGGAGAGAAGTGATTCAAAAGGACATATTTCTTTATTTTATCTATTTTCAGCTTTCAAACGAACTTTTGGAGACGGTCCAACGGCCCACTATTAATTAACATCAATACTAACCTTAATTTAACCACATGTGCAATCCAATAGGTCTGGTTTTATACAAAATTAAGGCCTCAAAGCAATTAGTAGTCGAACTTTTCAATATAAGGGGATTTAATTTCATCAAGTTTCCGATGTTGCCATGTGGGACATGCTTCAACACACTTAATTAGTTTAAGCAGAAAATACATTTCTTTGTGTGTTTCCCACAAAAGGCCGTTTCTCCATAATCTGGTCATCTTGGAGTCGAAGTACGAAACGTGCCGTCAGCTGCTTTGAAGTGTGGAAGAGTATGTTTCCTGTTGGTCGAGTGACTTCCATTGCTGAAAATACAGAACCGAGTTATAGTGTCGAAGAAGAAGATTTGAAGGCTCTCCCGATTTTTCCATGAAGTATGCGCCCCAATCCTTGAAGAAGACATCCAAGACTTGGCCAAGAAATATTTTTCCGAAATTTTCTAGACCAAGAAAAAACCCTAAAACGTGCCTACAACCTGACTGATGCGCTATCTAGTCAAAGTAGGATTTCTACAGTACTATTGTTGTTTGGATTTCCTTTTATTTTAAGGTTTGTTTTGCTTTGTGCCAAATGTTCTGACCCTACTCATCCGACGAAGCTTTGTTCTTCTAGTATCCCAGAGTTCAACCAGGAGCAAAATGATCCTTATCGAATAATGCAATTACAATGTTGGCTGTAAAGACCTTCTAACTTTCTCCTTGAACAACCAACAAGAAGTTTGTCATTCATCTCTCGAAAATCTGAATGCTCAATTAAAGCAGGCCACTCAACAACAAAATACAATAATGCAAGCTTCCATCACCAAATTCCCCAGCCAACCTGAAATAAAATTCGAGTCCAAAACAATTTTGGGTTCAAATCTGTGTTCTTTTAGCTATGAAGAGATTCAAGAAGATACTAACGGATTCAAGAGGTAGCTAAAAACCATATTGGTGCTGTTGTTTCTATACGAAACTTGTGTGAATTTGGATAGAGGCAGCTATCCTGACATTATACTTTAACTGAACTGCAATTCTGCCTCCTTTATAGCAGCATTCCTTTCCAAAAAAAAGGGGTAAGAGAAGAAAGTTAGTGCTCATGGACCTCCTTGTTTTGTTGAGAACTAGGACAGGGTGCTTTTGGAGTTATTTACAAAGGGGTAATGCAAATTGATTCTGGTGTCGAATTAGTGGCAGTGAAGAAGCTAAACTATGTACTGCACGACATTGAGAAGGGTTTACAACATAATTGAATGTCCTTGGTCAGATACATCACAAGAATCTGGTTCGCCTTTCCGGATATTGTGATGAGGGACTAGTTTAAAAATTCTTGAGAAATGGCACATTAGAAAGCTTTCTTTTCGCTGAGGTGAAACCAAGTTGGAGACAACGAATTGAAATTGCTTATGGAGTTGCCAGAGGACTTCTTTACTTGCATGAAGAGTGCATCACGCAAATTGTACAGTGTGATATAAAGCCTGAGAACATACTTATTATTACAATGCTCGGATCTCTGATTTTGGATCACCAATTTTGACAATGAATCAGAGCCAGATTCATATTGCCATTCGGAGAGCAAAAGGTTATGTTGCATGTGCACATGAGTGGTTTCGTATCTTGCGAATCACCATCAAAGTTGGCGTGTACAGCTTCGATGTTGTACAGCTAGAGATCATTTATTGTAAGAGAAGCGTTGATGTTGAAAGAAACTGCAAAGAGAGCAAATATAACAGACTGGGTGTAAAACTGCTAGTTAATGGAGAATTATGTGTTGTAGTAGATTATGAACCCCAGGCCTTTCTTGAACAATGGAAACTGCAAAAGTTCGTGATGGTTGCGCTTTGGTGTGTTCAAGAAGACCAATCTCTTAGGCCTACCATGAGGAAGGTTATGCAGATGCTTGAAGAAAAGGTGGAACTACATGTTCAACCTTGACCGTGTCCATTCCCATATACCAGAACTGGTTAAAACCGGCGTTGTTTGGATGGCATGGCATCCGAACTGTGGGTTATCAATCTATCGTTAGTCGACTAATTTTTGGTTTGCTTTCCAAGTCTTGCTTTAGTTTATGATATCGTATCAAGAACTATAAAGTTTGCTACGAAACTGTGTGTTTTCCCAAGCGATTGGTATTGATGAAATTTGTGGCCTATCTCTTTTGCTGTTTAGCATTCTCGCCACCCTCTCTACTCCATTGTCTTCTCTTTGTAGGGAGGGCCTGAATTATGATCATGTTTATTGGCAAGAACTTGTTGAATATAGTTTTTAGCTGCGAGCGCAACTCCATCCACATTGGTTAGAATTCAAAATGAACTTCTGCAGTCTGTGACGACCTTGTCTTCACTGCTTTGTGAAAACAATGACCATGGCTTTTGCTTCTGCCAATAAAAATTCCAGAATGGAAAGTATTCTCACTGCAGGTGAAGAGCCTGCTTGGTGGTTTTCAACTTACAGTGATTTTGCGTTCGGGTTTCGAGTACTTAACAGCGATGTCGTCTTGCTTGCCATATGGTATCAAAAGATACTACTACAAACGCACAACTTTGGTCTTATAGAATTATAATGGCATCCGAATTTTGATTTTTCAGTTAGTTTTTTTCCTTAGGAGCTCAAAAATGCAAAATTTTGGTCTTATCAAAACATAATGGCATCATAATTTAATTTTCAGTTACTTTTTTTTTCCTTATGAACTCAAAACGCACACATATTTGGTTTTGTCAAAACATAATGGCATACCCTTTTTTGGCATCTTTCGTTGGTTCAATCTTTATTCTCTATGGAAAACTCGTGAAATTACTATCGTAACCTACTGAAAATACACACAAATTTGGTCTTATGGTAACATAATGGCCTTAGATTTTCATTTTTCAGTTACTCTTTTTTCTTATGAACTCAAAACACACGATTTGGTCTTAGCAAAGCATAATCGTCTTCCCTCTTTTGGCATCTTTCGTTTGTTCAATCTTTATTCTCTATGGTAAACCACATGAACTTACAGTTACACTCATGGAAAAACATACAGATTTGGTCTTATTGAAACATAATGGCCTCAAGTTCTATGTTTTAGTTACTCTTTTTCCTTGTAAACTCAAGATGCACAAATTTCTTCTTACCAAAAGGAAGTGTTGTTCCCTCTTTTGGCATCTTTCTTTGGTTCAATCTCTATTCTATGTGGAAAATAACTCATGAATTTACTGTTGTACCCTCTTGAAAATGCATAGATTGGTCTTATCGAAACATAATGGCCTCGTATTTTAAATTTTCAGTTACTCTTTCTCCTTATGAACTCATAATCCATAGATTAATTCTTATCAAAACATCTTCCCTCTTTTCACATCTTTTGTGGTCCATTATGAAATTGGCATCTATCATTAGATTAGTAGGTATTATCTGTGGAAAAACAAGAAGTTAATTTTTTTAGTTACTCTTTTTCCTTATGAACTCAAATCCCATAGATTTGGTCTTATCAAAACATAATGGCCTCCCCTCTTTTGGCATCTTTCATTGTGTAACAACCCACATCGTCCAGGGAAGTGATCCTTAAATGTATATTCTCATCCCTACCTAGCACGAGGCCTTTTGGGAGCTCACTGGCTTCGGGTTCCGTAGGAACTCCGAAGTTAAGCAAGAAGGAGGCCAGAACACTCCCAGGATGGGTGACCCACTGGGAAGTTGCTCGTGAGTTCCCAAAAATAAAACCGTGAGGGAATGGTAAGCCCAAAGCGGACAATATCGTGCTATGGTGATGGAACGGGCCCGGGATGTGGTGTACCCGGGCCGAGATGTGACAAAATGGTATCAGAGCCAATCCCTAGCCGGAAGTGTGCCGACGAGGACGTCGGGCCCCTAAGGGGGTGGATTGTAACATCTCACATCGACCAGGGGAGTGATCCTTAAATGTATATTCTCATCCCTACCTAGCACGAGGCCTTTTGGGAGCTCACTGGCTTCGGGTTCCGTACGAACTCCGAAGTTAAGCGAGAAGGATGCCAGAACACTCCCAGGATGGGTGATCCACTGGGAAGTTGCTCGTGAGTTCCCAAAAACAAAACCGTGAGGGAATGGTAAGCCCAAAACAGACAATATCGTGCTACCGTGGTGGAACGGGCTCGGGATGTGGTGGACCTGGGCCGGGATGTGACACATTGCTTCAATCTTTATTCTTCATGCAAAAATCCTGAAACTAATGTACCGACATCCCAAGAAACACACACATATTCAGTCTTATCGAAACATAATGATCTCAATTTTTTTTTTTAGTTACTCTTTTTCCTTATGAACTCAATAACACAAGGATTTGTTCTTAGGGAAACATAATGTTCTTCCCTTTTTTGGCATCTTTCGTTGGTTCAATCTCTATTCTTTGTGGTAAAACACGTGAAATTACAGTTATGCTCTTGAAAAAACACACATATTTGGTCCTATTGAAATGGCCTCAAGTTTTATTTTTCAGTTACTATTTTTTCTTATAAACTCAAAAGGCACGGATTTTATATTATCAAAATATAGTGGCGTTTCCTCTTTTGGCATCTTTCATTGGTTCAATCTTTATCCTATGTGAAAGATAAATAGTGAATTTACTATTGTACCCTCCCGAAAAATGCGCAAATTTAGTGATCTTATCGAAACATAATAGCCTCATATTTGAATCTTTCAGTTATTCTTTCTCCTAATGAACTCATAACGCACAAATTTATTTTTCTCGAAACGTCTTCCCTCATTCAACATCTTATGTGGTCCATTATGTATTTTGCCATCTTTCATTGGACCATTATGTATTTTGGCATCTTTTGTTGGACTAGTAGGTATTAATTGAAAAAACTTGTGAACTCCTCTTGAAAAACGCATAGATTTGGTTTTATCAAGACAAAATTGCATCACATTTTAATTTTTTTGTTACTTTTTTTCCTTATGAACTGAAAGCCCCCGGATTTGGTCTTATCAAAACATAATGGCCCTTACTCTTTTGGCATCTTTCATTGGTTAAATCTTTATTCTTTGCGCAAAACTCGTGACACTACCCTTGTACTGGCATCATGAGAAAACGCACAGATTCAGTCTTATCGAAGCATAATGACCTGATTTTAATTTTTCAGTTACTTTTTTCCTTATGAACTCAATAACACACGGATTTGACCTTATCAAAACATAATGATCTTCCCTCTTTTGGCATCTTTTTCGTTGGTTCAATCTCTATTCTCCGTAGTAAAACACGTGAAATTACAGTTACGCTCTTGAAAAAAACACACAAATTTGGTCTTATTGAAATGGCCTCAAGTTTTATTTTTCAGTTACTATTTTTCCTTATAAACTCAAAAGGCACGGATTTTATCTTATCAAAACATAGTGGCGTTCCCTCTTTTTGCATCTTTTGTTGGTTCAATCTCTATTCTATGTGGAAAATAACTTGTGAATTTACTATTGTACCCTCTAAAAAAACGTACGTATTTAGTGATCTTATCGAAACATAATAGCCTCCTATTTTAATTTTTTAGTTACTCTTTCTCCTTATGAACTCCTAACGCACAAATTTATTCTTATCGAAACGTCTTCCCTCTTTCGACATCTTATGTGGTCCATTATGTATTTTGCCATCTTTCGTTGGACCATTATGTATTTTGGCATCTTTCGTTGGACCAGTAGGTATTAATTGATAAAACTCGTGAACCTCTTGAAAAAAAACGCATAGATTTGGTTTTATCGAAACAAAATTGCATCAAATTTTAATTTTTTTTGTTACTTTTTTTCCTTATGAACTCAAAACCCACGGATTTGGTCTTATCAAAACATGATGACCCTCCTTCTTTTGGCATCTTTCATTGGTTCAATCTTTATTCTTACACAAAACTCGTGACACTGTTGTTGTACCGGCATCTCGAGAAAACGCACAAATTCAGTCTTATCGAAACATAATGACCTGATTTTAATTTTTCAATTACCTTTTTTCCTTATGAACTCAATAACGCACGGATTTGGTCTTATCAAAACACAATGGTCTTCCCGCTTTTGGCTTCTTTCGTTGGTCCAAACAGTATTCTCCGTGACAAAACTCGTGAAATTACCGTTGTCACTTCCCAAGCAAGAATTCATCCCAACCTCCCTATATAACCCAACATGGTGAAAGCTAAGACGAACAAACATATCGACCATTCAAGTCATTTACCTTGTGTACCTCGCTCAACTCTCATGGTTTATATAATTGAGTTTCGAACTCAATTATTTCAGCGTTCTTTCACCATCCAACTTCTCCAATGCACTTCAATCAATCACATCACGGATTCATTCATGATGATCATCATCCTCCTTTATGATGAAGTCATGCCTAATGACGCCAGTCCGCAAAATCCCGACCCTCCAACTCCTGATATCCGAGAGTCCAGTCTTGCCGAGGGAGTCCACCGTCCGTCAGACAAAGACGACGGCCGTGGTGATCAAGAAAATGTTTCCATTGATGATGAGAATATTATTTCTCATCTGGGAGATGATGATGGACGGATACACAGCCTCCCTCAAGGAGGGGTGGATCGTGACGATTTTGTGGTGCCGTTGGATCACCGGAACAGAAGCACTCTGGTGGTGGGTCGTCATGATCACGAGGCAAACTTGAAATTACCGTTGTACACCAACCTATATTCTAAGTTCCTAGCAGAACGCTACGACAGAACAAAACGGAGAATAATCGTACTTTACCCAAATTCCCATTTCCATCAACCTTCATCCCACCTTCAATTTAATATGTCATCCTCATTTCCCAAACTCCATTTCCGTCAAGCAAAACAATGGATCCGGCAGACCCGTCAGCAGCACCACCACAACCAGCAGCAGCAAGCCATCTTGGTCAGTCGGCTGATCCACTCAGCTTTCACCGAGAAGCTCAAACCCCAACTTCACCAGTCCCGAGGAGCATGCCTATAACGACACTATCAAGGAGGGGCTGCAGCGCCACCACAACCAGCAGCAGCAAGCCATCTTGGTCACTCGGCTGATCCACTCACCTTTCACTGAGAAGCTCAAACCCCACCTCCACGGGTCCAGAGGAGCATGCCGATAACGACTCTATCAAGGAGGGCTGCAGCACCACCACAACCAGCAGCAGCAAGCCATCTTGGTCACTCGGCTGATCCACTCAGCTTTTTCCGAGAAGCTCAAACCCCACCTTCACCCGTCCCGAGGAGCATGCCAATAACGACGCTATCAAGGAGGGGCTGCAGCCGCTTGATGTGGAAATTATTTCTCATCTGGGAGCTGGTGAGCGGATACACAGCATGCGCCACCGCGGACCCGACAAATGGTACAGTTGTCCGATATGCCACGGAGTGTACGAGTCCTCACAGGTCTTCTCTATATATCCTAACTTCCTAACAGAATAAGATGAAAGCTACGACAGAACCAAAAAAAGGAAAATAATCGTCCGCGGCCCAAACCCCATTTTTGTCAACCTTCATCCCACCTTCAATTTCCTCTCGTCATCCTCATTTCCCAAATTCCCATTTCCGTCAAGCAAAACAATGGATTCCTTCGTCTGCAATGGTCGTGATCTTTGCAAGCACTGCCTCTCGTCACAGACGCTTTCCGAACCCATCTTCAGCAACACCACCACCACCAGCAAGCCATCTTCTGTTTGCCCATCCCCACCAACCTTATAATCGAAACCTTCTGAACAGAGTTCTACACTCCAGGAATTTTGATAAGGATGGTGATGGGGTGGGGAAGCAAAAAGAGAAGGAGGAGGAGCTTGAGCTTGGTCACTGGGCTTATTTACTCGGTTTTCACCAGTGTTCACTATACAAGGCGGACAGCACCTAATTAAGGGAACACAACAAGACTTGGCCGAAAGCACGAAAAGGATATCTAAAATAATAAACTCAATCTGGTGCAATTAGACGACGGCAACGATGCCAGTGATTGTCCCCATTGGTTGATCCATTGTTTAGGTTTTCCTTGCTGCCAAAGTTAGTTCTTTGTTGCAGTTCTATGTACTGTTCTCCCCCCTTAACAAATTGAAAGTCTAAATTAATTTACATTTTGACAGAACATTTCATCTTTTTATTACCTTTTCTACCAGTGCCATTGCAAATTACCGTCAAGATTTCAATTTTTTACTGCTTAAAAGAGCACAATGCAATTGGGAATTAGCTAAACCCAATAGAAATTTATCTAATTATAAAATAAAATAAACATAAAATTGCACCTCCAAGATAAACAAACTGTAAATATTTCACTCAGATGTTAAAACCCACCCCCATTTTATTTAAAAAATGGTTTTTTTTAGTTCTTAATTGGTGAGCCAAGGGGCCCACCCCTCTTATTTTTGTATCCCCGTGAACCCCCCTTCCTCCTTTCTTCTTCTTTTTCGTTTCTGTCACCCTGTCTCTCTCCTCTCTCCCGTGTGTCTCTCTCCCTCAAACTCTCGCATATTTCTCTTCCCCTGGACTCACTAGAACCTTAGCATCAGTGAGGGAGGCTTGTAGCAAGCCCAAGATCCCTGCCCTGTGACTCGATGGCCGAAGCAAGACTCCGGCGAGTTTTCTTTCATTTTTCCCGCCGGGTAAGTCTCCAATCTCTCACTCTCGTACCTAGATTATGGTTTGGTTGTGATTTGGAAGCTTGAATCTACACTTTTTACGTAGGTTTTTGCGTTGGAACCGTCGTGGGTGAACACACCCATTTTTCCGACGGTGCAGTGGACTTTGGGAGCTTCCTCCGGTCACCTCCGACCGAATTATGGTGTTTGGAAGGTAGAAACCTTCTCCTCTCTCCTTGTACTTCACGTTCGTACTTAGATCGGAGCTCAAAGCCCTAGTTTTCAGGTGACCGGAGCTGTAGCAGCTCCGGCCTTCTTCTTCCCCGCGCCAGGCCGTCCGGCATCTCCCATTCCTCTCGGGCCCTAAGCCCGTTTCATTTCTAGCCCAGCAGCAGAGGGCCTTAGGCCCGTGTGGTTTTAGGCCCAGTACCCTAACCCATTATATTTTTCTTTTTAATTATTTGGTGTTATAAGCCCAAAGGGCTCGGGCCCTAGTTTTAAGTGGCCTGGGCCGGTTCTAAACCAAGGGCTTAAAGCCCTGTTTCTGTTAGTGAGGCCTAAGGGCCTTGGGCCCGTGCAGGTTTATGTGTGGGTGTGTGTGTTATTGGGTGTGTTTGGCCTAAAGCCCAAACCCCAATTATTTTCTATCCTAAATCCTTTTTAACCTAAAGGCCCTAAATTCCTAAAACCCATTAAAACCATCCAAACCCAATTTCCCTATTTTATTAAGTTTAACCTAATATTTTAGAAAATCCTTTTTATTTATTTATTACATTCTTGTTCTTAGGTAAAATTGCTAATGGAGAAATTCTAAATCCTTATTCGTGCGACTCTTCTGCTAAGGAATATTTGTGAGTGGACCCCTTCTAAAATTACATGATTTTATAGTTTAATTGCATAAATGATTAGCATGCCTACGAATTTATGAAGTGATTTATGTGAAGCCTGTTGATTAAATGTATTGATTATCGTCTCGTGTTTTGGTGAGGAATTAATTGTTAGCCTATACTGAGCTATATTTCAATATATCGTATTTTCTATAAAAACCATGAACTGGTAGACTATCTGACAGATGACGATAGGATGCTAGAACATGATTTTGAACCCTCTTTATAGCGTAGACGATATTCGGTAACCTATGCTATGAAGTGGTTATTTAATAGAGATGTAATTATTTGTGCGTACCTAGTGGACACTATGCCGCCTGGGGCGAGGATCTGGTGTTGGCATGTAGGCCGGGAGAAATAATCCCTAGCGAAAGGCTGAGGGACACGGAGACAGGCATTGGGCCGGGAGGGAGTTATCTCTGGCTACAGGCACAGAGACTGAGGTGCAGGCATTGGGTCGGGAGTTATATTTATTCAGTGATCTTTCTAGCAGCACACCGCTTTTACGAGACGATTTACGAGACGTTTACTGTTTTGATTTTCCGCGATGTTATTCCGCGATATGGCCTTTTGAGATATTTGGTATGCTAGGATTTCTTATTAAATTCATCACTTACTATGCTAGTAGTTTTCACTATTAAACTTTGGGGGTTAGTATGTTGATAATTGTTTCATTATTATTATATATATAAACTTGGTCCACTCACCTTTGTTTTGCGCCCCCATTCAGGACTTAGAATCAAGGCACCTAATCCCGGCGTGGAGGCACTTCCGCAGCAGCATCTTCGGATCTTCTCTAATGTAGGACTCACTCCTTTATTCATTAAATTTTATCTTAATTCTTTTTAGTGATTAGGTTTAGTTGTATGCTCTGAGCACGTTCCTAAATTATAAATTCTTGGTATTTTAAATTCATAACCCTTATTTATTTCTTATTCTTAGCTTTTGTATCAATTAATGGCTTTCGTCACCCTCGGGTGTCGGCCAGCACGTGTCTATCCTGGTATTCGGGGAATATCAGGATCGGGGCGTGTCATCAGAAGGCACTATAAATTCCGATATAGGTTTTAAAAAAAAAGGCACTATAAATTCCGATATAGGTTTTAAAAAAAAAGTGTTCACAAACTTGACCTGCAATTAATTTTTAAAAGTCTTCATAAAAATGGCCACCAATTTTATTTTTTTCAGTTACTCATTTTCAAATAGAAAACTCACAAATTCAGTTTTATTGAAAAATAATGTCCTCGGATTTTAATCACAGTTACTCTTTTTTTTTCTTCTAATGAACTCCAAACGTACGAATTCGGTCATATCAAAACATAGTAGCCTCGTATTTTATTTGCAGTTATGCTTTTTTCTTCTGAACTCAAAATGTACTTTTGGTCTTATTGAAACATAATGACCTCATATTTTAATTTTTCAGTTACCGTTTTTCCTTATGAACTAAAAGGGTTCAGATTTTAATTTTCCTTATGAACTCAAAACACATAAATTTGATCCTATCAGCTACTAATTTTCTTATATACTCAAAATGCACAAATTCAATCTAATCGAAATTTCTTCCCTCTTCTAGCATCTTTTGTGGTCCACTATGTATTTTGGCATCTTTTGTTGGACCAGTAGGAATAATATGAGGAAAATTCGTGAAGTTATGATCATACCCTCTTGAGAAAACTCATAAATTTGGTCTTATCGAAACAAAATGGCCTCAATTTTTTTTTTTTTTTGTTACTCTTTTTTCCTTATGAACTCAAAATGCATAGATTTGGCCTTATCGAAATATAATCATCTTCCCTTTTTTGGCATCTTTCATTGGTTCAATCTTTATTCTTCAAGGTAAAATTCGTGAAATTACCATTGTATCGGGATCCTTAAAAAACGCATAGATTTGGTCCTATTGAACATAATGGCCCCACAATTAGAGTCTTCAGTTACTCATTCTCCTTAGAACTTGTAACGCACATATTTATTATAGGAACGTCTTCCCTCTTTTGGCATCTGTAGTGGTCCACTATGTATTTTGGTATCTCTCATTAGACCAATAGGTATTATCTGTAGAAAAAAAATTGTGAAATCACGGTTGCACTTCTTGGAAAAACGCATGGATGTTTGATCTTATTGAAACAAAATAGCCTTAGATTTTTATTTCTATGTTACTCTTTTTCATTAAATATATAATCAAAACACACATATTTAGTTTTATCGAAACATAATGGCCTTGGACTTTAATATTTTTCACTTACTCTTTACTTATGAACTCAAAGCGTAATTATTGGTCTTAATTATCAAACATAACGCTCCCGTGTTTTAATTTTCAATTACTTTTTTCCTTGCCATACTCATGGATTGGGCCTTATCGAAACACAAAAAGATTTCGTGTTTTAATTTTTCAGTTACATTTTTTCTTGAACAACAAACACGTGAATTTGGTCTTATCGAAGCAAAAAGATCCCGTGTTTCAAATTTTCAGTTACTTTCTTCCTTGAACACCAAACATGTGAATTTGGTCTTTTCGAAACATAACTACCATTTTTTTTAATGACCTTGTTCTCTTAAGAACTCAAAACGAACAAATTCGTTCTTATCGAAACATATCGATCTCATGTTTAATTTTTCATTTACTCATTTTCCTTGTGAACTCAAAACGTACACAATAGATCTTATCGAAACATCATGGTCACTAGTTTTAATTTTCAATTCCAATTTTTCCTTGTGAACTCAAAATGCGCGAATTCGGTCTTATCGCAACATAATAATCTTAGACTTTAATTTTTTTCACTTACTCTTTTCCTTATGAACTCAAAACGTACATTTTGGTCTTGTTGAAACATAACACTCTCGTGTTTTAATTTTTTTTAGTTACTCTTATTCCGTATGAACTCAAAAAGCACAGATTTCGTGTCTTATTTTTCAATAACTTTTTTCGTCTAACGCCAAACGTATGTATTTGGTCTTATTGAAACAGAAAGATTCCCTTCTTTAACTTTTCAGTTACTTTTTCCCCGAACGCCAAACTCATGGAATTGGTCTCATCAAAACATAAAGATTATGTGTTTTAATTTTTCAGTTGTTTTCTTCCTTGAATGCAAAATGCATGGATTTGGTCTCATTGAAACATAATGGCCACATATTTTATTTTTTTTAGTTACTCTTTTTTCTTATGAACTTAAAACGCACAGATTCGGTTCTATCAAAACAAAAGGGTCTTGTGTTTTAATTTTTCAACTACTTTTTCCCTTATGAACTCAAAACACACATATTCGATCTTATAAAAACATAATGGCCACATCTTTTAATTTTTAGTTACTATTTTTCCTTATGAACTCAAACACACACATATTCAGTCTTATTGAAACATAATGGACTCGAACTTTAATTTTTTTCATTTATTCTTTTTCCTTATGAACTCAAAACGTACATATTGATCTTATCGAAACATAATGCTCTTGTTTTAATTTATCAGTTACTCTTTTTTATTATGAACTCAAAATGGCAAGATTCCGTGTTTCAGATTTTCTGTTACTTTTTTCCTCTAACTCCAAAATGAATAGATTTGGTCTTATCGAAGACAAAAGAATTATGTGTTTTAATTTTTCAATTGCTTTTTTTCCTTAACGCCAAACGCATGGATTTGGTCTTTGTCAAAACCAAAAGATTCTCGTGTTTTAATTTTTCAATTACTTTCTTTCTTCAACGCCAAACACATGGATTTGGTCTTATCAAAACATAATGGCCACATATATTTTTTTTAGTTACTCGATTTCCCAAAACACAAAGATATGGTCTTATCATAACATCTCGTGTTTGAATTTTTCAATTACTTTTTTTTAACGCAAAAAACGCATAAATTTTGTCTTATTGAAATATAATGATCTCAGATTTTACATTTTCAATTGTTCTTTTTCCTGAAACACAAAACACACATATTCGGTCTCATCATAACATCTCGTGTTTGAATTTTTCAGTTTTTTTAACGCAAAAAACGCATAAATTTTGTCTTATTGAAATGTAATGATCTCAGATTTTAAATTTTCAATTGTTCTTTTTCTTAAAACACAAAACACACATATTCGGTCTTATCGAAAAAAATGGTGACAGGTTTTGATTTTTTTGTTATTTTTTTCCACATAAATCAAGATTCGGTAACAAAAAGGCCTCGGGATTTTAATTTTCTTTGTTGGTCCAATCCAATTTGTATTCTCCGTTACCTAAAAAAGAATTCATGAACTTACCATTGTGCCCTTCCGAGAAAGAATTCCTCCCATGCCTCTCTAATCTCTATATAACCTGGTAAGGAGAAGCCTAAGAGAACAAAACAAATATCGACCATTGAAGCCATTTATCCTGTGTTTCGCTCAACTCTCATTTGTTTATATAAATTGAGTTTCGAACTTAATTATTAAGGTTTTCTTTCACCATTCAACTTCTCAAATTTTCACTTCAATCAATTGCATCGTGGATACATGCATGATCATTGTCATCAAAACTTGATGTCCCTCGCCCAGGGAATCGATCATGTGAAGGAACAGATCTATGCCGGCCAACGTTCTGATAAAGAATTGGTCTGCCATAGTTGGTATTAGGTACAAATCTCCACGAGGTTTGAGCTCTTTCAGGTTTCACCGACCAGCTAAAACACCACCCCTTACCAACAGAATGGCGACGACGATGTCGAGGAGGAACTTCAGTAGAAGTTTGACGATATAGAGGAAAATATTATTTCTCAAATGGGAGCTACACAGCCTGCGCCCCGCGGATCAAATAATTGGTGCAATTGTCCAATACGCCTCGGAGTGTACCAGTCACCACAGCTAATCTCGGCTCACACCGGCGTTCACTGCAGGGCCCTGAGCACTGCAGCGAACGCAATAAGATTCCGTCGGAAGAACGATAAGGAGATTCAAAACTCCAGCTTATGGAATTTGACGACGGCAGTGTCCCTGTGGTGCCTGTAAATCCTACAAGCACCATGGCAAAGAAGAGAGGCCGGAAGAGGAAGATCAATCTTCTTGCTGATGCGGTTGCTGCTCTCTGTGGAGGAGTGCAGCATTGGAATGGAACCAGTCTGGTGGTGGGTCGGCATGATCACGAGGCGAGTACTTCTGACAATCAATGAGACAAGTCGGTGAGAGCTAATTAGCAAAAGAGAGCTCGGGCATTAGGTATTGGTGGTGGTGTTGCTGAGCCTCAGTCCGGAAGAAGGGTGCACGATGACCATAAGGTGTCTCTGATGACTAGAGGTCCAGAACCAAACCTCTCTGGTTGTGGCTGCAGAAAAGCATGCCGCTAGTACTTCAGGCTATGTCCATGAGTCCATAAGAACCAAGAAGAGAAGAGCTCGTGCAATGTCAGCACGACACCAGTACTTCCGGCTATGTCCATGAGTCCATAAGAGCGAAGAAGAGAAGAGCTCGTGTAATGTCAAGTTAGCACAACGCTAGTACTTCAGGCTATGTCCATGAGTCCATAAGAGCGAAGAAGGGAAGAGCTCGTGCAATGTCAAGTTAATTTGTAATTTTTATAAGTTAATTTGTAACAAATTGGTAGTCCATATTAATTAAATTTTCTCAGAACATTTTATCTCTTATTACCTTTTTACCAGTGCCATTCCAAATTACCGTCAAGAATTCCATTTTTTACTGCCCAAATAGGGCACAATACAATTGGGAATTAGCTAATTAAGCACCATAGAATTTCAATTTATTATACCCAAAAAAAAAAACATAAAATTGCACTTACACAAGATAAAATAAGTTGTGCAGATGGAAATTTCATCTCCTTTTCATACCAAAACACTAAATCTAAAAACTTCATAGTCGTCGTCCCCTTGCCACTTCTCCTACCCAACCTTCCTCCTTCCTCTTTTCATTGATCGTTGCATTTTTGTTTTTTGCTTTAGTATTTCCGTCTATAAGTGCCTTTTTGATGAAGTATTAGTATCCCTTAGTGATTATTTTAATTTTGTGTTCATGTATTATGGGCCTCTAGTGTGTCTACTTCGTTGTTACTGGTGGTTTCGTTAATGGTGATGAGCATAAAATTCATGTTGGCATGGACACTCATTGGTTCCTTGTTAGTTCCTCTTTAAAGTCGGCACTACTCGTTGTCAAAGAGTGTCCTCATGTTCGTTATTTACAGTTTTTGTGCACAAAATTTTTTCAAGCACCAAATCGCAAAGTGTTTGACCCTTTCACTCGGAATGGAGTTCATTTGGCTTAATTTGGAGTGCCATCTAAATTTTCTGAGTTTGTGTGTAAATGATTTCAAGACGTGGATGCTTTCCTTTGCTTATTTTCAAGCATGTCTCGCCCTCATATTTTAATTTCAATAACTATTTTTCCTTAAGAACTCAAAACACACAAATTTGTCTCATCGAAACATAACGGCCTCAAATTTGTTCGTTCAGTTACTCATTTTCCTTTTGAGCCCAAATACATAGATTCCTCCTTATCGAAACATAATAGCATGATATTTTAATTTTTCATTTACTCTTTCCTTTCACATATTCTGTCTTATCAAAACATATGGTTTCAGAATTGAATTTTCAATTACTCATTTTCCTTATGAACTCAAAACGCATAGATTCGACCTTATTCAGACATAATGGCCTCAGATTTTAATGTTTCAATTACTCTTTTTCCATGTGAGCTCAAAACGCACAAATTCAGTCTGATCGAAATATAATGGTCATGAATTTTAATTTTTCAATTACTTGTTTTCTTATGAACTTAAAACGCACACAATCAGCCTTATGATAACATACTCAAATTTTAATTTACGGTTTCTTTTTTTTCTTTATAAATTCAAACACACATAACCAACCAAACGGCCCCCAAATTTAATTTTACGGTTTCTCTTTTTCCTTATGAATTCAAAACGCACAAGTTTGGTCTTATCTAAACATAATGGTGGTCCTCTCAAATTAAATAGAATTCATCCCAACCTCCCTATATAACCCAATAAGGTGAAAGGTTAGACACAAAAGATCGACCACTCGAGTTATCAACCGGTATTGAACATCGTTGTGAGAGGAAAAGTGTTGTGGTGACTCATACACTCCAAACCATGTCAGACAAGTGTACGAATCATTGAACCATCGATGCAAGCTGTACATCTAACTTCCTCCCCCAAATGAAAGACAATATTTGCAACATCAACAAAAACTGGGAGACAAGTAGATATACAGCTTGCCTTGATGATTGAATGATCCATACATGTCCGGCATAAAACAAAAGTGTACGAGTCTTCACAACTCTTTGTCGCCCACATTGGGATTAAGACAAACACAATATAAGTTCACAATTTAATTAAACAACTGCAAATGTTTCATTTGAAATCACGAAAAGATATACAAATTCAAGCCCAGCAGCTAATTCATGATTGCGAGTAACAATCAAATTCTTAAAACCCTAAATTGACTCAAGTTATCGAAACCAGAAACCCAGGAAATTGTGGATTTTTTTTTCTTAAGCCCTCTCGCCTCTGATCCTACGAGCGAGCTGGATGTCCTTGGGCATGATCGTGACCCTCTTAGCATGAATGGCGCAGAGGTTGGTGTCCTCGAACAGACCCACCAAGTACGCCTCCGCCGCCTCCTGAAGCGCCGCGACAGCACTGCTCTGGAACCTCAGATCGGTCTTGAAGTCCTGGGCGATCTCCCTCACCAGCCTCTGGAACGGAAGCTTGCGGATCAGAAGCTCAGTGCTCTTCTGGTACTTCCTGATCTCCCTCAGCGCCACGGTTCCGGGCCTGAAGCGGTGGGGCTTCTTCACTCCTCCGGTCGCCGGAGCCGACTTCCGGGCAGCCTTGGTGGCCAGCTGCTTCCGAGGGGCCTTGCCTCCGGTGGATTTGCGAGCAGTCTGCTTCGTGCGAGCCATTTGGGATTGGAGTTGGGAAGATTGTAGGATTTGGAGGGATTTGGGATGTTTTGGGCCGTTTGTTTCTCAGGAAAATCAGTGAGAAAATGCGATGAATTTGTGAATTTTGAAGGATTTGATAGGATTAATTTATACAGTGGAAGAGTAGAAGAAGCGGCGAGTTTGAAATATTTGGGGAATTTGAAAATTTTGGATGAGGTAATACAGAGCGTTGATTTGTTCTTGCTATCAACGGTGAAGATTGTTTTTCGTAGAGTGAAGCGGATACCGATCCGTGTGCTCTGCACGCTAGCCAATAGGATTTGTTTTTACAGCGGCTACTGGATTTTCAGTGCTTTTCGACTTTTAGAGTTGGCGGGTCACCAGTTTTCAGTATCGCTTTGTAACAAAAAAAAGTTGGGGGGTCAAGTTTTCATTTTTTTGGGTCAGATGGTGGGTCAAGTTTTGGGTGTTCTGCACATGGGCTGGACCGGAAAATTATGCAAATGTGAAAAGGGCCCAATGAGATGAGATTCATGGAACATGTGAGTTTAAACGTTATGCCCAAAGATGGGGGAAGGGTTGAACTCGATAGGGGTAAGGGTTTGGACTCAGAAGGAAGGTGAGTTTAAACTCAAAATGCAGTGAGTTGAAACGAATCAAAAGGTACTATAATCATCAGAACAATTCACTATTGTAGGCTAAGGAAAATACTTGGAGTAATAGATCTTCAAATTATCAATGACCTGACTCCCCCTTCTCCTCTTTCATCGTAGTTCATCTTTTCATTAAGAATCTCACAATTTTTTAGTAGTTCACGCGAACTGCTGCCATGCATAAGAAAGAGAGAATGATCGATTGTTGACTAAATAAACTCGAACTTGGGGCATAATTGCATTCTTGTATGATCATTATTGTATTTGTATTGATGAGATAAGACAAATGTCCAAATGAAAATTGTTGTGCAATGTACTCTATCACAATGTCAAACGAAACTATCTATTGAATCGTGAGTCGTGAGAATCGTTGATAACTTGATATATAGTCGTTCTTAATTGAGACACAATTTGAGTTTCATCTCGGAACATTACCAGGTTAGGAGTACTCGTGTAAGTTATTTGCGTACGTAATATATATTTGAAGTGTAATTACTTGTTCATGGTTACATCATCACAGTTTTAGCCTTTTTCCAAATTAAACGAGATCGACTACATAAATTATTTCCCTCAATCTTAATTACTATAGCATTATCATTTTTGCAGACTTGTAGCAACATTTCATGTTGTGTTACTATCACATACAATAATATTTTATTTTACACTGCATAATTTCTTTTCAACTTAGTTTTTAGGATTAAGTACGGATCACTATCTAGTTTTTTAGGTGATTCTAAATTAGTCATAACTTTTTAAAATATTCCTAATCACTATGTAACTTTGAAAAGTGGTCGACGTATGTTAGCTTTATTAAGGATACTAATGTAAATACAATAGTTAGTTAATACTTAGAGATATAGTTCAATATTTGTTAATTAGTTTAGATGTGTAGTTAGTTGGTTGGAGAGTAGTTGACAGTGATATGTGTAAATGAGTTGTATATATACAACTATCTTGTAATTTTATTCATTGAAATGAAAAGTTATTCTTTCTCAAACATGGTATCCCTCGCCTCTGTCTAACGACTCGATCCCCTTTCTTTCGCTGCAACGTTTTCTGCGACTCTGCGAATCTTCCTTGCTAAGCTTCCATCTCCCTGAAGCTTCTTGCATCTGAACCCCTAATTGTTCTGTACTCTTCCATGGCGACATCGGCTTCTCCCTCTTCTAACTTTGATTCTCACCTTCATCCTCCTCCAATCATCGCTTCCAGCCCTAATCTCTCTACCACATCTCACGCTCTTTCCATCACGATCCAAAACATTGGATCTCTGGTACTGATCAAACTGACCACGACGAATTACTTGACTTGGAGTGCCTTATTTGCTCTAATTTTCCATCGGTACAATCTTACAGGCATTGTTGATGGCTCGGTTCCTCCACCGCCTCAATTTCTCACTGATGCAACTGGATCTCGTGCTCTGAATCCAGCTTATGTTACCTGGTTTGAGAATGATCATAACATTCTCATCTGGATCAACTCTACACTCTCTGATTCACTGATTCCTTACATTGTTGGAGTCACCTCTTCCAAAGAACTGTGGGCAAAATTGGAATCAAGGCTTGCAACTGCTTCTCAATCGCACATTCATGAACTCAGATCTCGTCTTCGCAGTCTGACTAAGGGAGATTCTTCTGCTGCACGATCCTTCAACAAATTGAAGAAATTGTTGACGCTTTTGCCAGTGCCGAAGCTCCAACTGAAGATTCCGAGCTAATTTCTGTCATTTCATGGAATTCCAGCTGAAAACGACTTATTTGTTAACGCAATTCAGTTTCACCTCGGTTCCACAACAATTGATGAACTTCATGGCCTTCTTCTTAGTAAGGAGATTCACTTAACGAATCGGAATAAAACATCTCCGTCTTCGCCATTTCAAGCCTTTAATTCCTCTGTTGGTCTTCTTCCTACGCCTCATTCTCAAGCTCTTATGGTAGCTCAACACTTCAATTCTTAAGGTCGTGGTCCAAATCGCAACAATTCTCAAACTCGAGGTTCAGTCTACACTCCTTGAAATTTTCAAGGTCGCCGCAATTTTCGATCTAATAATTTTCGCCAGAATTCCAATCGCCGAGGCTATCACAATTATAATCGCGGTGGTCGCTCCAATTTCTCCTCATCTGACAAAAAGACTCCTTGTCAAATTTGTCAACAATTTGGCCATGAAGCATTTGTTTATCCTCAGCGAAAGAATCCAAACTTTTCTGGTCATTCTTCTCCATCTGCTATGGTTGCCAGTACAACTTCTTCTTCTCCAACTTGGCTTGTGGACTCTGGCGCCAACACTCACATGATGAATTCGTATACCAATCTCCAGAATCCAGAACCTTACACAGGCCCTGAGCAAGTTTTTATTGGTGATGGCAAAGGTTTGCCAATTCTTCACTATGGATCCTCTCAATTACCTACTTCTCATTATAATTTTCAGCTTCGTAATGTGTTACATGTTCCTGTATTGAAACATAATTTGCTTTCTGCAAATCAATTTCTCATTGATAATTGGTGTTCTATGCATCTTTATCCCTTTCACTTCACTGTGAAGGATATTTCTTCGAGGAAGATGCTCTTTAAAGGACCAGTGCAAAATGGTTTCTATCCTTTTCAACCTCCGAACTCTGATTTGGTGATTGATCCTCATCATGCATTTGGTGCTTCTGTCAATTCTTCCAGGGATGTATGGCATCAACGATTAGGCCACCCCCTCTACTAAGATTCTACATAAGTTGAAATCTGAGTCTTGTTTTTCTGTTTCTGGTAATACTCATACTACTTTCTGTAATGGTTGTGCATTAAGCAAGAGTTCTAGGCTACCTTTTGTTACTGTGCCAAGTTGGACATGCAAACTTTTAAAACTCATTCACACAGATGTTTGGGGGCCATCATCTGTATCTTCAGTACATCATCACAAGTATTATGTCATCTTTGTGGATGATTTTACCAAATATTGTTGGTTCTTTCCTATGCAATACAAATCTGATGTTTTCAGTATCTTTGTGAAGTTCAAAGCTCATGTTGAGAATCTGTTGTGCACCAAAATTATAACTCTGCGTTATGACTCTGGTGGTGAATATTTGAGTTCTCAATTTTCTAATTTTCTTGTTGAGCATGGCATTCACCATTAACTAAGTTGTCCGCATACTCCGGAGCAAAATGGTTGCTCTGAACGTAAACATCGCCACTTAATGGAGACTGCCAGGACATTATTGACAGTTTCTCAAGTTCCTCACATCTATTGGGATCATACTTTTGCTACTGCAGTTTATTTGATCAATAGAATGCCTACTCCATCCAAGGCCTCTCCATGGGAATTGCTATTCAACAAAACCCCCTCTTATCACACACTGAAAATATTTGGTTGTAATTGCTTTCCTTGGTTGCAGCCTTACTCTACATCAAAGTTAGATCCTAAAAGCAAACAGTGTATCTTTCTGGGTTACAGTCTTAACCACAAGGGTTATAAATGTCTTGATCTCACCTCTCAACGGATCTATGTGTCCAAACATGTCATCTTCAATGAGTCAAGTTTTCCATTTCACAAGCAAGTCTCTGCAGCATCCTTCCCATCATGTCCTGCTACTCCCAATCCCTCTATTCCATCTCAATTAACCTTTTCTACCACCACAATCAACCCAAGTACCTCCTCTCCATCACCTCATATTCGTGCCTCTCCATCACCTCATATTCGTGCCTCTTTAACTCCATCACCTCTTATCCGTGCCTCTCCATCACCTCCACCTCCACATTCACCTCCTCCTACAAATATTCATCATATGCAAACCCGATCTAAATCTGGCATCTATAAGCCTAAGGCCTTAACTGCAACCAAGTATCCTCTACATTCTCATCTTTCTCATGACTTTATTCCCATTACATATATTCAGGCTTCTAAATATCCCCACTGGGTTAAAGCTATGCAAGATGAGTTTCTTGCACTAACACAAACTGGAACCTGGTCTTTAGTTCCTCTATCTCACTCTACCAATGTAGTAGGATGCAAGTTGGTTTTTCGAATCAAAAGGAAACCCGATGGTATAATTGACAGGTACAAGGCACGTCTAGTTGCAAAAAGTTTTCACCAGCAAGAAGGATTAGACTATACAGAAACCTTTAGTCCGGTTGCTAAACCGGTCACTATTCGAATTTTTCTCACTTTGGCAGCTCAATATGACTGGTTTCTAAATCAGCTTGATGTCAACAATGCATTCCTGCATGGTAATCTCTCTGAACAAGTGTTTATGCAACAGCCACCTGGCTTTGAAAACTCTACTCATCCCAATCACATTTGTCATCTCCATAAGCCTCTTTATGGCCTAAAACAAGCTCCCCGAGCTTGGTATGAAAAACTTCATGGAGCACTGACCTTTTTGGGATTTACTGGTTCTCAATCAGATCATTCTTTGTTTGTCAAGACAGATCCAATGGTGTTCATCTTAGTTTATGTTGATGACATTATTGTCACTGGATCGTCTGCTTCAGCCTGTCAACAAGTTATCACTCAACTTAGTTCTATGTTCCCTATCAAGGATTTCAGTGCTTTACATTATTTCCTTGGCATTGAGGTGAAACGATCCTCCAAGGGCATTTACATATCACAAACCAAATACATACTGGATTTGTTGAAGAAAGCTTAAATGGATAGGGCAAAACCTTGTGCCACTCATCTAAGTACATCAAAGCTCGATCATACATCTCCGTTACTGACAATGCTGCAAATTACCGATCTCTTATGAGAGCTCTTCAATACTAAACCTGGACCCGGCCTGATCTTTCCTTTGTTGTGAATTTAGTGTGCCAATATATGCATAGTCCCCGTCACTCTCATTTTCAAGCTGTCAAGCGCATATTCCGGTATCTTAAGGGCTCTATTGATCTGGGATTATGGTTTCCTAAAAGTTCTCTTCCTCTATCAATCATAGCATTCTCCGATGCTGATTGGGCAGGTTTTCCTCTTGACAGAAAGTCCACTGGCGGCTTCTATATTTTCCTTGGTTCTTCCCTTATTAGCTGGAGTGCTAAAAAGCAACCTACTGTTGCTCGCTCATCCACTGAGGCTGAGTATCGGTCACTTGCCAATACTGCTGCAAAAATCACTTGGATTTGCAAACTTTTAGTGGATATTGCCTACAAACCACCTTCTGTTCCCCAACTGTGGTGTGATAATGTCTCTATTCTTTCTCTTGCCAAAAATCCATTGTTCCATACTCGTACCAAGCATGTTGAGATTGATTACCATTACATTCGAGAGAAAGTTTTGGTCAAAGAAATCTATGTTCACTATATTTGCACTCAGCAACAGATTGCAGATATATGAACTAAGGTTCTTGCTAAGGACTGTTTTCAAACTCTCAGATCCAAACTCTCTCTTCGAACTCCTCAGCTCAGTTTGTGGGGGGATATTAAGGATACTTATGTAAATGCAATAGTTAGTTAATACTTAGAGATATAGTTCAATATTTGTTAATTAGTTGAGATGTGTAGTTAGTTGGTTGGAGAGTAGTTGACAGTGATATGTGTAAATGAGTTGTATATATACAACTATCTTCTAATTTTATTCATTGAAATGAAAAGTTATTCTTTCTCAAACAAGCTTCACTAGCATTAAGTGATGATATGAAAAATAGGTTTTTACTCTCAAGTCATCTATGGAGCTTCTTTTTTTTCTTTTTTTGTCAAACGATAGATTTTGTTAGATTAGATGTTAGATTAGCCACTAATAAGGTTCAAATCCACGTCATCATGCAAGGGCTCAACATATTTCCACAAATGTGGTAAAGGGCCACGTCATCTATGGAGCTTTGAATGGACGTAGTTTAGCTAATCAAATTTATGGCTTAACTTGGCTAAAAGAAGTCAATTTAGAGAATTAAAGCTCCAAAAACGACGATTAGTAGAGACCAAGATTATGGACTGAAACTTGTAGTTGATAAGAGTATTTCAAGATTATGTGTGGAGATGGATTCAGATCTTATGGTTAATTTGATTAATAATATATGACTAATACCAGCTTTCATCCTCTTGCCAATGTGGACAACTTATGATACGCATAGCCGAATGCGAGTTAGTGCATGTTTACCAGGAGAAGAACATGGTGGCAAATGACATTTCCAATTGGAGCTATAATATGGATGTTGAGTACCATTATTTTGATAATCTTCTTGATTGGATTGGAGCTCGATTATTTGATGATATGATGAGAGTCCCTCGAACCTGCATTATTTGTAATAACTCTTTGAGTTAGTTTTTTTGGGTGGTCCACCCCCTTCTGTTACCAAAAAAAAAAACTTTAGTATTTGTGTTCATCATCATTTAATGCTAGAAACATCATCGCTTAGTGTTGGTAAAGTCATCACGTAATGCCGGTGACCTAACATATGTTGGTAAAGTCATCACTTAATGCCGGTGACCTAACATATGTTTACTTTTTAAAACGTTAAATAATTGAAATGTTTTAAGAGATTAAAACTAATTTAGAATCACCTCGAAAGATTAGTTAGTTATCCGTACTTGACTCTAGTTATCTCTATACTTATAAGGCATAAGAAAACATATTACAGGCAACTAGATATGAATAATTTGAGCTTCCAACACTTTTCAAGTTAGCTTTTTGTATTGCATTGAAGTAGTGATTCCTTCTTTGAATTGAAAACACAACTTTAGGTTCTTTCATATTAATATAAAAAAGTTCTACCTCCAATGTATTTGTTGGGTAAAAAAGGTTCAACATAAAGAGTGGCTACTGCTTATACAGTACAGTCGGACATCGACATTTCAATTTAGAAGCAAAAAGTTACCCAAAAAGCTACCAAACCAACTTTATAGAAAAGGGCTGAAAGTTGGTATATTTAAGATTGAAGACAAGAGTGTCTAATCACGGGTCAAGATTAAGATTGGTATGACTAATTAGTCACCTAATTAATTACTTCTCCTGTAGGATTAGGAGATATTTAACTTATTTTATTTGTATTGGTTGTTATTTCTTTTACAAATTAAATCAGATCAACTGTATAAATTATTAGAAAATATAAAGGAGAGTACTTTAGAGATATGATTAAATTTGAGATTTGATTTGATTTGATTTGGTATAAGTTTTCTGTCCTGTGGACAAAAGTTTTATATGATTTATTTTCTATTAGGCTCCTTTGTAATCTTATATAAAAAAAAATAAAAAAAACCTCTTTATGTACAAGAATAAAGTATTTGCTTGAGTTTGTGAGATTATTAAATATATTAGTCATAAACGTTTTATTTTCAATTTGATATCAAAGCAGAGTTCAATTATTGGTTGAACTTTGTGTGTGAGCGTTTCCCTGTGAGTGCACAAAGTTAATTTTTCTTCATGCACCCACAACCAAAAAGGAAGATTGTCTATGATTGTCAAGAGATTTATTTATAGGGCATTCGGGAAAAAAAAAAAACGTTATGGCCTTTTGAAAAGAGACATTAGTTTCAAGGATTATGATTTGTTGGTCAAGCAAGAAGTGTTTGTTCTAATTGGGCTTTCGAAAAGATTGGTGCTTGTTTCAGCTAAGCATTAAAAAAGAGACGTTAGTTCTGACAAATTATGATTTGATGATAACAAATTATAATTTGATGAGCTTTCGAAAAGATTGGCATTAGTTTCAGTATATCGACAAAGAATTTCCTACACACGTGGCTCACTAAAATGTGTGGTTTCACGTGATGGGGTTGAATTTGCTGAGTTTCAAATTCGATTTGATTTTTTTTCTTGGCTATCATGAGTTTGATCTTTCTTACAGATCCTCCCTACTTCTACTAATCTCGAGGGTACTTCATCTTTTTTACACAATGTCAAGATACACAACGTAAATGCTCAAACGCCATACCCTAAACAACCGTTATTGTCGTTTCAGAAGCAACCCTCTCTACTTAACCATCGGAAAAAAATTCTTTAGCAAATACCACTACGTCGTTCTCCAACTCCAGTGCCCATTTTCCTGTTCATTCTGTAGGGTTATTATTTTAAATAACAAGAAATATTCTATACTAAATTCATATAAATTACAAGAAGAATAATTTAAATTTAGATAATATATAGGAAACACTCTATCGTGGTCAACTTAGCTAAACTCAAATAACGAAACACAACTTTAGGTCTTACATGTTGAAACGAAATACTATCTTATCTTTCAGCAAAACTGGCAAAGGAGACTCAACATAAAAGAAAAGGTCAACAAAATTGGATATTTCGTTGTAGAAGCAAAAAAGCTGCCCTAATCTACCAGATTAACCAACTCTATAGAAAAGAGCTGAAAGTTGGTATAGCTCTGAATCTGAAGAAGTTGTGCGGAAGAGTGTAGACCGGAGTATCCATTTCGTGGGCCAAGATTAAGATTGGTATGACTAACGACATTGACAAGAATGGTATGACTAATGACATTGACAAGCTAGCTTAACTAATCCAACACTAGCTCGTGAGTCTTTCATGGTGGGCGTAAATATGTGATATAGTCCGGATCGCTCCATAGCACAGAAAATAGACGATCATGATTGAATTAATTACTATTTTTTTTCTCAATTGCCAATCCAATTGATAAATAGTTGAAATCTTGCTGATTGGAGACAAACCCGTAGAACTTTAGGTAGTGTTTTTCACAACTATTTTTACTTCTCACACACCACTCTCAATTTGCAACCATTGGATGGAATGAATTGACAGATCAATAATCAAAATTAACAAGAATGTGCAACAACAACAACAACAACAACAACAAAGCCTTTTCCCACTAAGTGGGGTCGGCTATATGAATCCTAGAACGCCATTGCGCTCGGTTTTGTGTCATATCCTCCGTTAGATCCAAGTACTCTAAGCCTTTTCTTAGAGTCTCTTCCAAAGTTTTCCTAGGTCTTCCTCTACCCCTTCGGCCCTGAACCTCTGTCCCGTAGTCACATCTTCGAACCGGAGCGTCAGTCGGCCTTCTTTGCACATGTCCAAATCACCAGAACCGATTTTTCTCATCTTTCCTTCAATTTCGGCTACTCCTACTTTACCTCGGATATCCTCATTTTCAATCTTATCCTTTCTTGTAGGGGTGGGCGCGGTGCGGTTTGGTGCGGTTTCGAGTGAAACCACAACCGAAACCGAAACATTTTGCGGTGCGGTGCGGTGCGGTTTTGAAGCCAAAACCGAAATGAAACCAAACCGTTTGGTTCGGTGCGGTGCGGTTTTAAACGGTTTCGGTTTGGTTTTTGAGAAAAAAAAATGTACAATTTAAAATATACATCTATTTATGCATAAGACGGTCTTATTTTCTTCGTATATTAATTAATGAATATGCAGTAAAATTGCAGCAAAAAAAGAGTCAAAACTGCAAAAAAAAAAAAAGCAGCAAAACTGCATAAAAACAGCACCAAAACAATACTAAAAACTGCATCAAAACTGCACCAAAAAAATACAGCAAAACTGCATAAAAAACAGCAGCAAAACTGCACCAAAAACTGCACAAAACTGCACAAAATTGCACCAAAAAATAATGCAGTAAAACTGCATAAAAAAACAGCACCAAAAACAGCACAAAAAAACTCCACAAAACAGAAACAAAAATCTGCACCAAAAGTGCAGCTAACTTGTACCAAAAATGCAACAAATGACAACTACTAAAATTGAGACAACATCCAATGCATCAAAGGGTTTAAACTTTAAATCCTTATGCATCACATCTACTAAAATTGAACTTGATCACCATTCACAATACTTTACAACCTAATTGAAAGGTTAAGTTTGTCATAATACAAACCTATAAGTTATAACCTAGTTGAAAAGTTTAAAATATAAGTTATATAACATTTATTTATTATATGGTACGGTTTCGGTTTCGGTGCGGTTTTGAAAACTCAAAACCAAAACCAAACCGTTTTGTGTGCCGCGGTTCGGTTTTGAAACCGAAACCGTTTCAAAACCGCAAAACCAAACCGTTTGGTGCGGTTTGATTCGATTCGTGTTTCGGTTTCGGTTTTCGGTTCCAAGTGCCCACTCCTACTTTCTTGTGTGCCCACACATCCCACGAAGCATCCTCATCTCCGCTACACCCATTTTGTGTACGTGTTGATGTTTCACCGCCCAACATTCTGTGCCATACACCATCGCTGGCCTTATTGCCGTCCAATAAAATTTTCCCTTGAGCTTCAGTGGCCTACGACGGTCACACAACACGCCGGATGCACTCTTACACTTCATCCATCCAGCTCGTATTCTATGGTTGAGATCTCCATCTAATTCTCCGTTCTCTTGCAAGATAGATCCTAGGTAGCGAAAACGGTCGCTTTTTGTGATTTTCGCTAGATTGTTCCGATCATTAGTGTGGATAAGTATATAAATGGATAGAGATAGGAAAGCAAACACAAGATGTACGTGGTTCACCCAGATTGGCTACGTCCACGGAATAGAAGTGTTCTCATTAATTGTGAAGGGTTTACACAAGTACATAGGTTCAAGCTCTCCTTTAGTAAGTACAAGTGAATGATTTAGTACAAATGACATTAGAGTACAAATGACATTAGGAAATATTGTGGGAGAATGATCTCGTAATCACGAAACTTCTAAGTATCGGAGTGTGGTATCATCTTGACTTGCCTTATCTGTCGCATAGGTAGATGTGGCAGCTTCTCTGGAAGTACTCTTCCTCCATCCAGGGGTGGTATCTTTAACTGGTAGAGATGCACAAGGTAATGTATCAATTTCACTTGAAGCTTACTTGTAGTTTCAGGCTTGGTCAAGCGCGATACAAACCATGTAGTAGGAGTCCCCCAAGTCGCCGAGCTAGGGGATCTGCTGAAAGAGGTGACAGACAAGGTAAGCAATCAGAGCTCCGGCTGATTGTTCACCTTCTCCCCATCTTGCAGCAGCATGAAGGATAAAGAGAAGAAAAATGAGAAGAGATGATATGGGATACTTTTGCTTTTGAAGAAGTAACTTTCCACAGGCTAATTCTTGAACTGAGCTGGAGGGTTTTCTGGTTTCCTCCAGAGTATAAGGCCGACTGAAGAATTTGAGGGTCAAAACAAGTCCATCAAATCTAGAGTACGTTCGACCCTGCTGATATGGGATACTTTTGCTTTTGACAGAGTAATGGATGTATCGGCATGTGTGCTGTTACGCTTGTCTCCACATGCTTCCTTGTATCCTTCGCACTTGCCCTATCTGTCCCTCAAGCAGATGCGGTATCTTCCCTGGACACAAGATGTTGAAGATGAGTACTCGAGAGCAATGCTAGGTAAGTAATCAGGTAAGGGGTTCCAGGCAGTCAGTTCCATGGCTGGGAACTTGATTTCAAGTGCTGACTAATTGCTCTCTTTCTCCTTGTCTTGCAGGTAAAAACAAGGCCAAAGGAAAAGACAGGGAAAAAGCATGATATGGGATACTCTTGCTTTTAACCCTGATGATATGAGATATTCTTGCTCTAGTATAGCTTGTTTGCAGAGGTATTATCGGGGGGAAAGAAAGCTGAATATTTCGAAAGGCTTCGTTGGGAGTGCCCTCTCAGATATGAGGAAGGGTTGAGCATTTCTGCAGGTCTGCCTGTCCGTTGGGGATGGAGGTCGACATATATAGGAGTCTCCCTAACAAAAGTAGTAATGCTATTCCTTTACCCTGCTTGGTCATAGCACGGTAGTGGGAGCTGCCAGCTTCACATGTTTTAACTCTGTCAGAGCACTTTGAAAAAGTGGTATGTGGTATCTGGCTCTTGAGATTCGGAGAACGATGCTTCTTCGATTTTTGAGAAAGCAATCATGCTGGGGGTCTGGCTCTCGAGATTCGGGGAGCAGTGTCTCTTCGATTTTTGAGAAAGTAATCATGTTGGGAGTCTGGCTCTCGAGATTCGGAGGGCGGTGCCTCTTCGATTTTGGAGTAAGCAATCTTGTTGGGAGTGTTTTCTCGGATGCGAGTAAAGGTTGGGCATGTTTGCTAGTCTACCTTGCCACGAAGCACGGAGGTTGACACACAGGGACTTCAATTATCCAGCAGTGGTACTGTTCCTTTACCCTTGTGGGTAATAATATGTTAGCTAGACCTTCAAAATTTATGTGTCTAAACTTTGTTAGTGCTGTTTCTTTGCTATTCTTTTACCTTTCTTGGTCAGAGCGATGTAGTGGGAGCTGCAAGCTTCACGTGCTCAACTTTGGCAGAGACTTTGGCAAAGTTATCTGTGGTACCCATGAGCTATTGTTGCGTGTGGGAAGTGGGTGATTGAACAGTAAGATTCATATGCTTTCTACTTCACCAGAAGTCTTCGACAGAATGCCCATAATTTCCGCTAAGCTGAGTGTGCGTGTGACAGGTGCTGACAAGGCTAGAAAAGTAGGTGCCTCTTCGATTTCTGAGATCGGCCCTCGTGGTCTCTGAGCAGCCCAGCTTTTGAGAAAGCGAGCGCCTCTTCGATTGATTCGGAGAACGATGCCTCTTCGATTTTTGAGAAAGCAATCATGCTGGGGGTCTGGCTCTCGAGATTCGGGGAGCAGTGTCTCTTCGATTTTTGAGAAAGTAATCATGTTGGGAGTCTGGCTCTCGAGATTCGGAGGGCGGTGCCTCTTCGATTTTGGAGCAATCAGTCTTGTTGGGGGTGTTTTCTCGAATGTGAGTAAAGGTTGGGCATGTTTGCTAGTCTACCTTGCCACGAAGCACAGAGGTTGACACACAGGGACCTTCCAATTATCCAGCAATGGTACTGTTCCTTTACCCTCTCTTCGATTTTTGAGAAAGTAGTCATGTTGGGAGTCTGGCTCTCGAGATTCGGAGGACGGTGCCTCTTCGATTTTGGAGCAAGCAATTTTATTGAGAGTGTTTTCTCGAATGTGAGTAAAGGTTGGGCATGTTTGCTAGTCTACCTTGCCACGAGGCACAAAGGTTGACACACAGGGACTTTCCAATTATCCAGCAGTGGTACCGTTCCTTTACCCTTGTGGGTAATGATATGGTAGCTAGACCTTCAAAATTTATGGGTCTAAACTTTGTTAGTGCTGTTTCTTTGCTATTCTTTTACCCTTCTTGGTCAGAGCGATGTAGTGGGAGCTGCAAGCTTCACGTGCTCAACTTTGGCAGAGAACTTTGGCAAAGTTATCTGTGGTACCCATGAGCTATTGTTGCGTGTGGGAAGTGGGTGATTGGACAGTAAGATTCATGTGTTTTCTACTTCCCCAAAAGTCTTCGACAGAATACCCATAATTTCCGCAAAGCTGTGTGTGCGTGTGACAGGTGCTAACAAGGCTGGAAAAGTAGGTGCCTTTTCGATTTCTGAGATCGGCCCTCGTGGTCTCTGAGGAGCCCAGCTTTTGAGAAAGCGAACGCCTCTTCGATTTCTGAGATCGGCTTTCGTGGTCTTTGAGCAGCCCAACTTTTGAGAAAGCAAACACCTCTTCGATTTATGAGATAAACCCTCGTGGTCTCTAAGCAGCCCAGCTTTTGAGAAAGCAAACGCCTCTTCGATTTCTGAGCAGGCGCCCCTTCGATGTCTGAAGCTCCGTCGAGTGCAGCTTTTTATAGGGGCTGGCATTAAGTTCCAAAGCACACTTGAATCTCCACCAGTAGAAGCTCCATTCTTGCACTTCTAAGATCTTGATTTGTCCGACCTCTTCTCTCTTGAACACCTTTGAAAAATGTCTGGCCCCTCCGACCGTCGTTTTGACTTGAACCTTGTTGAAGAGGCAACCCCGCCTTCTCCAGACAACATATGGCGCCCATCCTTCGTCTCCCCTACTGGTCCTCTTACCGTTGGGGATTCCGTGATGAAGAATGATATGACCGCTGACAAGAATGTGCGAGAGAGAAAAATAAGTGTGTGGATATCCTTGTCCTAACTCTATATAGTTCACTATCATGCATTAGGCATATGACCCAAATGAAACCACAAGGGCTCCCCTCGTCTAGCTAGTCTTTAATAAGTTAAAAACAATTAACTAACCCATGTGAATTTTAATTTAATAATTCCAACATCTGGAATTTGAAAAAAAAAATGGTACTCAAACTACTATATGCTTAGGCCTTCCACAATAGTTTAAGTGAGTTATATGACTAGATATGAGACTTATGCAATCTGAGTTTGGTAACTATAACACTATTACTACACTAGTGTTATTTCAATATATTGATATCACATTCATGAGTTTTATATATCACAATCATGAGTTTAATATATTGAACTCTCATGAGTTCTATATTATATCACACTTCACAATATATATATATATATACATACATATATCACAGTCAAATTCTCTCGCATATTGTAAGAGTGTGATTTCTTTATGAGTTCAATATATTGATATGACATTAATTTTTTCCAGTCTACTATGGAACATCCATAATTCTAATTAGGGCCTAAAGTAGTATTATTTCAATGAAGCTAATTGGTAGGAGGAGTAGTAGTTCCTCAACTTGTACGATAGCAATGAACGATATTGACAAGGCAATATGATCCCACATTTTCGGATAAAAATCCACTCTATATGGCATGAAGACAGCTACACAAACAAAGAAGAAACAAAGAATCTGTATTATTTACTAATTAAGAAGAGAAGAAAGAAACAAAACAAGTACCCAACCCTAATTGTAACCCTAATCAATTTCTTTAAGAAGAACTGCAAAATAACAGACACAACGTGGATCCCCACAAAGAACAAAGACACGGGTAACAACAACGGTATGAATGCTATAAAAAAGTAAAAACCCTAGTTTTTGTAATGAAGAGAGGTTGATAAAATAAGAAAACAACAAAAACCCTCGCGAATCCACTTTTACTAGGATCAAACAATCAAAACATGACAAAATTCAAGCATCATCCGAAGAAGTCCAGAAAGAATATTAGTACAGTATCTCTTCCTGCTTCTTGCTTTGAACTCAGCTTTGTAAAAAGAATATGTACTTTAAAATGGCAGAATATATTATTGTACTTATAGGTATATATGTGTGTGTATATACAATTATGTATATGTATATAGAGGACGCATTGCACAAACCACGCACAAAGTGATAGAGCAGAAGAGGTGGTTTTGATATTTGTGGTTGGTATTTTCACTGGAAAATATAAAGTACCATCAAGCTAGGGTTTAGGGTTATCTGCCTGCAATATTATTTTCTATTATGATTATTATCTATGTCCTTATTTTTAAACAAGAAAAAGGATGTCCTTATTTTAAGAAAAAGGATGTCATTATTTTTTGTACAATGCATTTTACCAATTTGAAACCGTCTATATTTGAAGTCCTTCAATGTTCACCCCTACCAAAAATCATATTCGAAACTTTTTTTCTTTTCGAATACTTTGTTAGATGAAAAATATAGTTAATCAAATAACTAAATGAATGCTTCAGTTAGAAGATATGACTATAAGATGAAGACTCAAAATAAAAAGGGTTAAAGGAAAACCTAGGAAGACTTTGAAAAGGGCTATAAGAAAATATATGTAATATTGGAGCTAACGGAAGACTTGACGTAAAACCGAGTGTAATGACGTTCTAAAATTTATGCAGCTGACCATACATATTGGGATAAAGAATTAATTGTTGTTGGATTAATTTTGCTTAAATACTTAATTATAACTTAAATAAATTAAATGATAGAAAAAGCCACAAGCAGATGTATACATCTGTTTATATTATAATATATTACAACCATCTTGTTAACCATAATTTTTAATTATTGGCCTATTAAACTTGAAAACTATAAAAGTAAGAACTGATTGCATATTATAATTCAAATGGATAAGAATTGTCTGCCTTCCCACTTCCGGTGGCCTCTCGTGTCATTCTATTTGTGTGGTCATGGTTAAGTCATGTCAACATTTTATATTACTATTCATTTTTGTCTTATTATCTCTATAAAAAGACAATATAAAATGTAGACGTGGCTTAACTGTGACCACACAAAACAGGAGGGCACCGGAAGTGGTAGGGCAGACAATCCTTGTCCAATTCAAATACACCGTGACTTTTATTTAGGGAGATTATATTCACACAGCTCAAATTACTTTTCTCATATTGTTTTAGTATTTTAATATTTTTCTATCAAATGTTGGTGGTGTGTAGAAAATATTAAAAAATTAAAAGGGTGTGGAAGAAGTAATTTGTGATATATGAATATAATCTCTCTTTATTTAACTCTCAGCAAATTTGAACACACATGATACATGCAATGCCCATCCATCCACGGTATGATTAATTATGTAAGATAATCACCAATTTTTATTGTAAATATCAAGATTATTGTAAAGTATAGAACTTAATTATGTTGAACCAACATGATTGGCAGACAGTGTAGTGAGTAGCAAGCAATGGGAAACCCTAAGGTAGTATGACTTTCCTAAAGATGAGAATAAATATATATAATTTATTGGACCATTTGCTTCTACAACAATTTAAGATGTCAATGAATGGAAATAAGTTAGGATTTTTGTGTTTTCTATCAAAGGTGTATCAAATTCAAAGTGTATAGCTAAAACCAATAAGAAAACGGCTGCGTGTCAATATCACATAGCGGTGTACACAATCACACCGAAAAAGTCGCCAATTATAAGGCATAATCAAGTGAACCTTAAGACAACAAATTTGACATAAACTAAGCCAACCTTAACTCATTCTAAACAAGAAACTAATAAGTTCAAATCTATTTCATTGAGGACAGAGTATGCAAGATTTCAAATCTATTTTATTTTTTTCAAAAGGACAACTTTGTGATTAATTTAAGCATACTCCATGAAATGAAGTTAATTAAAAAAGAAAATAAACACTTTTCTGCATGTGGAGGTTGACAAACCACTCTAGCTTTTGGGTGGGGGGTTGGTGATCATAAAGTTAATCTCATTAGTCACTTCTTCTAAACAAAGTTATTGAAAGAAAGTAGATCGGAAAAAGTAAGTGTGATACAAATATATTTAACTTGTATAGGAATTACATTTTAATAGTGGGTTAAAGAATTTGAATGTGATATATTAAACTCATCAATGTGATATCAATATATTGAACTCATACTAGTATAGCAGTAGTATTGTAAGTATCAAACTCGGGTTGTCTAATTTCTATATACATGTAATATACTCACTCAAACTAATGTATAAGACCAAACAACGACACAAACTTTAGATATTTCCTTAATCCTACATGGAATTCCTTTTCCAAAATAAACAAAGGGCCTTCCAATAAAGTCATTATTTCATTTACCAAACTACCCCTGCTTCTTTCATTCCCATGACTCCCAACATAAAATCTAAGCATGGGTAATTTGGTAAATATACTGGGAGAGAGAGGGTAATGACCTGTTTGGTCCCCGCTGTAGCACTACTTTACAAGATTCACTAATTACAGAACAGCAAGACAAAAGAGTGTTTGGAAGGTTTTCGATATTTCTGTCCCCAGTCCCCAACTCCCTTTCGGCCCTTGGACAGCTCAGAAAAAAATTATTTATGGACCAAACTACCCTTTCCTCATTCACTTAATATAAGACCCTCATTTATTTACTTTGTCTTCAAACTTTTTTTCTAAAAATGTATTGTCTAAAGCTAGATGATGGAAATGAAAGCTTGATGGTGGAAATGAGAGCATGAGAATCGATCTATGATTGTAAGTGCATGCAGAGATAAACACTCAATCATTTATACTCGTTCTGATTGCAAGTGCAGAGATAAGTACTCTACCACTAATTCATACTTTGACGATAAATCCATGAAGAAATGCTCTGCCACTAAAATTAAAATCTTTGTACTAGGAATTATATTTCTTCAAATGCAAATATAAATGATAATATACTTCCAAATGATTTCCAAACTATTTGGCGAGTAGAAGGTATTACTAAGTAAAAAAAACTACGGTTTCATGAGATTTCTTTTCATATGCTCATCTTCTTGAATTTTAGCTTTAACTAGACAAAAATTATCATCGTGAGTTTTGTAGCTCTTATCGTCGTCAATTTAATCGCTTTCTTTTCATTTTTGTTTTACCCTATTGAAAGAAGAAGCAGCATGTAAAATCACATGAACTTAAAAGGACCAACTCACTTGGATCATTAATTGCCATGATAACATAGAGTATTTCACAATTAAAGTGGGCATCATCACTTCTTGAAAGTCCAAACAACTGAGTGGAATATAGAGAGTGGAGAATTTCTTCTCATAGTACCAAGCAATCATGTTCACAGTAGTACCAACACGTCATGTTTTGGTTACATGGTTTATTTTAGGAAACTATGGCCATAAGGGTATTTTGATAATTTCACTTTACAACGAAGCCATGTCTTCAGTGAGTAAGAATTACCCTCTCTCTCTCTCTCTCTCTCTCTCTCTGTGCTTCACATGCTCACATTCTATCAAAATCCACAAAGAACCAAGAGAAAAGCTCATTGGCCTTAGGGTATCCCTCTCTCTCTCTCTCTCTCTCTCTCTCTCTCTCTAACTTCTCTGGTTTTCCAAGATTCCACTGTAGATATGATCTTCATCTCTTCACATCAAATCCAACCATTGGATTCCCACTCCTCCATTCTCTTTGTTCGTTTCTCTCCCTGAACAATCTCACCCCACTCCTCCTCTGCCATCCCCTGTTTTTCTCTCTGGTTTTTCATGGCTTCTTTTACTACAAATAGTAACAATTTTCAACCCCCAGAGAATAATTCCCATGTCAAAAATGATGTCAGCAGGCAGGAAATCCAAGCCGCCATTGCCAAAGCAGTGGAGCTGAGAGCTCTCCATGCTGCTCTTGTTCAAGGAAGCAGCCCTGCAAATCTCAGGTTCCCTTCTTCTTCCCCTGCCTCCCGCCCTGCCTCTCAGTTCTCTGCCCAAGACTACCCTGTTTTCACTCCGGTGAGTCGAATTTTTCGACATTCTGCATTTCTCATCCTCTGGTTTCTTGAATTTGTTCTGTTTAACTTACTTGTTGTGAGCAATTTGTCCTTTGCTTTTGACTAATATTTTTGGTTTATAATATGGTTTTAATTTATAATGAGGGTGATTTTTTGTGATTGCGAGCGTGCCACTACTTGGTTAAAAAAATTTCGTAGTAGAATTTTTTTTCCCATTTTTCGTTTTCATTATCTAGCCTGGAATTTGCTTTGTTTTCTTTGTTATTGTGAGAAATTTTTGTTCTTGGTTTTCTAATGAACATTTTTGATGTATAATGTAGTTTTAGTTCCCAATTATATTATGGACCACTTGAATCGAGAGCTAAAATATAATATTCCTAATAATGTAGTTTTAAACATTTTAATAGAACTAATGAGTGAAAGGGAACATTTTTTATTATAATTTTTTTAATGGTGTATTTAGAGTTAACGGAATATTTAGTGTAAAACCAAATGTAGTGGCCGACGCCACTACATTTGTTTTTCCTTCGTCAAGTTCCTACATGATAGCCCAACAATTCTTTGGTTGAAGTTATTATTCTCAGTTAAATGAAAGGTGGTGATTTTTTGCAATCTTATTTTCTGCCCAACACTTTGTTCTAGCTTTTGGATTGGATATATCAAAAGCAAATCCAGAACATAAAAAAGGGACTGACCGAAGGAGAAAATTGGATCGTGAAAATCACAAACCCTTCGCAACCTAAATCTACTACTCAAATGTTGTATTACATGCATACTTGAGTTAGGCCAATTGGTTAGGTCCTGAAAAAGTTTGAATTCGTCCCGTCATATATTAGAGTAGTTTAGATCTTCGTATTTAAAAAAAAAAAAAAAAACAATTAATAAGGATTGTATTTTATGGTTTCTAAGTGCTGGAAGAGTTCACTAAGTTTGGAGACATTTTACAGAGTTATGAAGATGAACCATTGCCTGGATTTCAACAGATTCCGACGATGAATCGAACGTTATCCGAGAGTTGGGACGAGTACAGTGGGCTAGAAGGAAATGGGGATGAAACAGTTGCATCAAATTACAAGGAAAACTCATCTTCAAGAAAAGGGTTCCCTTCCGATTTCGCCAACTTAGAGTCCCATGCTTGTCCAGCTGAGGATCACAAATCTGTTACAAGCTCTTCGTGTGCAAACAACATCACCGTGCTTCAAACATCACCAGCCAATGAATACTTCAGGTCGAGAAGGCGAAATAGTTTGGGGGATTTCAACTCGGTTTCATCATGTAATCGATGCAAGCCTGCGACCATAACAAGCGATTCGGAGATTGGGATGAGGAACTGCAGGAATTCTAACATTGTTGTGCCGTTGACAGATTCACATTCGTCTGTTCAATCGCAGCCAAAAAGCCGGGGAGTGATTTCGTGGTTGTTTCCGAAGTTAAGGAAGAAGCACAAGAACGAAAGCTCTCCAAACCGAACAGAATCAGAGGAAGTTTCTCAGGTTTATAGGGAATTGGGGATAATGTCGATTGAGACGTTGAGGAAACAGCTCATAGAAGCGAATGAGCATAGAGACGCCGCGTTAATGGAGGTTTCGGGGATGAGATCTTCGCTCGGGGAGCTCAAACAGAAGATGGACTACTTGGAAACTTACTGTGAAGAGCTGAAGAGAGCTTTGAGACAAGCAACACATACCAAGATCCAAATCCCTGAAAAGCTTGGGAACTTTCCGAAGAGTGGCAAATCCAACGATGGGAACGCAGAAAACCTAATGCCGGTCAGCGAGGAAGTAATGGTGGAAGGTTTCTTACAGATAGTATCGGAATCAAGACTGTCTGTAAGACAGTTCTGCAAGATCCTTGTAGCGCAGATCGAAGTAACGGATAACACCCTGGTGGATAATTTGAACATGCTTCTCGAGCCGTTCAAATTGTCATTGAGTTCCAAGTACTCCAAGGCAGTTTTGTACCATTTGGAAGCCATCATCAACCAGTCACTCTACCAAGACTTCGAGAACTGTATGTTTCAGAAAAATGGCTCGCCGAAGATTTTAGACCCTCACCAAGCACGCCAAGCGCAGTTTTCTTCCTTCGTTGCCCTCAGAAACTTGAGCTGGAATGAAGTATTAAGAAAGGGAACGAAGTATTACTGCGAAGAATTCAGTAAGTTTTGTGATCAGAAGATGAGTTGCATCATTACAACACTAAATTGGACAAGGCCGTGGCCGGAGCAGGTTCTTCAAGCATTCTTTGTTGCTACCAAGTGCATTTGGCTGCTTCATTTGCTTGCATTTTCGTTCAATCCGCCTCTCGGAATTCTGAGGGTGGAGGAGAATAGGAGCTTTGATCCACACTACATGGAGGATATGTTCATGGACAGGCAGAGATCGCACGGTCCGAGCCGGGTTAAGATTATGGTAATGCCGGGGTTTTATGTTCAGGATAGGGTTTTAAGGTGTAAGGTTCTTTGCAGATACAAGTCTGCAGGTTCAGTAAATTGATCCTTTCTCTTTAAATTTTTTTCTTAGTTTTTTATCAATCAATTACTGCCTTCTTTTAGGTTTTTTAATTTATTTTTTATGGGCTAATTGTTCAACATGAGGAAGTATGTACCTTTGATGTTTAAAGTAGAGGCTGACATAAAGATTGGTTTGTTATTTTGTTTTTCACTATGCCTCCTTTAATATTGACCTATTGTCCGTCGATTATGCCTTTCGACCTGATCTTAGGCCCTTTACTCACCCTCCGTAGACGAATCTTGCGGAGGAGCCCTTCGGTTTTCGAGGTTTGATTCTCACCAATATTTGCGTTACTCAAGCCAACATTCTCATTTCCGCTCGACATATATCGTCCAAGACAATTCATACTTTCAATTATATAGTTGTTGGTATTGTGTTAATATGGTTATCAGTGAAAGTCTATATGAAAATTACTAGCGACCTGGCATTAGTTCATTAGAATTAGATGGTCGGACCAGTCAACCGGTCAGGCGGTACGACCCAAGTTTTTTTCCCCCTTAACCAGAACCTGCTTATAAATGAGACAATTCACCAAAAGCAAAAAAAATATTACCCCCTTTAAATTATGCAACTTTTCTTCTTTTTTGGCTAAACCACTGATCTCATGGATTCTGAAGCAAAAAACATATAACTGATATTGTAGAATAACCATTGTATTGAACCAATTAAAGCAAACAAAACAAGAACAAACGAATCAATTAGAGCAAAGTTTCGAGCGTGGCAAATATTCATCTCAAAATTTCGGTCTCTAACAGCATCATGACTAGAAAAGACGGGGTGGAAGTCCTAACAAGTTTTTTGCAACCGTAAATGTTAATCCCATAGATACGAGCAGAGGCTGGACTTGTTTATGACAATTTGAACCCTCGCCCCCTCAGGGCATGCCGTCCATCAACTGAAGCTCACTGAAGATACCTTCATGCATTTACTTTTACTTTCTTCATCAGCTCTATGAATTCTCTAAAAACTGCAGCAAAAAAAGAATTCCCTTACTTTTTTTGTAATGTAACGTTACACCATATGTAACTTTATAAAGAAATGGTATCGTAAGTGTGATAGAAAGTAGCTAGAAAGAAGCAACAGGATAAAGAAAAGCCGCCATTGCTGAGCTCCAGTTTCACCTTTCAGTAGATGATGAAATTCCTAGATTCCCTGTTAAAAGTGCATGTCTCTAGTTGGTGCAAGCACCTACCACATAAAATACTACTAAATTTAATGTTTACTTATCAGTATGTAGAAACACAATTCACATTACCGTAGTCTGAATCATGAGGTCCCGGGGATGCTTCAGGGTGGTACTGAATAGACATGATGTTTCGTGCAGGATAGGCAAGACCAGCACAACTTCCATCATTGAGATTAAGATGAGTTACTTCTACACCCTCGGGAAGTGATGCAGCCTCAACTGCATAGTTGTGATTCTGCGACAAAATTAAAGAGGTTCACAGATGTCCATCACTTTGACATGTTTACTTCAGGATGACAGTTCAAAAATTTCGAACATCATAAAAATTATATGATTGAGATACCTGAGCGCTTATCTCAACATCTCCAGTACGAAGATTACGGACTGGATGATTTCCTCCATGGTGGCCAAACTTCATTTTGAAAGTTTTACCGCCTAATGCCAGGCCAAGCAACTGATGGCCCATGCAAATTCCAAAAACGGGAACCTTCCCAAGAATTTCCTTGACTGTTTCAACAGCATAAGGAACAGCAGATGGGTCTCCGGGGCCATTGCTGAAAAGGACCCCATCTGGTTTCATTTTCAGAGTCTCTGAAGCTGGCCACGTTGAAGGCACAACAGTGATTTTACAACCATACGAAGCCAAGCGCCTGAGTATATTATGCTTGATTCCAAAATCATATGCAACAACCTTCAATTCATACCGAAAGGAATAAGAAAAAAGGTCAACTAAGACCAAAGTACCAACATCAGAGCAATACTGGTCCGTTAGCAAATGTGTTTGCCTTTTGTTTTCTAGTTAAAGAGATAAAGGGATGGAGGAGGAGAGAAACAAGATATGAGAGGTGAGTGGTGACGAAGAGAGTAAGAATAATAGGATACAATTAGAACTAAAAAGCATTTACTTCCAAAACCATCCTACATATTTTCCCTTCATCTCTGTTCTCATTCTCCTCTCCTTTTTCACTCTCTTTAATTTAAAAACAAAGAACAAAAATGATACCAAATATTCCGGAAGGAATTCAAATTTAACTCAATGCTGACTTACATGAAATGCATCACCATCTCTTTTGCTGGAGTTAAATGCCCACTCTGAATGTGTTTTATCAACCCATTCATGAGGGGCCTTACATGACACACCACTTATTAGATCCACCCCTGCAAAATTAAAACAATAAATCTTGGAACTTTAATCCTTTGACATTATTTTTCTTCTGTTAAATACTTTGACTTATTCAACTAGCTTGATTTAATCCTTACCAACAATGTCCCACGAACGAGACATTTCCAATAGTTCTTCATCTGATTTTGTCTGTTCTGTGCTCAAAACACCAATAAGGCTTCCATCTTGCCTTAGTCTTCGGGTGATAGCACGTGTGTCAACATCATCTGTTGCATAATCAATCAGCATGGGACACAAAGAGTGAGATTTACACACATACAGCTTAGCACACCAACTAACAAAATTCTGCAAAATATTAGTGCCTTAAATATTGATGACCGGGTCTAACTTACAAATTCCCATGATGTTTCTTTCTGCTAAATAATCACCAATTGTTTCTGCACATCTCCAATTCGACGTACTGCAAATTTTTAAAGACACAGTTTAGTTTATTGTCAAAACTGAGCACAGCTCAATCACAGAAGCAGCTGATATTAATATTCCTACAGCAAGGAAGCACACCTGATACTTAAACTTCGGATCACTAAACCAGCAAGGAAGCATTTCCTTGATTCTTCATCATCTGATTAGGACAACACCAATTTTGTAATTCAGCATATCCAAGACGGCATAAATTTCAAAAGTAGAGAAAGAAAACTCCACCTACCAAAATTTACACCAGTGTTTCCAATATGTGGGTTTGTCATCAGGACAAATTGGCCAGCATAACTAGGATCTGTAATAATTTCTTGGTACCTGCGTAAACATGTAAAATGCATGTGTATCAGACTCCATATATGACTCATGCTGAACTTATCAACTCTTGGACATTGATGCCCAACCAAAGACGAGGTAACTAGTTCAATAAAACAAGTACCAAAATTACGTTAACCAAAGTGTGATCATCACTACAGAATGGGAGAAAGAAACACAGGAGCTTTATGAATTTCACATAATCGCTCAGGTTGAAGACAGTCCAAGAAGGCTAACAAGTAATCACCTAGTACTTTGGTTATTATACTACCAAGCTCAAAAGATTATTCCTACAAAAGAACAATTTAAAACGTTACAATGTTAAGACATGCAGCTAAGTCCCACGAATATGCAGCTAAGTTCCACGAACAGAAAGAACCCGACATCAAAGTTAAAATGTTAAGATAAGTTGCTGGTAGATACAAAATCATAAGTTGTCTCACCCGGTCAAGGATGTGTTGAATACAACTTCACCAACTTGGGTCCCTGAAGCACCAAACGACTTTGCTCTCCAGATTGAACCATCTTCAAGCACTAGCCTAGCATCTGAAGTCTTCCAAGGTTTCTCTGCCAAATCTAAACCCCAACAAGCAATGCAAAACACAAAGAATCATACATTTTTAATAATAAAACTGCATATTTAATCTGTATTATCAAGAAATTAACAACATTATACGAGTCTGAGAGTGAATGCTGAGCCTAAGAACAAGAATTTCCATAAAACTGAATAAACCCATCATTATTTTTCCTTTTTTTTAATTTTGTTTTTCAAACTTCTGGACATAAAACTGGATTTCCATGGCACCCAATTAACTTGTTCTCCCATCTTATTACCGTCAAGTATACACACTCTTTTTTTTTCTAATAAAAAACAAATTTTTTGAATATTCATCCGCATTAACGTAACGGAAAAGCTGGAATACTGAAAGAAAAACAATTGAAACAAGAGGTAGCGGCAGAGCAACACCTGGGACGGCGGTTGAGGTGGCGGAGGAGCATCTGAGAGTAAAAGCTCGAAGCTTTGAAGGTTTTGGAGACTTGGGATTGAATAAAGTCGACGGATTTCTAAGAGCTAATTCCATAGCTGCCGAGGCCATTCTCCTCTCTCTGTTGCGGCAGTGGATTATTTGGCTTTGGACGTTGTTCCCTTTTTGTGGTCGGACACAAAGTAAATGCAATAAGAGATTAATCTTACGTAGGAAACGACCTAATAAAGGTATTCATAAAAATCTTTTAATTTTTTTGCTGTTGGATTAAATAAAAGAAAACTATTGAAAATTGTTTGAAAATTTTGAGTTTTAATAATAAAAACAAAATAAAAGGTAAAGTGAATAATACCATGATTGACTTTTTAGTGTAAAAATATGATTTTTCATTAAAATGAACAGTACCGAGGGGCTTTTCGTTAAAGTTCCCTTAAATAAATTGAAGAGTTATTTACTATTACGGTTTTGTGGTATTATTCTTTATTTATAAGTAAGATGTATTAGTTTCGATTATCGTCAAAGACAAATTTGAACTATATTATTGCAAGCCCATTGTGAGGCGCTTAGCCACTCCCCCACTCCTTTAGTGTAGGTAATATCGTTTGGTCATAAAAAAAATGAAGAAGATCTATGACAAAAAATTAACAAACGTATGTGAGAGGTAAAAATGAGTATGTAAATAACACTATCCATTTTTTTTTTTGGAACAAAGGTATCATTCAATACTAACAACAAACATTACAACACAAAGGCCCAAAATTTACAACACATAGGCCCAAAAACAAAACACAAACAAACAACAGAGGCCCAACCAAAAGTTGAGACCAAAACAAAAGAAACACAGAAACAATCAGATCCGTTGCGTCTTCCGTCATAACCGTCACTGCAACCACCAAAACAGCAGCCATGCATGTCGATCCAGCCAAATTCGTTCCCCAAACTAAGCCTCGCCTCATCAATACCAGCAGCCAATCCTAAGCTTCACTCCTAGCACAGCTACAGACAACTGAGAATCTATAGCCAAGTGAAAGAAGCTCATGGCAATCCACGAGCAGCACTGCCAACAAGGGCATACATCAAAGAGAAGGTGGTGGTGCAAGGAACACCCGACCTAGTGCAAGCACCAGCTCAATACACACCAACTTGAAACACATCAACAAATCGCAGCAAAGGGTGACTGAAGCTTGAAAATTGGATGAATATGGATGAGAGACAGTAGAGGGGAGAGAAGAAGGCAAATCGGCCAATAAAACCAGGGGAAAAAACATCTGATGGAAGAAGAGAAAGAAACAAAAGAAAACCCACCGATCCCAGCTAGAGCTAGGATCGACGGTACCGGAATTGAACTCGATTGGGAACGACTCACACATATTGGGGAGAATAACCCTTAAACAGCGGGAAGGTCTCTCACAAAGAGAGAAAGGGAAAAAAGATATTTTTCTAACACTATCCATTTTTAACTTTAGAATTGGCCCAAATCTTTATCCTAGTTTATAATTTGGACATTTGTTCATTAAGGTTTCGGAATGTAACAAAATATTATCATTCGTTCATGTCATCAACTTTGGGACGAAGCTACGAACATGCAAGTCTATCTAATTCATCACTCTCATCTCTTGATTTTCATTGATTTCTTCAATAGATTGGCAGCTTTAAGTTTGAGATAGGGTTCCTCCACAAGGTTTGTCCACGAAGGGTGAGTCAAGGCTTAAGATCATGCCGAAAGGCGTAATCAATGGACAATAGGTGAATATTCTTGTACCACTCCTTGTTGATCCCGAGGGATGGAGGAGGCTAGGTTAGCCGGAAGATGGTTATCAGTTCAAGGACGAGGGAGATTGAGTTAGTATGTGTTGAAACGTCCCACATCGACCGCATCAATGACAAAAGAAGAGTTTAAATACCCTAATCCCACTTCAACTAATACCGAGACCTTTTGAGATAAAACCTCACACCTGACAAATTATGCAGATGGTAATTACCAAGTTGGGGACAATATCGGTATTATTGGAAGTGGGCCGTATGACCCTTTTCTTTGATAATTCTACATGGTATCAGAGCCAATGAGCTGACTCATACGGTATTGCCACATGATGGGTGGGTCCATTGGCCCCGTGTGTAGGGTGAGTCCTCTTGGCTCCACGTGGTTGTCGATGTGTGGATCTTCCACGTGTGACCTGGTAATTGGGTCCCACGTAATGGGGCGTGTTGAAATGTCCCACATCGACCGTATCAATGACAAAAGAAGAGTTTAAATACTCTAATCCCACTCCAACTAATACCGAAGCCTTTTGTAATAAAACCTCATACCTGACAGATTGTGCAGGTGGTAATTACTAAGTTTGAGACAATATCGGTATTGTTGAAAGTGGGCCGTATGACTCGTTTCTCTAATAATTCAACAGTATGAATCTATTGTCTTGGATCGATTATGTAACGTTTGGAGAGAAAGGGAAGATCTCGAGACTTGAGTAATAGTTTGCCGAATCTTTAACTAACCTTCGTTGACTTCTGCCGAACTTTGGAATCAGATTCGGTTGGATCTGCCGAAAGGCTTTATGTAACTAGGGTTTGCACAAACACGGTAAACTAAAAGTGAAGGAAAGTAAACAGTACCGAACGCAGGGTTAATTAATTTGTTGTCTTGCTCCTTAGCTCTTCAGCATTCAGTAATTCTTCCATGGCTTGGACAGAATCCCCCCTCATTTTTTATGGCATTTCTGATCATATCCCTAACCTCACAAGTCACAAGCATTCTTTATTTTAACCATGCAGATGCAGCTCCGCCCTCTCACTGCCTCCACGCACACGCCGACCTCTTCTCCCAAGAACTTAGCATTGTGAAACTGTTCAGGTTCAGCTCCCAAAGGCCACCCATGTATCACCTTCCCATGACAAAGTGCTTCAATCACCGAGTTCACATATACTTAGTTCAGTTTGGTTGCACAGTTTCTCTAGATCATTTTTGTCTTTGCATTCGGATTCATTAAAAAGTTAATTTTGATATTGGCCAATGGGAAAGGATTTAAACGATATTTGGTACCATGTTTGCTGCTCATATAAATTTCTCTTGTTACCTGACCATTAAGGCATGTTAAACAAAAAGTTAGGCATCAAGAAAGAAATAAAAAAAGCAAAGATAAGAAGAATTAAGCATATAAGGTTTGAACAAGTGGAGAGAAGTTCGGCTGGGATAACCCACGAAGCCACCCTAGCTCCCCACCATCTCTCTCATTCTCTTTAATCTTTGCTGCTAAGATATATCAACTGTTGCCGGCAGGGTTGGCAGGTCTCAAGTTGCTAGAATAGAGGGAATGAGATCCCCTCTGGATTTCTATGTTTGAAAACCATGGATCTAGAGATTCGGATCATTCAAAAAGAGAGAAGGAGATTTGGCCAATGGGCTAATAGGAGTTGTATGATTAAAATTGTGTGGTCTGAGTGGTCCGAATCTCTCGGTCTACAAGCAATATGCATAAAAATCTAGAGTGGCTCCCAATCCAGGATGGTGCATGCATGCTAATTAATCCCAAAGGAACCTTTTAATAATTTCCATTCTCTTCACACACACATACACATATATATATCACAGGTTCTGGTAAGGAATAGTAAGCAACACAATATCCATCTATATTTTTCATTCAATTTTCAATAGCAATGGCAGAAATCAAGGAACACATAGTTATGTTCCCATTCATGGCACAAGGCCATATAATTCCATTCCTTGCCTTGGCCCAACAACTAGAGCAGAAAAAAGGTTGCACCATAACCCTAATCAACACCCCACTCAATATCAAGAAGCTCAGCTCCTCCCTCCCTCCGAACACCACCATTCGCCTCCTCGAAATCCCTTTCAAGAGCTCCGACCATGGTCTTCCCAGCGACGCCGAAAACACCAATTCCCTATCCTACCATCTCATCCTCAAACTCTTTCAAGCTTCCTTGTCACTCAAGCCTTCTTTCAGAAACCTAATGCACGGTCTTGTCCATGAAAGAAATGGACTGCGCCGACCGGTTTGCATGATCACTGACATCTTCTTTGGGTGGACGATTGAGATAGCTCATGAGTTTGGCATGTCCCATGCTGTGTTCTCCACAGTTGGAGGGTTCGGCATGGCGTGCTATTACTCGTTGTGCTTGCATTTACCTCATCTGAAAGCAAAATCCGGAGAATATGAATTCACACTGCCTGATTTTCCAGAAGCTAAGAAATTTCATATATCCCAGCTCTCAGAAAGTCTTAAACTGAGCAATGGCACCGACCCCTTTTCAGTGTTCGTGCATAAAGCATTCAATGAGTGCATGAAAACTGACGGAATGGTAATCAACACGGTGGAGGAGCTAGACAAAACCGGGCTGATGTACCTCCGAAAGATCTTTAAATTGCCGGTTTGGGCAGTTGGACCGCTTCTTCTATCATCCGGAAATGGGACTAAAAGGGCAGGAAAAGAATCCGGACTCACACCAGAAGCATGCAAAAACTGGCTTGATTCAAAGCCACCCAGGTCAGTTTTGTACGTTTCATTTGGTTCTCAAAACACAGTTTCAAAGTCTCAGATGATGCAATTGGCAATGGCATTGGAGTCAAGTGGTAAAAACTTCATTTGGGTTGTTAGGCCACCATTGGAATATGATGTTGATTCAGAGTTCAAGGAGAAGGAGTGGTTTCCGGAAGGGTTCGTGCAGAGGATTAAAGCTCAAAACAAAGGGCTAATTGTCGAAAAATGGGCACCTCAGGTGGAAATACTGTCTCACAAAGCAACCTCTGCTTTTTTGAGCCATTGTGGTTGGAACTCGGTGATCGAGTCCCTTGTTCATGGGGTGCCTTTACTCGGGTGGCCTATGGCTTCAGAACAGTTTTTCAACGTCAAGTATCTGGTGGAGCAAGTCGGAGTTTGCGTGGAAGTAGCAAGGGGGAAGAGTTGTGAGGTTCAGAAGGAAAATATAGTGGCGAAGTTGGAGTCAGTGATGAATGAGACAGAGAAAGGGAAGCAAATGAGAAGGAAAGCTAGCGAGGCAAAGGAGATTATTAGGGATGCCATGAAGGATGAGGAGGGATACAAAGGTTGTTCTACCAAAGCTTTGGAAGACTTTCTAACAGCCGCTGCAATGTCATATAGGGTCGAAGAAAACAGTGGACTCAAAACCAAATGAAACGCTACTAAAGAGGAGAGAAAAAACTAGCGCTTAGAAAGTAAAGAATTTAAAGATCGCGGTTCTTAAGAGTGTTTCGGTTTATGATTTTTTTTTTCTTGGCTTTATAATTTGTCTTCTTAACTTTGATTTCCTTCTCTGCAGTTAATGTTCAGTTTCAGTTAACAATTAATCACATATATTTGATACAAGTGCAAATCAATCGCACATAACATGATCAGAAAATGTCCAGTAGCATAACACTGTAAACCAAATTGAACGAATCTGACTCAATTAATGAAACGAGAGAGAGAGTTTGATACAAGTACAAATCAATCGCACATAACATGATCAGAAAATATCCAGTAGCATAACAACGTAAACCAAATCGAACGAATCTGACTCAATTAATGAAACGAGAGAGAGAGAGAGAGAGAGAGAGAGAGAGAGAGAGAGGGAGAGTTTATGATATGAATACTTAAATTTTAGGAAACTGAATCTAATATACCTGAGCAAGAACATTATGGTGTGGATCGTGGTGTAATGGAGTTACTGTTCCAGCAGACCTTAGTTCGCCACCACCGGCAAAACAATAGTCAGGAATACATATGTCCTCACGTAACTCGTGTATCTGCATATCAATAATGGGATATCAGATATACGAAGGTGGAAAATTGGCAAAGTCGAGCCCAACAAGTAGGCATATCGCCATTAAAAACATGGTAACGGTGTAAAATAACACACCTGATCAAACAATGGATGCTGAGTAAGGTATGTTGGGGCAGCAGAAGCAGAGCCATTAGCCTGAATCCTCTCAAGAAACCGGGAAAACGTAATAAGCTCTTGCTTCCACTCCGGGTACAAATAATTTTTCCCGACCTGCAGTGCATTCAAAACTTTACCAATTTTCAGTTATATAACAAAAAATCAACGAAAGAACGAAGCAAGTAATTCAATCAAGCATCAATTTTCAACAAACTAGTACTACTACATTATGAAGAAAATCACCTCAACTGGCACGGTGCGATCACCGGCAACCTTTGTTAGATAATCCAAGTCATTTCATTTACTCCTGGCCGGCCAATGATCCATGCCATCGGTTATTACCACCGGGCAACCCGGTAATAAGTACTCACTCGAAATCCCTCCAAAGATAGACCTGATCTCTTCACAACCATTTTACAAGAAGGTGACTTTCTGGGCAAAACTACAAGCAACTGCAATCAAAATGTAAACACAGTAAAAATCAATGGTAATTTGAAAGAACCCAGTAAATTTCAAAGCTACCCTTTTGAAAACAGAGGACTTTAGGAATTGGGATATCTTTAATGCTCTGAATTGCAAAGAAAGACGCTGACTTTGAGCTATGAGAGTTAAAAGGGCTGTGAAATTTGATGTGAAATGACGAACCTCACCTCCTCCGAGACGACGTCTTGCCGGACCAATCGGCGGTCCGAATTGGGACATTTCTGCTGTTGCTGACGAACCCTAGTTGCCCTGGCTTTGGCGGCGACGACGGAGACGAGGGAGTGCAAGTAGGGGATGGGCAAAATACCATGACTACGGGACCATCAAGTTCACGGTTATGATTATGGATAACTGTTTAGACAAATAAACGGTTATGGTATGAAATTTAAATAGAAAGTTATGGATATTATCCACGGTTATAACGCGTATCCATCGATTATAGGTAATATTCGCGGTTATAACAACTATCTATTTATCCATTTAATTTAATATATGTAAAATTAAAAAAAAAAAAAATTACAACTTGTAAGTTACTATTATTTTTTGCTTCCCTTAGGGCACATCGGTTATGTGTTGATTGCCTCCACTTCTGATCAGTAGCAGTCTTCTCTGGCTATTGCCAAGTTGGTTATCTCTTTTGACCCTATTGCCGAGGTCAGAGAGGTACGTTTTTTTTTCTTCTTCTTCTTTGTACATATATATATATATATATATAGACACTCACATTGAATTGTCATCGTTTTTGTGTTTTGGGTTTTTATGTTCTTCCATGCATTGTCGTTTCGGGCCATGATCTTTGTTTGTTTCTTAATCTTTTACTTTTTGATCCTGATTTCATGGTTATGGGTGTAGTAGAAAAATATCGTTCGTAAACTATTATTTCAATTATTGGAATTATATGAGGACTTAAATGATTAAAATATGAAAATGTATGCTAAAATGTACTTATAATGGTGATTAATTGTCAGAAAATGAAAATTATGACAATTTTTTTTTTTGTAATTTTCAAATTGTTAAAAAAATAATGTAGACGGGCGAAAAAAGGTTAAATGGGTAAAAAAATGATAAACGGGTAAATGGTTATGATTAAATGGGTAAATGGGTACACGGTTATGAGTATGGATAACTGTTTATAAACGGTTATGGTTATGGGTATAACCATTTATGTAATTACCCAACGGGTAAACGGTTATGCGGGTATGAACATAAATGGTTATGGGTAAATAACTGCGGTTCCCCGCTCGTCATAATCATTGCCCATCCCTAAGTGCAAGTCGAGCTTCAAGAGCGGGCCGCCCATATCCAGAGCACGGAGGGCGTCGCTGAACTCACCGGCGGCGACATGGAGCTTGCCTACATGGAGGCAGGCCATGGAGTAGGCGTCGCTAAACATTTGTAATCAATGATTTAAAACCTAAATTTAAAGATATTTAAACCCTTTTTGTTAGTTTTTCTTTTATCTAAATCTAAACTACATGTTACTAGAATCCACTTTGTCAACCAAAAGTGGGTGAAACACTATTTAACAAAACAAAATTTTGCCATTTTTTTATTTAAGCCTCACATACATGTGTTTTTAAAAAATATACATTGAATATACATTTTAACATCTCTATATTTTTCATTTAAATATCTCTACATTTTAACATCTAAATATTCTACTAACACACCCCGACCCTAATCGAGGCATGCTGGCCGTCATGTGAGGGTGATGTAGCTATGTGCGCTGTGCGGAAGTGAACGTGATATGAAAAATACGGATAAAAAAAACCAACTTGCTAATTTACACTAGACTAGCATATCAATGCAAGTGAAAGTGTTTAGGGTGTAGGTATCAGAATGCAGTCCAGAAGTCTAATTACTAATTATACATATTACAAAAGAAACCCTACACTGATGGATGTTTGTCAGAACCGCCGTGAAGTCCTCGTGAGCCACCAGCAAGAACTTTTATCTAGAACCTGGAAGGGTGCAAAAACAGAAAGTGTGAGTGGGCAAAATAAAACTTTTCAAAAACAATTTATCTTTACAAAAGTAATAACCCATCACCGTAAAACCTGTATAATTTCCCATAAAATATTACTATGTACGTATATAAGAACCATGCTCGAGAATATCAAAACTCACATGTATGCCATGTCAATCATCTCCACAATGCATAAGTAAGCCAAGTGAAATGAACCAATATAAAATGACATATAATCCGGAGTCACCTAATGTGACATGTACGGCTGGGTCTATAACTCATCAGTCAAGTCCTGCACACGAGTCAGAACCACGTAATGTGATTTGTACGACAGGGTAGGTGTAAATGAATATGCTCAAGTGCTACGATCACGTGAAGGCTGTGCAAAATATCTCAAGTCACCTACGAGTCGAAACCACCTAATGTGGTCTGTACGACAGGCTGACACCTGCCTTGGATCCAAGGTGAGTGTACGGTGTAAGAGGTGAATGATCACGTGTAAGAGGTGCAGGATAATGAATTCTATGCACAACATTTCATCACTAACTACTATGTAATCATACCAACAATGTGTACTTACTTAAACTTACCTTGGCCTCCGCAATAGCATGCAGTATTATGCAAAGCTATACTAAATCATACGCTAAAATATAAAGCAAATATGACATTGCATTTTAAAACGTAAAAACAATTTAAAACTATTTCCATGACAAAGTGCTTCAATCACCGAGTTCACATATACTTAGTTCAGTTTGGTTGCACAGTTTCTCTAGATCATTTTTGTCTTTGCATTCGGATTCATTAAAAAGTTAATGTTGATATTGGCCAATGAGAAAGGATTTAAACAATATTTGGTACCATGTTTGCTGCTCATATAAATTTCTCTTGTTACCTGACCATTAAGGCATGTTAAACAAAAAGTTAGGTGCATCAAGAAAGAAATAAAAAAGCAAAGATAAGAAGAATTAAGCATATAAGGTTTGAACAAGTGGAGAGAAGTTCGGCTGGGATAACCCACGAAGCCACCCTAGCTCCCCACCATCTCTCTCATTCTCTTTAATCTTTGCTGCTAAGATATATCAACTGTTGCCGGCAGGGTTGGCAGGTCTCAAGTTGCTAGAATAGAGGGAATGAGATCCCCTCTGGATTTCTATGTTTGAAAACTATGGATCTAGAGATTCGGATCATTCAAAAAGAGAAAAAGAGATTTGGACCGTTCAAGTTTTTGGATTTTTGTGAAGTGAGCAAGTGAAATGGGCTAATAGGAGTTGTATGATTAAAATTGTGTGGTCTGAGTGGTCCGAATCTCTCAGTCTACAGGCAACATGCATAAAAATCCAGAGTGGCTCCCAATCCAGGATGGTGCATGCATGCTAATTAATCCCAAAGGAACCTTTTAATAATTTCCATTCTCTTCACACACACATACACATATATATATCACAGGTTCTGGTAAGGAATAGTAAGCAACACAATATCCATCTATATTTTTCATTCAATTTTCAATAGCAATGGCAGAAATCAAGGAACACATAGTTATGTTCCCATTCATGGCACAAGGCCATATAATTCCATTCCTTGCCTTGGCCCAACAACTAGAGCAGAAAAAAGGTTGCACCATAACCCTAATCAACACCCCACTCAATATCAAGAAGCTCAGCTCCTCCCTCCCTCCGAACACCACCATTCGCCTCCTCGAAATCCCTTTCAAGAGCTCCGACCACGGTCTTCCCAGCGACGCCGAAAACACCAATTCCCTACCCTACCATCTCATCCTCAAACTCTTTCAAGCTTCCTTGTCACTCAAGCCTTCTTTCAGAAACCTAATGCACGGTCTTGTCCATGAAAGAAATGGACTGCGCCGACCGGTTTGCATGATCACTGACATCTTCTTTGGGTGGACGATTGAGATAGCTCATGAGTTTGGCATGTCCCATGCTGTGTTCTCCACAGTTGGAGGGTTCGGCATGGCGTGCTATTACTCGTTGTGCTTGCATTTACCTCATCTGAAAGCAAAATCCGGAGAATATGAATTCACACTGCCTGATTTTCCAGAAGCTAAGAAATTTCATATATCCCAGCTCTCAGAAAGTCTTAAACTGAGCAATGGCACCGAACCCTTTTCAGTGTTTGTGCATAAAGCATTCAATGAGTGCATGAAAACTGACGGAATGGTAATCAACACGGTGGAGGAGCTAGAGAAAACCGGGCTGATGTACCTCCGGAAGATCTTTAAATTGCCAGTTTGGGCAGTTGGACCGCTTCTTCTATCATCTGGAAATGGGACTAAAAGGGCAGGAAAAGAATCCGGACTCGCACCAGAAGCATGCAAAAACTGGCTTGATTCAAAGCCACCCAGGTCAGTTTTGTACATTTCATTTGGTTCTCAAAACACAGTTTCAAAGTCTCAGATGATGCAATTGGCAATGGCATTGGAGTCAAGTGGTAAAAACTTCATTTGGGTTGTTAGGCCACCATTGGAATATGATGTTGATTCAGAGTTCAAGGAGAAGGAGTGGTTTCCGGAAGGGTTCGTGCAGAGGATTAAAGCTCAAAACAAAGGGCTAATTGTCGAAAAATGGGCACCTCAGGTGGAAATACTGTCTCACAAAGCAACCTCTGCTTTTTTGAGCCATTGTGGATGGAACTCGGTGATCGAGTCCCTTGTTCATGGGGTGCCTTTACTCGGGTGGCCTATGGCTTCAGAACAGTTTTTCAACATCAAGTATCTGGTGGAGCAAGTCGGAGTTTGCGTGGAAGTAGCGAGGGGGAAGAGTTGTGAGGTTCAGAAGGAAAATATAGTGGCGAAGTTGGAGTTGGTGATGAATGAGACAGAGAAAGGGAAGCAAATGAGAAGGAAAGCTAGCGAGGCAAAGGAGATTATTAGGGATGCCATGAAGGATGAGGAGGGATACAAAGGTTGTTCTACTAAAGCTTTGGAAGACTTTCTAACAGCCGCTGCAATGTCATACAGGGTCGAAGAAAACAGTGGACTCAAAACCAAATGAAACGCTACTAAAGAGGAGAGAAAAAACTAGCGCTTAGAAAGTAAAGAATTTAAAGATCGCGGTTCTTAAGAGTGTTTCGGTTTATGATTTTTTTTTTCTTGGCTTTATAATTTGTCTTCTTAACTTTGATTTCCTTCTCTGCAGTTAATGTTCAGTTTCAGTTAACAATTAATCACATATATTTGATACAAGTGCAAATCAATCGCACATAACATGATCAGAAAATGTCCAGTAGCATAACACTGTAAACCAAATTGAACGAATCTGACTCAATTAATGAAACGAGAGAGAGAGTTTGATACAAGTACAAATCAATCGCACATAACATGATCAGAAAATATCCAGTAGCATAACAACGTAAACCAAATCGAACGAATCTGACTCAATTAATGAAACGAGAGAGAGAGAGAGAGAGAGAGAGAGAGAGAGAGGGAGAGTTTATGATATGAATACTTAAATTTTAGGAAACTGAATCTAATATACCTGAGCAAGAACATTATGGTGTGGATCGTGGTGTAATGGAGTTACTGTTCCAGCAGACCTTAGTTCGCCACCACCGGCAAAACAATAGTCAGGAATACATATGTCCTCACGTAACTCGTGTATCTGCATATCAATAATGGGATATCAGATATACGAAGGTGGAAAATTGGCAAAGTCGAGCCCAACAAGATACGTTGGGACAGCAGAAGCAGAGCCATTAGCCTGAACCTCTCAAGAAACTGGGAAAACGTAATAAGCTCTTGCTTCCACTCCGGGTACAAATAATTTTTCCCGACCTGCAGTGCATTCAAAACTTTACCAATTTTCAGTTATATAACAAAAAATCAACGAAAGAACGAAGCAAGTAATTCAATCAAGCATCAATTTTCAACAAACTAGTACTACTACATTATGAAGAAAATCACCTCAACTGGCACGGTGCGATCACCGGCAACCTTTGTTAGATAATCCAAGTCATTTCATTTACTCCTGGCCGGCCAATGATCCATGCCATCGGTTATTACCACCGATGGATGTTTGTCAGTGCAAGTGAAAGTGTTTAGAGTGTAGGTACACACACAACTAGAGTGTAGGTATCAGAATGCAGTCCAGAAGTCTAATTACTAATTATACATATTACAAAAGAAACCCTACACTGATGGATGTTTCTCAGAACCGCCGTGGAGTCCTCGTGAGCCACCAGCAAGAACTTTTATCTAGAACCTGGAAGGGCGCAAAAAACAGAAAGTGTGAGTGGGCAAAATAAAACTTTTCAAAAACAATTTATCTTTACAAAAGTAATAACCCATCACCGTAAAACCTGTATAATTTCCCATAAAATATTACTATGTACGTATATAAGAACCATGCTCGAGAATATCAAAACTCATATGTATGCCATGTCAATCATCTCCACAATGCATAAGTAAGCCAAGTGAAATGAACCAATATAAAATGACATATAATCCGGAGTCACCTAATGTGACATGTACGGCTGGGTCTATAACTCATCAGTCAAGTCCTGCACACGAGTCAGAACCACGTAATGTGGTTTGTACGACAGGGTAGGTGTAAATGAATATGCTCAAGTGCTACGATCACGTGAAGGCTGTGCAAAATATCACAAGTCACCTACGAGTCGAAACCACCTAATGTGGTCTGTACGACAGGCTGGCACCTGCCTTGGATCCAAGGTGAGTGTACGGTGTAAGAGGTGAATGATCACGTGAAGGCTAAGCCCTGGCCTTGGGAGGAGCACTAACACCGATGTGCAGGATAATGAATTCTACGCACAACATTTCATCACTAACTACTATGTAATCATACCAACAATGTGTACTTACTTAAACTTACCTTGGCCTCCGCAATAGCATGCAATATTATGCAAAGCTATACTAAATCATACGCTAAAATATAAAGCAAATATGACATTGCATTTTAAAACGTAAAAACCATTTAAAACTATTTCTAGGAAAACGTAAAGCATATATACGTATATATAGAAAATCAAAAGCACACTCACTGGTATATAGCCATGTCTTAACCCCCTAGTCTCGCCTGGCTGCGCTAGTCCTCTGGAAACGTCTCACCTATATGTGAAACCACTATTTTAACGTCAATTTTAAGCACATAACCAAAACCGTGTAATAATTTCTCATACATTGCTCAATTGAGGTATTTGAATATACCATCATGGCTTACTCAACACCACGAACATCCCATATTTTTAGAAAAATTTCCTAACATCCCACACGTCGGCCAAGCGCAGGCACGTGGACGGAATATTTAACACCGTTAGAGAATATTCCGTCATATTTACCCGACATTGTTAGCATATTTTGTCGAAGTTGACGGAATATTCTTCTTTTTTCTCCGATGGTTCACCGGAATCCTACGCGGGCCATCGTTGCGTCACTGGAAACTGGAAAATCATAAAACTTCAATATCTTCTTCGTGTTTCAACCAAATTCCACAAATTTTATATAGATTTGAAGCTCTCAAAGAGGAGAACAATTTCTTACCTATTTGAAGTCCCAAAACCAACGAAAAGTGGTTGGAAAATCTCTGGGAAAATTCCGGTTAAACTGGAACTTCCTAAACCTATGTGTTTCGACGTCCAAACCACTCAAAACTTGTTCCAAGTTGCTAGGGAAGGTAGAAGAACACCTTTTTAAGTCTCAAAACCAAGAGAATCCTTTGCGATCACGTCGGAGGAAACTGGATCCCTCGCCGGAGCTCGGGTTTCTCAAGTTCTGCACGTCTTCCCTTCAAACTAATGGTACGGCTAGGCTCATGAAGTCAAGGAGAGTTCGAAAACGTTGTCCTTAAGCTCGATCTGTGTATGTGTAGTGGTGTTTGAAAGTTAAAGGGTTCAGTCATACGGACGAATGAAGGATCGAGAGAAAATGGCGAGGGTGAAGGTATGTACGTGTGCATGTGTGTGTGTGGTCACGGTTAGGCCTAGATAAAAGGATCTTAAGCTCTAGTTGGGCCACAATGTTTAGGGCTCAAACAATTAGGTCCAACTAACAAGAAACCAACCCAAATTCACTTATTCATTCGTAACATTTTCGTTAGGAACCCGATTCGGCCCTAACTCACGTCAACATGCACGTGACAACGCGTACAATTTAATTCGTCAGCTAGAAAAATAATTTGAAACTATATACGTACATCCACGTCACTACAACTCGAGGGTATAATCATCATTTCCACACATTTGAGGATGAAATATATTTTAATTCGAGATGGGTTGTCACATCTACTAAATATACTCTTGTTGCTCAATAAATGGTAAATCCGCTTCGAAATGCATTATATAGGGTTCCTTAATGTTGATGGAAAGTATTTTAAGAAAATAAAAAAAACTTACATTTTTTTTACAAAAAACGTGGATGTTCATGGTTTTCAATCGGTTTTGTAAATTCATACATAACTCACCATTCAATCTATTTATTTTCACTTGGCCTCACTGTGAAGTTTTGAAAATTAAGTTGAGATTCTTGAGTGTAGAACCCCACTTGACAATGTTCTGGGCCTCACTACTATATTTTCCACCTATTTTTTTTGTTTTCAGCTTAAATCTTCTACTAAATATATATTTTTTGTTCAATAAATAGTAAAATTGCTTCCAAATTCCTTAAAAAGTTTAGCTTAATGCTCAAGAAAGATATTTTGCGAAAATAAAAAATTTGCATTTTTGTCAAAACACATGGGTGTTAGGAGGCCTTGACGCACACAAAATAAGACGGACTCAGCTCACACAGAACGAAGCGAACCATGGCATGTGAAACAAGGCGGGCTCCCCTCATAGAAAATGGAATGGGCTTTTGGCACAGAAAACGAGGTGGGATACATCGCATGAAAAACGAGGCGGGGTACATCGCACAAATTGAGGTAAGCCCAGTGCACAGAAAACGTGGCTGGCTCCGTGCACACTAAAACGACGCAAGCTCCTTGGACGCAAAAAAATGGTGGGCTTTTGGCATGCAAAATGATGCGAACACCTCGCATGTAGAGCAAGGCAAACCCAGGCACACAAGACAAGATGGGGTCCACACATGCAGAACGAGGCAAACTCCAGGGTGCTCAGAAAACAAGTCGAGCTCTAAACAAGCATGTTATTAGTTCGAACCATTCTTGAAAGATCAAGACGAAGCGAATGAGATCATGAAGTGGCTGAGACAATTTGAGATGAGCCAAGATAAATTGTGAACTATGCCCAAAGTCAGAGAAAATCTATTGGATGTGAGTAGTCATTCTAGCACCTGCAAGAATTTAGAACCTTCTTGTACATTTTTGGTAGTTTTTCTTTTATTTCTCTTATTATAATAATTAACTATCATATTCATGTTCTCCAAAATATATTTTTCCATGCAGAATCTATTATAATTCGTATTTAAACACTTGTAATCAACGATCTAAAACCTAAATTTAAAGATATTTGAACCTTTTTTTTTTGTTAATTTTTCTTTTAGCTAAACTACATATTAATAGAACGCTCTTTGTCAACCAAAAGATAGTGAAAATACTATTTAGTCTTCTATCACAACAAAATGGTTAAGGACAATAAAGTAATTTTACAAAACAAAAATTTGCTTTTTTTTTTTGTTAAAGCCTCACCTACAAGTGATTTTAACATTTTTTATTTTTTTTGTAATTTTACAAAACAATTTTTTTTTGTTAAAGCCTCACCTACAAGTGATTTTAATTTTTTTAATTTTTTTAAAAAAATTAAAAATTAAAAAATAAACCTCTCCCTCTCTCTCCCAAAAAAATTAAAAATTAAAAAATAAACCTCTCCCTCTCTCTCCCACTCTCACATTCTCTCTTACTCTCTTCCTCTCTCCAATTTAAAAAACAAAAATAAAAAATTGCACACGCTTTTGTGTGTGGGCGTATACTAGTGGTGATGAAGAATAGTGTTAACCCAAAAAGGGGGATTCTTTCATTAAACATTAAAGTTTATAATGTTAAAGCAGATGTATTTTAAGACAGGTGTGTATAATAGTGTGTTAGTCCCCTCATGCTCGAGTTTGAATTACCTTCTTGTAGATTAAAGTAACTTAGTATATCACTTTATGAAAGAAAAGATAATAGAAGTAATATTCGCACTCATTTTCTCTCCCCGCACACACAGATTATTTCTAACCTTTATCTTGAATAAACTGAAAATCAAATATGAAATATGCCGGAAAAAAAAACTTAAAAAATGTGCAAAAATCATTTCCCGAAAAGAAATTATCATCGAAACGTAAACTCAAGCAAGCCCAAGCCATGCGCAGCCCAAGATTTTGGCCCCCTTCCCTTATAATTGGGCTCAAAACAAGAGCTAAGCTACTGTTACATAAAATCCCACCTTCCCACATCATCAAATTCATCATCATCATCCTCAACTGAATTTGTTTTTGTACCCAGAAGTCAGTAAAATCACCATAAATGTGACACAAGCACAAAAACATTCCTTCTAATTTTCTGCTCTTTTTTTTTTCCATGTTTCCAACCAGTAATCATAAGTCATAAACCTTATTAAATTTAAATAAATAAAAAGGGGAACCCACAAAAGGAAGAAACAAAACCCTAATCCTCTGATATATTAGCTTAAAGTATAAGAAAATTAGAGAAGAAAAAAAACCCAACATTTTAAATCCTTACATTTTCTCAGAAAACAAGAGAGAGAGAGAGAGAGAGAGAGAGAGAGAGAGAGAGAGGTGTGTGAGATTTAAGGACCAAAGGGGTTGCTGTTATGGTGGAGAGGGTCCGGCCCACCTGGAACTTGCCTCGCCATGTCCTCCACAGCTTTGAAAACTCTGTCTCCTCTTCCCTTCCCAAATCTCTCAGCCTCGTAGATATGCATCCCCTTTTCACAAACATTAAAAATAAATATAAACAAGGGAAAAATAACACTTTTTTGAAAATAAAAGTGAGTTTAGAGAGAGAAAATGGGGTTTGTAGAAGTGTACAAGAACATATGGGGGAAAAGAGGGTTTTTCTAAAGAAATTATCGAAAGACTTTAACTTTGAAATTTGTTACCTTTGAGCCTGTTTTCCCTGCCATAGTTGGTGTTCTTCCTTGGAGACCTGAAAAAAAGATGTTAGAGAGAGAGAGAGAGAGAGAGAGAGAGAGAGAGAGAGAGAAGGAGGGAGAGGAGAGGAGAGGAGAGAGAGAGAGAGAGTGAGAGAGGCTTACGAGAAGGATGGACAAATGGTATTGAAGCAACCATTAGAACGAGTATGAAGGTTGAAATCCCAGCAAAAATGTGAGCTTTACTCTTTCCCATTTGATTTGTTGATCCCAGAAAATTGCAGAGGAGAGAGAGAGAGAGAGAAGGTGGTGATGAAAAATGTACGTTCTGTGGTGATGAAAAATGTACGTTCTGCAAGGGGTACGAGACGCCCATTTTAAATACTGATTATGACAGCGCCTGGTAACGCAAAGAAATGGGGTGACGATGACATGCAATTTTGGTAAAAATGTTTGGATGAAATGTCCAAATCGCCCCTCAATAAAAAAAATTATGATGATATTCTTCTTTTACACACGAAAAGTTCTTGGTTGCTAACGATCATACCACTTGGTTGTGCAGTCTCGTATGTTCCTCTGCAAATAGAGATCATCCTAAATCTTTATAATTTGGGTTTACTCTTATTACATACCGTCTTATACAGACATCTGGACTAAAGAATTTATCTTTATCCGAAGATTGATGAAACTGACCAATTTAACACTTGGATAATAAGACTTTGTACCTTTTAGTAAGGATTCAGGAATTGACAAAACGGAGCTTAAAAATTATCAATTTTGACACCATTGGTCGTTTTGTCAATCTAACTTCCAAACGAACCTTTATTTTTTAGACATAGCAATTTCGTTCTCTCATTCTTTTTCTTACATAAGTGTGACTTCATCTAGTCCGACGACACGTGCATTAACATATGTCATATGGAAATCAAATACGAAATAATTTCAATAATAAATAAATAAAAAACCTTAACAATCCAAATACGATATCAAATGAATAGTGGCCAACGTGACTCATCAAGCGTCAACACTCAAAGGTCAAAACATAGGTCATCGATCGCTCTGCAAAAATTTGTAACTTTAAGAGTTATTTTTTGCAATTTTCAAATATTAAAGACCACATTGCAATCACAAAACAAAGAACAATGGAAAAATGGAAGAGGGCATGGTCGTCTTTTCACATTCCAGGCACTTTTGGGCTGGCGCGCGTAATGAAAACCAGAAGAACACGCGTCGGTCTGTACATCCTCGTACGGAGGGTGTGGCGGCGTCCGGTGAAGGGAGGAAGGACACGTGTCGGGGTAGTATTGGAGGGAGCAGGGCACGATTAAGGAAAGGACTGGGTCTGCGTCTGAGCCTCTGAGGCTGTCTGCCACAAGACAGGCGTCGTAAAAAGCATTGCCACTTAGAGAGACAGAGAGGAGAGAGACAGAGAGAGACAGAGAGTGTGAGGGCTGCCTTCGTCCAATGAATTCCAGTGGGGCCCAGGCGATCACACCGGTCTTGTTTCTTCGACTTTTAATTACACATATGACCTCGGAAGTTGGAACAACCAAATTATTGATGAGCTTTGTGTAGGTTGAGGATAAAAACTTCAAGAGATCAGCTTGATCGCGGTAGCTTCATGGTCACAATGTCATAAGGAGTGGTAACTGGTCACACTCTCACCAGGTCATAAGGAGCGGGATTTGTGCATATACGTAGAGCGAAACTGCATTCAAATTCAAGAGACGTCGTCCAGCTTTGTAAAATGATATGACCGGCGATGAGTTAAGTTGCTTTAATCCTTTTAACAATCTTCATTTTTCCTATTAAAATGACAAATAACTGTACTTGTCTGAGGATCTGCTTTGTGACCGAGTGCACATGCCCTTCTCTTCTCTATATTTCACAAATCACGTGATGAATGAAACAAAAAGAACGTCTGAGGATGCCGCATTTCATGATTTTCATCTAACGTTGAGTTGATTTCACAATGAAGCATTAATTGGATTTGCACAAACTCATCCCAGATACACAAAACATCCCAAAATATAAATAATTTCTAACCAACTTCAGAAGAAAAAAGAAACAGAAAAAAAGAAAGAGTTGTCATTAGTCAAAGTCAATTGGAAGTCAACCATGGAGTTGTGAAACAGACAGACACAGATCTGCTGGGAGACCTTGTATCCTGTCTGATTAAGGAAACATTAAATGTTGAAACAAAATCCTACTGAGGGGGTGGACTTTCCAATATTAACCTTCATCCTCCTCTCTCATCAAGACAACCAACCAAATCAATGAACAAGGGAAGAATATTCTCATCTAACAGATTTCAACAATTCAAATCAGCCTGGATTTTAGGTTTGGAATCCAACTGCTGAAGCTCGAATCATCAATCAACGGTAAAACTGTCCGAGACATTCATTTGATTCGTGGCTGCTTTCGATGGATCAGGTCTTAGCCGGCATAGTTTTCACATAAGTTGGAGAAAGTCTTCAACAGATGCATGATCACGTTAACCATAGGGCACTCTCATAATAAATCTGGGCCCTTGAGACTGGAGTGGAGTCAGGTGGGACCATTATGCAGGGGGTTCCGTTTGGTTGTGACTTGTGAGAGGTGGCGTACAAATGACGTGGTCCACCTATCCCTGCACAAGTTTTTCTCCCTAAGTAAGCGTAGAACATCCTAATTACAGGAAAACAACTGAACTTAAAAACGGCGTCCTACTAAAGGGATAAGTATTTTAACATGCTATTGTTTGGTCTGCTTACCTTCTTACGATCCTAATTCTAAGAATGTCATTCGTTTCTAACTTCGATCCTCTGGTTTTTTTTTTTGGGAAACTAGGCTCAATTCCTTTTGACAGAGGTACTACAACAAATAGCATATACCATTTCTACCTTACTAAGAGCAAGGACTAATACGAAAGCAGTCATTTTGTGAATAAAGCAATCCGCCAAATGAAAGTGAAACAAAAATTGCAGGAAAAACTAATCAAATGGATGCAGCACACTCACAGTTACAAAATACGAGCATCAAAATATGTGGACGGTAACTATGAGCATAGCTGTATTAAAAGTCATGTCGTGCAAACAACTGAAGAAATCATCATAACTTAGTCATTTATCCAGCCTAACAGATCAACTCATTTACACTGACAGTTTCATTCTTATTGAAGATAATTGGAGAAAACCATAGAGCAGAATCACATCATGCCGGTCACTCTGGTTCGAAAATTATGAGCTACGAAAAAAAAAAAATCATAACTTAAAGTCTCGGAATACACAAATTAGAAAACCCAGATGAGAATGTCCCACAAACAGCAACAGAGTTATTGCCAGGTGGGGAATGAATGCAACATTTTTGCAGTCCCTAAAACGAAAATAATAATTAACAATAAGATTAGTTATTCACAAGTTATAGACAAGGTGAGAAACACTTTCTTGATCAAATTATTAAGACTAGTTGTTCACAAGATGCCATGAGAAACATTGAGAAATAAGAATCACTTCATCAAATTCTGAACACAAGCTATAAATATGGTAGAATATAAGAAGGAAAAATGACTTACAATCTAAGCTATGCGGAATATAGGATCTATTAGACTATGCTGCAAAGTACTCCATCATTTCATCGAGTTCAAGGTCATCTAATGAACCGGTGCCGTCAATTCCAAAGTTGAATGGGCTGTTGAATAATCCATAATCTAACGACAGGCTATCAATTGGAGACCCAAAGTTAGCATTGATAGTTCTGTCTTGCTCACTCTGAAATGTGTCCTGAACAAAATTTGGCAAATCTCCTCCAGCAATTTCACTTCCATTTCTATGTACTGGTACATGGACTCCATCTGCTGGTATAATCTGCGGTTCATTCATTACAATCTGAGGCGGCTGCCGGTCATGACTTGGGGGATATTGTGTTGATGGGTTATAGAGGCTAAATGTATCTCCATGATGCTGGTTAAATGTATCTCCATGATGCATGTCAGCATCTCGCACCCCATGATAAAGCAACGGTGTTCCACCAACATGCATACCCTGTGTCGTAATTACATTGCCAGAAGGTACACCAGGGTAGTAGTTAAGCTCTGGCGCTGGTCTTTGTGCTTGGACATCAAGATCATTCTCCAGCGGCCGTAAAGTTGTAATGGCACCATTTTCCTGTTGATTTTCATGAACCTGAAGTCCAATCATCTGTACATCAGTGTGGTTTATATCAGGCAATGCACCTCTTGTTGGAACATGAAGATGCTCATTGTGAGATGGTGCAGGACGTTGTTTGACAGGGCTTGCTCTGACACGTGCCCTTTTTCTCCTGGGTTTCTTTTCACCTTGCTCTTTATCTTGGACATTATTACGAGCATTATTGTGTAGATTGCTTGATGGATCCACATCCATCACCTGATTCCTCCTATCATCTTTGGATGAAGAAACAGAGCCTACCCCATCATCAGTACCATCAACATCATAGTCACTATTACTGCTAGCAGCACCTTGCTTTTCGCCATGGCCACTTTGTGGCATCTCAGTAATGCCAGATGTCCCATTATCACTACTAGGCTGCCGAATGAGGGATTCTTCTCGGCTTAAAACCCCTAACCAAATTGCACTTTCCTTTGCTGTCATCTTATCCTGTAAGCATTTTGACTGGCGGACATGCCTCCTTATCTTAGCAATATCAGGTGACATATGCTTTATCACAGCCGTTAACACTCCAACTTTCCACATCTTCTTTAGGTCGTGTGGCTTCTTATAAGGAGGAATCTGACCATGGGCTAACCCTAGTTTCACCCACCAATCTTCATTTCCTGTTGGCCACCAAGGTGGTGGAACTCCCTTTTCTAATGGATACTTCCTTTGAGGGGGGTCACAGTGTTGCATCAAAGAAGACAATAGAGAACCAAGAGTTGCATCTTGTAGATCTTGGAGGATGCTTTGAGAATTCCCATTTCGATTATTATCTGCATCACTCATGGCAAGACACTCCGCTTCATGCTTGGCTATGGCTGCAGGACCATTCTTATCGAACTTCACCTTTTCTTTCCACCAAGCCCTGATGTTATCTGAAGCACCGCTCACTGGCTTGCCCTTCTCAGGAATGATACCATACACAAAACCACGAGCTTTGCACACTTCCATCAGCTTCAACATATACTTAAGAATCCCATCTTGTGCTCTTGACATTTTCTTTCTCCTAGCCTGATCAGTGGTCTGCTTGGGCTTCTGCTTTTCAATAGCTTGTTGAGCTTCAAGTTTCTGTCTTTCTTTAAGCCTTTTGAGTTTAATTCGATCCTTCCACATTCGCCTTTCCAAATCTTCCGCTTCAATCTCTTCGTCACTGACATCTTTCTCCGCAATATTATCGCACCTCAAGTCTTCTTCTATATCCGAACTGTCATTAGCAATAAAAAAAAAATATTTGCTCCAATCAGCAAAAGTACAAAAACCCACTGTGCTCAGCTGCTGAGAAACTTGATGGCAAGAAATTGATTCGAAAAATTGATTCTTTAGCAATCAACGCCAATCAGCTGTATTAGTCTTGGTAAAGTGGACATTTTCTCTTCTACCCCCCCCCCCCCCACTTTCTCAGCAGCCAAACAGAACTTGGGAAATGATAACAATCCAATATTTCTCCAAAAAAAAAAACCCATCTTTTTCTATGATTTACCTCTAACAATTCCTACAGCAATTAGATTACAACAAATGAAACTAACATAATATAATCCAAAATCTCACATAGAGAACAATAAAAAATAAAAAAAAACCCACATCCCCAATTCCCCATAAAGTTAAATACAACAAATTTTGATCAACATGCAAACAATTCATAGAGACCAATGATCAAAATCATGATAAAAATTATGAAATTAATAAAACAGTGAAATTTACAGAAACCCCAATAAAACTGAATTACTGGGCACACCAAAAACTCAAAAAAAATTGAAACCCAAAAAAATTATTTGGAAATCTTACCTAATATCAGGTCCAATCTCTCCAACGTCACCCATCTAATCTAAATTTGCGCAAACCCAAAAAATCTGAGCTTTTCTTCTTCTTCTTCTTTTCTGTTACTGAATTCTCTCTCTTCTCAGAAGAAGCTGAGAATATAAGGGATTGAAGGGTGCATCCAAATGGGGGAATTGAATCCCTAAAAGGGATCGATTGCAAAGAAAATGGGAAAAATCTGTACCGAGAATTAAAAGGGCAAAAAATTCAATGCAAAATTAAAAGAGGAGAGAGAAAGTACATTTCTTTAGAGAGAGAAAGTGATGAGATGCTAAAGCGCGAGTAGCGAATTGGGAATTGCTCGGCGGCCGAAAAATCGAACAAAAAAGGTGACACAAATGGATGAGAACTCCTCTGAGTTGCCAATACAGAGGCTGCGATCCTCTGCGTCGCGTCTATGAATTATTATTTTATGAATGACCTTCGCCTTTGTTTGATTTCGTAAGTGCCTACGAGCGGTTTTTGTCTTTAGTGGTTGACTCCTTTTGGAGAAGATAAGAACGGATAATTTTTTTAGTGTGTTTGAAACGTAATTCAGTATATTAAGTATCAGTAAGTAGAAATGTTTTTTTTTTAATTTTAACTGAGTATATTATTACGCTTGATATATCAAACTGTATACTAATACACTAAAAAATCTCGCGTAAGAGAGGAAAGTAGATAGCGTTACTCTTTGATATGTTACTAATACACTAACTAAGATTTAACATAATCATGTCTACATTTTGACTTTATTTTAATCAAAAATTTATTAAGTAAATTCTGACCACACATTTAAAACGTGTATCTGCTTATGTCTAAGAAATTTATAATCTTTTGCATCTCTCTTAAGCTGACTATTATTTTGATTTTCACGTATAATTTTGAGTGAATTATTTTCGGGTATTTTGTGTACAAAAAGTTGATAATATGTAAGGATATATTAACCATACAATGAAGTTAACAAATTTAACCACAAAAATATTGAACAAAATAGCTGGATGCATTTGTCCGTGGATTTAGTCTACATGCATGATCAATAGTAATTATCTTAGTGGTGCCCCAAGAAAGGATATTACATATTCAAAGTCATAGAGAGAAATTATGATTAAAGAGAAACACTTGTTAGTATTTGCAACCAGATAACACTATGGCGTTCAGTTAGTGTATTTTATAAATGAATATCACACATATTTTCATCTGAGTAAAAAATGAACATACTTTAACTAAATCAAAACAATGACCACCATATTAAAAGTTTGGCATACTTTTGGCATCGGTGTAGTAGTAATGTTTTTTTTTTTTTTTTTTTGACAATTTAGTACTACTTGCTCATAGTATTTCCTATAGTATTTCCTCAAGAATCGTTTAATAACCATTTCATTTTTAATTTTTAATTTTTCGTTTGATAATCATTCGATATCGATGGTTATTAAATGACCTTTTAACTATTTATAAAAGTGGTCTTAAATTTGTTGAGGAGGGCACTTGCTCCACAAGGATCCTCTTTGTGAGGATTCCGGGGATCCTCAAATCGTGTTCGTTTATCGTACATCGTGCGGTCAATTTTCGTCAAGTATTGTTCATGTTTAATTCTAAATAAAAGTATTTAAAATGATTTCTAACCGCACGATGTACGATGAATAGGTACAATTTGAGGATTCCCATGATTCTCACAAAGAGAATCCGGAGAGGATCCTCATTCGGCACGAACTTTGTTGTGAAATACTTTCAGGATGTCAATTAAATTTGTTTTAATGTTGTTGTAATCAAATCTCTAATTAAGTCGAGAGTAATGTTAAGAGAACTCTCTTAAAAGTGAAATTCTTTATGAATTCTCTGACACCTCATAGTTTAACGTCAATTTTCACACCAACATTATTAAACATTATGTAAAAAACATGAGGTGTTTTAAGAGAATTCCCTTAACATTTCTCTTAAATCGGTTGTTTATCTTTGTTATATAGTTTGCATACTTATACTTTTTAATAATTAAAACCTAAAAAATTTCTTCATAATTAATCATATCTTTTGAAAATAAGTCAACATAGATATGTGATCAAGGTATTAAATATCGATGATATCGGAAATATCGGTAGTCTAAAAACACGGAAATATCGATGGAAATATCGGAATATTATCGATATCGATAAAAATAATATGGAAACCACGGAAATTGTAAAAAAAACTTGGAAATTTTTATTGAAACTTTGCAAGATGTTTATTTAGTCAATTATCTATTAGTTTATCACAAAAAATTGGAAGGAAATGCATTGCATGATGGATTAACTGATTTAAGTTGATTATATAGCGAGCTGGCAAACATTGTGAGTGTAGAAAATATGTAATAATTAATGAAAGAAGTTTAAACACACCATAATCATTTATATATAATGAATTAGGACAATATTTTACACGTTATGCATTGCATGGTAAGATACATAAGTGACTTAATACCACATAGAGTGAACGTGGTGAGTAGTTCAAAAGTAGATACTTGAAAAGAAATTAATCAAATTTTAATATGATGTAATTATTTGGACTTGATTTAAAATAGAAATTTATCATATATAATATATGTAACTGAAAAAAAATTAATCAAATTTTAATATGATGTAATTATTTGGACTTGATTTCTCTCTTATACATATATTATTCTTCCTATTTTCGAGTATTTCAGTTTAGCAAGTGATTTTAAATTTCGGCGACGAAATTCTTTTAAGAGGGGTAGATTGTTACACCCATCCCCAATTTAAATTGTATTTTCACTAAGTTTGAGTTTATCTTGCTTTTAAAATTATTTTTGGGTCTGAATAGGTGAGCCAAGGGGGGCCACCTTGCTTTTGTGTCCCTGGTCTCTCTTTTCTCTCAGTTCTCTCTTTTCCCTCACTCTTTCATCTCTACCCGTGCTCTCTTTCTCTGCACTCTCTGCACTCTCTCCTTCTCCCCCGTGAACCAACCCACACCCTCACTTCCACATCACATCAACGAATGCGGTCTCTCTTTTCTCTCAGTTCTCTCTTTTCCCTCACTCTCTCATCTCTACCTTAGCTCTCTTTCTCTGCACTCTCTCCTTCTCCCCATGAACCAACCCACATCCTCACTTCCACACCACATCAACGAAGGCAACAACACCTCATCGCTCTCCTCACCTTCTCCCTCTTCGCCATCTCCGCCACCGCATCAAGGCCCTGCAAAACGGAAGTTATAAAAATATTCCTCTCGTCTTCTATTTCATTTTGATACCTAGATCGGAGTCTAGGGTGCTCTTTTACAGTCGGTCGGAGCTGTAGAAGCTTCGGCGTTCTTCTCCGATTTGCACATATCCAAAATATCGCGATATTATCGGTAATATCGCGATATTTTGACCAAAACCATTTGGATACCTATTAAAATATCGGTAACGCAAAAAACTGATAATATCGGCGCCGATATTATCGGCATTTAAGACCTTGTATGTGATGGATTTGGTTTGACATGACACTACAAGCCAGCTAACCTTTGGGATTGATATCCGAGGCAATTAACATGCATTTTGGATAATGTTTGACAACCCATTTTTTTAATTATAAACAATATTTTACACTAATTTATATTGGTCTTTCATATTAGGCGGGACAATTGAGTATGATTCTAATTTTATAGAAATCAAATTTCTTCGTTGTGCCAGAAAATTTGAGTTATATGAGATTTATTCTAATATTTTTAGTTCAATATCCAACTTATGAGTTTGATGCCTGTACATAAATGATCTGCTTTGTAAGAGAGAGAGAGAGAATAAGGAAAAGCAATAGTAGGTTTGGAAGTTGGTCTCACAATTAGTGGATTTAACTTATTTCTATCAAACTTAACGTTTGTAAGGCCTTCCACAGTAGTAGTTTGAAAGTGATACCAATATAGAAATCAGGCAACTTGGATTTGATATTTATAATATTTCTGCTACACTAGTGTGAGTTTAATATATACTTATAAGTTTAATATATTGAACTCATGAGTCTAATACAATGGTATATTCAAATTTTCGGCCTATTTTTAAGATTTTAATTTCTATATAAGTTTAATATAGTGATACTACACTCATTTTTTTCGGCTTATTGCGTTATAGGAATCAAATTTAAGGTGCATGATTCATGTATATACGAATCAAACCCGCTTAAATTATTGTGGAAGGCCTAAGAAGAGGGGAAGCGAAACACAGTAACATGAAAACAAAAAAAAAACTTAACGATCATTGCAATCCACGGCTTGCTAGGTAGTCATTCACCATTGGTTGGAGTTGATGGAGACCACTATTAATAACTGATATAACAGAAATGTCACATGACAGTATTCTAGTGGTTGAGTTTGTTAATATAGTTAGAAGGGTATCATTGTAATTGGGATATATGACTATATAAGGGATTGTATAGCTATCATTTCTTTAAGTTCATTTGTATACATTTTCTCTAATCAATCAATACAATCTCTCTTGTTTCTCTCTTCCTCTGTACCAAGTTCATCTTTTGAGTTCACATAGCATCAAACTAGTGGGGCTTTAAAATCATTTTATTCAATTAATTATAATAATCTTTTATAAAATTAGAAGATTTACAGCCACCAACCATAAAATAATCAAATGTCACCCACTAAAATATGGTGCATCCACTAATCGTTTTCTAGCATGCATGGTGATATTCAGATTGGATTCTACACTATCTAACCACGCTTGTTTATTGATATATCTTTAGCTCAAATTGTGAATTACTAGATATATAGTACCTCCCATTTTTATAAGCCAAATCTATAGACATACCAAATGATATACATATGTTATGTAGAGGGTCTTGTTCTTGAGTTTTCGATACATTAAAAAATCTCTTAAATTTTACTGTTTTTAATCTTCTCTCTCTACATAATTCTTAGACCATTCCAATGGAAATATCAAATGATAATTGATGGCTAATATTTTTTTTTCAAATTCTAACTGATTATATTATTACATTTGATCTACCAAACTGTATACTAATACACTTAAAATTCTCGCGTAAGAGAGGAAAGTAGCTAATATTACTTTCTGATATGTTACTAATACACTAACTTAAGATTTAACATAATCATGTCTACATTTTGACTTTATTTTAATAAAAAATTTATTAGCTAAATTCTGATCGCGCATTTAAAACGTTATGTATCTGCTCATGTCTAAGAAATTTATAATCGTTTGCGTTTCTCTTAAGCGGGCTGTTAATTTGATTTTCACGTATAGTTTTTTGTAAATTATTTTCAGGTATTTTGTGTACAATTTAGCGGTGCGTTTTTTCCTTCAATTTCTTTTGTTATTGTGACATACCATTTTTTCAAAGATTTTTTCAAAAAGTTGATAATATGTAAGGATATATTAACCATACAATGAAGTTAACAAATTTAACCAAAAAAATATTGAAGAAAATAGCTGGATGCATTTGTCCGTGGATTTAGTCTACATGCATGATCAATAGTAATTATCTTAGTGGTGCCCAAAGAAAGGAAAATAAATATTCAGAGTCCGGATAGAGAGAAATTATGATTAAAGAGAAACACTTGTTAGTATTTGCAACCAGATAACACTATAGCGTTCAGTTAATGTATTTTATAAATGAATATCAAACATATTTTCATCCGAGTAAAAAATGAGCATACTCTAACTAAATCAAAACAATGATCACCATATTAAAAGTTTGGCATACTTTTGGCATCGGTGTAGTAGTAATGTTTTTTTTTTTTTTTGATAATTTAGTACTACTTGCTCATAGTATTTCCTATAGTATTTCTTCAAGAACCGTTTAATAACCATTTCATTTTTAATCTTTTGTTTGATAATCATTCGACATTGATGGTTATCAAATGACCTTTTAACTATTTATAAAAGTGGTCTTAAATTTGTCGAGGGGGGCACTTGCTCCACAAGGATCCTCTTCGGTTCCTCAATAGTGTCCGTTCATCGTACATCGTGTGATCAGTTTTCGTCAGGTATTGTTCATATTTAATTTTAAATAAAAGTATTTAAAATGATTTATAGTCGTACGATGTACGATGAACGGACATAATTTAAGGATTCCCAGGATCTTCACAAAGAGAATTCGAAAAGGATTCTCATTCGGCACAAACTTTGTTGTGAAATACTTGATGTCAGTTAAATTTGTTTTGATGTTGTTGTAATCAAATCTCAATTAAGTTGAGAGTAATGCTAAGAGAACTCTCTCAAAAAATAAAATTCTTTATGAACTCTCTGCCACTTCACAATTTAATGTCAATTTTCACATCAACATTATAAAATATTGTGTCAAAAGCATGAGGTTTTTAAAAGAATTCCCTAAGCATTTCTCTTAAATCGGTCGTTTATCTTTGTTATATAGTTTGCATACTTATAAGTTTTAATAATTAAAGCCTAAAACCTAAAAATTTCTTCATGATTAATCATATCTTTTGAAAACAAGTCAACATAGATATGTGATGGATTTGGTTCGACATGACACTACAAGCTAGCTACCCTTTGGGATTGATATCCGAGGCAATTAACATACATTTTGGATAATGTTTGACAACCCATTTTTTAAAAATAAAACTAACTAAAATGATTTGAAAATTTTAATTTTTAACGATAAGGATAAAATAAAGGGTAAAATAAATAGTAGCATGATTGACTTTTTAATGTAAAAATATGATTTTTCGTTAAAGTGAACAGTACTATGAGCTTTTCGTTAAAGTTCTATTTTTTTAATTATAAACAATATTTTACACTAATTTATATTGGTCTTTCACATTAGGCGAAACAATTGATTATGATTCTAATTTTATTGAAATCAAATTTCTATGTTGTGCCAGAAAATTTGAGTTATATGAGATTTATTCTAATTTTTTACTTCAATATCCAACTTATGAGTTTGATGCCTGTACATAAATGATCAGCTTCGTAAGAGAGAGAGAGAGAGAGAGAGAGTAAGGAAAAGCAATAGTAGGTTTGGAAGTTAATTGGTCTCACAATTAGTGGATTGAACTTATTTCTATCAAACTTGACGATTGTAAGGTCTTCCAAAGTAGTTTGAGAGAGTGATACCAATATATAAATCAGATAATTTGGATTTGATATTTATAACATTTTTACTACACTAGTGTGAGTTTAATATATTAAACTCATGAGTCTAATATAATGGTATACTCAAATTTCCAACCCGTTGTTAAGAGTTTAATTTCTATATGAGTTTAATATAGTAGTATCACACTCATTTTTTTCCGCTTATTGTGTTATAGGAATCAAATTTAAGGTGCATGATTCATTTATATAAGAATCAAACCCGCTTAAATTATTGTGGAACGCCTAGGAAGAGGGGAAGCGAAACACAGTAACATGAAGAAAAAAAAAAACTCTTAGAGATCATTGCAATCCACGGCTTGCTAATTAGTCATTCACCATTGGTTGGAGTTGATGGAGACCACTATTACTGAGAACCAAACTAGTGGGGCTTTAAAATCATTTTATTCAATTAATTATAATAATCTTTTTATAAAATTAGAAGATTTACAGCCACCAACCACAAAATAATCAAATGTCACCCACTAAAATATGGTGCATCCAATAATCGTTTTCTAGCATGCATATGATATTCAAATTGGATTCTACACTATCTAACCATGCTTGTTTATTGATATATCTTTAGCTCAAATTGTGAATTACTAGATATACAGTACCTCCCATTTTTATAAGCCAAATCTATAGACATACCAAATGATATACGTATGTTTTGTAGAGGGTCGTGTTCTTGAGTTTTCGATATATTAAAAAATAGGAAAACTAATAAAAATAGCTTGAAAACTTTGAGTTTTAACGATAAGGACAAAATAAAGGGTAAAGTGAATAGTAACCATGATTGACTTTTTAGTGTAAAAATGTGATTTTTCGTTAAAAAAAAAAGAATAGTACCAAGAGCTTTTGTTAAAGTTCCCTTAAAAAATCTCTTAAATTCTATTGTTTTAATCTTCTGTCTCTACATAATTCTTAGACCATTCCAATGGAAATGTCAAATTATAATTGATAGCTAATATGGCAATCTGAAGTCTAGTGTTAAATTTTGTGTTTCTCCAACCAAATTGTCAAATATTATTTTCTGATTAATGTAGAGTTTTAAATGGTTGTATTTATTAAAAAAATTTGTTGAAACACAAATTTCTATTGGTTGAAATGTTAGTGTCACAAAGGACCCACCTTTAAGCTAATCAAAGATAAATTTGACGTTGATATTAAATTTCACTTCTAATCACAAAAGGTTCAAATCCAGTTAGCAAATAACACTTCGGTTAGAATGATTTTTATGTCAAATATGCACAGTGACATCTCCTACTTGAGTTTGACATTTGAAGACACTCTTAATAGTTTGGAGGTTAGTATGTCTAGCAGCGAGAAGAAGATATTGTGAAAGCCCTTGTGACACAATCCGAACACGTTACTTAAACTCACTTTGGTAACTTAAAAACATGGAGAGGATCCTCTTCGGATCCTCTTTGTGAGGACTCCAAGGATTCTCCAATTACGTCCGTTCATCGTATATCGTGCGGCCATTTTTAATCAAGTATTATTTATATTCAATTTTAAATAAAAAAATTTACAATAATTTCAGACCACACGACATACAATGAACGGACGTACTTGAACGATCCCGAAATTCTCATAAAGAGGATCCTCCATCCTCATTCTTAAAAACATTCATAAACTTTTTCGTTGAACGTTGTCAGAAAGTGCTATGAACTCTTATATACTCAATTTCAAAAACACAATAAACTTTTTTTTTTCTTTTTTTTTTTAAGTGCGCGATGGAATGAGAATATGCAATTGATTCGATTAATTGTTGTAAAAAGGTATTAATTATATCATCAGTTGTATCGATCATTGTCTTCGGTTGGAATTGAGGTCGGAAAACATCAAGTCACATTTTGAATTCATTATTCATAGATCGATAATATTCCTGTAGCAATTTGAAATATGGATTGCTTTCGGACATTCCAATTTGCTAGATGGGGACACATGCAAATTGCCACATACATGTATTTATATATGTGGGCGGATTCACGGTATCATTTTTTTTACACAATTTTTTACATATGTTTTTGTGAGGCTAACTTTATAATGTGTTTTAATGATTCGAACTATTAAGATATTCATTTGTAGTGAAAGAAAATAGACGAATACGGTTTTACAAAGAAACCCTAAAGCACTTAATCTAACTGTGATATGGTTTCGGATTTGGATGACTTTTGGTAGACATGGTCTTTGAGAGAAAAACTAAAAAATAGACGGTTCAGTTCATTTTGAAATACGTTACAGAGTAAGCCCACAAAAATATGTGTCAAAAATTGAATAAAAATGTAGTCCCACAAATCCGCCCATACATATATCGATGGAAATTGTGATTTGGATCGAAGTCATGCTGTAATCCCACATCATGTTGTATATATATTACGCTTGATATTATTCTGTTATGTATTATGTTTTGTGTTTTAGTTGATAAGAAAGATGAGAAAACGAGATGAAACACGACATGACATGTAAAATCTGCCAATAAGCTTGAGCTTATATATATTAGACACAAAAGCTAACGCATCAGGTTTCTAAGAAAACTTTCATACATGAGGAGCACGATAAAACTCGACATGTTGCCAAGTTTAAAATTAATAATCTTATTTCAATTGAGCTGAAACATTTTCAAAAAATTTCCAGCCAGATTTGCATGAAATGTAGGCAACAAAGTGTTGCAACCTTTTATTTATCATGGTATAAATATTAAATATATGAAATTGCATCAAACCCTTTTCACCTTGACATGATAATTTCTTCCTTCATGGCAAGTGAGAGAGCACTAAGACTTCCCCCAACTTCCACTCTCACTCCGGGCATTGCTATTGCTCTACTCCCTACAAACCCACCTTCTCCTACACTGATCCTTCCAAACTTCACTTTCCCCTCATCACCTTCATATATGTGTCCAAACAAGAGAGCTTCTCGTCCCACGCACCCGCCTCTCTCGATCTCCACCATTTCCGGGTTTAACAACGCTCCCATGCTGTCTACATAAGCGCCTTGGTCCAGCTCAATCTCCGAACCCATAAGCTTCATCCACAGAACGAAGAAAATTGACCCGCTTGTCATTTCTGCGAAATAGCTCCCAACTAGGGTTCTAAATGCCTGCCATGTAGTGTCCAAAAAGACCCCTATGCTCCAAATGTGCACAGTTTGGCCTTCTTTCTTCTTTCCGACTAGTAACCATTTAGCCACAACGCAAGCTAATCCGGCCAAAAGACCCGAAGAAACCCAAAACAATGGTAACAACCAATGTAGAGTGATTTTTTGAGCATTCTTCAAGTGCAGAGTCCAGTTCAAAGGAGCGTAGATTACTAATGCCAGCAGGAAATGAGGCAGCACTGTTTGTAGTAGAGGTTGAGCAAAAGTGGCCCATAGAGTCTGAAGCAAAGTTCTTTCCAACGTCACTTTTTGCGCATCTTTCTTCATCAATGATGCTGCAATTGGACAACCCGAAAGGTCTACTTTGACATCGGACTGCTCTAGGAAGATTTTCCAAGCCTCTGGAAGGGGTGCACCGTTCCTCAGGTGCTGGCATATCTCATAGATCAATGAACGTCCATGATCAATCGAAGCACTCTGGGAGCATGATGAAGCTCGGATGACATCCACTTCATGGCATCGTAGAAATGGATTAAAGTCCAACTGTTCTGATTGTTCTGCAGATAGATTATGGTTGATGTTAACCTCTCCAACATCAATATATGGGAACTCAGACTCACTCCATGGTTTCGTGCAGTCAAGTGCAATGTCACGGGCAGCTTCATCATGTGGAACTGGCCGCACCTGTAACTGGAAAATATAACGGACTCCTTCAGCGTTCACACGGCTTTGGAAATCTTTAGCAAGGAAAAGTAGAGGATGAGTATCATTATCATTCCTCGGAATTGCACCTGTATCAGGTGGAAGAATTCCAATTGGCTCCACCTTACCAGCTTCCTCACCTATATTCTCATCAGAAGGCCTCAACTTGAACTTGACATACATTTCTTGTCCATCTTCGAACCGGAACAGCCTGCAGATATTTGAGTAATAATGTAGTTCAGCATATGAGTTTTATTGAAACTAGTTGCAGCTTTATCCCATATTTTCAGGTAAAGTGGCTACTGCCACTATCGTCACACTTGGTCCATCTTTCTTGTAAATTGTTTTCTTTATTTCTGATTGTAAGTGTGCCCATATAGCTGCAGCTTTATCCCATGTTTTCTTGTAAATTGTTTTCTTTATTTCTGACTGTAAGTGTGCCAAAGGTGCACGTCTTCTTTTCTTTATTGTTCGGTCTCTATATAGAGCCATCTCTTGTAGCTCTTAAATCAACAGAGAAATATACAAACCTTTTCGGGTTCTAAAAATTTACATGGTATCAGAGCAGGAACCATAGGGTCCTGTCTCTGTTTGTTCATTCATTCAAAAACCTTGTTTCGGTCGTGCCTCATTCACTACAATGACAGAAGAAAGTTCCTCAAAGCATGAGGCTACAAGCTCCTCAAACTCCTTTCAAGGTGAAATCAATTCAAATTTGCGTCTATGCTCAGTGCTACTAAACGAGTTCAACTATCTACCTTGGTCTCGTGCCATTTCACTTGCCTTAGGAGGAAGATCAAAGCTCGGGTATATCAATGGAAGCATCGGACCGCCTGAAAGATCATCCACGTCATATGGTGCATGGCATGCAAACGACCAGTTAGTTATGTCCTGGATACTCAACTCCATGGAACCAAAGTTATCTGAACTCTTCAGTTACTCAGAGTCCTCTTTCACTCTCTGGGAATCCATTAAAGAAATGTATGGCAGTCAAAATAATGCAGCTCGTATTTTTCAGCTCAAAAAGGATATTGCTGGGCTAAAGCAAGGTGATCGATCCTTCGTCCAACATCTAGGAAGCATCAAGTCCATGTGGAATGAACTTGACATGTATCGTCCACACTTAACCGATTCTGCTGTGCTCCTTAAAAGAGCTGATGAGGACAAAGTATTTCAACTTCTAGCAAGTCTAGGAGCTGAATATGAAGACCTTCGAAGCCACTTGTTGATGACTCCTGAGCTGCCCTCATTTAATGGTGTCTGTCAAGCTGTTCAAAGGGAAGAAACTCGAAGAAAAGTTATGCACATTGAGTCAAAATCAAATCCTGAGGCTAGGGTTTTCTCGAGCTACCATAAACACACTGGTGAAAATTTTTTTGCCAGTAAGAAAGCAGATTGGAAATGCACTCACTGCAACATGAAAGGTCACCTAAGGGACAAATGCTGGATCTTGCACCCGGAGTTAAAACCAAAATTTGATAAGGAAGGAAGAATGATCAAAGAAGGGAAAAGAATCAACCCTAAGGCCCTCCACTCATCCAGCTCTTCGACGGGTGGAATCTCAAATTTCACTGAGAATCCAATAGATCTCATAAATGAGTTTGCAAACTTTCTTCAAAGACGAGGAGGCAACACTCAAATTGAGGAAGCGACCACTTCAACTCCTACTGCTATGCTCGGAAAATTTGCAGGTTTTTTGGCTGAGACTCCAACTTACGACAATGTCTCAGGTATCATCACTGCTCTCAAAACTGCACTTAATGAAATTAGTCATGATTGTTGGATTATAGACTCAGGTGCTACTGACCACATAACAAATAAGTCTTCTTGCTTGGATAAGTTTCAAAATATGCCTGAGTCTACACGGGTATCTGTTGCAAATGGGAACGGAGAACCTATTCTGGGAAAAGGGAAACTTAAACTGTTAAGTGATAAGATTGAGTCAACAGCTTTATATGTACCTTCTTTCCCTTTCCAACTCCTGTCCATAAGTAAAATCACACGCACCCTAGATTGTCTTGCCATATTCTCTCCTCACAGTGTTGTATTTCAGGATCGGGTCACTCGGAAGAAGATTGGTGAAGGGTATCTCCTGAATGGACTCTATTACCTCTCAAAGAATTCCAAGTCTCTTAAGCACCCCCTTGCAAGCCTCAGTCTCTCTCAAGATTACCACCTTTGGCATCTTCGGTTGGCTCATCCTTCAGAACATGTGATGACCAAACTGTTTCCAAATTTTTGTAAGCCTACACATGCTTGTGAAATCTGTCAAATGTCGAAAGCTACTAGGCTTCCTTTTGTTTCTTCCAAGTCTAGAACCTGTAAACTGTTTGAAATCGTTCACTCTGATATTTGGGGTCCCTCTCGTGTAAGCTCTTTTGATGGATATAAATATTATGTCACCTTCATTGATGATTACTCTCGTGTTACATGGGTCTACCTCTTGAAATCCAAAAGTGAGTTTTTTGATGCCTTTAAAGATTTTCATAAACTCATCATAAATCAATTTTCATCTAAGTTAAGCATACTGCAATCGGACAATGGCACTGAGTACACATCCAATAACATGTCTAATTACTTAAGTGATCATGGAATTTTGCATCAAACTAGTTGTGTTGGTACTCCACAGCAAAATGGTATAGCGGAAAGAAAGAATCGTGATTTGTTGGAGAAAACAAGGTCTCTTATGTTTCAAATGAATGTGCCTAAAAGGTTCTGGTCACAAGCACTTCTCACTGCAGCGTACATCATCAATAGGTTACCTACTCGAGTTTTAAACTCAAAGTCTCCTGTTGAAGTAATGAAGGGAAGAAACATTGACATCTCACATCTCAGAACTTTCGGGTGCACTTGCTATGTTTATATTCAAGCAGCACATCGAGATAAACTCGAACCTAGAGCTGTCAAATGTGTTTTTATGGGATACTCAAGCTCTCAAAAGGGATACAAATACTTCAATCCTCAGAATGGTAAGGTTGGAGTCTCCAGAGATGTAAGATTTGATGAGCTTGCTTCTTTCTTTCATACAGACTGCAGTGAAAAGCCTCAGAGAAAGGATATTATGGACATCTTTCCATTACCTACTCCAATAAATTTTCGTGAATCCCATTCTCATAATGATTCTCTTGAACCTCACTCGGAGTCGGAACAATTTGAGGGTGAGGGAACTTCTACAAGTGAACAAAGCACAACCTCTACCTCACAACCGTATGTAGCTCCTCGAAGAAATCCAACTCGGGACAGACATCCTCCTCCAAGGTTTCAAGAATACATTACCTACAATGTAAGACATCCTATTTCAGAAGCCCTAACATATCACAAACTGTCAAAATCCCATGCTGCATTTCTAAATCAGATATCCTCGAATGTTGAACCAAGGAACTTCCATGAAGCTGCTCACAGTCAAGTATGGAAGGAAGCTATGCAAGAAGAGCTCAAGGCCTTAAATGACAATCACACATAGAGTGTAGTTGATCTACCAAAAGGGAAAAAGGCAGTCGGGAGTAGATGGATATATAAGATCAAGTTCCATTCCAACGGCAGTATTGAATGACACAAGGCCAGACTAGTTGCCCGAGGATTTACTCAAACTTATGGTATTGACTACAAGGAGACATTTGCTCATGTAGCTAAAATGAGCACGGTTCGAGTCCTGTTGTCCGTGGCAGTTAATCATAACTGGCCTCTATTCCAAATGGATGTGAAGAATGCATTTCTCCATGGTGATCTTGAAGAGGAGGTATACATGAAGCTCCCCCCTGGACACCCACAAGAAAGTGAAGTTAACAAAGTTTGCAGGCTTCACAAGGCCATTTATGGACTTAAACAATCCCCCCAAGCCTGGTACTCGAAGTTAAGCTCGGTTCTGGAGGCTGCGGGGTTCAAGAGGAGTCATGCCGATTCCTCCTTGTTTGTTCGCAGTGGTCCAAATGGAAAATTAATTGTTCTTATATATGTGGATGATCTCATTATAACGGGGGACAACATAGAAGAGATTGATACTCTAAAATCCTCTCTTCATCAACAGTTTGCAATCAAGGACTTGGGAACCCTAAAGTACTTCCTTGGCATTGAGATGGCAAGCTCTGCCAAGGGTTTGTTTTTAAATCAACGCAAATATGTGCTTGACTTATTGGAGGAAGCTCACATGTTGGATTGCAAAGCTGCTCTCACTCCCCTTGTAAGCAAACTCCAACTTGATGACTCTAGTGAACTTCTGTCGAATCCTAGTGTCTATCAACGTATGGTGGGGAAGTTAATCTACCTTACAATTACTCGCCCTGACATTGCTTATTCCGTAAGCCTTATCAGTCAATTCATGCACTCTCCTACTCTACTCCACTGGGAGATTGTCAAAAGAATACTCAGATACTTGAAGGGGTCAATTGGTAGAGGCTTGCTCTTAAAGAACCATGGCTTAAATCACATTATGGCATACACAGATGCTGACTGGGCAGGTAATGCACTCGATCGAAAGTCTACCACCGGGTTCTGCACGTTTGTTGGTGGAAATCTCGTGACATGGAAGAGTAAAAAGCAGACTGTGATTGCTCGATCAAGTGCAGAGGCGGAGTATAGAGCCATGGCAGCCACGGCGTGTGAATTAATCTGGTTAAAGCGTCTTCTAGCAGATCTTGGCTATATCGACAATGAACCTATGTCCTTGTTTTGTGATAACCAAGCTGCCATGCATATTGCTTCTAACCCAGTGTTTCACGAACGCACCAAACACATCGAAGTGGATTGTCACTACATTCGTGCTCAAGTTCAATCCAAAGTTATCAACCCCATTTACACTCGCAGTCACGATCAGCTTGCAGACTTGTTCACAAAGGCTTTGGACTCTACTCATCTTCAAAGGCTACTGAGCAAGCTTGGATCAATTAACCCACTTGATCCAGCTTGAGGGGGAGTATTGAAACTAGTTGCAGCTTTATCCCATATTTTCAGGTAAAGTGGCTACTGCCACTATCGTCACACTTGGTCCATCTTTCTTGTAAATTGTTTTCTTTATTTCTGATTGTAAGTGTGCCCATATAGCTGCAGCTTTATCCCATGTTTTCTTGTAAATTGTTTTCTTTATTTCTGACTGTAAGTGTGCCAAAGGTGCACGTCTTCTTTTCTTTATTGTTCGGTCTCTATATAGAGCCATCTCTTGTAGCTCTTAAATCAACAGAGAAATATACAAACCTTTTCGGGTTCTAAAAATTTACAAGTTTGCATGGCGCAAGGAAGTCCATACTGCATCCCGCACATGTGGGGCTCGCTTAACAAACTCCTCCCGTGCAGGAAGCCCACAGACAAGCCATGTTGCAAAATTTGCAATTGTGCGGGCGTAGAATGCCTTTCCTGTCTTCAGTGTCAGGTCAAAGAGTGAAGACTCACTACTTTCATCTGAAAGTATTCTTATAGCTGCACCCCGTGCATCAATCCTTGCATCATCATCAGCGCTCAAGCTGTTGCTATGCCGAACTATGACAGGGTAGCTCTTTCCTGGGCCGAAGATTTTGTGGTCTGGCAAGCCTTTGATGTTGTCATATATCTTCAAGGTTCCCTTCCCACTAACACCAATTCGATGGAAATATCTTGACTTAACCTTCAGAGTTGTGGCAGCCAAATTTGCAGCAAGGTTACCGACAATTTTCTTATATTTCATGTCCATCTCTTCTATTCTATCCTCCAACGAATGCATGGTGTTCTTGATCATCATTGGAGTTTGAGACCCAATGTAAACACCACCCGCTTGGAGCACTGAATTCACCGGTGCTACTGACAATGCACCAAGAATAACATCTTTCTGAAGAACTGAACCAGGAAGGACCACACTTTCACTCCCAACTACTGAATTATCATGCACCTCAACTTTCCCACTAACAAACCCATGGGAGGAATAATACCCAGCAATGATCCGACTGAAGTCACCAAGATGGAAACCAGAACCGAGTGAAATCAATTTCGGGTCTGAAATTGGGTTGATGGCCCTGATAGAACAATGTTTCCCAACCTTTGCACCAAGAAGGCGCATGTACATGCAGAAAGCTTCGGTTCCAGACAGGAGCTTAGGAAATCTGTGGTGGCAGGCAATGGTGATTCGGTGGCAAAGCCACATTCTAAAATGGGTTGTCTTTTTCTCTTGGTTACTAGAAATAAGACGGGTCAAGGCGGCTGTGAGGAAGCTGAGTACTATGCCATAAGCCAAATAAGCAACTACCATTGAGATGGATGAGTAAATTATGCCTAATGGGACATTAGAAAACATGGTGGCATACGCTATGACGGTGTAAGGCATCCAGTGAAAGGCCCCAAATAAGCAAGCAAATGCAAATTCTTGAGGAGAAAGAGGCTTCTGAGACATCCAAATGTAGACCAAGTACACAATAGAAGCTGAAAGAGTACTGAGCAACCCAACTATGTAGATTCCTATGAACTGGTAAAGAACGCCATCTTGAGTTTCCTTTGTAACATTTGGCGGCATTTTTCCCTGAAACATGTATAAGAAAAATATTGAGTTGATATTAGTTTCTAAGTTTCATTGCATGAAAAGCGTTCACAAATTAATAAAAATAAACTATATAGCGGTGTTGTACATCGAATATCTAAGGAAATTAAAAAATTTAATTCCAAAATAATTACGAGTTGAGGAAAATCTAATCATGATTCAGAAAAAAGATTAGAATTCATGATGGTTGGATAAACATGCAGCAGAAAGGACACTTACATTTTGAAGATTTGTAGCATTGGCAGCAGATTTGCCTCCAGATTTTTGCAAGGCCATTACTTCAAGGTCTTCTCCCAAAATTGTTCCCTTTTGGACAACCGCGTAGGGACCAACTGACGAGTTTTGGCCAATTCTTATTGGGAGGAAGCTTAATACTCCATTCTTCACTTCATGACTTTGAATCAAAGCCCCTTCTGCGATCACAGCTCCATCTCCAATCGAAACTAGAGACGGGTCTGTTATGTCAACTGTGTCAAGAAAAACTGAGGATCCCATCCTAGCTCCAAGCATCTCGAACCAATACTTGAGGAACATGGTTCCTCGCAGATGCTCTGCCAAAACTTGTGAAGCAACTTCGTGGGCCTTGTAAAGAGCCCACCACTTCACAAAATCCACTGACCAGATGGAAACCTCGGGGTTCAGGGCATAGTTTGGTTTTAAGAAAGAGTTCCCCATGAAAGCAATTGAAACACAGGTAGAAAGTATGCATAAGATCCAAGCAAAGGGAGCGAACGTCAGAAGGATCAAATAATCTAAGTAGGGAATTCCTTCTACCAATGCATGGGTGGCTGAGACGCATTTCATAAAAGCAGATACTGATAAGTATGCGGGAATGGAGAGCATAAAAGCAACGTAAACAAGAGCCAGAAGTTGGAAAGACCAGATCACCAAGTGGTGAGATTCCGGAAGTTCCATCACAAGCTCAGCGGAATCAGCCTCAGTCTCAAGCTGTGGAACATTGGATGGAGTTGTTGACAGTTGAGGTTGAGAATTCATTACCATATTCTCCGAGAAGCTTGCCAAGTCTGCAATGCAAGTTGCAGTGAAAATATCCACAGCTCCTACTGGCACTCCAAGAAAGTCAGAAAGTTTCTGAGCTGCTCTAACCACACCAATTGAATCGATTCCATAAGACACTAGACTTTCGGTGTTTGAGATTTTGTTGATTGAAATACCAGTCTGCTCAAACCAGGCGTTTCAAGAAGTCTACAATATCTTTATTACTTATCTTGGGGCTTGGTGGTGGAGAACCTCTCAATGTTCCATCAGTGAACTGTTGGAGGCACTCAAATCTTTTGATTTTTCCTGACGTTGTCTTACTAATGGTTTTTGGCCTGATCATCTTAACAGAAGCAACGGTAACCCCATGTTCTTCTGCAACACGAACTTGAATTTGTTCAACAACATCCTTGCCAACAGGTTTACCGTCCCTAACCTCCGCAATTACGACCAAACCAACCTGGTCAGCATTATCTGGAACAGAAATACTTTTCATTGATAGGATTTCCATGGGAACAGAAATGACAGCGCAACAACCTGGACGTACAACTTCTGCTGCGCTCTCCACTGTCTTCTCTACATCTGCCGAGTAAATGTTCCTTCCAGCTACAATGATGAGATCCTTGATTCTTCCAGTGATGAACAATTTTCTGTCAATTATTCGTCCTAAATCCCCTGTTCTTGTGTAGATACGTTCAGGATGGTCAGGAAGCTTGTTTCTGTAAGTATTCTGGCTTAGTTCTTCCCTACCCCAGTACCCAATTCCAGCACTGGGACTGCTGATCCATATCTCTCCTTCCTTTCCCGCTTCTTTGAGCTCCTCACCACTCTCTGGATCAACTATTCTGATGTCAACATCTTCATCGCCGGGATTCACATACCCACAACAAACTCTTCCTTGCCAATCTACCATGATAGGCTTCCCTTCACCATATGCACAACTGACAAACACACAATTTTCTGCCAAGCCATAGCCAGGTGCCATCACCTCTTGAGAAAGACCAAAAGGACGAGTGAGCTCGACAAATCTTTTCAGAGTTTTCTGCCTAACTGGTTCAGCAGCAACCATCAGGAATTTCATGGAAGAAAGGTCGTATTTCCCGTTCTTGTCCGACTCCAGCCTTCGAATGACTAGCTCAAAGGCAAAATTGGGGCCAGCACTGTGAGTAGCCTGATATTTGCTCATGATTTGGAGCCACAATAATGGGTTCCTGATGAACGTCAATGGGGAAAATAAAACTGCAGTTCCACCACTAACAAGAGCTGTGAAAAGTCCTCCGATCAGCCCCATGTCATGGTACTGAGGGAGCCAGCTAACTAGAACCGTCTTTGAGGTGCTGTTATATCTCTTTCGCATCAACTTCACATTATGAATAAGCCCACCGTGAGTTATCATGACTCCTTTAGCATCGCCGGTTGAACCTGATGTGAACTGCAGAAAGGATACTTCATCGGGCTGTGGTTCAAATTCATCTTTGAAATCCTCCACAACCACGTTCTTGGAGTTCTTAATCCAAGAATCTGTATGTAACCAAGGAAGATTGGGCCAATGACCTGAGGATTTCGGCTTTTTAGCTGTCAATGAGATCATATTTTTAACGGAACCTGCCTGGACAGCCCAGTGAAAACTAATGGTAGAAAGAATTGCCACTGCACCACATGATTTAGCAATGTTTTCAATCTTCAAAAGTGCTTGACCGCCTCTTTGTAAAGGATCTGGAGGTAGAACTGGGACTGGTAAGACGTTTGCTCTTAAGCACCCAAAGAAGGCATCTACAAAGTCGAGACCTGGGACATGGACCAGGAGAACCCTGTCACGAGGCCTGATTACTGGTTTCTTGCATGTCAACAGCTTTTGAGCAATGCAAGAAGCATTGGCATGAAGTTCTGCATAAGTTCGCCGGCTCACTACCGCCCCTTCTTCATTAATCCAAATATAGAGTGTCTTGTTTTGAGTGACTCCGTGAGCTCCCCAGTGCTTCAGATAGCCATCGAGGGAAGACAGATTCGGGAACTCCACTCCTGGTACTTCAGTCATGCATTTAGGGCTTCCTCCCCACCGTTGTTGCAAGGTAAACAAACTCTGCAAAGAGATATGTTTATACTATGCAAGAAATTTATCAACTTTGAATTTTCAATAATTTCATTTTGATCAATTATTCGTCAAATTGAACACTTAGATGCGGGGTTACCTTAGCATAAGGAAATTTTGGCACAGAATTGTCATTTGCAAAGTGCTTGCAGACTAAACCCATAGCGTATGACGAATTTCTCTCGGTCAGTTCAAAAGCCATAAGACCGCCGACATAGTAAGTGTTCCTGAAGCCTTGAAGTTCAGATTCCAATTTGTCATAAAATCCATCCTTCATCTCTGTATAGAAATAATTAAAATTAGCATTCCTAATATGCAGGGAGATATGGCGTAAAAGCAAATCATTGGCGTACCTTGGCTGCCAACGTGAGGAAAATACTTAAATCGTCGTTGGAGAACCACCTCCATAACTTCTGCTCCTATAAGTTTAGCAGCATCAATTGCAAGCTCTGTCACAGTAGGTCCCGTAATATCAACAGAATTTCCATAAGACCAGAATAATAAAATATCAGTGTCAGCATAGAATTTCTGCATTGCAACTGGATTTCCGATTGTTGCAGGATTGCTCATATATTCTTCAAAGTAGAAGAAACCGATCGGCATATGTTCTATTCCTTTAACCTTCAAAACTGTAGTGTAGTAGTCAATTGTCTCTACTTTGCTAAACAACTCGTTCTCGACATCACCCATCTCCATCACTTCACTTCCATGTTCTGTTACGAGAATTCTTCATTAGGCATATCAAGAAGATAAAAAGGAATTGCAATGATAATAATCGAAGAAAAAAAATGGAAAGGGAGTAATAAATAAACCTGTAGGATGTGAAGGTGATCTGTATATTCTTCCGCTATTCAAAGGAAAGGAACCAGAAATGATGACCTTATCAAACTCCATAGATTTAACTTCTCCATCACAACTTTTTACAACAACGCTGACACTATCAGAATAGCGTCTGATTTCCAACACTTTGGTGTTGCAGTGAACCATTGGGAGTGATTTACTGATCTTCTCCCAAAAACTTGTATATCCACCTTTGAAGCGGCGAATTTTACCAGCCATGGAAGTTCGTGTAAACTCATGAATGTAGGCATATGGCATGTCTTGAACAAACCCATAACCAGAAGCAGTGTATCCATAAGCCACGGATTTGGGAACAGAACTAAATCCTTGATTTTCAAGATATACAGGAGTTAAGTCTGACGCATATTCACTCACAGCATGGACCCCAATACGACCCGACTTTGCTGCCTTATCCTATCAAAGGTAAAATGGAGATATCAATATTGCCGAGCGGAGAAATCAAGCAACTAAACAGGGTGTAAGGTACCAGGTATCAACCTGGAGTTCTAACGTCAGTGAGATCACAGATACATAATCATCTGCAATTTTTATATCTTGATACTGCCCTGATTTGTCAATAAGCGCAAGCTTGTGGGAGTCCATTTCATCTAGTTCAGACCCAGTCTCCTTTGCCAAGTGAAAGATGACAGGGGCACTGTTTGCAGCAAGAACTTGGCCACCAAGATCATAAATTTTCCCTGTAAAGGTAGTACATGTTGTCAAACTCAATTGCATAACAAAGTAGCATAAAAGACACCATCTTATATTTCTAACCTTCAATATCGACTGATTCACACATGCCACCAACGGTATGGTGCTTCTCTAACACGGTCACATTGCTGTAACCAAGCTTCACCAGTGCATAAGCAGATGATAAACCACTTGGACCACCGCCTACTATCCCAATTCTTGTATTCAGTGGAAGGCATGGATGCAGCCTGGAGAACTGGTCCTCTACTGATTTTCCAGGGTCCATCTCCCTTGTTGTTCAACCCTTCTGGCTGTACATATTGAGATCAAATAACAAACTGAGTTCAACTTTGTTCTAGTTCTAACTCCCAGTTACAGGTACACAAGATTGTCCATAAATAGCATAAGGTTATAACTACAGAGTATGAACTGATGTAACAATCTGACTTTTGGAAATAAGAACAGGTCATTTTAGTGCGAAGATTGGATGGAAAGTAGAAAATGGAAGGGTCGATTATGAAAAGAAAAGAGGGGAAAACCAAGAAGTTGTTCCTGGATTTAGACACTGTCTAAGCAATCAATTGCAAGTATTCAAATTTCATACATTGGTACAAAAATTAGTTATACTATGTTTCTGAAAATTCTCCGTCAAACTCAATAGAGTACAAATTGATGTAAAGAGCCGACTTTTGGTGACAAACACAGAAGGTTACCCCAAGTGCTAATTGCCTAGTCTATAAGACTGTAAAGCTCCATGTGCCTCTATCCATTTGAACTGTAGAATAGTTAAAATTCGAGTAAAAATGGAAACTAGGCTGAAAGCATGCTATTCATACATTTAAGAGTTGAATAAGAGAGCACAATAGTTGTTACATCACATACGAGCGAATTACTTATCTTCTGCATATGGCAAAAATGCAGACACAAAGGCAAAGACTAGAGAGGTGAATGAAAACATACCTTGCACTTGTGAGAAACGGACAGATTGTAGAATATATAGTTTATGCCTTCCAAAGGCTGCAGCTTGATAAACTCACTATACGAAATAGTCCCTGCAACACCATTACCACCTCAAGTTCAGAAAACAAACACGGAAAGAAAATCGAAAGAAAGCACAGATTTGCACACACCCTTTTAGCCTCACATACCAGTTGTACACCAATCCACTCCACAATATACATAGCCAACACATTACACACAAACACGAAAGGAATATCGAAAGAAAGCACCGATCTTTACCCACCCATTTAACATCAGAAACTAGTTCTACGCTCCAATTCACAATATACAGCCAACACATTACAACACACTACTCCTTTAGCTAATCTACTCTCTTTCTGACCAAAGATCAAACATTTCTTAAGCATAAATTTCCTCTGCTCCCCACCCACCGACACATTCATATATACTACGAAGTTACCAACTCTCTCTCTCTCTCTCTCTCTCTCTCTCTCTCTCTCTCTCTCTCTCTCTCTCTCTCTCTCTAGACTGTAATTTCCACACCCAGATAATTGTTAATCACCACCACCATGTAAAGGACTCACCTGGGCAATTTGAGTTGATCCAGTTGAATGCCAAATGGCATGTAAAAATGGTAAAAAGCCGTTCTTCCAAGCAGAAAAAAGCAAGCTGCTGATCTCATTGTTTTTTACTTGCAACTTTCTCAGATATTTAAATCAACCCAGAAGCCTCTTCCCGCCAACAACAAACAGACAAAAAACTCCATGACTGTTTCTTTTGCTTCCGAAAATCCCAACTTCCTCGGTGACTCCGAGAATTTACAATCCAAAGATTCAGATATTCCTGAATTTCCTGTCTTTATATTTCACGAACGTTGTCACTCATTTGTATTGAAAACGTCGGACACGCGTACAATATTCAGTACTGTACAAGTAATGTATGGAAGACTAAATTTGTACACAAAGTTTTGGAAACTAAAGGACATGAAAGTTGATGATTGGTTTAATACTTAAACGTTGATAAACGTGCTTATTGTTATTGGTGACACATAATTTAGTTTGCAAATTTAGTCTAGCATTACCCTATTCATTATATTCTCTTATTAAGTTTTCATGTACATCGAATAATGCTAAGGATAACAAATTTTTAAACTAAATTTGTAAATTAAATGACATGTCACTAATAAAAAACAAACACGTTAATCGACACCTCATTAATAATTCAATTATCAACATCTATGTCATTTAGTTTGTAACTTCGTTTTAAAAATTTGGTCTCCCATTACCCATAATACAAGTCATGCATTTTTTTTTTATAATTAGTAGCCGAAGATGAATAATTGAGATTGAAAATAGAAGATATAATCATTGTGATAATGAAATTTAACTGTTAAAATAGCCATAGAGTGTTACTTAGCATTGAAGCCACGTCCAACATTATGTATCATTTTACGTGTAGCTTAACTAGCCATTTAACAATATTGAGTAATACTACTTCCAAGCCAACAAGGTTCCCCGCATTACGAGGGTCAGGGGAATATCTATCGTATGCAGCCTTACTTTTACTTTGCAAATTGGTTGTTTCTATGACTCGAACCCGTGAAATTTTGGTCACAAAAGAGCAACATTTCCGTTCACCAAGGCTCGCCCTCACTATGTATTGAGTGACAATACCAACAATTGAAAATTTAAACTCATCAAACGGCAGTGATAAAGAGGGTGGTTAAAATTATCATCACTTAAGAGTAGTGAACAAAATTATTCTCATGTATAATAATTAGGAAAAATTAATGATAAGAACGCATCGAGTTTTAAGTGGTTAGTTATGTCACTCAACATAATTAATGACAAACTAAGCCCTATACAAATTTCTCGGAAATGATATGATTGATATATCGCATCTATATAATTATTAATTAAGAAAAAATTAGTGCAACATTGGGAAGAGGATATGCTGGATAATAGAGGGATTTGTGGGCACTATGTAAAATGGAAGTTGGATTTTGGGGAAGCAAACTGTCGTGTGGTGACGGATATCACAAGCCAATTTTAGTGTTTTAATATGATTCTCTTTATCCTGTTTTGCAATTTAATATGGTTCTCTTTATCCTGTTTTGCTACTTTGTATAGGAGGGGAATATTGGAGGGTGGGTAGTGGGTTTCAGTTTTTTTTATTTTTTATATAACTAACAATAGCGGTAGCAAGTTAAATTGTTAGTTATTAGGTGCATGACATAATTAACTTCCATCATTGCGATAAAATGTCATCTACGATAGTGGAATTAAAGTTATAATTTGCTACTTATCATTTGAAAGCTTCATTTTATCCGTATTTTTGCCACGTGTATACATACCTAATGCAGATAAAGTAGCTCTCACATATATGAATTACCGTGATAAAATTTATGCACGAGGAAGTCCATGCAGTGCATTAGAAAATAATTTTGACTTTTAACAATGTTCTATGTACTAGGATTATCTTAGAGTGGTCATAAGCTTTGGTACTAGGCTCATTGTATTGGGATTAATTGGGTCCATCCATCACGTTAATTTGGGTGGTGAGTTCAATGTATGGGATGGGGGATAAAGCCTGTAAATCTCTGTACGCCTAGATTCGCAGCGAGTTTTTGGACGTTAAAGTAAAAGCAAGAGTTTATTCTTTTTTGTTCTATCAACTTGGGTATTCCGTAGGAATCAGTAAGGCATAGATTTCCTTTGTTCCTTGTGATAATCAACTAAAATAATAGAATGATTTCTCTTATTTTTCTTCGACAAGTGATTTTTCAAAATAGTCTAATTTGTTAATAGGGGAACTCCAATTTGATTGCAAAATGACGAGTGGTAGGACACTTTTAGGTCGAGGTGGACTTGGATTTTAAGAACATCCTCGTGTCTCCTTTGGTTCAGATTTGTATCAAGTCCCGGAATATCTCGAAAGAGTTAGCTTATCTTAGGAAATACCCCGTTAACATCGATGACTCGAAGATAACATGATTGATCAAGATAATGACTTGCTTAAGTGAAGCGTGGTGTGGAAACTAGAAGATTATCGATTTAACATGAGAGAGAAGGGATTTGCATGGTTGCATGACATTCTTGGTTGGATGATTTGGGCTTTCCTAGGATAATAGTATGGCTTCTAACGGTTGAGATGTTTAATGGAAGGCTGTAGGAGTTATTAAGGTTGCATGAATGATGATGCTTGAGGCTTGAAGAATGCTTCTGGGCTAAAATGGAATTCTCTAGGCTTTTTTTTTGGGTGGTGTTCTCCCTGCGTTCTCTTCGGTCAAATGGTTTCTCCCTCTTTATGTAAGTGAAGGGCTCTTCTCTAGGCTTCAAGGGAATCTCCCTTTGTGATTTGGTCTTCCCCTTCCTTTCTACCTAGCCCTCCTACTATTTCCCTTTTGGTGTAACGTATTTACACTATTGAGACCTGCATTCTGCTTCTTTTTTAGGTGCAGCTTTCCCAGGCCGGCCTTTTGCAGGCGTTACTTCTAGTAACGCTGTTAGGATGCCATATGGCATTCCTCCATTGGTTTGTAAATATTAGTTACTTTTACTTGTATTTTCTTTACTATGGGTTAATTGTTTGTTGATATGTCTAACCTTGGTTAGTTGTTAGTTTGGTTATTGTAAACTATGTTTAGTTGTTGTTGTTGTAAGTCGGTTAGATGAGCTGAGAAATAGGCTATATAGCTATCAATTGTAATCAAGGTCGGTGTGAAGAATTTGTATTAGTGTCCTTGTCCAATGAAAGCTGTAGTTTTCCTTGCAATTACAGTTAAGGTCGATTGAGGTCTTATCAATCGCGCTTCATGGCTTTTGTGCGTTGGTTATCTGTGCAAGCTGAGAAGGAAAAGTCAACATTTGACTTGTTGGGTTTAGCATACATTTAATGCAGTAAGCCAGTTTAGTCCTACCTAGGAGGGTTGACTTGCTAGGAAAAGAGGTAAACTAGGCTAGTTCTCTCTCAACGTTGCCTTCGTGAGATGCATGGGTACGAGCTTGGATCTTTGGACCCCCAAGCAACCCAAAGTCTTCCATAACCCCTATTCTACTTAGGCCCAATAACCTTCCGGAACCATGCACACTACAATCCACTTGACAAGTCCCGAATATGTGACTTGAGCTTGGCATGAATAGTGACTAGCATGAGGAAGCTTGGCGTGATGAATAGGCATGAGCATGGCGTGATTTATGTGAATATCCGGCTTAATTACTGTGGCATGGCTTGTTTGTAAATGTATTTTGTTATCAATTTTGCACCCCGGCATATGTTTGGGCTTCAATGAAGGCTTGCATGACAAATGGGTCTTAGGTCTTGGGACTAGTTGGATTGGTATATGACATTTTTGGGCTCCACAACGAGTATATTGTTATAACTAATTAGTCTAAACTACATTAAAAATACAATGATTAAATTGAAAAACCAGTTACCAAAACAAATATTATCCATAAACACAAAGATCAACAATGTCACATATTTTAAGGGATGGATGGATAAATAGTTTTTTTTGAGTTTTGTTGTCAAAATGGATAAGTAGCTTTTTAGTGAAAATGTATTTAGAAAGTAAACGGTGGAAAGCTAAGATGATGTCAATACTTTTTTTCCATAGAATAAAATGATGTTATGTTTACAAAAGAACAATAATATGATGTCAAATATATATATATATATATATATATATATATATATATATATGTTTCCTTATTATTTATTTTGAGAAATCTCTTATGAGTTGTGATATTTGAATATTTCCCACTTAGTTTAGTTTTCGAATTGTAGAAAATCAGATTGTCGGATTCAATAAAAACATTATGAATCATCTATCTATTCACTACAGTTGATTAAGTAAACAATTTTAGTTTTAATTGATTTTTTTCAATAGATAATATTTACAAAACGCCTTTTATCATAAACATTACACTCTATAAACCAGCCACTTGTATTTGTTTTGATTTGAGTCGGAATTTCAGATTTTCGTATGTTTCTTGCACGGTTAAAATTTTAATATACTGTAATGACAAATCGAATTCTGGTTCTGCACTGGCTATATTCAAATTGAATATGATAAATAACATGCGTTGTAAACCATAAGCAGAAGCTAAAATGTTAAATACAAAGACATAAACGAGTTCATAAAATCACTACTTTATGTGGTGGGAAATTGCCGATTTGTTACTTTTCACCCTGCTTCACCATCTGCACAACTTTGAAACACAGATACAATGATGAAGAGGAGGGGAGTGATTCTTGAAGGCGGGTTGTGCTTATAGCATGCTGTCTGATCTTGCAGGCAACCTCCTAAAGAAGTTGAGTGGCACTGAAGGAAGTTTGTGGCGGAATCTGGGATGCCTTAACACGTAAATGCCTGCTAGAAGGGCCACAACTTGGAATGGAGTTACATAGAGAAGAATGGCGGCAATCAAACAGAAAGTTACGAACAGGGTTGTGGCTCTAGGGTCTCTCCAACTCAGAAGAGACTGAAACCTTTCCCCTTGAGTTGCCAGATCTCCGACAAAAGTCTGAACCTCCCTGCTATGCTTCTTAGTCGATCATATCTCATCCTCACAATATCTGATGGCCGGGAAGTTGGGAACGTGTCGAACTCTTCATCTCGTTCATCAGGATGAGCAGCATCAGCATGAAATTGTTAGGAATGTCGGTACTACAAGATAGAGAATGCTCAAGGTAAAGTAGAAAATGGACACCAAGAATTTATGTGGTTCGGCAATTTATGCCTACGTCCACGAAACAAGGATCAATCTTCACTATATGAAAAGGATGAGTACAAGTAGTCTTACCAAGCCAAAGACAAGGCTTGATGGATACAAGAAAGTATGACACACACTTTCTATCACTCTAAACTTCACTCACAATGTGTAGTGGAACACTCTCACTCTCACTCTCACTCTTGGAGTGGAACTCTAGCTTTGGACTTTGCTACTCACACTTGGTTCTTAATTAGTTACTTCACTGCAACATCACACCCATATTTATAGGTGAGGGTTTGACATTCTACTAGTTTCTAGTGTATTCACCTCTAGCATAGATAATTCTAGACTAGCCACAAAATTGTAGCTTCTAGATCTTTTCATTTGCAACCAAGGAAGCTAGTACTCTCTAGCTTCTTCTATCAACTTAATAATATGCTAGAATTGTCTAGCATGCTCTAGCCACCTCACTTGCTTACTAGAATAATCTAGAACATTGATCATGGGCTGGACCATGTACCAACAAAGATAACCGTGTGTCCATGTGAGGAGGGTGCCTCGGCCTCCACCGGTAGTTCCAAATTCCAAACAAGAATAGGTAGAGAAAAATAGTTGGAAGAATTAGTTCCGGATAAAGAACCAATATAATAAACAGGATATGAATTAAAATGGTTGTGAGAGGATTCTTCCAATTGCAGATTTGATCAAGCCATTTTCCTACTGCAATCACCCCGCTTAAAACTCTCATTATTCGGAAAAAAATTGCCTTGCTTCTTCTCATGCTCCACATATGTGAATCAACATCCAGCATATACTCCACAACCTCTTGCCCTGTTCAGCCTCATTGAGACAATATGTTGAAAATCAATGTCAAAGTTAGGCAATGTTAGGCAATGTTAGGCAATTGCAAAGTTAGGCAATGTTTGGTATGGTTGTGTGGAAAAAATAATTAGGTGCAATTAATGTGTTTTGTGTGGTAGTAAATAATCTTAGTTTAATTAAGTAGCTTTCATTTGGTTTGCTATAAATACCCAAGTCCCCAAGCCTTGTAAATCATCAAAAGGAAAAACAAAGCTAAGTGCTAAATAAGAAAAGCTTTGCTAATTAGTGTTTTTTGTGAGCTTTCTTTAGAGTGTGCTTTATTTTCTTCTTCTTGGAATAATTAGAGTTATCTTGTATACTCTTTTTGTTCAACAATTGGTATCAGAACCAAGTCGGTCAGGGATCGTTCTTGGTGGAGCTATCTTGAGTCGTGAGGAGTTTGGTACTCTGCAAGTTTGTTAGTCAAGCTTGATCGGTACAGTCGAAGTCTTGCTGGCACGATGGGTGACCTTCAAGTAGTTGGAGGAATCAAGAAGCTCAACAACAAAAACTACAACACGTGGGCAACATGTATGGAGTCTTACTTACAAGGTCAGGAAGTTTGGGAGGTTGTCGGTGGTGGTGAGGTTACACAACCGACGGCAGAAGATGCCAATGGCATCTTGCGAAAGTGGAAAATTAAAGCAAGCAAAGCGATGTTTGCTTTAAAGACCACAATTGAAGAAGAAATATTGGAGCACATTCGGGATGCCAAAACGCCAAAGGAAGCATGGGACACTTTTGTTACACTCTTCTCAAAGAAGAATGATACAAGACTGCAACTTCTTGAGAACGAGCTGCTATCGATGGCGCAACGTGAAATGATGATTGCTCAGTACTTTCACAAGGTGAAGTCGATATGCCGCGAAATTTCAGAGTTAGATCCAACAGCTCCTATTGGGGAAACCAGGTTGAAGAGAATAATTATCCATGGTTTGAGACCCGAATATCGTGGGTTTGTTGCCGCTATACAGGGATGGCCGACACAACCATCACTTTTTGAGTTTAAAAATTTGCTTGCAGGTCAAGAAGCTATGGCCAAGCAAATGGGAGGAGTTTCATTGAATACGTGAAGAGGAAACGCTCTACACTAGCAAAAACAAAGGCACTTTCAAGCGGTACACTGGTAGTGGATCTAAAAAGGATGGAGACAAAGGGAAAAATCACCAAGGAAAGGAAGGCTCTCGTCCAGGGAGAGCTTCGAAGAATCGCGGTAATAGTAGAAAGTTTGATGGTGAATGTTACAACTGTGGGAAAAAGGGCCACATGGCGAAAGATTGCTGGACCAAGAAAGAGCCTGTTGAAAGTAATACTGCTACTTCCAGTTCGAATGAGAATAGTGAAGATGGCTGGGATGTTGGAGCATTATTCGCTACGGAGGAAGAAGAATTAGCTCTCACGGTAACAACACTAGAACAAATTGACTACAATAATGATTGGATCGTAGACTCGGGTTGCTCAAATCATATGACAGGTGATAAACAGAAGTTGCAAAACCTGTCTGAATACAAGGGAAGCCGTGTGGTGGTGACAGCTGACAACTTAAGGTTACCGATAGCTCACATCGGTAAGACGATAGTTACACCACGATATAATTCTAACCAGGTGCCACTTCAAGATGTTTATCATGTCCTAGGAATGAAGAAAAATTTGCTATCTGTGGCTCAATTGACATCATCAGGCCACTATGTCTTGTTCGGTCCCAGAGATGTGAAGGTGTATCGTGATTTAAAAATCTCAGAAAAACCGACAATGGAGGGGCGACGATTGGAGTCAGTCTACGTGATGTCAACAAAGTTTGCATATGTAGACAAGACAAGAAAAAATGAGACAGTAGACCTGTGGCACATGCGGTTAGGTCACGTTAGCTATTCCAAGCTAAGTGTGTTGGTGAAGAAGTCGATGCTTAAAGGGCTTCTTCAACTT